>JACGCM010000267.1:0-724495 GCA_014058105.1 Kingdonia uniflora | reverse complement strand
ATATTAGAACAAATGCCAGTCCATTATTCAAAATTCAAACTCAATGAGGCCTTTTTTGTAAATACAAAGGGGATACCTCCCCATTCTACCCCATTTCAATCTTCTCTTTCTCTTAAAACTACCTTATCCAAACCAGAGGACCCAACTCTTTATTTAACCAGCAATCGCTACCAAGCCAACGCATCCTAATAGCGATCAACCGGCCACTGATAGAGTTGGTACACTATCTCTCTCTCTCCCAACTTCCTTACACACTCTTAACTTCATTTCAAGTCAGAATAGAAAAAATATTAGTTGTAGAAGTGCTCAGTGAGAAAATGATTGTGGAAAATGCTTCGCTCTACCACGCCGAGATCGTTCCCCAGTATTAGAGGTCGCTATACATTCTGGAAGGGGGATAAATACTGTTCAGAGCTCGTCCGTAGGTTCTACAAGAATCTCTCAAACTCCAACTTGGGGAATTGTATGGTTATGTTCTCACATGGGGTAACCGTCACTTTCTTACCCCTCTCATGACTCTCACCGAAACCATCACCATCACGGGGAAGCATCCAGGATTCAACAACGAAGAGCATTCAACATGTCATGGGTACATTACCTCCTTGGATGTACCATATAATGGCAATATCATACCACATCAAGGCCACTTCTATGCACCACAACCGATTTGCAGTGTACAAATTGACTCCAGCAATGTTCATGCCTCTCTCCACCTAAACAACTCCTACCGCACCTTCTTTCATTTTTTATTTTGCTTATAAGAGGGGGATACTTTATACAGCATCATACGGAGGAGTCTATCATCACAGCAATATCTTCGAGCTAAGGTTCTAGGAGTGACCCAATGGTTTTCCCCGTCCTCATTACAAATTTCCTCATAACAATCGACCCCCAAGCCGTTAACCAAGTGGCTTTGGTCAACTTTAGAGAGAAAAATACGAGGGAATCACTAGCCATATGTGTCCAGGAACCGTTGAAACAAGCACAAGGTTTGGATCCAAATGAACTGGCCCACTCCATCAAAGAACTCGAGCATACACCAAGCCCCATCTTCCCTACCGAAGACAACATTATCTCTATCCAAGACCATAATGCGCAATACCATGGGTAGCATGGCTAGGGGCTGTGCCACTCTCAAAAAGCCTCTCAGGATGAGCCACAAGTCCAACAAGGACATTAAGAAGCCCAAAAATGAGACCCATGATGTCATATCTCACACAAAGAACCTCTTCCAAAGTACGTCTCAACGTCATGAGGCAGTACAGTCTCAACTACCTCCCACCCCTCATCGTCGCTCTACAAGCTCCAGGGGTTAAGAATAGGGCCATTACTATATAGTTTTTCCTTACCTAAGATCGAGTCTAGTCATTTGTTTTTCCTTTCACAAATTTTTTCGATTAAATACCAAAGTGTCATTTATAATTTTCCTTTCAATCAATAAAATCTAAATTTCCTATCTTACAATGAACTATAATGACCAAAGGTCACTCAAAGTCTAATATGGGTTGAAATATCACTTTCTCTCTCTAGAACACGACAAACCCTAAAAAGGACAGTTTTTAACAATAAGCTTCCACAGGTTACTAAGACCAGGGGGTTAGGAATTAACAAAAAACTCGAATCATAGATTTTGTAGACAATTGAATCCCATTTCTATAGAAATTAAGTTTGCATCATTTAGATCAAAATTAAGAGAGATATTATTGTTTTACTAAACAGTAGTCTAAAAAAAGCGTAAACTGCAAACCATTTTGTTTATAATTTATTAGGGCTGTTAGGCAATGGATTGGGATAAGTTCTTAATTTTAAATTCTAGAGTTTTTCAAGACCTTTCTAAATTTTACTATAACATGTTCTTCAGACGCACGGTTGTTATGTTATGACCCCATGAATTTAGGGTACCGTTAGGAAGATATTTAGGTTTTTCACCTCTCCGCTTTAGTAATTTTTCATTTAACTCTTTCTTGTTTAGTCGATTACACACTCATTCATCACATGGCTTTATATGCTACTTTCGTTCCTGAAATGAATTTTACTTCACTTTTCTTTTCTATTATAGGCGTTGTGGGACAGTTTATGCCCATCGTGGTACTAAGAGGGTTTTGAGTTTATTGTTCTATACTGAGACTAGTTTTTATTATAGGGAGTTGGTTGATTGCTTCTAACAGAGCAATACATTCACCAGATCATTCATAGTTATGACACTTAACTGGAAAGGTTAGGAATCCATTAGCATTGATAGAGAGTTTCACTGGAATGTCGTCAGAGTAATACCAGTTCCAGATTTTTTCTACCAGGTATTCGGCAGTAGACATTCTACATATGTTCGAGCTTTATCACTATGTGAGAGCATAGTAGGAGTGGTAGATATGATTCCCGTAGAGAACTTGATCTCTAATTAGCTTGCAATCACTTATTGGTTCTATATCAATATTATGTGAGCAGAGAAACCTACACTAGTAAGTCATAAAGGTTTGAAGTTTTTCAGAGTTCTACATCGAGATAACATAGGATATGACATTATGGACAACATTGTCCATACCATCAAAGATACTGTGAGAGATGCTCAATATGTGATAGCCGATGGAGCGACATAATAGATGCAATAGGAGATGATGAAAAGACTATCTAGAACCATTGGTTATGACGTCAAATTTAGCTAAATCAAGCCAAGATTATAGAACACCATTGGCAGGAAATGAATTCTTCATACCCAATTAACTGGATACTCATGAGCATATATTTCAGCACCACATCAATTTTACAAATGTAGATTTTGACGCAGATGAGGAGGAGCCTATGCAGGAAGAGTATGATAAGGAGGAACCTATGGAAAACCAAGAGGATGGACAGATAAAGGATTTTGACATGGATGTACTATAGATTATTGACATTTATGAGTCTGTTGGCATGGTTACCACAGATTATAACTATGTGGAGTGACATGCATTTATATTTATCTTAGAGTCTATTTTCCTTTTAGTTATCTTTATTTTGGCATCAATAATATTGTACCTATCAAGTACACATATACAAAGAAAAAAAAGAATGAAAAAAAATAAAATATATATATATATATGTTTTTTCGGGCAATACAAATTTTTAAGCTTTGTTACCTGTTCAGTACATCTTAATGGCGACATATCTCATGTTTGTTACGTTTACACTCACCCTTTCATTTATTTTACTTTACTTATCATATATCTGTTAAGGTTGAGGACAATATTCAGTTTAAGTTTGGGGGTGGGGTAATCATTTCAACTTTTTAGAGATAATCAGTACACTAAGTATAACTTTAAATAAGCCTGTTGATTAAGTAGTTAGGAGAATAAAAAAAATCCATAGAGTTTTGATTGTTTAATGAGATTATGGAATAATATGCCAAAATTAAAAAAATTAAACTTAAGATACTATAATGGATACTAATGGTATTCTCGAATTATGGAGTTAGAAATTTCTTGAAAGAATGTGTACTTCACACCAATAAAGGTACTTGTCCAAAGAAGTTATCAAGAGACACTTAACCAATCCAGAAAGTGTAATGAACTTACTACCTGAAACTGTTGATTAGAAATTGGCACAGTAATATTCAAAAAGAAGAAAACCAAATAATAAAAAGAAAAGAAAAGAGTAATCAAAAGTAGAAAAGCTATAAGAGTATAAAAGAAATAAATAATGGTGTGAACCGGAAGTCTAAGTCATGAAGGGACTCCAAATCCTAGCCTCCAGAACCAACTGGTATGGACTATCAACCAATTAGATACAAGGGAATCATTATAAAAAGAAAGTAATAGCAAAAGTATAAGTGTGACAGCTGAACTAAGTAGGTCAGTGAATAGAAGAAGTAAATCTTTTCCTGCTAGCAACTCTATAAGGAAGAAGTTAAGTTGTTAAAGGATAATCACCTAATTGACAGTACTGAAGCTGTGACAAAACATACTAAAAAATATAACCTTTTATGGGGGAGACTTATTGGTAAGTCATTGTAGTATAATTTGTTTTCTCCTCAGTTTTGTCTAGTTATTTTAGTAAAGACACTTAAACTGATATATAAACTAAGCTCTATTTAGGGAACTATCTATCATATATCTAAGGTTAATAAGAGTTGCTAAGGCAACAAAATAATTAGTTTGAACTACTAAAATCAATGAGTTGTATAATTTTTGTGGGTAAAAATACGAAAACCCTCAGGAGACAAAACTTGTCCACCAGGGACACCTGTGAAAGTACATCGAGTGTTTAATAGCTTATTGCATATTCTTAATGAAATCGCGAGACCTGTTAATGCAGCTTAAATTTGCTAGTTTACTTTATTTTACATAGGACGAGCAAAAAGATAAGTTTCAGGGTATTTGATAATCATATTTTATGTGCAGAATTTAAGCCCTTTTACAAGTATTTTTGGCTCTCCGGAGACCCCTTTTGTCTAATTATTGCCAAGTTACCTCATTTTTAGGTTCTTTATTCCATTAGAGTCAATTTGGAAAGAAAAGGGCCAAATAAGAGCAAACTGATAGATTTTAGCAGTTCATAAGAACAATTAGAATTAACATATTTGGGTTACATGAATATCAAAGGTCATCACTGAGACAAAGGAACTGGAGGATGGAGCTAATTCAAACATTCCTAATCAAGTGAAGCAAAACTAGAAATAAAAAGCAACTCCGTCCACCAGTTACAGGCGATCGCTATCGGCTGATGGTGGTTGAATGTGGTAGAACTTTTGTACATATCTTGAGGTGATCTAAGAAAATAAAAATTTTATTGACTATATGTTTATCACTTCAAGAGAATAGTAGAGGTAGTTAAGATACTTTAGACCTCAGGGATTTTTCTATTTATGGATCAGTTTTCCATCTCCAAAACTACTTTTCATTTTTACAGGGTTTTGGAGAGCTTGAGAATTGACTTTGTATCTTTAAACTTTATTTTTAATTTTATTGAAAGTTATTTCAATTTCCTTCATTGATATTACTTAATAAGATGTTGTAGGGCTAATCCCCTCAGACTAGATCGGAAAAGGAAGCTTTATAGATATATGTTTGGAATTTCTTATAGATAATAGGTCTGACCTAGATGTAATGTCCCAGAATTTCAGGGTAATTTTTGTTGTTGTTTATTATTAAGTATTGTTACTATTATTCATATATTGTTATTCGTTATGCATCAATTTATTCCTTTCGGTAGGTTTTGTATGTTAAATTCATTTTATGTAGTTTCGGTGGTATGGTGGTTATTCGGAGGAAGAGGTGGCGTTGTGGCCTTGGGAACCCTTAAATGGGTTGGTGGTGATGTTTGTTTGATGTGTTTATTGTTTGGTGTAGTTCCGGTGAGCCATTGGATTGGCCGATAGGTTTTCAGAGTTTTCCAAGCAAAGATTTATTTTCGGGGGTTTAGGCGTTTTGGTGACCGTGAGGCGGTGGCGGTGGTGTTTATACCATGGGAAACCTTTGTTGGGTTTGAAGTAGTATTTTATGGTGGTGTGTGATGTGGATGTGATTTCGGGGAATCGTTGGTTAGCCTTGGATTCTGTGGTTTTCCACTGATAAATTCCTTTATTTTTCCATTGGATGGATTCCTTTTACCAACTGTTAATTTTTGGACTGCTTATTTATGTTCGGGCATATTTCTGTTATGATTTATCCCTCTGTTTTTGTTCGAACATTTATGCGTTCAGACGACCAAGTTGGGTCTTTTGAGCTATTCTCGAGCGTTGGATTTTACCTCGAGATGAATGTTGGCTTCCCCTATATATAAACTTCATTTCATTTACAAATCATTTTTCTCTCCAAACCAACTCCAACTCTTTCTCTCTAACCGACTCTTCTTCCTCAAGTAAAACCCAAACTTTGGAAACCCTTCTCCTCCCTTCAATCCTTCTCTTCCTTCACTTTTGGTTTGTTTGGAGCTTGAGTTATCATCCCCTATACCTTGATTTCAGTTCTTCAGAGGGTGAGATTTGTTGTTCTCAAGAGAAAAAGAGAGGGCTGCATTTCCGTTGTCGATTCACAAATTTGACGTCGTTCCCTCACCGGTTACAGCCGTTCCCTCTTCCTTACTTCAGATTTGATTCCGGTGTTGGTTTGGGTCATTGATGGACTGATTATAGGGTTTATAATTGTGGTGTTTGGGGTTTGTGCTTGTGACCAAATGGGCATTGTTGGTGATTGGATTTTGTAATGTTTGTTTGCAGGTGTTGGGCAAATTTAGGGGTTATGTTTGATTGGGGGATTTGGGCGTTCGGTGGTGGATCATTGGGTTTCGATGTTGTTTTGGAGAGGGCTACCTGAATCGGCGGTAGTTGCCATTTTGGCTCAGATGTTTGCTTCGCCTAGTTGCTGATTTTATCTGTGAATGTTTAGCAAACTTCGCTAACAAAATTACTGCCGTAGTTACTGTTATTCTAGGGGAAGGGTTAGGACTGTTTTAACGCCCTTTGAACACCAGGATCGTGATTGTCGGGCAGCTGATTTGGTGAGGTTAGAGTGGCATATCTTCATGTGATTATGGGTGATCGGAGTAGCGCAGCGTAGCGTTGTGAGCCGTAGGTTTAGTGCAGTTTGTTACTGAATTTAGATTTGGTGCTGTTTTGATTTCGAATTTGGGTGGGAATCCTTTGTTGGAATTGTGTTTGGGCTCCGGGCCTTGATAGTGGTTGATGTGGTGGTGTTCCTGGTCCTTTCCGTGATTGATTTGGAGTTCCGGAAGTCAATTCGCGGAGCACATTTCCGTTGGGGTGCTGTTTGGGCAGTTTTGCCGAGATTGTCATTCCGAGCATATCGTCAGGCGAGTTTTATCTTCCTTAATAACTAGACCATTATATTGATTTGTGAGTTATTGTATCACATATTTTATCATGTTTATTTCCGTGATTATGTTAGTATATGGGTTAATTACTTATGACACATTCATGGGTTATCCGTTTGGCATACCTCAGGGGAGAGTACTTAAGGGTTTGATAAGTTAGTAAAACCCGAGTTAGTTATAAGTTTAGTTACTAGATAGAACCTGCAGGTTATGTTTGGTCAGAGGACTTAGACCGATTTCATTGAGAGTGGTTATTGCAGATCCTTTCTTCGCTGAGGTTGAGAACAAAGGCATTTCTCAGTATGCTGCGATGCCTCAACGTCGCTATATTTATATTTATATATATATTATATAAAGTATGGTATTATTGGTTAGTTATTAGGGTGCCCAGCTTTTTTCAGGGCACTAGTAACTAGGTTTGGCAAATAGTAGAGACTTATGGTCGGCATGTGGTTAGCCGCCATTTCTCTGAGATAGTGTAGCTCAGAGACTATAGTTTTCACCCTATAGTATAGTACCATGGTTAGTTTGGGTTGCTGGATTTGGTTCCAGGGTAGTCTTAGGGCGATATAGCTTCAATAAGACATGGTCTTTGATTCGGAGCTCGTCCTCTTTGCCTGCTATTGTTTTGATTAGTCTTAGGACTAGTCTAGGTGTACTCTGTGTTCTCGAGGCCTGGTCCTTGAGCACTGTCATTGTGATTGGTGGTCCTTTGGAATGTTGGATTCCATGTGGGAGTGTGGTATCTCCTGGACTGTTAGTCGTTGATGGTGAGTAGATGGCTTGTCCGTGGTGGTTAGTTGTGGATGTTGAACTTCCGATAGTTTGCCTTAGGATTGTTTTCTTATCGTGTTGTGACACTTATTGTCCTCATGATTCTTAGAGCTATTAGAGCTTACTCGTAAGCCTTCGTTCCCTGGGATGAGGCTGTTAGGGCTGTGTTCCCTTCCGTCATTTAGGAGGCAGTGAGACAGCATGGCTCAGTGAGATCCGCGGCTGAGCCAGGTAGTTTATGAAGTTGTACGTCATCCGAGATGTTGGAATGCGGCTGAAACCTCCTGTTGAATCCGGTTCTTGTACATCCGCGTTGGAGAGTAATGTACATGATTAGGAGGATTGAGGCAGTTTTATTATTGGGGATTGTTGACTACTTGTTGGACTCTTGTAGTTCACCCCATGAGTACTAGTCTGTGTTGACAGCTAGAGTACTTTTGTACTTGATGGTATTTATATTGCTTTAATGAATCTTAGAGATTGATGTCGTTTAGATGTCGTGACGGTTAAGTTGCTATTTCATCTAGGTTTATATGGTGCAACTGAGTCACAGGAGGGCATCTGTGTTAGTTTTGGCTGTCACGCTCTGAGGCAGGTGGTTATCCTATTGTGTGTTGGCTGTGTTAATAGCAGTTGTGTTTCAGTCTCTAGGATCATGCTCATATCCATAGATAATATATTCTCTCCTTATCTTATTGCGATTGGATACATAAGCAACTCTGCATCAACTGGCCCCCGATATGGTTGGATTAGTTTTCCTGGTGCCCAGTCTCGTCCTACAAAGAGAAACATGGTTGGATACTATTTCCTGGTGCCCAATCTTCTCCTGCGAGTGAAGTTATGGTTGGATGCTAGTTCCTGGTGCCCAGACTCCTCAGGCGAGGTTGAAATACCTATGTTTATATCTTTTAGTCTGGTCGAGCTAGTACAGTATATCGTACCCTTGTATCCAACAATATCCGGTAAGGTAAATCCTTTTTCAGCAGTTATCAGCCCACTTTAGTCTTGGGGGATAGTCCTTTGGGTTGACATCGCTAAATCATTCAGCATTGGGATAGGTTTGGGACTATCCCACTTCATCATAAACATTTCTGCATCATAACATCATCATTATCATCATCATCATCAAGCATATCATTGCATCTCCGCATACTTCCTTATCGTAGGTTCTTCTGATGGAAATCCTTAACCCTTTCTGCATTACGTTTAATATAGAATCTTCTGCACTTGGGATAATCATAAGATTATCTAATTCCATCATATCATCAGCATAACATATCATTGCATTGGGATAATTATAGGATTATTCTAGTTCCTCATATTCTTCTCCGCTTATTAAATTCCTCTTTTCTTAATTGATTTATGGTGTAATTAGATTCCTTTTCCTTCTACATATTCCTCTCCACCCTACATCTATTCCTCACTCTTCTATATCTAATATAATTTATTAGGTTAATTAAACTGGTTGGCTGTTGTGAGCTTTAGGCCGGTATCTGGTTGTGGGCGATCTCGCTTAGCCTGTGATAGCTTCGGGGTTATACCTGGTTGGGGTTTGGGTAACCCTGTTTGATTAGTGTGAGCCAAGGATTGTTTACCCTTCTGTGTGATTGTATCTCTGAGATAGATTAGTTGCGCGTGGTACTGAGAGCCACGGTGGTGATTAAAGTGTAGTTAGTGGTCCTTATAACTGGAGTGTAGATTAGCATTCCTTTGCACGAGGTATATTTATAGATAGATTTATTAGAATTAGTATACATACGTATACCTATTAGTTATCCTATATGTAAATAGATTACATATACGTTGTTTATCGTTAGATATTATTATATCTTACTATCATTACTACTTATCTCCATCTCATTGGTTAGTATAATCATTTAGCTATTCTTGTGAGTTAGTGAGCTCGTTGTTTGCTCACTCTCGCATCCCCCTTTCAGTGGTAAGTTATTTCAGGTTTTAGTTACTACTGTGGTGATCTTTGGGGAGCTGAGCTGGAGGCTTATCCTCTAGTTGTCACTTTTGGGCTTGCTGCGTAGTGGTTTGTAGAATCTCATGTTTAGATAATTGTTATCGTAGTCTTCCGCTATTTCTATTTTCTTATTACTCTATTGTGATACTATTGTGAATGACTGGGTCAGAATTCGTCTACGGCTCGGTTGTTCGTGGGGCGAATCTGTAGATTTCCTGACCTGCACAGCTTCGGATCTAGTAATTGGTTAAGCTACCGATTACTGGATTTTAGGGCGTGACATTAGAGGTCTATGCTCACTCTTTAGGGCCATTCTTTTGTTCCCTTAAACCTGGCGAGTTGGGGGAGGAGGAAAATAATTTTAACATGGCGAGGAATCGATGCCTTGAATATGGAATTGATTTTTGAGAGTACTTAGTAACCTCCAGACCTAGGGATTACTCATATTTCCAATGAGAGGGAGTATGTCCTAGGTCAGTAACCTAGGGTTTGAATCTAGATCCTCTTAAATTAGGTTATCTAATTTTCTCTTCACAAAGAATTCAAAAAAGAACGATTAACCTCGCGAATTTGATTCCAAAAAGAGAATTCGAGGGGAAGACCAAAAAGCCTATTAAAATAAGCCCTATTATTCTAACATTGAGTGGAATCAAAAGGTTTATTTATCTTTAACAATCATTTTCGAAACCAAGTTTAATGAGATTTCTAAAAAAGTAAATCTCCATTTCCCTTAGATTTTAGTTTACTCTTGAACCCGCTGCGCCGAAGAGACCAAAGAGAAAAGAAGGGGCAGGTGTTTCGAAGGAGCAAAAAGAAATGGGAGGGGAAGAGATACTGAGGAACTGCAAGTTTGAGTCGAGGTCGCGGAGGGGTGCGAAGCAAGCGGCGCCAGTGTCCGAAGGGGGTGGAGAAGCTTCGAGGATGAAACCAAAACAGGTATCTTCTCAAGCCAAAAAAGGGAAGGGCCGGGTAGCTCCCGAAGCCCCTAAGGTGCATCAATCGAAGGCTATTCAGCATAAGAGGCATAAGGTACTTGGGGCGGATGATACAATTGAGGAAGATGAAGAAATGACAGAGGCTGAACGACAGGAGCAGGCTGTGGCAAGGCAGGCTTCGATGGTCGAGCTCTGGGAAGATGACCCTGATGATGCTTCGAATGAGATAAAGAAGTACATGTCTCAGGTAACTATATATAGCTTTCTGCAGTGATATTTCGAGGTTACTTGCAAATTGTTCAAGTTTCGAGGTTCACTGATAACTTGAGTATTTTTAGCTAACGTATGTCTAGGTAGAGACTTGCAACAAGGCGATGGAGTCGATAAAGGCGAAGTTGCGACAAGCAAAGGAAAATCTTGATTTTTCTCATGGGAAAGAGGCATCATGGGTGTCCCAAGTCGAGAAGCTGAAGAAATATATGGATGTGCTTACTAACTCTTATGATGAGAGGCTCGAGCAGCCGCGGTCAAGGTTAGAGCGAGAGTGGTCGGCCAATCTTAAGGCGTGTGAGAAGTCTAAAACGGAATAGAAGATGGGTTTCCAGCGGCAGTATGATAACGAATGCATGGAGAATGTGAGGTTGAAGAAGTTTATAGATGGTATGGTGTATGATACCGATACATTGCAACCTTATCCTGTGTCTCTAGAACTTGTTGAGGGGGATGAGTTGTATGATACCGATACATTGGAACCTTATCCTGTGTCTCTAGAACTTGTTGAGGGGGATGAGTTACAGATGAAGGGAGGGGAGGTGAACGTTGTTGAGGAGGCAATTGTAAGTACAGGGGGTGGTGTTGAAACTTCTCTTCTTGGGGTGACCATTGGTGGAACTGCTGATGGTCTGGTGGCCGAAGGTTCGAATGGGGCTGCTGAGGTTGGTAGTGTTGGGGCGCCTGTAGAGCAAGAAGGTGCAACCGCGCCCATATGAGGTGTTTGAGGTTGGGTTCTTATGTCTTCTTCTGCTAGTTGAAATGTTGAGTTGTACTATGATTGAACGATGTTCATTTTTTTGTTGGCTTCTGAACTTGGTAGGGGTTCTTTTGCTTTTGTTATATGTTGAATTTCTAAAGTTGATGCTGAACATATTGATGCGTATTTTCTGAACATACTGATTTTGAACTTCTGATTCGATATCTGACTTACAGATAGATTGTGTTATCTTTTTGACTTTGAATTGTTGGAATTTTAATGCACGTTCTGTTGATTATGTTTTCTTTGGACTCTTGATGATTGATCTTTGAATTATGCTACAACTATTCCCCTGATGGACAATATGCTGAATGTGCTCTGTGATGAATAAATTTGCAGATAGTATTTTTGTAAACGGTTGCTGCTTAGGATTGCAGAAGTTTGGTCTTTAGGAGTAGAAATTTGATTCTGTTCAAAGTAGGAATTTGCCTTGGTTGTAAGTAGAAATTTGATATGTTTGACTGACTGTAGTGTGATCAAAATCTGAAAAGTATCGAAGATATGTTGATCAAACTCTGAATATTTTGCTGGATATCGAAGCCAAAGCCACAGCGATGATGAAATTTTGAAAAATTTCTAAGTCGCCTCTGAGTATCAGTCGGGCCGAGGGGACGTGATACTTAGAGGAAACCAAAAAATTTACTAGACTTCGAAGGCCTGAGCCACAACGAAGCAATATCTGATCGCCTCCAACGCATTCCTGAGGGTCCGGTCTTTTGACCATCCTTACCCCTCGAATTTGCTCGAATGTTGGAAACTTGAGCAATTCAAGGTTGCCCCCAAGTACAAGTCGGGGCAAGGGTGGACATGATATCCGAGGTAAACCAAGAAAAGTACTGGACTTTGATGGTTTCAGAGCCTGGACGAAGTATATCTGATCGCCCCCAATGAATCCCCGAGGATCCGGTCTTTCCTCCTTATTTGCCTCTCAAGTTTGCTCGAAATTGAAGACTTGAGCAATTTAAGGCTGCCCCCAAGAATCATTCGGGGCGAGGGTGGACATGATACCTAGGTTCAACCAAGAAAAGGACTGGACTTCGAATGCCTAAGCTACAGCGACGCAATATCTGATCGCCCCCAATGCATCCCCGAGGGTCCGGTCTTTCGGCCTTCCTTGCCCCTCGAGTTTGCTTGAAATTGGAGACTTGAGCAATTCAAGGCTGCCCCCAAGTATCAGTCGAGACGAAGTTGGACATGATACCTAAGTTAAGCCAAGAAATTCAAAATGAAAACAGAGACGAAGTCTAGGTGGAACAATCTTGTTTATTGAATATGCTGGATTATAATAGTTGTACATGATTGAAGATAAAGCTTGTTATAGGAGACCAGCTGCATTGTGTTCAAGGGGTTTGGTAGAGGTTCTTCATCTTCCGTCATTAAGTAATAAGAACTAAGAACCCTTGTTTGTTTTATCGTAGATGGCATAGGGTCCTTACCAAGATTCGGCTAACTTGCTGGCATTCCGAGGTTTTGAAGATTGATTGACATGTCGAAGTACTAGATCTCCAATGTTAAAACTTCTTGGTCGAACTCTTTTGTTATAAGATTTTTGAAGTAATATGTGGTAGCGGCCAAGGTTGGCGATAGCACGGTCTCTGGTCTCATCGATCCATAGCATGTTGCACGCAAGTTCAAACTCATTATCTTCGTCTGGGAGGTTAGGGTCTCGGGTGGGTACTTCGAATTAAGTTGGTAGTACAGCTTCAGTCTCATATGTTAGGAGGAAAGGGGTGCATCCTATGGATTTTCTTGGTGTGGTGCGATAGGCCCAGAGGACGTGTTGAAACTCTTGAGCCCATCGTCCTTTCTTTGCATCGACTCTCTTCTTAAGTCCGTCGACAATTATTTTGTTGATTGCTTCGACTTGACCGTTACCCTGGGGATAGAAAGGTGTTGAGGGTGATAGAATGATGTTGTATATTTTCAGGAAGTTTGTGAATTTACTACCGACGAATTGGGGGCCATTATCGCATCGAATTATATGGGGGCAATCGAAATGAGTAATGATGTTTTCCCATAAAAATTTGATAACTTCTTCATCTCTGGTTTGGCAAAGAGGAACATCTTCGACCCATTTAGTAAAGTAATCGGTTGTGACGAGGATATTTTTTCTGCTACCCGAGGCATTTGGGAAGGGACCAATGAGATCGATGGCCCATCTTTTGAATGGCCAAGAAACTTGACTGAAATGGACGTCTCGAGAGGGGAAATAGATGTCGTGAGTGTGACGCTGACATTTGTCGCATTGTTTTGCATAGTCTGAAGCTTGTTTTTTCATATCAGGCCAAAATAATCCTTGGGTAATAGCTCGAAGGGCCATAGAATGACCAACAGTATGAGCACCGTAGGTTCCTTCGTGAAGTTCGACTAAGATTTGAGAGGCTTCGGCTTGGGATATACATCGAAGGAGGACGCCATTTGGGGATTTGCGATATAATTGGTTTTTCTGGATAGTATATTTGCGGCAATTTTCTAGGACAGAGCGTTTGGCTTTGGGATCTTCGGGGAGAGTGGCCTTGTTGAAGTTGTGAAGAAATGGTGTTCGCCAATCGTCTAGATTGTGATCGGGAAGTCAGCTAGAAAATCTGCTACTGCTTGGCCTTTTTGGGATATTTGCTTCTCGAAGGTAATGTCGTGTTCGCCAAGGTATACGAACCACTGTTGCACTCGTCTAGATTTTTCTTTTTTGCTGAGTACTTCTCGAAGGAAAAAACTGGTAATAACACGGATGGGATGAGCCTAAAAATATGGTTTGAGCTTACAGGCTGAATAGACAAGTGTGAGGAGTAGATGCTCGAGTTTTGAATATTAATTTTCTGCGGGGGTTAGGTTTTGCTGATAAAACATACAGGTTTTTTAATGTTGGAATCAAGTTGAATGAACACTAAACTGAGAGAAGTTTATGTGGCATCAAGGTATAAAGAGAGTGTTTCTCCTTCGATAGGTGTGCTGATGATTGGTAGACGGCCAAGAAAAGTTTTGAGTTCAAGGAAGGCCTCGGGATTGTTTTTCTTTTATGCTTTATGGACGCCTTGATCGCGCAGGAGGGAAAAGAGCCAGGCACATCGATCTGAGAATTTAGAAATGAAACGATTAAGGGTGGCTATCCTGCCCGCCACTTTTTGGACGTCTTTCTTGGTTCGGGGCGAAGGCATGTCTATGAGGGCTCAAATATGGGTGGGGTCAATCTCTATCACGCGTTTACTGATAAGGTGACCCAAAAGTTTTTCGGATGAGACGCCAAATTGGCACTTATCTGGGTTGAGTTTCATATTATACGTGCGAAGTATTAAGAAGATTTCTACGAGGTCTTGGATATGGGTATTTTTCTGAAGGTTCTTGCATAATATATCGTCAATGTAGACTTCGACAAATTTTCCAAGTAAGGATTTGAACATGGATGTGACAAGGCGTTGGTAGGTGGCACCGGCATTTTTAAGGCCGAAGGGCATAACATTTAAACATTAAAGGCCTTATTCAGTTATAAATAAAGTTTTAAGTTGATCTTCTGGGAGGAGGGGTACCTGATTGTAACTCGAAGCCGTGTCCATCATAGATAGGCGCTCGTGTCCAGCAGTGGCGTCGAGGAGTGCTAAGATTGGTTGGAGGGGGAAACTGTCCTTCAGAGTGTGCTTATTGAGGTCTGTGAAGTCGACGCAGATTCTGATCTTGCCATTCTTCTAAGGCACTGCCATGATGTTCGATATCCAGTCTGCGAACTTCACTTCTATGATAAAACCAGCGGCTATGAGCTTATCAACTTCAAGGTTTGCAGCTTCTCGAAGTCATGGTGCCAGTGTACGCTTCTTTTGTTTTACTACTGTGGAATAGGGGATGAGATCGAGGTGGTGGCAGGCCAGGTTGGGGTTGACACCAGGCATTTCTTGAAATGTCCAGGCGAAGATTTCTTTGTTTGTACAAAGGAAATCGGAAAGTTCGAGGCGTTCTGACTCGTTAAGGAAGGTTCCAATAAATGTACCCTGACCAGGACCGTTGAGTTCGATATAAATAGTGGGTTTGATAGGTTGGGTGGTATCTATCAAAGTCGAAGGGATAGAATGATGTTGTGATTGCTATGGGTGGCAGACAAGTTTTTGGCTTTGGTCGATCTCTGGGTGCTCGCATGAGCGGGCAAGGCGTTGAGATCTTTTTAAATTCCAAGTACCCTCGTGATTACTGAATCGAAGGGTCTGATGATAGGTCGAAGGTATAGCTTGCATGGTGTGAAGCCAATCTCGTCCAAGTATACCGAGGTATTTGGACTTCTTGTCAATGATGATGAAGTTGGTTTGAAGGGTAATGGGACCTGTAGTGACGGGTAGACTGATACGGCCAACAACGACTTCTGTTGATCCATTGAAACCTTTTAGTTCGAGTTTGGTAGCGGTTATGAGGTCTTTCTTCTTCATGGTTTGGATTGTTTGGAGAAAGAGAACATCAGCTGCGCTCCCAGTATCTATGAGCATTGTATCGAGGATGAGGTTCTCGATCTTAATCATGATGACTAATGGATCAGAATGGGAAACACGAACATGTGAGGTGTCATAGTCGATGAAAGAAATACCTTCGAGTCGAGGGTGAGAGCTTGATTTTGGCAAAAGGGTAGGAAATTTCTTCTGATAGGTGAGCTTGTTACATTCTTCGATGCGGTTTCGTTTGCTCTTAGAAAGTCTACTGTCTATGTTGTTGACTTCGATGAGCTTGACTCTGTAGATGTGCACCTCGGCTGGGTCAGTAGTAGGGGTGGATAGGAATTTGAGGTAGGACCCATCGAAGTAGCTTGGTAGATAAGCAATATACTAGTGCAAACGTCCTGCCCTGAAGATAAGCTTGAGAGAGCGCTGAACGGCGATGCATTTTTTGGTGTGGTGACAGTTGCACTTATGGTTGGCGCAGTAAGGTTCGCCTGGTCTGACTTCGATGGGGAAAGGGATGCACCAAATGGGGTCTGCCTGTATGTGTGGTAGAAAGGTGCTGAGGGGGACAGTGAGTGAAGGTAAAAGAGGCATTGATCACTTCTCGCGTGCTTCGGTACTGTTATAAATGACGGGGCATTTGCGGCTCTCAGTCACCTATAAGACAAGAGCGATCAGGGGTGTAGAAGCAGAGTGGGTGTGCTGCCGAGGTTTATTGAAATTCGCTGTTTACAAAGGCTGGCTCTATTTGCGGGACTCTTGAAGGCACTCGAGATCGATATAGCCGTTGACCTTCGAGAGTATCTCTTCGAGTATTTTTTGTTTGTGGAGAACTAGGTGCTCTTATACTCAGTTATGGTCGGGCAGGGCATTCGAATATACCAAAATAGCATTCGAGCAGTCGAGAATCTCTATTTTTTGGGATTCCTCGAGGAATCTTCTGGTGAAGGCTTCGAGGGTCTCACTGCCGGATTTTTCTAAAATTGAAAAGAGCATCGATTCTGGCCTCTCTATCCTTGTTGAAGGCAAACTCTGCGATGAAAAGTTGTAAAAGTTGCTCGAAGCTACGAATCGAGCCATTTGGGAGATTGTGGTACCAACGAAAGGGATTATCGGTAAGGCTCATTGGAAAAAGGTGACATAGTAGGTAGTCATCCATGGAGTAGAGGCTCAGGGCATTTTGAAGTTCAGGGATGTGGGATTTAGGGCCTGTGTTATGATATTTGTTGAGTTTGGGAGCACAAAAGTTAAAGGGTATTTTGACAACCAAAAGTTTAGGGCAGATTGGGTTATTGAGGCGGCTCCAGGAGTCGGTAGCTAGACTCGCAGTAACGTAAATTGTTACTTGTATTTTGTTGTCGAAATCCTGTTGTGGAATGTATGCTGGATGAGGGGGAGGTTGTTGAAGTCCAAGGTTGTTGGGTCAAGTATGTGGTATAAAATCAGTGTTGTGTTCCCTGAGCCAATTTTGAGCAGAACAGCGTCTGGGGTTTCTGGAGGAGCAAAGGGTTGAGTCAGAAGAGTGTTCTGTAGGATGAATCCCGAGGTGGAAAGAGCCAGTTAGGGGAATGGTACGGGGATAACTTCGGCCCTGGTTTTAGCTGGGGGTAACTCGAGGTTTTGTGGAGGGCCAAGGCGGGTGTGGGCAGATACGCGCGATGGGTCAGGTGCCTGGGACGGACGAGCGGGTTCCAAGGGCTGTAATCTTTGTAGCTCTCGAACGGTGTTGTGCAGGTTGTCTATCGCTCGGTTCTGTCTATTTTTGTAATCGAGATGGCGATTCTGTTCGGTTTCCAATGCCAAATGGTGGCTTTCTCGCTCCTGATTCAGTTGGTTATGGTGGCGCTCCTCTGCCTGAGCGACTTGTTGAGATAATAAGGTTATTTGGGCAATGACTCCTTCGATAAAATTTCCTGCTTGGGTGGAATTGGAACGGCGTGTGGGTACCATTGAGGGTAATTTGCTGAAGTGGAAAACAAAAGGAAGTGAAATAGGAAGGGAGATTGGTAGGATGGGAAGCACAGACAGCGTCAATTGTAGGGATCTAACTCCATTTAGAGGGGGAATTAGTTCTCACAACGTAGAATCGATCTTCAGTCAGAAGATACAAGTAATTGGCCTAAAATAAGATCTATCTAAAGACAAATACTTGCGTAGAGACCCGAATGTGACTCTTTACGACCTCGGATGAGGAGTTTGAAGACAGACTGTATTACTGAGGAGTAAATAATATATTCGAGTACAGAATGTCAGGGTGGTCGATGGTAAATTGCAAGAGGCTGGAGATGATTTTTCTAGCCCCCGCTTGGTTTCCCCTCTCCTCTATTTATAAAGACATAAGAAGCTGAGTCACCAAGTGTGGGTCAGGATTACATGATTACATTGTTAGAAAATCCCAGCGAGTTATGGGGGCCGGTATTGTCTGTACTGTTACTGTTACATTTATTGGTGATGGCTCTGATCGGCGCGGTGGTTGGGCCTGTCACTATAGATGCACGGGCCAATCAATGTGCTGTCTTATCTGATGAGGTAGTTGTCTGTCTTATCTTGCTTTGACCGTGTGTTAGCGAGGTCAAAGGATTTCTTTTGTATGATATTAATCCGTTCACAAAGCTTTGCCTGGTGAGCTGGCCGTCAATCTTGTCATACTTTTGACCATATGTAGATATGGTCGAAGGATGTCTGCTGCAATGTACTAATCTGTCCACAAAGCTCTGTCTGGTGTCAAAGGTTCATCTCTGGGGGATTTCTGGGGAGCTTGTTCTAGGAATTGAGTGGGCTTCGATACATTGGAGGAGGCTATGAAGTGGGATTCGCCTGTCTGTCGAAAGTTATGAGTAGGCTACTACATCCTTTAGAATGGTCGAGCTTGGACAAGAAATCCTACCATTGTATCCAATGTGAGGTCTCGTTAAGGGTATTATGCATTGGCGGTTGATCTGACCAATACATTGGTTTGTAAGGTTTAGTTATGGGTTTCATAACATACATATTAGGACAATTTAGTATCATATCATCATCATTCAATATTATATCATCGCCATATCATATCATTTCATCACAGTACTCCAGTATTCCTTTTTCACATTGCACTGTACTTATATATGCATTCCTCTATTTTTGCACTTATAGATTACTGTGCCATAGTATATCTTTAATCTCATTCATCTTTCCTCTTTCTCTGTACCTGCTAGATTAGTATGTTGTTTAGCCTTGTTGGGCATTCGTGAGCCGCAGTTTTGCTCACTCTCGCTTTGTTCCCCTCTTTCAGAGGTGGAGTAGTTGTTGTTGACTGAGAGTTCAGTTGTTGGTTCCAGTTTTGACCGCTACAGATCCGTTCTTGTATTAGTATTACCGGTGCGATTCCAGCCTTTGTCGTTGTATAGTATTTTGAGCTATTGTATTTACATTTTTGGCGATGTATATATATCTTTGCTTCTGCTTTATTTCTCTTACTCTGATGATATTGCTATAGTCAATGATTGAGCCTGAACTTGTCTATGGCTCAGTTGTTTGTGGGGGCGAATCGGTTGGAATCCCCGACCTGTACATCCCGAATGATAGTAATTGGTCTAGCTACCGATTATTGGATTTTGGGGTGTGACAGACTTGGTATCCGAACTGTAGGTTAATCCCTCCCTCTAGTCTAGCAATCATATGACGAGTAGTTCTTTCTAGATGGAGTTAGGATCGATTCCTTCCGGTTTTACCTATTTTATCATCTCTTCCACTTTTCCTAAGGTGTGCATCTCTTGTGTAGATAGTTATAGGTGGCAGAGGAAGAGGCCGTGCAGCTGGTCGTGGCCGCGGGGGTTTGCGCAGTGGTGACTTGCTAAAGAGCCTGTACTCAGCCATGTGAGTTTGGGGTCAGTCCCGACTAATCAGGGTGCTCCTCCAGCCCCAATAGTTCCAGAGCAGCCAGTCATTTTGCATACTCCAGCTATTTCGGGTATTTCTTTAAAGATGAGGTTGTTTATGGAGGGTTTTACAGCCAATTTCCTATAGGCTAGGCAACCTACAGTTAGAGAGCACAGCTACCTAGAGCAACTCCAGAAATATAAGCACCTGACGTTTCCTGGCACAATGGTACCGTCTAAGGCCGAGGCATAGTTCAAGTCTATAAAGAAGACTTTGAACGCTATGAAATATCCTGAGGATCGGCAAATGACATTGGCGACATATCTTTTACAGGGTGAGGCAGATCACAGGTGGGATACCTCTAAGAAGACCATAGTAGAGACTTCAGTACTTTGGGCATCTTTTCAGGAGCGGTTCTTTGAGCAGTATTTCCCGCAGAGTTGAAGGGACGCGTACATCACTGAGTTCTATATACTTAAGCAGGGTAATATAAGTATCTCCCAGTACGATAAAAGATTCAATGAGCTCTCTCGGTACGTTCCATTTATTTTCCAGGATGAAGAACAACACAAGATGAAATTTTTTAAGGGTCTTCGTCCTTACTTTAGGAAGTTCTTTATTGCCTCGAGGGCTAGTTCTTACAGAGAGGTTTTATCTAAAGTCTTGGCGATATAGCAGAATGATATTGAGGAGCGCAAGTCCAAGGACTTGAGGAACCAAATGAGGCAAGATCAAAGGGGCGATAAGGGCAAGGCGATTCAGGGTCAGTATGAGAGCTTGTTCCTAAAGGGCAGAAGTTGGGAGGAACCAATGGTGTACTGGCCAGATTAATGGGAGGACAGCATTTAGACGGACCTCAGTTTGCTTCCCGTTATTGTTGGAACTGCGGGGAGAAGGGGCATGTAAAGAGGAATTTTCCTAAACCAGACCGTAGTCCTCAGCCTTTGAGACAGTTTTAGGGCCCCATTGGCCACCAACCGAGACCACAGCAGACTCAGTAATTTCAGCAGACTCAGCAGTTTCTGTAGATTTAGCAGAGGCAGTTTCAGGGTCTTCAGAGTAGACAGATGGTTCCAGGCCCTCAGGGTGGACAGATACCGCAGCAGCCGAGTCAACAGCAGGGTTCGGGTCAGGGCCGAGGGAAGGGCCCGATGTATGCAGTGGGGAGGCGAGGTGTACACGTCGCTCGACCTGTAGTGGAAGGTACGCTTCATATTTCATATTCGCCCGCTCGTGTTCTTTTTGATTCTGGTGCATCGCATTCATTCATATCATATGCATTCCTCTGCACTATTGGTTTTGAGTCTTCCTTATTGCATGATGAGATTTCCGAGGGTACTCCTTTCGATTCTTCAATTTCAATTTCTTGTATTTGTAGAGATTGCCCAATTGTTGTGTGTGATCGCGTCCTTTCATCAGACTTATTGGTGCTACTGATGTATGAGTTTGACATTATCCCGGGTATGGATTGGTTGTCAACGCATCGAGTTACTTTGGACTATTTTGAGAAGACAACTACTTTTAGTATTCCTGGTTAGAAGCAGTTTGTATCTGTTAGTTCATAACCAGCGCAGTCCGGAGATGGTTTGTTGGCATTCTTGGAGTTAGAATCCTCAGGTGTTGATGTTAGTGCTATCCCGGTGGTGTGTGACTTTTTCAATATTTTCCAGAATATTCTCGGCTTACCGCCGACGAGAGAGATTTATTTCAGTATAGATCTTTTACCAGGTACAACTCCGATTTCGAAGGCTCCTATTGAGCTGAAAGAGTTGTATGATCACATTTCTAAGTTGATGGATCAGAAATTCATCCGACCAAGCACTTCACCGTGCGGAGCTTCAGTATTATTTACAAAGAAGAAGGGCGGGTCTATGCGCCTTTGTATCGATTACCGTGAGTTGAACAAAGTCACGATCAAAAACAAGTATCCTTTACCAAGGATCGGGGACTTGTTTGACCTGCCTCGTGGAGCACAATTCTTTTCGAAGATTGATCGCAGATCAGGTTACCATCAGCTGAGAATCAAGAAGGAGGATATTTTTAAGATAGCATTCAGGATGCGTTATGGATATTACGAGTTTCAGGTTATGCCGTTTGGTCTGACAAGCGCTCCCGCAACTTTTATGGATTTGATGAATCGGGTTTTCCGACCTTTCCTTGACCGGTTCGTCATTGTGTTCGTGGACGACATTTTGATCTATTCGAAGACCGAGGCCGATCACGAGGAACACTTGAAGATTGCATTGCAGACTTTGAGGGAGAACACGTTATTTGCAAAATTCGAGAAGTGTGCTTTTTGGCAGAAAGAGGTGTAATTCCCAGGGCATGTTATGTCCAAGGATGGAATTGCAGTAGATCCTTCTAAGGTTGAGGCCGTTATCCGTACTTGTTCTCGGATTGAGGTATGTGTTGAATTTCGGGGCGAAATTCTCTTTAAGGAGGGTAGAATGTAGTGTCCCAGATTTTTTTATTTATTATTTATTCATATTTTATTTTATTTGGTTACTTATCATTTTTATTCATGCATCATACCTCACGCATCCATATTCATATCATGCATCTTGCTATTTCATCCTTTTTCTCATATCAGGGTTTTGGAGTAAGATTCTATTTTTGTACTTTCGGTGGTTTAGGCGGTTGGGCGGAGGAGTTTGTAATTGTTGTTTCCTCGGGAGGCCCGTATTGGCTGGTGGTGTGGTTTTTCTTGTTGCTTATGTTGTTGCTGTTGTTGTGTTTTTTTCCTTGGTGGTGTGATCCCAGGGGATCTCGTGATCCAGGGGGAGCCTTGTGTTTTCCAGTTTTGTCAAAGTCATTCGAAAGACTTCCTGTCTCGTTCGAACGAGTTGACATGTCCCCTGGAATTTTTGTCTTTGAGGGTGGTTCGTTCGAGCGACTTCTGTGACCATTCAAACGACTTATGTGTCTTTTTGGTGACTTCCTTGTCCATTCGAACGACCTCATCGTCGTTCGAACGAATCTGGCAGTTGTCTTCTCACTTTTAGTTTTCTCATTTCATTTCTCTTCCTCTCTCTCTCACTCTCCACTTACCATCTCTCTCACTTAATCCCCTCCTTCCTTGGTGTTTGGTAATTATTGTTGGGCAGATTTCCTAGCCTTTCCTTCGGTGAGTAATTCCCCTCTCCTCTCTGATTTGTGATTCGTAATTCTAGGGTTTTATGATTTTGGTTTGATTTGGGGTTTTGCGAATTGCGGAGTACTTTGTTGTAGGTGTTGGTTTGTGGTGTTGGCTTGATTATTGCCTCGGGTTGTCTAGTCGTTAGTTGGGTTACAGTTTGTTGGAGTTCCGAGTTTATCTTGCGGAATTCGAGCCATTTATCAGGCGAGTGTCCCTCTATTGTTAAATTCCTATACTAGTTTAACCTGAGTTAGTTATAGTATGCAATTTTGGCAGTGAGGTGTTTGTGATTTGGTTTTGAACTATATTTGTTTTGTCTGTTATAGTAGTTGATTCAGCATTGTTGTTTCCTATGTGTAGGCATGTAAGGCGTGTTTCCCTTATTCTTTTAGTAAATTATGCATTGTAGGGTATTCTCGTGGGTTGTCCTTGACTACTGTGCTCCAGTCGGTAGAGACTGATGTGGCTGGACGTGGTGACTGCTCAATTAGTTATTGTTCGTTTGTGCTTGGATGTTGTGACTGGTCAATTATTCACGGTTACATTGGTATTAGGATTGTTGCCCTCTCTCGGGCAAGGGTTATCCTGTGTGTGGGCCTTGGGGGTGGCTGCGGCGTTTGATCCTTGGGATCTATTTTCATTGTGGGTTTATTTCATTCTTTTAACTTAATGGGATCGGATACATAAACCAGCTCTTCGTCAGCTGACCCTCGATAGGTTTCCAGGATTCCTACATTGGTAGTAGGGTGATTCTTTGGCGACAGGTACTATCATATCTATTCACCTATCCGGGAGTGTGTGATGGTATGAGATAGCCCTTAGGAACCGGGCTTCATCCTCTGTGAGGTTGAAATTCCGTGGAATAAGTGAAATAAAGTTCGGACGTTGGCACCGTGAGTTGCAAAGCCCAAAACACTTTGACTAAGTAATAATATCCTTTAGACTGGTCGAGCTTGGACAAGAAATCGTATTATTGTATCCAATTTGAGGTCTCGTTAAGGGTATTATACATTAGCGGTTGATCAGCCCAATAAATTTGTTTGTAGAGTCTAGTTATTGGTTTCATAACATACATATTAGGACAATTTAATATTATATCGTCATTATTCAATATCATATCATCACCATATCATATCATTTCATCACAGTACTCCAGTATTCCTTTTTCACACTGTACTGCACTTATATATGCATTCTTCTATTTCCACACTTATAAATTACAGTGCCTTAGTATATCTTTTATCTCATTCATCTCTCCTCTTTCTCTGCACCTATTAGATTAGTATGTTATTTAGCCTTGCTGGGCATTAGTGAGCCGTGGTTTTGCTCACTCTCGCATTATTCCCCCCTTTCAGAGGCAGAGTAGTTGCTGTTAGCTGAGAGTTCAGTTGTTGGTTCCAGTTTTGACCGCTGCAGATCAGTTCTTGTATTAGTATTGCCTGTACGATTCGTGCCTTTGTCGCTATATAGTATTTTGAGATATTCTATTTACATTTTTGGTGATGTATATATATTTTTGCTTACACTTTATTTCTCTTACTCTGATGATATTACTATAGTCAATGATTGAGCCTGAACTTGTCTATGGCTCAGTTGTTTGTGGGGGTGAATCGGTTGGATTCCCCGACCTGCACATCCCGAATGATAGTAATTGGTCTAGCTATCGATTATTAGATTTTGGGGCCTGACAATAATAACCCTCATGAGATGCAAGGCATGGATAATGGAAAACGTCTACTTTTACTTAACTTTAGTTCTTTCCTGCCATGTCTTGGTGATATCTTACACAATTTTGATCTAGGATATCTCGGCATGTCTTTATTTTTGTTGCCCAGAATCTACTCTATATTATCTTTCTTTATGGGGTTCAGGCCCTCTTTATCCTTGTCTGTAAGGATTGGAGTTGTCCCCACCTTGTAATTATCTTTCTTTTATTTATGTTATTGGCGGGGGGGGGGGGGGTAACTCCCCCTGATTATTTTTCATATAATAAAAAAGATATCATCTTAGCAAGTTCAGGAGTTGACTTCCTTAATGATTTGAAAAACTCGAGCATGGGCTTGAAGATTTCGTTCTGTTTAGCTAGAAGCAGAGTAGGGCATTTTGTGATGATGTCTGATATTTGGGCATCGGTGAACTAAAGAGCTCAACAATAGAGTTTGTTTCATCTAAAGACTTAATGTTGATCTTCTATCAAACCTTAGTAGTGGATTCTAATGAGCTCAACAGTGTTATAAGTATATTCATAAACTATGTGCATTTACTCCTAGCTGAAATAGTATTGTTTTGAGAGGAGTGATTGCCCATATTAATGTCACTTTTAGCCTCAAATGCAATGATGTGTATAGCAAACTTAGACATACTATCATAAAGGTTCCAGACTAAGTTACAACAATTTAATTCAGAAAGGCACCGTATGGAAAAACTAATAAAAATTGCTAATTTTAAGCAGCTTGATGTACTATGAAGCAATTCAATTAAGATACATCTTGCCTCTAAAAAATGATGCTCCAAGCGGACCTTGTCGACTTAGGGCTAGCATCGCAGGCCTTCTAGACCTAACCCTAGGATCTAGATTCTAATGAGCAAGATGAAAGTCTCTCACATCCCACCCCATATTTTGTAGACGCCCCTAAATCTACCTTATTAACATATACTACATGTAATTTTGTGGTACGACCCCCTAGAAATCTATGGACACAACTCCTATAAATCCTCAATATACATCCATACATATATGTGTAATATGGAAATAAACATTATAAAGATTAGAACTCGTCGTTTGTTGGGAGAATCAACATAATTTCCTGGTAACGCTATATCGACCAATCATCATAATTATAAAACATAATTTATTAAGAATTAAATCAAGTGATATATTCCAGGTACTACCAAAAAGTTAACCCAATAGATAAATCACAAACTTTCTTACAGTCAAATCTACTAAAGAGAAAAAATAATTTTTGATCGATTCTAGGTTAAATTAAAGGCTTATAAATACCCAATAACTTGTAAGGATTGTGAGAGAGATTAGTTAAATCAATCCGAAGAAATCTTTTTAGGGTTTCAATTAATTTATACAAACATAAAAAATAGTAATTAAATTTTCAGTAAGTTCATACCATTGTGGGCTTTCAGAGTGAGTGCCGAAAGGAGGAATAACTCTTCAATATGATAAAACTCAACTTTTAGGGCAATGAGGGAAAGAAAAGCGGCAAAACCCAAATTTTTAGCGCCAATCATATTGGGATTTCCTATAGGATTAGATAGATTTGGGGAAGATAGAGAGAGGTAAGAAGGAAATTTATCTTACAAATTTTAGGGAGGAAGAGAGGGAGGGAGTAGGCAGAGAAGAGGAGATCGACTCCAATAAGAGGAAGTTTTAGTTTTTTAGGTCGTGTTTGGAAAACAACATATCAGACTGTCGCCAAAAATTTAAACCTCGACTTTTATAAGTATTGTTATTTTTTTGGACATTTTAAGTAAAATACGACACTTTAATTAATGTCCGTCATATTTAAATGTTGAAAACTTAGTTGGTTTTCCAATATATAGAATAGTTGTTATTGGCTCTTCACAATTATCGCTAATAAACCTTTTTCACGTCGTGAATATTTTAAACATCTTAAAGAGGCTGAAAGCAATTTTTACGAGAATTGTCCAACGACTATTATACAACTGTCATTAGTCATCAAACTCATATACTTGATCCAGCTTAATGGCTGGACTAATCGTTCTTTTACGATGGTTTTAGAATTCTTGAAGAAGGTGTTTCCTAATGCAAAGACCCCAAAATCATATTACGAAGCCAGCAAAAATAACTAGGGAATTAGAATTCAATTATCAAACTTGGGATACTTGCCCTAATAATTATATATTATTTCATAATGAAGCCGGGAATCTTGAGAAGTGTGACATTTGTGGAACTTCAAGATATAAAAGTGATGTTTCTATCAATGGTGTTGAGGGTAATAATATGCCAAAGGTAACAATGTGCCAAAAGTAATAATGAAAAAGGGAAGATATTTTCCTCTAAAGCCAAGATTACAAAGATGGCTTTGGTCATCCCACACAGCTTCTCTCATAAAATGGCATACAGAGGAATGAATTGATGATAGTATGACGAGGCATCTGGCCAATTCTTATTGATGGGCCAAAAGGACCTGGTGACAACATTAATATATATATATATATATACCTTGAAAGGTATCTCCATACATTGAAGTTATTTGTACATACTACTGCCCATCCAGAGGTACCAATTGCAAGGTCTGTGATTCTCGAAGAATGCATGAATTTTTGTTCAAGGTATTTGGACGATAATGTAGAAACCAAGTCAAGTCGATTGAATAGAAATGATGATGGAAGGGATGGCTCTGGTCGTGCTGTGGGTAAACAATTACATTTTTGACAAGATCATATAATGATGACTCCAGCTCATTGATATGTTCTTTTCAACAATGATGCAGTTACCCCATTCATTAAGTATGCTTTTATGTAAAATAATCATAATGATTTATATAATCCCTTTTCTAACAGAAAGCACCTTGATGAACTTTTAAGAAAATATCCTTGCATTTCACAACATGAAGTTAGTCGTCTCCAAAATGAAAAATTGCATACTTTGTTCAAAGATTACGCAGGTAATGTACTTGTCAGCGATGATGACTATTTTCTTATAATTATATTTAACTTTTCTTAGTTATTAATTAAATGTTCATAAAAAATTGGTGGAGGAATTGGCAAAAGAAACACAAGTACCAGATTAAATCATGAGTTAGGCCTTGGGTTCTGTATCAGATCCATTGAGATTCAAGTCCTATATTCTTCGTAAATTTAGATTTCGAATAAAGAAATTTGACATGCGTATAAAGAATCAAAATAGTAGAGTTGTTCCAAAAGCAAACCAAATGAGTTACGCTAGTAGGAGTGATAGTTTTTAGGAGAAATTACTTTCTATGGAGAGTTGATAAACATCATTGAAATTCAGTATCTCAATGGCATGAAGTTCGCATTATTCAAATGTAATTGGATTAAAAATCATAGAGGCAAGAAAGTAGATGATTTTTGCTTTACGCTTGTGAACTTTAATCATTTGTTATACAAAGATAATAATGTTCTCGATGGGCATTTTATCCTGGCTTCCTAAGCTGAGAAAGTTTGGTATGTGTAAGATCCTTTAGAACCTGATTGGCATGTTGTAGTTGGAATGTCACCAAGAGACAAATTCGATAGGTACTAAACTGTTCAAGACAAAGAATTGGAACCCACTCGAGCCGAGCCATTTAACATGCAACAACTGGACGATACTTCAAACATGTCTTGGGTGAGAGAAGGAGTAGATGGGGCAACAATTTATACAACTCTTCCTGATGATCATCATATAGTGGAAGATGGGGAGGATGATAATTTAGGTGGTTTCAGATATAGGAACTTATGTTGCACGTTTCTCGAGGCAAACCTTAAAACTTTTCTTATTATTATTGAATAAAGTTTTTTTAATAGAGATGCTACAATAGCTAAGAGAAATATCTTATTCAATCAATTATCAATTCAAGCTTTATGTTTTTAACTTTTCTTTTTGCTTTTTGTTGATTAATTCAAGTTTTATTTAAGCTTTTTTTTTTCTCTCTCTCTCCCTTCCATTCAATGTACATGACAATATATTGTTTATGATTGTTATAGAACAAATGGTGTTCATGTGTCTGTATTCTATTTTACAGGTCTTTCATGACAAATAAACATACTCGTAAGTGTATGGAAGATGTCATAGCATACGATATGGTTCGACTAAAAACAATCGAAGAAAATAATTCTAAAATTGATGCTTTGGGACTGCATAGAATTGCTACTAGAATGAGTTTTATCATCAAAAGAAAATAAAACCAAATGGGAGAAAAAATAGCAATAAGAAAGTGGTTCAGGAAGAATATACACCACTTTTTCAACTAGAGGACGAATATTCGATTAAAGATGAGGATGATGAAGATTTTATTAGTAAAAGCGATAAGGCCCTTGAGACTGACAATGTCGTAGGTTTATATGTAATTATTTTTTGCAACTTATATAGAAAATGATCTAGTGAGCATGAGAATCTTGTCCCTTAAATTTATGTATAATCCATAACTATGCTATTTTTTGTTTATCTCTGACAATTAATAGGTATTATTGAGGGTTCCTCGTCTTACAATAGGACTAATAAGAATGGAAGAGTGTATGCCAAACCATGGAGCGAGTGGGATAACGGAAAAATCAAGATCTTGCAATGGAATGAAGATTGCCAACTACTTGGACCTAATGAACCCAAGTTGATGTTTCATCTAGGTCAATTTTTATTGTCTTGGACATATATTTATTTCTTTATGCTATATTTTTTATACGAGATAGATTTATTTTTTGGGTAACTAGCACCTTAATATTTTTTCACGCACCTGAATACCCTAGTTAATTAACATTAATATATTTTACTTTAGAAAACCTTACACGAAATGGAGTGATGTTCCCATTTACAATGGTATCTTGGATGGTGGCAAGTAATACGTCTCTTGATGGGGTTTGGAAATCGGCAAAGGTAGTAGTTAATATACATAGTTAAGCATTTTCAAATTATATAACTTGATTATTCAAAATTTTAATTTGTCATAAATTTTGTTTTGAATTTATTATGATAATACAAATGCTCTGGATGGTTTTAAAGAAGTATATTTCAAAAAAGTGGAATTTTTTTAGAGGGCCTGTAAGTACAAATTTAAGTTTCAACACTATAAAAAGTATAATGCTTATTAAGGGCACCTTGCAAGCGTACCTCCCCCCACCCCCCACCCCCTGTGGAGCAGAATCATTGGTCAACTTTAGTAAGATATTGGGGTCTAAAAATAACACAAGTATGATTTTTTCTTCTGTTAAAGCTTACATTTTATATAATTTGGCAGCTTCTAAAGTTAGCTATTATTTTACACGCAATGGAATGTAAAAATAGTAATAATTAGGAAAATCTCGTTTGTCACCCTAGGACTAGGAGGAAGACATTTGCACGCATAAAAATGGTGGTATATATATATATATATATTATGATACAAGTCATTGCTTAAGTAACTAGGGGAAGAATGAGAGACTAATATTAATGCAAGGGATAACATTTTCAAAGATGTGATTGGAAAAGATGGACATGAGCAAGTTTTGTGCAAAGGAGTAGTTGCCCATCCCAAAAATACAAGGTCACCATCCTCATCATCATTATAATGGCCTAATTCCGTAAGCTCGAGATGGCTCGGAATTAGCTCTTACACCAATGGTCCTATGACAAAAACTAATGTAAAGTAAGAAATAACATAGGTGATTTAGCGGGGAAAACTTTTGAATAGGCAAAAGAACCACGACCTCGGGTTGAGGGCTTTAGTAATAATAACTTTTATTACTTGAGGCTGATATCTTATTATAAGTGATCTCTCGAACTAGAAATACTAGATCTTGTAAACAAAAAATTTAGTATTTGTAAATCTAGAAAATATGGTTTTCTTGGTGATTTCTCGTATATTTTTTTGGTCCTTGTCTCTTTTGAAACTTTTTCTGTATATAAGCCTTGCCCGCAATTCATTATCGTGCTGAAGCATGTTCTTCGAATAATATTATAAGTGGCGGTTGACTGAATAACTGTTGAGTTCGTAAGAGACAGGTATCTTTGACTTGTTCATACATTTATGTTGTGCTCGACCCACCCATGTTCCTCATCAGTTCGCAGTGTTGGTATCATTACTGACTGTTTATGTTACGCAAAAAATGTGTGGAACTGATATGGAATTAGTTCGAATTAGGCTAGATTGAGGGATAGGTCCCTACAATTGCCCCCTCGCAACTGAAGTCACGAGCGGCTTTGGTTAAGAAAGGATCTTTATAATTGTGTCATTGGGAGTTGAAAAGAAATGATGTATTAATGTGGCTTTGACTAGCATGGAAAATGTGTATATTCTTATGGTACGATATTTTTGCATTGAACGATGATGAAAATATTGATGCACGCGACGCTTGAGGTTTTAAGAGTTTCATCTATTTTGAGTGATGACGCTTGAGAAATGTACTTGTACATTAAATATAAGGGTTATATGAATTGTACCTGTACCAAGGATTTTGGCAAAGTTCCCTGTTTGTTGCAAATTTTTTATAAAAATCTAGATTGATAATGGTGAAGACCATGAAATGGTTTACGAAGAGAGAGTTTTTGCAGAGATGCAGAAGCTTAAGTTGAGCTATTTCGGTGATCAGTCCTTGGAGATACCCACCCTCATTCCTGTTGTACCGACGTATCAGGGTATGTCGGAAAAAGAAGCAGTTGAGGCTAAAGAAGATTCCTACTCTATGTAGAGATTTTATTATGTTGTCCTAACAGGTGTACAATGTTTGAGGTGTCTCCGCATCCTTACGGTGGTTAAGGTTGAGGAAACAAATGTGGGAGACGGTGTAACTACAGGGCAGTTTTATCGGTATCTTGCGCAGGATTGGATTCTAAAGTCGAGCCTTCTTCATGTCCACCAACTCTCTGATGGTGGTAGTTATAGAGGAGGCAACAGTTGTAGTAGAGAAGGTAGATGGAGAATGGAAGTCTGCTTCTACACAATTATCGTGTCTTGGCTCTAAGAAGATCTTCTATTTGAAGAGTTGGTTCAAGCACTGATATTTTCTACTTTCATGTCCAGACTTCCTCCAAACCCAGTTTCTGGTCAGAGTAATATGGTATGAAGGTAGAAGAATGTCTGGCAATTTCCAAGGCCTGCTTTACTCTAGAAGATTTTTGGAGTGAAATATCACTGAATTTAGATGAACAGAAGGATTTGTTGCTTCTGAGTACCTAAAAGACTTGTTCTCTGTAAAGTACCTGAAAGACTTGTTATCTGTAAAACACCTAAAAGACTTCTTATCTGTAAAGTACCAATAATTTATATTCGATCTGAATAAAAATTGGTTATTTAAACTCTGTGTTGATATATAGAATAAATCCTGTGATTGAAATAAAGGATGAAATATAATATATGTGATTGGACCTACAAAGTATATTATCGCAATCAAGATGTAAATATGTGTTTGCAATATAAAAGATGTGTAAGAATTTGTTTTCAAACTGAATAACTTAAAATTATTGGGAGAGATAACTGTAGAAGATTTATAATATATAAGAATTAGAAATTCGGGCTCAGGGAGGTTGCTCTAAAATATTGGATTTGGAGAAAGTAAGTTTGAGATGAAGTAAGCTAAATTCACTGTGGTCAATATGGATAGTAAGTTCAAATAATTTTTACTCAGGTTACTAGGGATTTCTATTGTGAAAGAACAGAATATAAATATGAATTGCAGGGGATTTGAAGTAATTTAGAAGAATGCATAAATAGGAGAAATGAGCTTTAAACAGGTGGAAGAAATAAAAATAGTGTGGACTTGATCTGAAAGAATTCGTTATGCCGTTGAGGGATGGTTGGCGATAAAAATAGCTGAAATGCGGGAGTAGTTTTTTGGTATGATAAATTATGATGCTGACTTGCCAGTGACCGAGTATCAGTTTAAAAGTTTATATTGGATGGGTAGGGAACTTGAGTTAGGATGTCACTTCTACGAGGAGCTATTCCAGAAAATAATTGTAGAGTCTTCAGCTTGAAAAAAGTTTATAAGATTAATTACTGAAGTAAAGATCGAGTTGGAAGATGTGAGGATTATTAGAGGTGAACTGATCAAGTGTGGCTCCACAGGACATCTGGGATGTCTCAGGTGTAATTATATGTAAGGGAGTGAATTGTATGAGATCGAATAACTGTCTAAGAAATATAATGAGAATGAAGTTTGAATCTATCCTCTTTTGTTTTAAATGTTGATTATGACCGTTGTGAAAAATGAATTTGAATTTTGAATTGTGAGAGCTTTGGAAATGACGTCAGCACTTCTATAAGTAGAAGAAGCAATAATATAAAAAGTAGGCAGTTTTAAATTTTGTTTCTAGTATAATTACAGGGAAGGTTCAATTACGTGTAAGTGTTGAATCTTCAATTACGTGTGAGTTTTAAGTCATCATGAGTGTGGGGAGGTTAGAGGGAGATTTGGGTAAGAGAGATGAAAATATCCTAAAATATATGGCAGGGGGCAATAATGGGAAGGTGTTTTCACAAAAAAGATTCAAGACGTCTGACATTAATTATAGAAGGGACGCCTCAGTTTCAAAATTGAGGGTGGCTCATGAGAGGCCAAATAACTGCCAGTAGTTAGAGAGAGAAAATATAAATGATGTTTCATCTTCTTCATTCAAATCTTTATCAACTTCTAAAAAATTAAAGAACAGTGAGAGAGGGAAGAGAAAAAATACCAGAAAATTTTGTGAGTGACCAACATTCAAAGTGAGACAGAGTTGCAAAGACTAAGTCACGAAGGTAGTTATATAACAGTGTTGTGAGGGAAGGATTTGGCGTTACGTCAGATTCATATTCCAACATTGAAAGTTAGTAGACGATTTCTGATACTCTGAATGTGTTTCTTTTGAAATTTTATTATTTTTTTGTGGTATTCAAATCTAGCAATTACTATTTATAGCAACCTATAAAAATATATTCGATATATTTGTAAAAAGAGATGCGAATGACATACGTATCTGTATGATCTATATGTAAAAGATAATGATAGAATACCTAAACCTATATGTAGGTTAAGCGTGAGGAGTTTAGGGTAGAATTAAATCTCATTTGTAGATTTGTAGTACCGATAGGGAGGACGGAGTAGAAGTTGTTGAATTTTTAGGTTTCCCTAGAAAATTGGTATCATATTCTACAAACTCTGACATGTTTAGAGAGTTTTGTAAAGCCAAAGTTTTTATAGGGGGAAGAAGGGGCAATTTCATAGAATATGCCGGTAGACAGTTTAGAAGTTATATGGTAGGGTCAGGGGAGGAATATTTTTTTTTTGTTAGTTAATTTTAGAGAAGGAGAAATTAGATAGGTGGTTAGACGAATTGATCTCCTTGAAGTATTATGATGGAAATGTCCAGGGTAACCTAGAAGATGATTTTGTGTGTTACCTGCCTCAATGTGAGTACGGGTTGAGTCTGCCCCTTTGCAATATTTTGAAAGGGATTATGAATATTATTGGGGCGTGTCCTATTCAGTTGAACGGGAACATGTGGGAGGTAATAAATGTCTGTGATTTTTTAAATAATTGTGGAAGGAGAATGAGGTTGAGAGGAGGATATCTCCTGAAGACGTCTTGCAGTTTTATGGCGTGAAAAACTATTATGCAAGTTGAGGGGCAAATTTTTTTTTCAAGTTCGGCCCGACCTCTTTTCTTCAATCTGAATTCAACAGGCCGAATGTGGAACGATAATGTGATATGGGTAAAGGGTGATTGCCTTCAGAGATATGATGAAGAACCCATGTAATTTTTTTGTAGAACTGTAAAGCAAAGTAAGTATAATAACGTATAATATTGAAATGGTAAAATTGAATGTTACTCTGTTCTTGATAATGCGTTGTTGTTTTATAGGTCCTTCATCAAAGGTGAAGAAGAAGAAGTCCCTGTTCGATATTAGAAGAAAGAAGAGAGCTAACAGCAGGACCGAGAATGTTCAAAAGTCTCAAGAAATGAGGCTAATGACGGGTGTTGGTGGCAACAGGAAGAGGGGAGCTAATGGAGAGAGATGAGTGGTTTTTCCAAAGGCCTCTGGAGTGGATTATGCAGATGTGTCAGAGTCTACTATGTCGAACAAGCTAGCTCGGGCATTTCCGAAGAAGAAGATGTTGAAGCGTAGCTCGACCAATGGGTACCACGGGGAGTGGTAAGGTCGTGGGAGAGACGATGAAGAAGATGATAGATCCTTCTTCTAAGCTGATTGGGGCGAAGGTCACAGAGAATCGACCTGGTATGAAAGATGAGTTGAAAGTGGTGGAGGAAAGGGCGACGCTTGTAGCTCATAACGGTTAGGAGGAGATGAGCAAAATAGTAAGTTTGATGGTTTGAATATCTTATAAATTCAATTTTCTAGTTCGAGCTAAAAAAATGTTGTCGATAATTGTGTTATTTTTGTAGGCTGCTCATTTAATGAATGGGATCTACCTCGAGATGGAGGAGGAGAATGACGAGCTCGAGAAGGGGAAGGCTAAGCTCGAGAAGAAAGTTTCTCATTTGATAATTGGCTTGGATAGGAAGGGGAAGCTACTAGACTCTATGAAGGCTGTGCAAGAGGTGGAGAAAAGCAAGCTAACAGTGGAAGTGGGAATGAATCTTGAGAAGGTGGTAATCCATCGTGATAGAATTAGGTGCTACCTTCTGAAAATGGGGTACTCCGAAACTGAGGTGAATGAAATTATGAAGGATACCTATGTTGAAGAGGATGAAGTTTAGGATGATGGAGTTGGCACTGTGATTAGGCTGAATGGATTTTCTCCCCAGACTGTGCAAGAGAATGAAGGGGATGATGATGTCAACCCAGAAAATCTGAATGAGAAGGTAGAGTATAATTATTGACTATTCAGTTATGTGATTATAAGGGGTTTTGTAACTGTAACTGTATGGATCAATGTAGGATAAATTTCTTTAGGCTAAGTTATGTTTGTAAACCTCAGAATAAAAGAATTAGAGAATGAACTTGCTAAGGAGAAAGAGGCCTCAGCGTCCCTGTTGACTTCGCAAGAGATGTTACAGGTTAGAAAAGAGCATGAAATATTTGACTTGTATGTTTTATTACTCAAGAGCTACAAAGTAAAAATAAGAGCGTCGAGACAGACAAAAAACTTGCTAACAGTTTAGGGGCAATGGTTTTCAACTGTGTATAGATAATATCAAAGTGTTGAAAAAGTTAGAATATAGAGAATATGAACCATGGGATTGGAAGTATATGTTATTGTTCATCGAATTGGAATCATACTTCAACCTTAAGTTTAGAAGCAGTTTTACACAATAGATGTTAAAAATAGAAATTTTCTAAGAAATAAGATGTATGTATTGAGTAAGTGTCCTGAATTGAACTTGATGTATTATATCTGTAATGTGAAGGCCGAATTATAAATGAATAAGAGACACGCTAAGTTAACCAAGAGTTTACGACAGAGTTCGATAGAATAAGAGAGGCAAATGAAGATAGGGAGGATCAACACGTAAAGGTACATTTCAAATTTGTTGAGGCAACACAAACCGTTGATAATCTCACTCAGGATCAAGGAGAAGGATGCCAAAATTAGTAAATGGAAAAATGAGCTCCTAGAGACAAAAGAAAACTCAACGAAACTCAAAAGTCATAATGATACGTTGATGGTAAAGAGTAAGGAGGCTGACATAGCTCGATACCATATCCAAGTGTTAGAATTGTCTGAGAAAGAGTTACGCCATTTTGTGGCCAGTTTGAAGGATCAAATGATCAGCAAAACGAACGAACAAAAGTAGATTCGAGCTGATTTAGTGAATACCAAGAGTAAACTCGAGCGATTGATGAATAAAATGACTAAGAAAGATAGCGAGTTGAAGAAAGCTTGAGATGACCTATCTAACTTTGAAATTGTGGTTGAGTAGCTGACTGTTATTTTGCCTACTAAAGATATAGAGTTTCGATTGGTACAAAGAAAATGTGATGAGTTGAATAAGAGGGTGGCACAATTAAAGACCAATTTGGCTCAGGCTAATTAACCTGCCAAAAATGCCGAGGTTGGAGAGTGCTCGAGATAGAATAAAGGTGATGCTAGGGTTTCCATTGTTCAAGGGAATTTGGTTAGCCTATCAGCTCGAATCAAAGAGCTGAAGGGAAATGTAGCTCGAACTCAAGGTCACACACAAAAAGGAAATGAACACTTAAGGATGTACCAAAGTAAGCTGGATGTTGTTCATGTCAGGGAATAGGAGTTAGTGTGAGTGATCAGAGGTAACAATATTTTGATAAAGAAAGAAAATGAATTGTAAAAAAAATCTCCTGCTGGGGAAAGTGCAGGTAAAGGCAGGGACCTTGAGGAAATTTGTGCCCAGATAGCTGAATTGAGGATGATAAAATAGGTTAAATCAGATAAAGTAGATTAGAACACGTCGAAGCATATCAATCTTATGTCCCACACAGAAAGTTAAATAGAATGGCATGAAGCATGGAACAAGAGGTTGAAAGCGCACCTTCAAATGGCGAGAAAGAACTTTTCTAAGGCTGTCTTGCCCGAGGCATTGCGCTCAGAGATCTTAATGGGAGTTATCGCCTATTTTTTGGAAGAAATTAAAAGGCTCGAGCTAGAGAGGGATACCTTGCATGACTGTTTGTCGGATAAAGAATGCATTTGTAGAGGTGATATAGATTGAGGAAACTGTATGTACTCAATAGAATTGGCATTAGGTTCTCGACCTACTGAATTAGTAGAGCAAGGCAGGATCACTGTAGCTATTCGAGCTCAAGAATTTATGGCTGATCATCATTCTGTTGCAGGGGAAAGTGTAGCTGACCTCCCATCAACAAAAATTGGCCATTTGTAGTGGTTGTATGTATAACCTGTAAAAGTATCTATCACAGACATATTAAGAGATAAAAGCTAGTTTTACCTTTACTTTATCTTATATCTAGTAAAGTTCTTTGATTGAAAACTAGCACTACCTTAATTTTAATCGTAGAGTATGATAGAGTTCAATCAAAGCTAGTTTTACCTTTTCTTTAGCCGGTATAATTTGTCCATGTTTTTGACATGTATCATATTTGCATGAGTACTCTTCTGCTTGCTTCCACATGTCTGGCCAGAATACTCCTTGTGTAATATCTCTATTAGTGAGTGAGATACTAGCAGCATGGGAACCAGAAGTCCCTTCATGTAAATCTCTTAGCATCTCGTCTGCTTTCTTTGTGGAGAGGCACTTGAGGTAAGGCCTCATGACTAAACGGCGATATAAAAAACTGTTTTGATTTGTGTAGTACTTTAAGTTCTCAATCAACTATCAGCGCTCTTTTAGATCTGCTAGAACGGGTTATTTACATTCATTGTCAGTGCCAAAGTAGGCAAGGAAGGGCTTTCGTCAATCGTCCTCCTCCTCTTTATCGCTCCCAGGGTTGATTGTGAATATAGAAATACGATCAATGTTGGGGGTTGATATCACCTCGATCCAGAGATATCTATCTTCTGTACCCAAGACCCCGTCTAGAAAAGCCAAGGAATCGGTATGACTGTTTTCACCTCGAGGAAGATAATTGAGAGTTACTTTTACAAACCGGCTTATCTTAGGTGCAACGTGGGATGCATATTCAATTATCATACCATTCTTCTTGTATTGCTTAGAGTAATGGTGGACGATGAGTAGAGAATCAATGTAGAATGAGTGTTTAGGGACACCGAGCTCAGGTGGGAGGTTGAGTCCATGAATGAGAGCTTCGTATTCGGTGACATTATTTGAGGCTTCAAAGCCAAAGCAGATTAATTTCTTAATTTTGTCGCTGGAAGGGGTAATCAAGAAGATTTCAATTCCTAACCCTGCGAGTCCTATTGAACCATTATAATAAGTCTCCACCTTTTTCTTGTAATCCATTCAGCTCGCTCGTCAAATTCTTTAGTGGATGGAACTTCTGCAATTTATTTTGCAAGGTCAAGGTCGTACTCCTCCCACACAGGATCTTCTACTGGAAAATCTACGAGAAAATAGATAACGGCCAGACTTTTTTTCTAAATGTCGTTGTTCGAACTTAACATCATATTCTCCTAAACTGACTAACCATTATTGCATTCTTCTGGATTTTTCTTTCTTGGACAAAACTTCTCTGAGTAGGCAGTTTGTCATGACTTTGACTGAATGAGCTTGGATATAGTGCTTAAGATTTTATGAAGTGCAAACAAGAGTTAGAAAGAGACTTTCAATTTTAGAATACATCATTTCTGCTGAAGTGAGGGTTTTTGCTGATGAAGTAGACTGGCTTCTCGATCTTCATTTCAAGTCGAATGTGAATCAAGCTGATGAAGTATTTGTAACTGCTTGAGTGATGATCAATTCCTCATTATCTACTGGGTGCTCATTAAGGGAGACTTCCCCAAATAGTCTTTGAGATCCCAAAAAGTTTCCTTGTATTCTAATATCCATTGGATCTCTGCATTGGGTGGAACTTTTCTTCATTTGGCACAACTGCGGAGTAGTAAGAACAACCAACAATAACGAGCTAAAGATTTTGAAACAAATCGATTGATTGCGGCAATCTTACCGGTAAGCTTTTGTACGTCTTTCTACGTCTTTGGAGATGGCATGTTGAGGAGAGCTCAAATTTGATTTGGATCAGTCTCAATCACTTTTATGTTGATGAGATGGCCAAGGAATCGGCAGAATGTACTCTGAATTGATACTTATCATGATTGAGTTGCATCTTGTAAGATCGAAGAATATTGAATATTGTGTTGAGATCTGTGATGTGGTTGATTGACTATATTCTCTTGCACAAGAGATCACAAGGTAGACTTCCACGATTTTCCCAATATGTGCTTTGAACATAGTAGTCATCAGTTGTTGATAAGTCACGCCTGTATTTTTGAGTTTGAAGGGCATGCCTTTGAAGCAATAAAGTCCGCTTTCAGTGGTGAAAGTAGTCATTTCTTGATCTTCTTCAAAGAGTGGAATCTGATTGTATCCAAAAGCAGCGTCCATCATAGATAGGATTTCATGACCTGCTATAGAATCAAGAATTTGATGTATGTTGGGAAGAGGGAAGCTATCCGTCGGAGTGTGTTTGTTTAGATCTGTAAAATCTGCAATAACTCAAACTTTTCACAGAGCTCTCGGTCAAGAGATAACTGACGTTCGAGCTCGTTACAATTCTTTGTTTCGGCGTGGTGATTCGCCCTTAGTTTTGTAAATTGTTCTAACTCAACTAAAAGATCGAGTTGGAATCCAGTTGCGGGTCATCTGGAAGTGACCATGATTGAAAATGACAGTAGAGTTAATGTATGCCTTAAGATATCGTAAAAATTTATTCTTTCCCACAGATGATACCAAATGTATTGGCCTAATTCCGTAAGCTCGAGATGGCTCGGAATTAGCTATTACACCAATATTCATGTGACAAAAACTAATATAAAGTAAGAAATAACACAGGTGATTTAGCGTGGAAAACCTCTTAATAGGTAAAAAAACTATAACCTCGGGTTGAGGGTTTCGATAACAGTGACTTTTATTGCTTGAGGTTGATATATTATTACAAGTGATCTCTTGAACTAAAAATATTTTATCTTGTAAATAAGAAATTTAGTCTTTGGAAATTTTGAAAATATGGTTTCCTTAGTGATTTCTCATATCTTTTTCTGGTTCTTGTCTCTTCAGAAACCTTTTCTATATATAGGCCTTGCCCGCAATTCGTTATCATGCTCATAGGGGCCTACCCCTCGATCTTATCAAAATAGAGTTATCTCCAGTTTGAACTACATCCATAACAGATCTACGCATTTTCCAGATGACTCCTCCAGTCAGCATTGCAACCTACTCTACGAACTAATGAAAGACGTAGGTCAAGCTCAAACTGAAAAACCTGAACAAGTTAAAGCCACCTGTCTCTTACGAACTCAACAGTTACTCGGTCAACCGCTACTAACTAGATTGTTCGAAGAACGTACTTCAGCACGATGAAGAACTGCGGAGAAGGCCTATATAAAGAAGAAGCTCCAGAAGAGACAAAGACCAAAAAATTATACGAGAAATCACCAAGATAACTATATTTTCTAAATTTTCAAAACTTCCAACTTCTTATTCATAAGGTCAAGCATTTCTAAGTCAAGAGATCACTTGTAGTAAGATATCAGCCTCAAGCAGTAAACATTACTATTACAAAAATCCTCAGCTCGAGGTCATGGTTTTTTACCTATTCATAGGCTTTCCACGCTAAATACTTGTGTAATTTCTTACTTTCTATTAGATTTAAATCACAGGTACATTGGTGTAAGAGCTAATTCAAAGCCATTTCGAGCTTATGGAATTAGGCCATTGCATTTGGCGCCATCTGTGGGAAAGAAATCATTTCCACGATATCCTAAAACATTCATTCACTCTACTACAAATTCTAATCATGGTCACATCCAGGCGACCAACAACCAGAATCTAGCTCAACCTTTCAGTTGAGCCAAAACAACTTAAAGGGCTACGGGCGAACCTTAACACCGAGATGGAGAAACGCAGCGAGCTCGAATGTTAATTAACTCTTAATCGAGAGCTCCATGATAAGGAGCTCGGCGCCTAAGTACAAGCTCGTTTGACAGTACTCAAATGCCGTGAAAATCAAATGACAATAATGCAGGCTGCCTTGTAAGCTCTGCAGAACACCCTGCAGGCTCCCTCCAATATGTGATCGTAATTAGGTGCCAAAAGCCTCCTGGATTTCTGCACGGGAAAGATTAGGACCTCAAGGAGCCACCGACAAAGCTATCTCCAGAAATATTTAGAATGAACCTTAACCTTCTATTTATTTGGGTGGTAAAGTTCAATCTAAGATCAACCGAGGTCATTGATGTTCCATACATCAAGAGGATGAACAATGACCTCAACTTCGAGTTCAAGCACGAGATCGTTTGAGTGAGGGTACTGGTACTCACAATCCGCAACCTCCACGTCAAGCCACTAAGCCGACCCATCATTATGTTACACAAGAGCATATAGACCAACATATTAAGGAGTTGATTGAAGCACAAGTTCTGGGCACTACCGACGACCTTACCAAGTTGCAAGGAAGTCTAATTGCCAATGAACTATTCGATATGGAAATACCGAAAGGTTTCCATACTCCGACAATTCGTAAATACAAGGGTACCAATCCGAAGGAGGTCATTCAAAAATACCGTGATTCATTGGGGCTGTACTCCAATCTTAACCACATTCTCTGCCATTTGTTCGCCATAAGCCTGCAGGAGGAACCGCTCCGATGATTCTACTCTCTACCTAAAGATTCCATATAAACAATCGACTAGCTTTAGAAATAATTCATCAAGACATATGCACAGAGCAGAGATAAAGAAAGAAATTTATATTCTTTTATCAGCCTCAAACAGTCACACAGAGAGAAGCTCGAGGCTTTTGTGAAGAAATTTTTGGAGCTCGCGGATAAAGTCGATAATCTCGATCAGAAAATAGTTGTTACTTCTTTCACCAACGCGTTTCAGCTCGATTGCAAAGCTAAAGAACACCTATTCCTCAATAAACCTGTGACCTTGTAGGATATGTTCACCAAGGTCAATAGTTACGTCGACCTGGAAACGATGATGCCTAAAAGGCATAAACCTACTAAATCTATCCTTACCACAAAAGGTCTAACTACAGATCGAAACACTAAACTAAAGGAGGATCAGGTTGACCAAAAGCACGCCAAGAGATATACTGGCAACTTTCAGAAAGGCGGTTCACTAGTCAAACCGGTCCTCCCAAAGATGAATGTTCGGATCTCCACAATTTTTTCAATCCTCTCAAAGGTGTTCTACCATCTCTCCCGACCATTGGAACCAATCGAGAACTTGTCGTACTACATGCATGATAAGGTAAACCATACATCTATTGATAATTATTATGCTTTATAGAGGTTGCTCAAATACATTTTCAAAGAGGGACGGATGTTCTAATAAATTGTCGACCAAGAATCATACAAGGATTACAGCTGCGAGAAGCAGCTTGAAGTTGTCCATGTCGAAGATCAAGCTGAGGAGAAGCATCTCAACCATATGTGTCACCGCAACATGATCAAAATAAATCATATTACTAACTCTAACAGATTCAAGCACAGAAGACTATCAAAATGCTACGATCTCACACCTCAAGACAAAGAAGTCAAAATTCTGCCTGAGTCGAGCAATCGCTGGCTCAGGATCTCATTCAAAGATTACGATACTAGCCATATCAAATTTTCACATCATGATGCACTAGTAATAATGCTCAAGATGAAGAAGTTTTTCATGCACACAATGATGATCGATACTGGCAGTAGTATTGGGATTCTCTTTCAGAGCACTATCGACCAAATGGGATTGGCCGATCAAGTTATTAAAAATGACACTGATATCAGTGGATTCAATAGCTCTAAAGAAGAGCGAGTAAGGAATATCATCTTACCTATTACCGCAGGACCAGCCGCAATCGACATTATTTTCTAGGTGATCAACGCCAAATCTTGTTATCTCAGGATTATAGGCCATTGTTGGATTCATAACATGGTGGCAATCGATTCCACCTATTATCAAGCACTCTATTTCAAACACAACGATGGTATCTATGAGAGCTGGGGTAGTCAAAAGCTTTCTCGAGCTTACGAAAACACTGTCTTTGCTATTTTAGATACCTCTAACTAGTTTGCTGCATAGCATTTACAGAAAGTTGATCACCCCGATGATCAGCCTTCCATGGAGGAGCCCACAGAATATATCAACATTGATAGACCTAGTAGAGGTATTTTCACTGGTACTAAGCTGGTTCAGCACACAAAAAAATGTTCTCATTCAATTCTTATGACTAAATAGAGACATTTTTTGCGTGGTCTTTCAAAGAGATGCCTGGGGTTGATCCGGCCAAGGCATGTCACAAATTGGTCATGAACATTAATGTCACGGCAGTCAAACAGAAATAGCGACACCTATCACCGTAACTTCAAGATGAAGTTATCATGGAGATTGAGAAATTGATCAAAGTGGGATTCATTCGAGATGCCAAATATCCAGATTGGATATCCAACATTGTTGTTGTACCAAAGAAGAATGGAAAATTCCAAGTTTGCAAAGATTTTACCGATCTGAACAAACATACTCCAAAGGATTGTTTCCCTCTTCCCAACATTCATTTGATCCTTGATTTCGTAGCAGGTTACAAACTCCTATCTATGATGGATGTTGCTTCTAGATATAACCAGATTCCACTCTTGGATGAATATCAAGAAAAAATCACTTTTATCACTGAAAGAGAACTTTACAACTACAAAGTCATGCCCTTCAGACTTAAGAATACAGGTACAACTTATCAACGGTTGCTGACTACTATGTTCAAAGCACATCTAGGGAAAGTCGTGGAAGTCTACATTGACGATCTCCTGTACAAAAGCATACAGTCCATTAACTGCATTTCAGATCTTAACACATATTCAAAATTCTTTGATCATAAAGTATGCATCTCAATCCTGATAACTGTTAATTTGGAGTACATTCAGGTCGAATTCTTGGCCACCTAATCAGCAAGAAAGGGATTGAAGCCGATCCAGATCAGATTTGGGCTCTCTTTAACATTCCATTTCTAAAAATGATAAAAGACGTTCAGAAACTTCCCGACATGATTACCGCTATCAACCATTTTGTTTCGAAATCTTTAGACCGCTGTCGCTAGTTGTTCTTACTACTCCGCAGTCGTACCAAATAGGGAAAAGATTAGCCAAATGCAGAGGTTCAATGGACATCAGAATGCGAAGCAGCTTTTCTAGATCTTAAAATCTATTTTGAGAAGTCTCCCATCATGAGTACCCTAATAGATAATGAGGAACTGATTATCTACCTAGCAGTTTTAAATACTTCACTCAGCTCGGTTCTTATTCGATTTGAAGGGAAAATCGAGAAACTAGCCTACTTCATCAGCAAAACCCTCACTCCAGCAGAAACAAGGTACTCTAAAATTGAGAAACTTCTTCACACTCTTGTTTATACTACACAGAAACTCAAGTATTACTTCCAAACTCATTTAATCAAAGGCATGACGAACTACCCACTCTGTGATGTACTGTCCGAAAAAGAAAAATCAAGGAGAGTGCAACAATGGTCAGTCAGTTAGGGAGAACATGATATCAAGTTCGACCGACGTCATTCTAAAATGGGTCAGGCCGTTGCCAATTTTCACCCCCAAGATGTTTAACGACCGAGCTGAATGGATTACAAGGAAAGTGTCGAGTCTTCTTACAGATGGATCAGCAGGACCTACAGGGTCAAGAATTGCAATCGTATTGATTACCCCTTCCAACGATATAATTGAGAAATCAATCATCTTGGATTTTGAGGCCTCAAACAATGTCACCGAGTATGAAGCTCTCATTATTGGACTCGACCTCGCTCATAAGCTCAGTATCCCCGAACTCTCAGTTTTCACGGATTCACTACTCATTGTACACCATTACTCTGAGCAATACAAGAAGAATGGCAAGATGATCGAGTATGCAACCCTCATTGCAGATTGAATCAGCAAGTTTACGCAAGCAACTCTTGATTATCTTCCGCGAGGTGAAAATGGACACGCCGTTTCCTTGGCATATCTAGTCGGGGCCTATGGCACAGAAGCTCGATATCTCCAGATCGAAGTAATTTTAACCCCCAGTATTAATCACATTTTTGTATGCACGATCAACACCGAGGGCGATAAAAGGGGTGACGAAGATTGGTGAAAGCCTTTCTTAGTTTATCTTGGAATCAACAACAAATGCGAAGGACCACATCCAACAGATCAGAAGAAGCGCCGAGAGCTGATAAACAACTCAAAGTGCTACACTAATCAAAACGGTACCTTAGACCACCGTTCAGTCACGGGGCCTTACCTCAAGCGCCTTTCCAAGCAAAAAGCGAACGAGATGCTCCGCGATCTACATCAAGGGTCTTGTGGGTCTCATGCCGCAGATCGATCACTGGCAAAAAGAGCCATTATACAAGGAGTCTTCTAGCCCGGTATGCGCATGCAAGCAGAAAAGTATTCATGCAAATATGACGTATGTCAACGATATGGACTGATGATCAGCACTCCTGCGCTCGAACTCCATGCAAGCAAGGTGTTTTGGCCATCCAAAAGATGGGTACTCGATCCTGTTGGCGAATTCCCTAATTTTCCACGTAACTGCCGACACCTACTCGTAGCTACCAATTATTTTATAAAATGGGTAGAAGCAGTTCTACTCTGTCGAACCAGAGAAGAAGTGGTCATCTTTTTTATATGGGAACACATCATCACTCAGCTTGGGTGGCCCTACCTAATTTGTATCGATAACGGGCCCTAGTTCATTAGTGAAAAAGTCATAGCTTTCCACAATCAACACAATATCATCAACTCACCATCCAATCCCTATTACCCTCAAGGCAATGGCCAAGCCGAAATCGCCAACAAAACTATCGTGGATGGGCTCAAGAAAAGACTATAAAAAAAGGGAATTGGGTTCGCAAACTTCATCATGTCTTATGGGCATATTGTAGTACTCCACACCAGTCAACAAGCTACACTCCATTCCTCCTTGCCTATGGTACGGAGGCCGTCATTCCCTCTGAATACAATCATTCAGTCAAAGATCATGATCTAACTAACAAGGAAAATGAGTTCAAATTAGCTTGCAACCTCAATTGGATCAATGAAACCAGGGAACGCACCATCGCTAACCTAGGTCGATATGACCATATACTGGCAAGTTCGTACAACAAACAAGTTAGAAGCCTTACCTTCCAAATCGATAATCTCATCCTCAGATAAATACCTAACCACCACAAAGAGCCTCATGCTGGGAAACTAGCAAACAATTGGGAGGGTCCATTCCTTATTACAGGTCTCTCAGGCCTGTGATCATATTACCTCATGACAGAAGAGAGAGTTCACATTTCAAATCCTTAGAACATTAGGCAACTGAAATGGAATTATCATTAAGTCCTTCACTACTCCATTTCAAATTCTCACTTTTTCCATTCCAAAAGTGATATTTTCATCTCCATCCAATGTAAATCTTTTTCTATTCAATGAAACTTACAAGTTTTTCTCCTATACATCTCTCTACTTCGTAGATAATACATAGATTAAAGCATAGATAATACTAACTTTCAATCAACCTCTATACCGGTTAAATTAAGGATAATACTTGGATTGGCTAACTTTACTAAATCTCTACGATTAAAACTAAGGTAACACTTGTTTTACATCAAAGACTATACCCGATATAAGATAAAGCAAAGGTAAAGCTGGCTTTTATCTCTCAACTTGTTTGCAACAAATACTTTTTATTTTAGGTTACACATACGACCTCTATAATAGATCCTTTTTTTTACTTTTGGGATGTCAGCTACGCTTTCCCCAAAAATAGAAGGTCAGTCAGCCATAAATTCTTGAGCTCCCCCTGCAATAGGAGGTTGATCAGCCATAAATTCTCATACTTGAGTAGTTACAACATTCCTGCCATGCTTTGAGGGTCTTGATCCGCTTCCATAGACTACATACAATTTCAACGATCTATATCAGCAACAAATACATCCCCTGTCTGACAAACTGTTGAACAAGGTATTTCTTTCAGACTTAATTCTTTTTACCTCCTTTACAAAATAGGCAATGACTGCCCTCAATAATTCTGAGTGTGGTACCTCAGTTATAACCGACCAAGAGAAATTCGTTCAAGCTTTCTGAAGGCGCTCTTCTGACTTCGCATACCATTCTTTTAGCCATGCTATTTCTCTACCTACCCAATCTGCGAAAGCAATATTCTCTTTCGATTTTTTGTCGACTTTTGCCAATTCAGCTCAATTAATTGCTTCCAAATCGGTCACCTGAGTACGAAGTACCTCAATCTTCCTGTTCAGTTCTTCCACATCCAAAATATTCTGTAATATTTTGCCATTCTGATGTATCAAAATATCCTTCCCTCTAACTGCTCGTTCTGACCCTTGCTCCCTAGAAATAGCAGAATCTAGCTTCCTTTCGCTCTCCCTCAACCGCTCAACTTCTTTTCGGACATGACCTTGAATTCGAGCAGTATCCCCCTCCAGCTCTCTTATTCGAACTGAAAGACTGACTACATCTCCTTGCACAAGGGAGACCTTGGCATCATTTTTATTCTTCCCCGAGCGCTCTCTGGCCTCGGTGTGTCTGACACGTGAATTGGCATGCGCCAATTCGCTCTTCAATTACGCCACTCTTTCGTTCAACTCATCACACTTAAGTTGCATCGTCCAAAATTCAAAATCTTTGGCAAGTAAATCTGTAGACAATTGTTCAACTGTAACTTTAGACGCAGATAGATCGTCACGAGCTCTCTTCATCTCGTTATCTTTATCAACCAATTTCTTCTTCAATCAGTCCAACTCGCACTTACTATTTGCCAGATCAGCTCGATTATTCTCCTGATTATTAGTCTTCTTGATCAAATCATTCTTCAAACTGGCCATCGACCGATTTAAACTTTCCTCCATTCTTTCCAACACCTATATACGGTAACGAGTCATGTCACCCTCCCTGCTCTTTACCATCAGCGCATCATTCTGGCTTTTGAGTTTCGTTGTATGATATTTTAACTCCGCGAGCTCTTTTTACCCTTTCTTAATTACGGCATCCTTCTCCTCGATTTGTCGAGCTAGGTCAATAACAGTCTGTATTGCCTCAACAGACTTGAAGTGCACCTTTACATGCTGATCTTCTCTATCTTCATTCACCTCTCTCATCCTATCAAACTCCTCTACAAATTATTGGTTACATTGGCATGGATCACCTTCGCGCAAGCGAGCTGACTCCAATTTGACCTGCACATTACATATACATTATATCAAGTTCGATTCAGAACACCTAATTACCATATATGACTCATTTCTAACAAGATATCTATTTTTGGACACCTACCGTGTAAGACTACTTCTAAACTTAAGGTCGAAGTACAATCTCAGATGGATGCTCCATAACACATACTTCCAAGTCTAAGGTACACTTTCTCTATATTTTAAATTTGTCAATACTTTAATATTTCCTGTGTGACATTTCAGTGCCATTGCCACTAAGCCGATAATAGGCTTTTGGTTCATCTCTACGCTCTATTTATTACTTTGAAACTCTATACTAATGAAACATACAAATCAAATATTTCTTACTATGCTCAAACCTGCAGCTCCACTTACAAAGAAATTAAGGACGCTGAGGTGTCTCTCTCCTTAGCAAGCTCAACCTCTAAATCTTTTATTCTGAGGCATATGTCCTTAAGTTCCTACAACAGGGTTTATAAAAGAAACTAAGCCTACAAAATTCTATCCAACAAAAAAATATCCCATTAGTTTACAAACATTCCTAAATATTCATACAGTCACAAAACTATCGCACACTCTACCTTCTCAGTTTCCCCTTGTGGACGCTCATTCTCATCCCTATGGTTTTCCCTCGCCGTTTGAGGATAAATACCGTCCAGACCTTCCACAGCGCCAGCAACAACATCTTCAATCCCTTCATCTTCCTCCACCACCATATAGGTGTCTGCCCTAATTGCATCCACCTCATCCTCGAAATATCGTTTTGACATAAGGTGGCGCCCAAGTCTGTTAAGATCACCTACCACCTCCTCCAAATTTGCTCTTACTTCCGCATGTAGATTGTTAATCTCTACCACTTACGAAGCCTTCAGGGCCTCCATCCATTATCCCTCCTTAAGCAGATCCCTTTTCAATCGGGCTACTTCCCTTTCGAGCTCTACCTTCTTCCTCATAAGCTCAGCTCTCTCCTCCTCGACCCCAAGGCATATTCCCTTCATCAGACGAGCAGCCTACAAAAACAAATAAATTGACCTCATTGATTAGCTTGAATCATAATACCAAAGTCATCACAATACATACACAAACATATGAACCTACCATTTTGCTTATCTCCTTCTCCCTGTGGAGAGCTGCCAGCCTGGCTTTTTCCTTCACCTCTTCTAAATCGTCCTCCACAACAGGTCGATCTTCTACGACCTTCACCCCTGACATTTAAGAAGGTTTAACCCTTATCTTTTTCTTGACTTTACCACTTCCCGTGATTCCAGAGGTTGAAGGACGCTACAGCATTTGCTTCTTAGAAAATGTTCGAGCAAATTTGCTCGACATAGTAGACTCAGGTAACCCTGTAAAGTCCACTCCAGAGGGCTTGGACGAGTTGACTCACCTTTCCACATTAGTTCCCTTTTTTTTATGCAAAAGGTATGATTGTATAAGAGACAAAACCAGAGAACAAAAGAGGGGAGGCAGAACCTTCACCCAAACAAAGAACAAATTAAGAAACTCTAAAGTATTCTACCAAGGGGTCCTCAAAGCAAGAAATGAAATAAGGAGATCCTAGAAAGTCTTCCATCTCGAAACAAGGCATAGAGAGCCCTTTTTTTGCAGCTTGAGCCACGGAGAAGTTCCCATCTTTCCAGATGAATGATATGCGTAATGACGAAAAAGAATGTTGCAATCCCGTCCATTTAGTTCCCTTCTTCTTACTACCGTCAACACTCGTCATTAGCCTCGTCGACTAAGATTTTTAAACTTTTTCGACCCGACTCTAAAACACGCTTCTTCCTGCTAATGCCTAGTTCTTCCAATACAACCTCGAGATCTGTCTCTTCGTGAGCAACTATATCCAACAATGACTCTTTCCTCACCACCTGTGATTTGGGAGCTGTCATTCACAAAGCATTATCATCAGCAGAGCATCATACAATTTTAAATATCAATCTCATACATTTTATATTGTTATACCTACTTTGTTTTACAGTCCTAAACAGAAGTTTCATAGATCCCTCATCATCTCTCTGAAGGCAATCACCCTTCACCCATATATTATTATCATTCCATGGTCAACCTTCTAAATTCAGATCAAAGAAGCAAGGCCGAGTCGAGCTCGTAAAGAAAAATGTCCTTTTACTTGCAGAATAGTTTTTTACCCTATAAAATTTCAAAACATCCTCAGAGGATATCCTCCTCCTTCTCCCATCACCTTCCCACCGTGCATTTAGAGATTTACAAATACTTATTACCTCCCACATGTTCCCGTTCATCTGAACATGATATGTCTAGATAAGGTTCAAAATCCCTTTTGCCAGATTGTTAAGGGGAAGACTCAGCCCGTACTCTAACTAAGATAGTTAACAAAAAAACCATTAGAAAGTTCACTCTGAACATTCCCATTAAAATACTCTAAAGAGATTGATTCGTCAATACCCCTATCCCTTTTTTCCTTCATCAGATCAGCCAACAAATAAAAATATTCTTCTCCGGTTGCTACAGTGCAACCCCAAATTGCCTACTGGCATACTCTATACTGTTACCCCATCTACCTCCTAAAGAATCTTTGACTTTGCAAAACTCTTTTAATAGATCTGAGCAAGAAGGATAGGATACCAATCATTTAAGGAAATCTAGAAATTAATCAACACCGATTTCTTCCTCACTTTCAGACATTTCACTCTCAGACTCAACCGACCGAACTGAGGTCAATGCGTCATTTACAAGGGAACTCACCATATCAACTATATACAAGGATTTTTATACAACACAAATTCTCCTCACGATCAACATACATACAGGTTCAGGTTTCAATCATTATCTTTTGCATATACATCATTCGCAAAAAAATATTTTTCATACATCATATACCATACGAATTTTCATATATTACTAAAAATAGTAATTTTTAGATTTGCCAAAATAGAGAGTATGATCCTCAAAAAAAAAACACATACGTACAACACTAACCTTCTAAATCATAATGCAAATTCGAGGCAGCACCAAATCCTTCCCTCACAACGCCGATGTATAGCCACCTTCGTAACTCAGTCTCAACAACTCTTTCTCACTTTGACTATTGATCACTTTTGATTAACTCCTCACGAGTTTTTTGGCCATTTTTGTATTTCTTCTTCCTTCCTCTCTCACTGCTCTTCAAGTTTTCAGAAGTTGAGAAATATTTGAATGACAAAGATGATATAGTATTTATATTTTCTCTCTCTAACTGCTGGCAATTATTGAGCCTCGTACGAGACGACCTCGGTTTTGGAACCGAGGCATTCCTTTAACTATCCATGTCAGACGTCTTGCACCTTTTTGGTAAAAATGTTTTCCCATCATGGCCCTTTACCTTATATTTTAATCTATTTTTATCTCTCTTTTCCAAATCTCCCTCTGGCCTAACCACACTCATAATGACTTACGCTTACACATAATCGGGTTTTCATAGCATTTACACAAGGGACAAAATCATAACCTCCCTACTTCTTCTATGCTTTCTTCTTCTACTTATAACAGTAATGACGTCATTTCCGAAGCACTAATAATAAATTTTCAATAACCAAATTTCTAATATTTTCAAATTTATTTTTTACAACAGTCACAAACTGCATTCACAACAATAGAGGATCTATTTAACTCTTATTGTCAAACTTCTGTGAAATTATTCAAACTCATATGATTATATACATACATTCATTCTACTCCTATTTGTATTTTTTTCTTCACATATAATTATACCTAAAGAAGCCTTGATGACCTAGGAAACCACATCTGGTCACATATCCACCACAATTTATCCCAATCCCATCTAAATGACATTCATACTCATGTTCCTTCCCAATCCCATCTAAACCTTCTAGTTGCACCTCCCTCACTGGAAACTCAGCGTCATAATCTAACAATCTAAAAATTTGCACCTGGACTTTGGCTATTTTTATCGCCAACCGCCCCTTAACGGTCTAATGAATTCTCTCAGATCGAGTCTAAACCATTGTTATTTCTGTCCCCTTACTTAAAATTTATTCCCCCCTTATTTATATATTTTTACTACCAATCCCCCATAAATCATAATATAATCCTATTATCTTGTAATAGAAACCTTAATTGAACATCTCTCCCTATTGACCACCGTCATTTCCTCTTATGCCAAATCGAGCTTATTCTTTCCAAATCTAATATTCTAGAACGACCTCTCCAAGATAAATTTTTCAATCTAAAACTTTTCTCTCTCCCACAATTTTAGCATACAGGTCGAATCATATATAACACTTACATAAAATATTTTCACTTTATAAGCAAATTTTTACAGTTTAATTATAACAAAAAAATAATGTACTTTCTGATCTCATGCATTTTATTTTATACAATATTTGAAAGTCTTCAGATCATACAGATAACAAGTCTTTCAAGTACTCAACATCAGGAGTTTTTTAGATAACAAGTCTTTCAAATACTCAACATCAGGTACTTTACAGATAACAAGTTTTGTAAGTACTTTTACAGTTAACAAGTTTTTTAGGCACTCCAAAACATCAAATCCTTTAGTTCGCTCTACATTAGTAATTTTTTACCCTGAAGTAAAGCAGATATTGGAAACAACGAGTATCCTCCCTCCCATGAGTTTGGTCAAAGTCCAGGCAAACTTCAAATGGAAACTATGAAAGCAGGAGACTCAGTGCTTGAACCAACTTATCAAACTGAAGGTCTTCTCAGGGAAAAGTAGCGATAGAAATAAAGAAGCAGACTTCCATTCTCTGCCTTCCTCCTCCACTACCATCGCTGCCTCTTCTATAACCACCACCCTCGCAGAGTTGGTAGAGATGAAGAGGGCCCAAAACCTCGATACATGTACTATTTATATAACCCTATATTTATTGTATAGGAACATTTTTTGAAGTATCATCATTTAATATAAACGAAAGTCTTCATACCCTAACCGTCGCTTACATCAATAGTCCCATCAAACATTCAATGCACATACATCCCCTCATAACAAGCACAGTTTCCAGGCATTCAAATACCATCATTACTTCCTTCATTATTCAAATTTCCAACCCATATACCAAAAAATTTCTTTCTCAACCAAAGCCACTCGTGACTTTGGCTACGAGGGGGCGATTATAGGGGCATACCCCTCGATCTTACCTAAATCGAGCTATCTCTAGTTCAAACTACCTCCATGACAGATCCACGCATTCTCCACATGACTCCTCCAATCAATATTGTCATGCACTCCACGAACTGATAAAAGACGTGGGTCGAGCTCAAACAAAAAAACCTGAACAAGTCAAAGCCACCTGTCTCTCACGAATTTAATAGTTACTCAGTCTACCACCACTAACCATATTGCTCAAAGAACATACTTCAGCACGATGGAGAATTGCATAGAAGGCCTATATAAATAAGAAGTTCCAGAAGATACAAGGACCAGAAAATTATACGTGAAATCACCAAGAAAACTATATTTTCTAAATTCACAAAACTTCCAACTTCTTATTCACAAGGTTAAGAATTTCTAACTCAAGAGATCGCTTGTAATAAGATATCAACCTCAAGCAATAAATGTTACTATTACAAAAATCCTCAGCTAGAGGTAATGGTTTTTTTACCTATTCATAGGTTTTCCATGCTAAACACCTGTGTCATTTCTTACTTTCTATTAGATTTTTGTTATAGGTACATTGGTGTAAGAGCTAATTCTAGGCCACATCGAGCTTACAAAATTAAGCCATTACAGTGTTGAAGCACGTTCTCCAAAGAATGCGGTAAGTGGTAGTTGACTGAATAATTGTTGAGTTCATGAGAGACAGATATCTTTGACTTGTTCATACTTTTAAATTGTGCTCGACCTACGTTCTTCATAAGTTCTTGGTGTAGGTGTCAATGTTAACTGTTTATGTCACGTATAAAATATGTAGGCCTGATATAAAGGTAGTTCAAATTAGAAATAGTATGAATTGGGTTAAATCGATGGATAGGTCTTTATAATCATCATTTCAAAACTACGAGGATGAGCTTGCCAACTTACGACTAGAAGTTGGTGAAAAAAAAGATCGACACCAACAAAAAAATGAGAATGTAAAGACCTCTATGAATATTTCAATCCAACTTGATGTACAGTGATTGATGCAAATTGCAGGCATCTCTTTTTTAGATAATAATTTGTATCGTCAATCTCAAAGGTGGTCACTATTCTAAGGTAACTATGTTTTTATTTTCTAGGTAAGAAATCATAACTAGAGTTAACTTCTACTTTTGTTGCTGTAATGATCTCATTAGTGATTTGGTAGTAGAATTTTTGAATTTTTGTCCTGATATGTTAGTATTTTAGAGCTAAAATTGGCTTAACCAACATATGGCATTTGTATACCCACATAATATAGTGGCATTTTATGGTATCTTGTCCATTGCACATAAGTCATATTATTATCATTTAAATTTTGATTTATGATTAAATTTATATTAAGCAATGCTGATTAAAATTATGGATAACTTACTTTTCAAAGATCTTTTTTTTACATTATAGATTGGCATATATATTCTTTTTGGACAAAATACTGCTTGAAAGAGTCATATAGTTATTTCAGGTATGTTTATTCTTGGTGTATTTGAATATTTTATATTTTACCATACTGCGTGTCGAGTAGCATTTGATGGCATAGTATCGTAACTTCTATATATTTATACTCATTCTATGAAACTATACTTAATTAGGTGCTAATGTTTGTAGTTTTTTAGATTTGTGTAGATTTCATAATCTTAGGAATTAGGAACGTGTTGTGTATATATTGTCCCTAAGCGCTCACAAACTGAAAGATTACGTTATTCACTTGAGTGTTTATAAATTGTATATGTTTTCTAGCAGGTTTAAAATGGAAATGTCCAATTTACAGGGGAAGTACTATCAAATTTTTGGCAGAATTTCACCTATTTGATTTACTTCTACGCATGACTCTGATGTAAATATGACGCGTCATTTGATTTTAAAAATTTCCAGTTTTATAATGTATATTTGATTTTTTTTATCTTTTGGTTTGCAATTATTTTTTAATATTGTGGTTGAGGTGGTAACAATTTGATTTTTTTTCAAGTAGATTCTTAACAACTTTGGGAGCGACACAAGTAAGTGTTTATTGTACGTAGAGATATTATTCGTGTATCGATAGTTCCATGTTTAGTGCATAAGAGGTTGGATCATTAACTTGAATGCTCAAGTTGCATTTAGTGATTGAACAATAATTTTTAATGTTCAAGGTGGATTGAGACCTTGTTTATTTATATAGAATTGGTGTTTGTGGAACCTTATAAATAAATCATCTTTTAAATTAAATTGTTGTTGATGAATGATTTGTATAATCTAACAAGGACATAATTCAAATTGCAAATAATACTACATTTAGCATTACCTTCTTTAGGGGCGATTTATTTTGTCTATAATAATATTATCGTAAGCGGATAAATTTTTACGTCATACTTTTAGAGACAAACAAATTTGTCCCAAATGTTATGTATTACAGACGAAATAATCTGTCTCTATTAATATTGACGTTGGTGGGAAAATTTGGCACCATACTTTTAGTGACAAATAAACCCATCCCAAATATTGTATATTAGAGACAAAATAATCCTTCCCCAATAATATTGGCGCTGGCAGAAAAATTTTGCCTCATGCTTTAAGAGATTAACAAATTCGTCCCAAATATTATGTATTAGGGACAGTTGCACTCCGTCCCTAAAAGAGTAAAAAAAAGACCTTTAAAGGCGGATTTTTATTATCTCTAAAGTCGTCCTTAATATTATTAAAAACGTATATGCTTTCCCCTAATGTATTTGGGACGCCACACTATAGGGGCAACACTTTGCCATCCTTAAAAACGTCCCTAATAGCTATAGGGATAGATTGGTAACTTTTTGGGACCCTTTTTTACTCTCACTAGAAATAGTTTTTCTTGTAATATATTATATGTATGTGTCACCCCTGGCTTGTCTCGTAAAGCATGAAGTGGTCGCGTAACTACTATTGCCTCATTGATGGGTGGTTTCATCCTGGATGAACTGATTACACCATTAGTCATATTTGTCCAAAATTCTACAGCTCCCTAGCTCATAATAATTTCTTTTAACGATGCTCCACACTAAGCGCAAGCTTTAGATTCATTTAAGATACTAATTCCTCTAAAACGTTCAACTGTGTAGGTGTATTACTTGTAGGTACATACCCTTATGGTACTTCAATAGTGCCTGCGAATGTGTCAGACAATTCCTTTGCAACCTATTGCAAGTTTATAATCCATTGAACCTTATTGTCACTTAACTTATGTAAATAAACCTAGATGAGACAACGATTGTATTTTTCAACTAATTAATCCTGGAAACATCTTTAGTATTGACAGCCATATCCCCTCCCACAATATGGGGAATATCGTCCCATCAAAGTGGCAATCTGCCCTGCAGTACATAAGCTACCATTGGGGCTTCAACTATCGAGTAATAGATGCGAATCATAACCAATATAATACCAGGCCGACATTGAGGATCCCATATTTATACATTATGGTGGTACGATTGGCACCAATACAGAATATTTAAATGCTCATCGATGGTCGACACCAGACTCCGACCCAGTTATAAGTCATTTTAGGGAAAAAAATGTATCAATTTCTATAGGACAAACCCTAATTAGTATTGTGGGAGAAAAAATGCATATCCCACATACTAACCAAAAGTTGTGATCATAATAAAAGTAGCCTAGTAATTATCCTAAATAGCTTGATTAGGTTCTCCACCGTAACAGTATGGGGTGCTCAAGATGCTCAATCATCTATCCCATTTAGCGGTAAAATAATCATAAAATGCCTATGAGTCTAACTCGCAAGCCCCTATCAAGTCAAATCGATCGACTTGTACGATTAATCAAGGTACTAAATCTACAATCGAATGACCTAAGTGAAAAGTCGCGCTAACATTGTATTCCTAGATTTTAATAATAGGCAAACGTAAGACCATCTCATAGATGCGTCTATTATGAACATAAAAACTAGAGTAGGCCCCTGTATGGATGGATAGGTCCACATATATCTGCGCGGATATGTATGGAGTAAAGGCTGGAGATCTCACTTCATCTTAGTCATACTAAGAGGAATAGTAAACTTTCCTTAAGATTGTTGCATGTACACTCTATGGATCTTCTTTCCTTTTAAGGAATGTCGAGATGTATTTTCAATAATCCTCCTCACAATTCTAGCTTGGAAGAGTATAATGGAAACTATTTCAATAGCGTGTTTTAACTTTTCGACATGGAAGGAATGCACAAAACCTTGTCTGTTATTATCTATTATAGTTTTTACGTGATAAGCATTATCATGTATCTCCCTAAACCCAGGAAAATCAAGTTGGATTTACTAGTATATAAAGTGGACTAAATACTGTATATTGTACTATTAGGGAGTAATAGTGTGACACACTTAGTACATTCTATCATGCTGGCCGCACCAATGATTTTCGTCACATCCTCGATGCACAAGGTTAGAGACAAGAAATATGTTAATATCTCAAAAGGATCGAGTGGATGGTACTAATGTGTTTTAGACATGTGTCACCACTCATTCGATTATCCATAATGCTCAATGAATAAATAGATCCATTGGCGGGTTGTATATAGTAGATTAATTATCATACATGAGATTTAACTACTTCTCAAGTAATTAATTCACAAAAGAAATCAAAGAACAATCTCATAGATGGTATACCGAACTAGTACATGTCACAAGAAATCTATTAAATTAGCCGTTGAAGAGTTCCAAACTCAGTTAATGATAGTATTAATAAATAAAAGTACTACTATGCAACAAGTAAAGTTACTACTTAGCAATGTTCTCTAGGTGACATCATTCGTCTACTAAGAATTTATTACTGTTAATTCTTAGAACTTGATCCAAAGCTGTATTGGAATCATCAAAGAAATTTATGGTTAGAAATTCTATTGTGGCGAGGTTTGTGCCAGCTATGATCATGTGATAAGTCTGGGTATGAGAGTTTATTACGAGATTCTCGTACCTTCCTATCTCGTATCCATTTACAAATTCCTCCTATTCCATTTTGGTCAATTGGTGAACTTCTTGTTCCCCTTACCCCCAGTTATTGATGGTTCAATCTACGGTTACGACCCTGTCCATAACTTTATCTATAACTAAACCTAATATTGTGCGACCCTGGCATATGGTTAATCTTAGTAGGCATAAGCTTAAGGTTTCAAACCAGTAGTTCATTGATTTACTCAAAAAGTGAGGAAAACCTAAATTAGGTCTACGTACAGAGTAATTTATAGAATATTGCCTCGTAAGTAAAATATTTGAAGCGCAAAAAGCTTAATAGAATATTCCTAATATCTCTATTAACCTTAACAATTTTTCCATAAGAGATTATTGTAGAGTTTCATTGCCAAATAAAAATTATGTTGATGTCATAAAATAATATAATAGTATAAGGTAGTTAATTATCAGGTCTTCCAGAATATGGAGGTGAGGGTGTAAACAAAGCTCTTTCTTTGTTATTGTGAGACTCAATATTCTCAACAATAGTCTTTTCCAGATTCTACAATAGTAGATGGATTTCAGCTTCAATATAGGTCAAGTTTACTGGTAATGAAATAGGGTTGCAATATAGGAGGTACTCAATTTTCTTAGTGTCATCAACATCAATTATGCATGTAGATCAATAATAATAGTAGTATTTGATAAACATTTCTTGCATAAAGGCAATTCATACTATTCTGGTCAGTGACTCCTAATCATTACTTGTAGGTGAAAGTTATTCATATCCTATTACTCATGCAATCCTATTTAAGTACATGATTTCCAATCATTACTTATGGTTTATGGTATATAGCGTAATGAAGTAAATGATTCATAATCATTACTTGCAAGTAAACCCTGTTAATGGCTTTATACTCATGATTTTTTATTGAGAATCAAATCCCAACTTTTCCTTGGAAAATGGTGATCTTTAAACCTAAAGTACATTTTAATAGTGTCTCAGGCGAGACAGTTATTCAAAACTACTTGATGTTGCGATCCTTAGTCTAACAACTAGGGTGTTCAAATCCCTAAAGTTCTATAAGATTTGTATATTCCAGCCAAATGACCTTATTTGCTACGGATATGAGGGGTTTTAGATATTTAGGTAAAAAGTGGTCTCACCCTGAAGTCTGTTGGGTTCATAAAATTGGTAGATTACTCATGTCTTTGAACTAATATTTTAAGGTACTATATAAGTTGTTAATAGTACTTATATACCTCTGAATATAATCAAGTAGCATCTAATTGCACCTAGATACATAAAATTGGTTCCTCAGACACCAAGTTTATATCAAATAAGACTAAGTCAATTCCTAATTGATCCCTAATTATTTAGCCTTAAAAATTAACCGTAATTTAGATATAACTCCTAGTCCTATTCTAAATTAGCCTTGGTTTTCCTATTATCTCTGATCCATGATCAGGATAATTAGTAACCCAGGGGCATACCATTAATATCCTATTATCTAAAGTAAGATACTTAAATAGGTATTAATCTATTTACTTATATCACATATAAGTTAGTCTGTTTTCCTATAAAAGGCACCTCTTTCAAAAAAATTTAAAAAATATTTTTCTTAAAAAAAATTAAAAATGGTTCCCCTCAGGTGTAGGTCTAGTCAATAGAACTTTTCAAAAAAAAATTAACTAAATTTAGCCAAAAATTAAACTCTAAAAAGCTAATTTAGGGTTTAAACCGGTCCTGGACCGTTTTGGCTTGGTCAGGGTCATGGCCAGGACTGAGTTGACTGGTTTGGACTGGCTTGACTAAGTTACTACACAATGCTGCCCTGGATGATCACCCTACAGTGACATGTGTTACTTCAGCAGTAGTACCACGTGTCATAACCCTGTGGTAACACGTGTTACTGCTATAGTTATACTACGTGTGATCACCCTATGGTAATAAGTATCACAGCTATAGTAGATGTGTGGGTCCCATGGCACATCAGCTACCACGTGTCAGACGCGTTTCTACCATGTCGACATGTATAGACCCTGCCTACCACGTCAGCATGCCATATATCCATAATATATATCATGCCGCATCAGCAAGGTGTAGACCCCATCAGCTACGCGTCATGCCATATCAGTATAGTGGGTCATATAACCATGAATCATGCAACATCAGCATGGTGGGTCCCACTGCCACGTATCCTTGACACATGTCACTGTAGGCCCAGTAGTCATTGCCATATCAACAATCAGATCTAATTCTGATTTTTGAATCAAGTTTTATCCTTGTCCAATTTCCATGAAATGGATCTAGATATAATGGTGTTATCATGAGTTAATAATTATTTTTCTTAAAAAATAAAAAAATAAAAAATAGTAAACCCTAGCTGATGTCAGCATGAGCTATTACGCGATTTAAAAAATTAATTGTCAATATTCCAGCGACATGGACATATCCTAGAGATGTACAATATATGTAGTGATCGTTGTGGAATAGGCTATTCAACAAGCTAAAGAGTGCGTCAATCAGATAACCACAACGATCATTATTTTACTTTGAAAACAACCCTTTCACAAGTGTAAAAAACAACTAAAATGGCCCTCATAATTTTAAAACAAAATACATATTAATCCTTATATACAAATCTACATATCCTATATCATAGATCAAGTAATTAATACATAAATATCGAAATTTGATAAAAATTACCTCATCGTAACCCTAAAAAAATCCTAAAAGTACTAATTTAATAGTCTTTTTTATCGGTTCTGATTCACTAGATATTCTCAGTACTGATGACGTATTGGATAATGCTTTATTCTATCATTTTAGCATGACATAAACATAAGAGAAGAGTAGAGATATTATTGATAAATGAATTATCTGTATTAGGTTGCAAGGCTTAACCCTTATTAGGTTATATACAATAATTCAAACCCTTCCCATAAACCATGATGGTTTATGTGTTTGTTAAGAGTCCAATAGAACACCCCAACCCAGTTGGGTTCCCACCTTGGGCCGGACCCAGCACCTAACACATTTTACTTTGTTTATGTCAATATCTTCTATTGATATGCCTCATTCTCTATTGTTAATGCAAGGATTAGGTCGAGTATTACCAAATAAGGTAAGTTAAGTTGAACTGTAGCAATTTTGAAATTTTGTTGCCCCCTCTTTCTTAACAAATTCTTGGCTTTTAGTTTGAACGCTATAACTTGAAGATAAACTGTCCTTGTGGGACTATGGCTTCCTCCGGACGATTTTGAGCACTCCCCAATGACTTGATAGGAATACTTTTTCACCCACTCCTTTTATTGTAAACCAGATAACAATTATGAGAGACAACTATGCAACTCATCCCTCTTCTACTAGATGTCCTAATTCTTATGTCAAACTTATGGAGAGTGGTTATAGGGATCATGGGGATTTTACAAAGTTTGGTAAAACAAATCTGAATTAAGTTTAGATGAGAGCTAATCTTAATTAATTAAAAGATCAATTGGCCATAACTACCAAAACTTTAATCTCGAAAAAGAAGCCTGCACTCAATGATAATGAAAGGTATGTACTTCAAGTTGTCCTAAGCTCATAACATAAGAGAGTACTTGAGGTAGAGAGACAAATGGGAGAAAAGGAAATAGAAGAGAGTATCATATTACCTGTCAGTGGGGTTCCTCCAATAAACAAAAATTTAATGTGGATTTGTAGATAATGGAATCAGAATTGCCACAGGTGGAGGGAGGCTCTATACCTACACCAGAGGAGATGGCTATGACCAAGTTTTTACTAGGTGCTAGAAACATAATTGGGAAAGGGATTACTACTGGTGAAGAGTTAAAATTTGGCAATAATATTATTTGAAAGAGGGGACAAGTTAGCAGTATTAGGGTGCTCTACGTAAAAAAGAAATGACTTTGCAAGTCAGTCATTTTTTGCCTAAAGAGACTTGTTTTTTTGTCGAAATAAGAGTCGCGTGTTTTGTGGTAGTTTTTTGTTCTCAACTTTTACTTGAGTCGTAATATTACGATTGAAAGTTAAGTTGTAAAAATAGTTGTTTTTTACAATTTTTGTAACACATTAAAATGTCGTTTTACGCATCACAATTAAATAACATAAATAAGAGTCGTAATATTCGTCGGATTTACCACAATTTGTAACTGATATAGTTATTGTTTAATTAGTCGAATTATAACGACTCTGCTATAAGTTGCCAAATACATAACATATTTTCATTTTTGCAACTAACATGAAGATCGTATTAAGCGTCATACAAAACACGACATAAATAAGGGTTGTTACAATCATCCTTTTTGATAAAACTTTGTAACACATAAGTACGTCGTATTATGTGTCACATAAAAAAATGACTACGATATACGCTGTAGGTACTACCTTATTTTTTGCAATTTACTATTTTTTCCGTTGTGTTTAGCGCCTTAGGCAAGCCCTCATGAATTTTAAATAATCAAACAACACAATCAACTAACATATAAAGCAATAATGACAAACAATTTTCAATAAAAAGAAGATAGTAAAATACTAATTAAGAGATCATGTCAAACATCTTACTAATATCCAAAATTAAAATAGAAATATCTAACAGCTTACCAGGGCTGGCTTTAAATTCTAAAAAAAAAATCAAAAAAATTATTCACTGGATAATGATAAAAATCTTGAGCCAAGCTACGGCTTCACCTGCAGAGACATCACCAAGGATATGAATCTCAACATACAAACACGCCTCTTTGCGAAAAACTTCATCGATTATAACACTGTAAAACACTTCAGGTGCAGCTGTATTAAACTGTACAGTTCCGTAAGCAACATTAGTGCCAAACCTATCATTCAATATGCATGAATTGCCGCACGATGACTCGAGAGGTGGTGGTGAACATCGTCTTCCCTACAAGTAAATTGAAATAGTATGAAGTTAACATTAAATGATAAAAACAATAAGTAAAATGTAAATAAAAAGTAGATGAAAGAGGACAAAGTGAGTTTTGCGGTAGAATTACAAGGTCTTCTGGGAATCACGCACAAATAAATCACCCATTATCACACTAATACCTCTGAAACAAAAATAGTTTAAAAACAGTTGATTTAAATTACCCACAGACTCCTTCCCTCTTCTTTTTCTCTCCCTAATCTCCTCCTCATTATCTGATTTATTCTCCAAAGTTAACATCTCCCTCTCCTCCCGGTTTCCACCATTGTGCATTGGGGTTTCTTCCATTTACTTCAAGTTTGATTCAACCCAATCTTAGTTAGTTAGAAGTTTTTTATTTATTTATTGTACATTGGGGTCTCTCTCTCTCCCTCTCTTAAATTCATGTATCTTTGATTGATCCACGCTAAAAGTGATTTATTATAGCGTTGGGGCTTGAGATATATAGTAAGGAAAAGAGAGAGCACTGGAATTTTGTACATCATTATTGGTAATGGGGAGAAAACTAAGCATCCCAAGTGATAAAGACAGTTCCAAAACATTCTCTTATAACCTGAGAATAACTAAAGAAATTCAAGTGAATCTGAGAAGTGTGATAGTGCATACTGTTCCTCCTGTGATGCCAATAAAGAAAGCATAGACCATTTATAGATGCCCTTCACCAAGAAATTTGGTCCAAAGATTAATAGCCTGGATTTCTCTAAGAATATTGTATGGTAGTAAACTAAGATGCAGTAGACATATGTAGAGCTATAATTTTTAAGATGGCTTTTACGGCTACTATTTACATGTGTAGATTGAAAGGCCTGGTAATTATGGAGATGCAAGGCAATTCAGGAGAGGCAGTAGAGTACAGAAGCTGGTAAGGGCCTGACTCACATATGAAAGTGTCCATTTATTTTAAATGCAGCAAACTCAACCATAACTTCTGGGATGGGCATGATCTATTTAAAATATATAAAAGCAGGCGCATCTGTAGAAATGGATGGAGTACTAATCCTTCTAATCTCTAAGCATTTTTCCAAGCTAGAAAAATATGGCCTATCTCAGAATAGTTTTTTGTAGGCAGAACTCAAGAGCTTGAGTTTGCTCGACTTTGCTGGAGTCATCTGATATCGCACAAAACAAACTCTCGCTGGAGATCCCAAAGTAATTACATGTTGAAATTACAGGAGTAAATTAAATAGGGCTATTCTGGAGGAACTGAACATAACATTTAGTTATACTATGAAAACTCTGAAAGACAGCTAAAAGAAAGATTATCACATCTGAGTTCAAGGGAAACATTGCAACTCGAAAGAAGCCCCAGGAATATGCTTGTATCAAAGCACTAATACTCCCCCTAACTACAGATGGGATTTGGATGCCTTATGGGGACCAATAGAGACCAAATTGCAGTATTACAATTTCAAAAAAAAAGAATGAAGAGCAGTACCCACCATGAGATACATGCAATCAGCTTTGAGCTTTTTAATACATTATCGTGCGTATAATTTACCCGCTGTGTTGTTATTCAAGACTCGCCATTCAAAAATAAAGATGCTAGGGTAAGGAATTCTAGATGGTAATTGAACTAGGTTATTGAGTATGCACATGCAACCCCCCTACAAAGTAGTTTCAATATTAATATATTTTTTGGATAAATTTGTACATTATAATTTGTGCCTTCGGTAGTGTGAAGTTTTGGATTTGGAATGTACTGAAGCCATTTAGTCTTCCAAGTTTGCCCCTCTAACTTTTTGTTTTTACCAACAACTACTTCTAAACTAATTGATAAAAGCCTAAAAAGAAGCAAACTACTTCAACTACATGACTCTCTCTATCGTCAATTTTTTTATGGCGTTAATACTTGTTGGAAACTTCTATGGGTAGTAAAAGTTGATTATGTGCTATTTACAAATTTTATGCATACTTTAAGAAAATGTATCATTTATTTTACTGAGCAATGCATTTTATAGTCTTTGTTGTTTATATTCTACTTTTCAACATCTATCTCAAGTACTGGGTCATTTATTGGAAAGTCGTTAATACAAGAAATTGCGCAGTCGGTCGCACCGGCACCCGATATACTAGTATTAGGAAAAGTGTAGCTATACTTTTCAACACACAAAAGGAAGAAGTTGCAAACTACCAAATAAGAAAAACATTAATAGCAGGGCTCTTTTGCATACCTGAGCCTAAGAAATCATCTTCGAAGTGCTTCAAAGATATTTTCTTTATAAGCCAAATAATTCTCCATGCCCTGTTTTCCAATCTAGCTCTCATTTAATAAGCGCAACGGGATTTCTTGCTTGAATCACGAAAGAATAAGAAACAACTCAATGAAAATCATCGTTTGATCTAAAATTGTATATAAAGAAGAAAGAAAAGATTCAGAAAGACATTTGATGAAGTGGCAAAACAAAAAGCAAATAAGGAATAAATATAAACAACAGCAATTGATGTCTTCTTATTATGAGTAGTAGCCAGCACCAACCCATAGATCATTTTGATGAAGCAGGACTCTTCTTTGTAGGATATCTTTGGAGCAGTCTATGTCTTGAGTTCGGCAACGACTATCAAGTTACTCCCACTGAAATTAATGTAATGTCCAGCTTATTATTTTCTTGGTTTGTATAAGTTGTGTGATCTAATGTTGAGAGGTGGCAGTGAAATAAACCAAAAAAATACTCCCACTGAAATTGACAGAACAATAGGAGCAAAACCAAAACTTAAACCAGTACTCAATTAAAGATGTTGACAAAACTAGAAGCAGATGAACAAATATTCCCACTATAGTTATAAAACATGGTATAGAAAGGAATAAAATTAGCAGGACATTGTACCTAAATAATAAAAACATCAATCACGTTAATGAGCAGCAATATTTGTATAGCAGCAACATTTGCATTGAAGGCTTGACATCATGTTCTCGTAAGGTAATCTACCATGAAGAAAACTGTAAAAGATGACTGACATCCCATGATTCCATCTGTACATACATTTAAAATTAGATCATTGGTCCTTGGTGTTCACGGGGTTATGTTCGGAAAACTGCAACTATGCTCGAAACACAACTGAAGTTTGTTCCGATGTTTATATTATAACGCCCGATGATTATTAAATTCTTGGTTTACAAACTATCTCAGCATACAGTGGCCATTACCGACCAACTGATGAGAACCTTTACCCAATATATTAATATAATTTCAGTAAGAACTCGAATACACACTATGTTGTTGTTGTCTTGTAGAGGACACATAAATTAGATCAAAGGTTTTACGAGAAAACTCAAGCTGGCAAACAACTGGTGGGAGAGAATAGATCTCAAGATGACCGGTTTGAACCTGGTCAAAGTTTTTGCTGCAATTACCAGCTCCTTAGACCTGAAGGATACAAAGATACCCATGGAAAGGATCAGAAGCCTGGTATCTAAAAATAAAATGCTACGTCAAGCTGTGGGGAACGTCCCGTGGACGTCCCCGGACGTCCCCCAGGATCTAAGATCAAGCCGAAGCAGCCGATAGTTGTCACCCAAGATAGCCCTAACTCATTCCAATCACATATCCGAGAAGTATCTCCTGGTGAAAATGTTGTCAAGTTGTCACCTAGTACTGATCTTAACATAGAAAAAAATATTTATATTGCTCACTCCAAACCCCACTATTTGCAGTTAGTGTTCTTAAAATATTATCTATAGTAGGCAAAAATATTTACAACTAATGTATTTAGCTCTCTCTCAATATTTCTGTCATGTTGGCTGATCAAATATTACAGTAGAAAGTTCTCATGTCAGTTTTACTTAACATAAAGACCAGATAAGATTAAAGGAGATATTGAAAGAGTACCAACCTGCAAGACTGCAACATTGTACTGAGAGAAATTTTTTGTGCTCCAAAGAATTCTCTTCCATCTGTAGGAAAAAGACAGCATTTCCCAAAAAACTGAAAATCAAGAAGAAATGTTGGAACTTTGAGCTTTGAAACTTGGAAGATAAAAAAATTATTAATTAGGACTGTGATCTTTGGAACTATTGAGCCTTTTGTACCTTTTCTTCTTTGTTGTCTTCCAAGTTTTAAACATTTCAACTCTTGTCATTAACTACTCTAACATCAAGGTAATTTCTGACTGAGGTATCTCTGTAACCTCTGGTCAAACATGTTGAAATATGTTTTATTATATATGTTCATACCCCATTAGAGCTCATGATCATAGTGTTAATGCTGTTAGGAGGCTTTATTATTACCTATGGCATACACATCAGAGGGATATCTGCCATCCATGGCATTGTAATTTTTAGAGAGTGATTTTACGTGATAACATCCTAGAATTCATACAGCCCAATATTAATCCTCAAGATTAAGGACAGCCATCCTTTGTACTCATGGTCAAAATTTTGAACGCAAAGGTTATCCTATTTAAGTTGATTACGGTAACATGGAGACACCATAACCCGAGCCTTGAATCACTACAACTTAACAAAAACTGAAATGAGAAGGCATATAGCCTCACATCAATTTCGGAGGCTAAGTGAGACTACAACTTCACATGACTGAAAGTACCTGACGATTAAGCGTACATTGGGGCAATAGAGGCAGACGGAGGCAAAAATAAAAATTTGCCCAATCGGGATATTATATATAGAGAATCAACATATTATATATATCTTCATGAATTATGTATATTATCAAACTAAAAAGAACATAATTATTAAGTAATACACATGGAACAAATTATGTTTGTTATTAAAGTAAAAAAAATAGATTTACAAATTAGAGATAACTTACCTCAGTCTGAATCCCCAATTCAATTTCAATGACCCAAATCTTCCAGCAATTACAAGAGAACAAGCATTTACCTTTGTAAAGCAAAAACAAATGGAAGTTGTAAGAAATCCAAAGAATAATCAATTGAATTAATAATTGAGTCTACCCAACAATTGATTTTTACCCAAATTAACAATTAAATAAAATAGAAAGAGAAAATGGATATGGAGAGAGGTCATACCTTCAACTATCTGCGAAAGGGATTAGAATTCTCAGATTTATGGAGAAGTAATTAGAATCCCATATATACTGTAAATAACCAATTCGAAACCTAATTGAATAATTTATTAAAATCCTGAAAAAATTGGGAGAGAGTCATGGGAAGTGGGGAAGAGAATCGTGGGGAAGATGGAAGCCATTTTGCAATTGGAATTTTAGCGAAAGAATCGTGATAGCTTTAAATCGCAAGTGAATCGTGGGAGGAGAAAGTTGTAGGAAAGTGGGAAAGGGCATTGCGAAGGAGGGAAAATTGAATTAGAAACTTGTTTAAGTAACAATGGACAAATGCTAAATAAAACGTCTAAGAATGTAGTCGTGTACTAACGACGGTAATTTAAGTCATTTGTCATAGTTGTTTTTTCCTGTTTTTGGTATAGCGAAGGATCTCACTTTGTTCAAGAGCAATTTCCAAACAAGGTTAACTAGCTAATTATTACCTTTCTCAATAAGCACACCTGATCAAGCACCTTTCTACCAAATTATGTTTGTAGAAAAAACAACATTTGTAGTAGTTCTTATTACGTTGAAACCTGGTATATGAATTATGTCAGACATTTGAGACCCTTGATTATTTTTTTATATTCATTTCTTTTTCCTTGTTGAATGAGCTTTTAGTTTATAAGATCACTTTATCCTCTCAAATAAAAGTCTTCTGTTTAGTCCATAGAATGATGTAAGATCATATGGCTTACTGCATTCCTCAATTGACAAACAATCTATTTTACAAGTACCTCAAGAAAGAAGAAATAAATTGTCACAAAATATAGGGAACATAATCTAGAAGAGTTAACTATAAACATTTATCACTCGAGATTCAAAGAAGTTTTTATCAGTTGAAATATTTAGGTAAACCTAATCAGATGACAAGATCAAAGGCCAAAAGATTAGCAAGCATCTTATGTAGGCCAGTGCTTGATGTCAGTGTAATTGTATAGTTTTTCTGTAGTATCACCTTCTACATGACAATGACCCTTAAGTGTTGTTTCCAGATAGCTCTTATATTTCATATGTTCCTTTGTTGTATTTTCATGTTCAATTAAGATGGATTGTTAGGGATGGGTTTGTTTCTCAGTAGTTACTTTAATGAAATCTTGGGAAAATACCCAATTCAGATTGTGGCAGAATTGTTAGAGATTGTTCGATCTATACGGGGTTAGGGTTTTTTGGGTGTTTGATTTGAGAGGGAATTATAGAATTTTATGTGAGACACAAATTCGTAGAGAGATACATGGATTGGGAAGTTAGATTTCAACTTTTCCTCAGAGATTTAAGGAATCCCAACTTGATTGGATCCTAATTTTGGATTTGCGCGGGTATATTGGTTCTCTCTTTATTTAATTTGAGCGGGAAATTAATAGAGTTTGTTTTTGGGGAGAAGGATTAAAGTTGTATATTGCTAATCAAATAAAGCAACTTAATCAAGCATCTAAATTTGAATAGTTTTACAACTCCTTAAACATTCGTATGTTTTAAGACATAAATAAGAAGGAAAAAAATTAAAACGACGGGGGTTCTAAAATAACGACTTCTAGTCGTAATTTTCATTCAAAGTATGACACATGCGCCAAGTCGCAAATTACTATCCAAAAGTATTGGTATTTACACGTTTTTACGTAGTGTTGGTAATACTAACTCAAATGAAGCTGCAAAGGGAGTTGGTGATGCCTTTGAGGGTGCAGCTATAGTTGAAGAGGAGCCTAACTCTAGGGAGGTGGTGAAGATTGATGTAGTAGAAAATAAGCTTGGAAAAGTTGATCGTCCTACTAAGACACGTGGTAAGGGTATTATACAAGAGATGAGTTGTCATAAGAGTAGAGATGAACAATTTCCACCTCTCTCTGGTAATACTAAAATGCCACCTTGTGTATATGTTCCCTCTTAAAATTGGGCAAGCATGCTTGGCTCATGTCCTTTCATTAGAGGAGATACAAAACATATATAAACTGCTCCTATGCTTGGGAATGGTAAGCTGAGAGTCAAAGTTAGGACTGGGAACTATGTACAGAGGATCAAGGAGTATGAACAATTTGCAGTTGGGTATTTTGTTGGGAGAAGACAGGATTTAAATTTTATAAAAGCCACTTTGAGCAGGATTTGGGAAACAGAAGGTGACTTTGATATGAAATTACAAGAGAATGACTTGTTTTCCTTCAAATTTGTAAATGAAGAAGATAGAAAGAAGGTTTTAAGGGTGAGGCCTGCTTATATTCCTAACAGAATGTTCATTATTAGGCCAAGGACCTTAAGTGTTGAAGTAGACAAATTTATATACAATACTGTACCTATTTGGGTGATATTTAGAAAGGTTCCTCATATTTGTGGAACACAGAAGGAAATGGGAAAATTGCAAGCATGATAGGGATCCCATATAGGTTGGACAAGGACACAAAAGACAGATCCAAGGTCAATTATGTATTCCAAACTGCATAAAAAACCAACACCTCTTAAGGAGATGATCGAGTCTAGTGTATACACACTATCTCCTTAAGACAGATTCGCCCCTACCACAGTGCTTTGCAGGAATATAGGCCCCTGTCTCCCAGGATACAACGATCAGTCGCTGAAAGAAGAAAGCACTTCTATCTTTCTGCCAAACAAACTTTGATTGCGTCTGTTTTTTCTTTGTAAAAAGACTCAAGAAAACTCTAAAAAACTTATGATAATAAATGAAAACGAAATTGGGTTATATAGAGTGGCTCTTCACCAAGAGTCACACCTCAAGTTAGTGCCTCTTCACCAAGAGTCACACCTTAAGGTACATCTGTTGGAGATACCCCAACTCACACCTCAAACCCAAAAAATGACTAAGTGTTTAAAGGAATCCCCATAAGCCCATGGCCCAATCATAGACTTATAATAATAAGCAGGTTTCTTAGGTCGAGCAAGCTCATGGGTAGCCTATGCACCCAAGCTAGCTTACACACATGGGCATGTGACCCACCAACTCTCACACATATTACAACAAGGTAAGTGTTTGATTTACTTATCTAGGAGAGTTGTGTTTCCCTCATATCAAATGTGGGACTAAAACCACTTAGTTCCACCATTCAAACTTTAAAGGAAAAGCAAATCATATTGTATTTTCCAACAATCCCCCACATTTGAATGGTAACATACAAACTCGGACAAAACAGAGAAAATCAGGGAATGATCCTGCATCGAGAGAGGTATCTTGTGGACTTGAACCTTCTCTAGTAAAAAACTATCGGATTTACGCTGATTAGTGAACATATGTCTTGAACTGTCAGCTTTGGTGTAAACCTAGACAATAGTCTTCACACAGTACTATTCCAAACGCAATCAGCTCTCACAGTTGTGTTCAATTCGGCCCTAAACAAATCCCGAATTCATGAGTACTATTAGAGAATTTTACCCTATAAAATTCTCATGGAAGCGTCCCCACCTCACGCTCACATAGGTGATTGCCTATTAAGAGTACCCTGTCGTACCCCACTTGTAAATACAAGTCATAGAAATCATTAAAAGTTCAGAGAACTTACCCTGAAAATCGCTACAGGTTGCACTGTTCACATCATGGAATGGGCAGGAATTAAAATCTCCTCAGTGATCATGTTGAGTAACTCACAGCTAGTTGTCCTATTGAACCTAGATCATGGGATCTCCAATCAACTAGGTTAGGTTTCCGCTGAGGTTAACTCGTATTTAAAGGCTTTAAGCCCATTCCCCTCGATGTGGAAAAAGCTTGCATTTTTGCTAACCCTTTTGTAAATGGATCTACTAGGTTGTCACTGGACTTCACAAAGTTAATGGATATAACTCCACTTGCAAGTAATTTCTTTGCAGTATTATGTCTACGACATATATGTCGTGACTTACCGTTATAGACATTATTTTTTGCCCTTGCAATCGCTGCTTGATTATCGCAATGGATACATAAGGCAGGTACTGGCTTTGGCCACATAGGAATATCTTCTAAAAACTGTCGAAGCCACTCAGCTTCATCTCCCGCTAAATCTAGAGCAACAAACTCTGATTCCATAGTTGATCGAGTTATGCATGTTTTTTTTTAGGATTTCCATGAGACAGCTCCACCACCAAGTATAAACACGTATCCACTTGTGGAGTATGACTCGTTAGAATCTGATATCCAGTTTGCATCACTGTATCCCTCAAGGACAGCTGGATATCTTGTGTAGTGCAACCCATAGTCTATTGTATGCTTTAAATACTGTAAAACCCTAATTAGCGCTTCCCAGTGGCTCGGTCCAGGATTTATAGTATACCGACTTAGTTTGCTAACTGCATAAGCAATATCTGGTCTAGTACTGTTCATAATATATATTAGACTGCCTATGATGCGTGCATACTCTATTTAAGAAATAGGCTCACCTTTGTGTTTAATCAATTGGCGCATATTATCATATGGTGTCTGAACACCACGGCAGTCAAATTTATTAAACTTCTAAAGTTCATTCTCTATATAATGTGATTAAGACAACACAAGTCCCTGTGGTGTTCTGTTAATTTTTATGCCAAGAATAACGTCTACAACACCTAAGTCCTTCATATCAAAAAAATTGGACAACATATTCTTTGTTGACATAATGACATTAATGTTAGTCCCCATGATGAGCATATCGTCTACGTAAAGATACACAATGGCATGCTCACCATTAATGCTTTTAATATAGACACATCTATCACATTCATTAATTTTGAAGCCATCCTTAATCATGACTCCATCAATTTTGTCATACCATTGTAAAGGTGTCTGCTTCAATCCATAAAGAGATTTAACCAACCGAAACACTTTATTTTCTTGGCCTCGGACAATGAACACCTCAGGTTGGTTCATATATATTTCTTCATTTAATTCACCATTCAAGAATGTTGTTTTAACATCTATTTGATGTATTTCAAGTTTATGCACTGCTGCAATAGCTATCAACATACGAATGGAAGTTATTCTTGTCACTGGAGAATATGTATCAAAATAGTCCAAATATTCTTTTTGCCTATATCTTTTGGCAACAAGTCTGGCTTTGTACTTTTCAATTGAACCATCAGGTCTCAATTTTTATTTGAAAATCCACTTGCAACCTATAGGTTTGTTGCCAGGTGGAAGATCTACCAATTCCCAAGTATGGTTGTGCATTATAGAGTCTATCTCACTCTGTACAGCCTCTTGCCAACTAGGAGCTTCAGGTGTAGCTATGGCTTCCTTGAAGGTTCGAGGCTCATTTTTTAACAAAAATGCTACAAAATCTTTGTCAAAAGACTTAGCAACTTTAAGTCATTTCCCACGTCTTGGTTCTGCATTAAAATCAGAACTTGTAGGAGTGAAACGCTGATCACTACTAGAAGCAACATCAGTTGTTCTTTTAAGAGGATTCACAGTATCACTCTTTTTATATGGAAATATATTTTCAAAAAATATAGCATATCGTGATTCAATGATGGTATTCTCATGCACATCATTTATTTTATATTTGTATACGAGAAATCTATATGCACTACTGTTATTGGCATTGCCAATAAAAATACAGTCAATAGTTTTAGGTCCTAACTTAGACCTTTTTGGCAATGGTGTTTGTACCTTTGCAAGACACCCCCACACTTTTAAGAACTTATAGGAAGGCTCTCTGCCTTTCTAGAGTTCATAAGGAGTCTTTTCAATCTTCTTGTGAGGTAACTTATTGAGAATATAATTCGCAGAAAGTAACGCCTCCCCCCACAGGATCTGCGGCAAACCAGAACTAATAAGCATAGCATTAAGCATATTCTTTAAAGTTCTATTTTTTCTCTCAGCAACTCCATTTTGCTGAGTATAAGGTGCAATAGTTTGGTGTATAATACCAAACTGAGCACACAGTTCTCCAAATGTAATAGAGTCGTATTCCCCACCTCTATCAGTTCGAAGAACTTTTATCTTTTTGCTGAGTTGAGTCTCAACCTCATTTTTGAACGCAATAAATACTTCCAGTGCTTCATCTTTGCTTTTGAGCAAGTAGACATGATTATATCTTGTACAGTCATCTATGAAAGTAATAAAGTACTTCTTTCCGCCTCGTGTTTGAATAAACTTCAAATCGCAGAGATCAATGTGAATCAAAATCTAGCGGTTCAGTTTTGCGCTGTTCAATAAAATGGAATGGTTGTTTAGTAAATTTTACTTTAACACACACTTCACATTTTTGTTTGCAATCAAGATTGAATTTAGGCAGCAATCCTAAATGGACTAATTTACGCAGCGAACCATAATTTACTTGTCCTAATCGTTGATGCCAAACATTAAATTACTCAAGCAAGTAAATAAAATTCTCATTCTTATTGATAATTGAAACTGGTTTACACAAGACTGCTAGTTTGAACAGTCCATCACACTCAAACTTTTTCCTATGAATACATCATTCTTAGTCATGATACATCTGTTTGACTCAAACACTAACTTGAATCTATTCTTGATCAGCAATGCTCAGGAAACAAGGTTCTTGCAGATATCAGGCACATGCAGCACTTCATTCAAAGTAACTTCTTTTTCAGATGTGAATTTCAGAACTACTTTCCCTTTTCCTTCGACCCTTGACGTCGAAACGTTGCCCATGAACACTTTCTCTTCATGTTCAGTCTTATTGTAGGTAGTAAATAAACTCCTGTCATAGCATATATGACGTGTGGCCCCTGTGTCCACAAACCATCCTTTGGAATCGCTTGCCAGGTTGATTTTGGAGATCACTGCACACAGGTTCTCCATCTCAGCAATATTTGCTTGAGTACCTTTGCCACTTTCTGGTCCGCTTTTACGCTTGCGGCATTCCATTGACTTGTGCCCTGGTTTGCCACAAACATAACAACTCTCTGTGAACTTCTTAAAGTCCTTGCCCTTAGGGCCTAGGAAACTCTTCCCATTTTTCCATTTCTTCCCATTTTTCTTATGGGGTTTAGGGTTTCCCTCGACCATGTTAGCCTTGGCATCATAAGAATGAACAACATCCTTCTTTTCGTTGGATTTGTTATCTTCTTCGATCCTTAGCCTTACGATCAGTTCCTCCAACTTCATTTCTTTCCTCTTATGCTTCAGATAACTTTTGAAGTCCTTTTAGGATGAAGGCAACTTCTTAATTATCGGAGCAACCTGAAAAGATTCACTTAACCTAATACCTTCTGTATGAATATCATGCAGGATAATCTGCAGTTCCAGTACTTGACTGATTACAGTCTTGGAATCCACCATTTTATAATCCAGGAATCTGCCAACTACAATTTTTTTCAGTCCGGCATCTTCCGTCTTATACATATGGTCTAAGGATTCCCACAGTTCTTTTGCAGACTCCGTTGGACTGTACACATTATACAATATGTTGTCCAACCTATTCAAAATATAATTTCGACATAGAAAGTCGGAATGAATCCACGCCTCCACTGCTGCTACAGTTGTTACGTCAGTTTCTTCCTCCTTCAACTCTGGTTTGTCCTCCTTGAGGAATTTTGCTAAGTTCAGAGTTGTGAGAAAGAATTGCATCTTCTGCTACCAACGCTTGAATTCAGTGTCATTGAACTTCTCAGGCTTCACCTTCAAAATGTGTAGGTTGCCTTTTTCACCCTCCTTCTCTGTGAGATTCACCATTACTGCAGTTTTTGATCACACAGAAAAAAATTAATCTATCTTAAGATTGTATTCCAAACTGCATGAAAAACCAACACCTCTTAAGGAGATGATCGAGTCTAGTGTATACACACTATCTCCTTAAGACAGATTCGCCCCTGCCACAGTGCTTTGCAGGAATATAGGCCCTTGTCTCCCAGGATACAACGATCAGTCGCAGAAAGAAGAAAGCACTTCTATCTTTCTGCCAAACAAACTTTGATTGCGTCTGTTTTTTCTTTGTAAAAAGACTCAAGAAAACTCTAAAAAAATTGGGTTATATAGAGTATAGGTGAGACTCTTGGCGAAGAGTCACACCTCATGTTAGTGCCTCTTCACCTGGCCCAAGGCCCCAAGGCCCAATCATAGACTTATAATAATAAGCGAGTTTCCTAGGTCGAGCAAGCCCATGGGCATGCACCCAAGCTAGCTTGGGCACATGGGCCGCACATGTGTCACATGCGCATGTGACCCACCAACTCTCACACACATTACAACAAGGTAAGTGTTTGATTACTTATATAGGAGAGTTGTGTTTCCCTCATATCCAATGTGGGACTAAAACCACTTAGTTACACCATTCTAACTTTAAAGGAAAAGCAAATCATATTGTATTTTCCAACAAATTATGCAAGGGCTTGTGAAGTGGTTTTAGCTCATAGTTCATTGCCATAGATACTTCTAGTTGACATTGATGATGATTGTACTAGTAATATTTTTGCATAATATAGTTGGGTGCCCATTAAATGTGACTTTTATGATGTGTTTGGGCATAGCACCAGCTCATGTGCGTATAGGCCAGTAGAAGTAAAACATAATAAGGGCATGAAGAAGGCCTTAACAAAGAAACGAACTGGAATAGAATGGAGACCAAAACCTGTAGGGGGATGAACTATAGAAGATGGCGATGGTACATGTCGTGCGGTAAGACATATTGAGTCAGCTGAACAAGGAAGGGGAGTAGGTGAAGAGGATGGGTGGGGAAAACCCAAATACACTATTAAACAAGCTAAAATTGATACAACCCTTGACAAATGTATTGTTGCTAGTGTTCCTTTTCCAGCTTTAATTGATAGTGACGCAGATTATGTAAAGGAGGTAAAGGATGCACATGCACAGGCTCTGTTACCGCATATACCAGATGGAGTTGATAGAGATTTGAAAGGTAGGGGAGATAACATAGCTAGACTTGAAAGTGGAGCACATGCTTATAAGAATCACACAGAAGCACTAGCTATGGTCTTTTTTCAAACTCGGGCTTTAAACACAAAGCAACGACTGAACTTACCTACAACTACATCTAAGAACCTGTTAAAAAAGATACAAAACAAGCTGCCTATGTTAAAAAGGATGCAAAAGATACTCACAATTCAGTAATCCCATATAGGGAGAAGTACAAAAAGGAGGTAACACAAAAGAACAACAATACTTATCAATGCTAAACATGGCAATGTGGAATGTTAGGTGCTTGAATAATAAAGTTAGGCAGATGAAGATTATACATATGATTATCAAGCATAAGCTCTCTTTTGTTGGCCTTGTTGAGACTAAGCTAAGGATGATTAAGGAGGCTAGATTTGATCATATGATGTGTCCCACTTGGAGTACTATAGGAAACTCTACTTATGGCTCCAAAGGTAGAATATTGATGTGTTGAGATCCTAAAGTGCTTTCCATAATTGTTTTTAAGGTTTATGGCCAAATAATTCACTGCATTGTTATTTATGGGGGGGTGAGTTTCTTACTCATACTTATTCATGCTTCCAAGTGTGGGCTGGAGAGAATTGATATGTGGACAGACATATTGAGGGTCAACCAATCATTCCCTCACCTTCCTTGGTTATTATTGGGGTACTTCAATGCACCATTTAATAATAAAGATAAAGTGGGAGGAAAGCCTGTTATAGCTGAAAATGCTCTTATTCACCAACCAACATTGGGTTTTTAAAGCTGAAAGTAGGGATATGAAGAAGAGAGGGTTGTGGTACCCTTGAACTAACATAGTTGATGATCAAAGACACATGCTTATAAAATTAGACAGGGTCACTGTAAATGAATAATGGGGTGAGGTGTCTCTAGCTCTGAATTTGAGTTTTTGTCTACATGTTCTTCTGATCATAACCAGGTTGTTGTCTCAGTTTTTGCCTATCCACAACAGCATAAAGATTATTTCTTTCAAGTTCTACAATTTCTGGGCCCATAAAGAATGGTTGAAAGAAGTCATGGATACAGGGTGGAATGAACAAGTGTATGGTAATCCAATGTTTAGGATCAGCTAAAAGTTAAAAAAGATGAAGAAGTAGCTGAGGAAATGGGTTAAAGAGAGCATTGGCAATACTCATCAGAATGTCCTAATAACTAAGATTCTGCTAGAACAAGTCTAAACTGAGATACATAATGGCCCTACCAATCATGAACTTGCTACCAAGGTGAAGTTGTTATATAGAGATTACTGCAACATGGCTCACCAAGAAGACTCCTTACAAAAAAAATCTAGAATTGATTGGATTAAGTTTGGTGACTCTAACACTAAAAAATTTCACAATTCTGTGAGGGCTAGAAGAAACATTAATTCTATTTTTAGCATTAGAGATGAGAATGGCAATAAGATCACTGACCATGATACCGTTACCACACTTATTAATGGGTATTTGAAAGGCATAATGGGATCTAACTCAGGGAGTTTTGACATAGATGTTAACATGATGCTGCCTTATGAAAACAAGGTTCCTTCTGAAGAGCATCGTAACCTGGTAAAAGATGTGGAGGAGGAGGAATTCTATGCTACTTTCTCAAGCCTTGACATTAATTAGGCCCCTAGACCTGATGGCTAAAATTCTTTGTTCTATTTGCATAACCAGGATTTGATAAAGAGTGATTTTATTTTTGTAGTGAACAACATTTTTAGGTGTGGAAAAAAGTTGAAGAGAGTTAATGTAGCAGCCATTGCACTAGTCCCTAAGGTCACTAGCCCTTGTAATTTTGGGCATTACAGACCCATAGCTTGTTGTAATGTGATTTACAAAGTGATATCCAAGATCATTACTGCTAGGTTTAAGGTTGCAATTTCTCCTTTGGTTAGTCCCAGTCAAACTGCTTTCTTAGAGCATCTCTTAAAGTACCTCACTATAAAGTTAAAGTATCTCTTAAAGTACCTCACTCACTTTATAGCTGTTAAATGTTGGCTCTACTAGGTCGTAAGGTGGTGCGTTGCACTCGATCTAATCAAACTCGATAACTTAATTGGTTCTTCTTCTGAACTATGGTTGAGTTGGCTTCGCTTACCATGTCGACCTAAGGACAGACCTGATGGTCAGCCTAAGCACAGACCAGATGGTCAACCTTTGCACTAGTGGGCTCTGAGGTCGCCGACTTGATCGAAGAGGCAACTATAGTTGCCCCCTCTCAACTGTGATCGACGAATGTGCAGTTGGCTCGAGCATATTACAGCTGAGAAGTCAACCTTGGGAATGTTACATTTGAGTGGTCCACAACTAATAACTAGTAACATTTAATGTTTTGTTTAGATTGCATTGATTCCCTTAATGCTTTTGTGAAATATAGTTCTATAAAAAGCTAAGTACCTTAAGAATTTATTTAAATAAGTGTTCATCTTGTTTTGCCCTCTCTTATCGACGATGGTGAGATCTCGGTCGCAAAGGTGATTGTTCACTGACGGGTCAGCATAACCAAATGGTTTGGGAATCAGGATAGTTTTGGTCTCCCCTTCCAATTACAGACTCGAGAAAGCAATGAAGTTTGGCTTTGATTGCACAACAATAAAGCAAAATACGAGGCCCTTATACGTGACTCAACATGGCTCTTAGCTTGGCGTACCTTAACTCTCAGTGTTTTCAGATTTTCAGTTGGTCGAACGACATTACTCAAGGGAAAATAATACAATTGGATGAATGATCGACTATGCCCAGGCTATTCGAGATTGAATGGAGTAGTTTCCTCAAAAGTCAAACATAACCTATTTTTAGCAAGGAGAGAACATACATGCAGACGCCTTGGCATATATATAGCGGCAATGCACGAGCAATCAAAGCCACAACAACTCCATATCAATGAAGTCAACCATCCAAGTATCGACCACATGCAAATCAATATTGTTCAAACAATGACCACGGTTGTCGATGCCAAGGATTGGCGATTACCATTCCTTCAGTATTTCAACCACAGCATACTCCCCGACGATCCTAAGGAGAGACGCTCCATACTTGACAACAACAAAAGATATATGGTTTTGAATGGTAAACTGCACAAATATGCGACGAATGGAGTCTACCTGCATTTTTTTTCAGACAACAACACCCAAGACACATTGAATAAACTTTATGAGGGAACATACGGGTTGCACACAGCAGGCAAGTTGCTCACCAGTTGGGCTATTATGCAAGGACTATTCTATCCTTGAATGTGGCAAAACGTAGAAGAATTTGCTTAGTGATGTAACTAATCTCAGCACTACGCACATGAGATCAAAAACCCCTCTCGCGACTTATATTATAGTCAGGTCTACTGACCGTTTAAGAGATGCGTGACTGATCTGATCAGCCCTTTTCCCAGAGCTATAAGCAGAAGGGAACATGTACTGGTGGCAACATATTATTTTACCAAGTGGGTCGAAGCAGTGCCACTATGTCAAACTAGATAACAAGAAGTTATCTACTTTCGCTGGAAAAATGTTATCACACATTTTGGATACCCACAAATGATTCGATGTGACAATGGCCCCTAGTTCGTTGGAGGCAATGTCTATAATTTCCTGAAAGATTGCATATCATCCTTTCACCCTTGATTCCCTACTTCCTACAAGGTAATGGTTCGGTTGAAGCCATTAACAAGACTATTGTAGACGAAATAAAAAAATAAGTCGACAAAAAGAAATGACGATGGGCCCAAGAATTGTAGTATGTTCTTTGGGCATATCAAACGACTCCCAGGAAGTCGACAGGTTGCACCCATTTTTGTTTAACTTATGGAACTGAATTAATATTACCTATGCAATTCCAAAATCTTACTCACAATCTTGAGCTGCCCGATAAAGAAAATGAATAGTACTTAGCCTGCAACATTGAGTGGATCGAGGAAACACGTGATCGGCCATTGTGAACCTTGGGCGATATCATCATTCTCTGTATAAAGGATACAACAAAAAAGTGCGACCACGAAAGTTGGAAATCGGAGACCTGGTAGTTAAGCGAGTAACCAAATCCTCAAGGATGAAGAATGTGAGAAAATTAGTAAATTCCTGGGAAGGCCCTTACATTCTCTATGATAACACAACAAATGGGTCATATTACCTAATGACAGGGGATGGTGAACCTCTAACTTATCCATGAAGCACAATATACCTCATGGAGTACTGTCGATAGCCTAACCAATGTAACCAACTTTCTTACCATTCGAGTTATTAATGAAAGTTCTTTTTTATTCAACTCACATATATACTTGCAAAACTACAAACCCCAAGTATAGGATTCAGTTAGTTGACTTAAATCATACTTGGGGGCAAGCTCGATCCTCGAGCCACGTATACATTTACACAAATATAATCCCCAAGTATTGGATTTAGTCAGTCGACTTGAATCATACTTGGGGACGGCTCACATATACACTTACACAAATACAATCCCCAAGTATTAGATTCATTCAATTGGCTTGAATCATACCTGGGGACAAGCTCGATCCCTGAGCCACATATATACTTGTACAAATATAATCCCCAAGTATTGGATTCAATCAGACGACTTGAATCATTCCTGGGGATGAGCTTGACTCTGAAGCAATATTAATACATACAGAATCCCCATGTATTGAATTCAGTCAGTCGACAAGAATCATAGTTGGGGGCGAGTTCGATTCTCGGGCAACATTAATACTTACACAATCCCCAAGTATTGGATTGAGTCTGTCAACATGAATCATACTTGGGGGCGAGCTCGATTCTTAAGCAATATTTACACTTATAAAACCCAACCCTTAGTATGAGATTCGGTTTGTTGATTGAAACCAGACCTAGGGGCAACGATGATTCTCGAGTAAAATTAATATTTCTACATCACCACAGGCATTGTATTCAGATAATCTAAGTGAATTATACCAGGAAAAAGTTCAATCATTACATTTTATGCTAGCAAATAACAAAATAGATACTTTAGCAAGTCACAAAATACATTAAAATTTTCAACAACTACAACAATGCCTACAAGCAATTCGATCACAGCCAAGAGACACTACATAAAATAAATAAACTTGACGTAGCAAACATACTCTGATCAAAAAAATTAACTAGCCTTCAGAATTATGCACTTTGTCTGTTGTGATGGGTAGCACACCTTCTCTAGCCACTTCGACCAGGTTCTTTATAGTGTTGGCATGTATTGAGAGATAAGTGTTAACCTCAAGATTATTCTTCACACTCTCATCTAGGTCGCCACTGCCAAGACTCTCCCGATCTCTACCAAGCTCAGTACCCTCTACATCATCACCTTTGAAATTTTATGTGCTCGTAATTAATGTATTTCGAGAAAATAGGTCAGAACAATTCCTATCAATTAATAGTCTAAGGTTAAACAGAAACAATCAAAAGAAAAGACAAGAAATTAAAAGACACAAGCAATTGTTCACCCTGTGGAAACTCCTTACTCAGGAGAAAAACTACAGGTCGTTGTCGAGGATAACGACAACCAAAAGTTTCACTAATCAAAAAGAGTTATACTGAATTACACTTACAGATTTAATAACCTAGTCTCGGGATTATCACTCTTCTGACTAAAGCTTCGTGCTCCATCTTCTTCTTGTTCTCACAACAACTCTTCTTGATCTCTCACCAAGAAACTTCTTCTATTCTCGCAACAGCCCGTCTTGATGTCCCACCAAGAATTTTCTTTTAGAATCGTTCTTGAACAAATAATTGGGAAGTCTTTGAAACCCTAACTCAACATCAATCTTGTGATAAGAAGATGATTGATTGATCTTGAGTTCTTCTCTCTCTCTGATAAAGTCTTTTGGAGCCCTTAGAAAGAAAAACGTTTTGCAAAAAAAAAAGATATTAAAAAGGAAACTAGGGTAGTTCTATTTCTCTCGATATTCGTTCAAACGAGAACAAATGTCGTTCGAACGAATCACGTCTAATTTGGTCAAAGCCCCTAGAAAGTTTACAACTCTTTCGAACAAAAAGAAGTCTCGTTCGAACGAACGATTGCCTATGGGCCAAATTTCCAGGAGACATGATACTTCGTTCGAACATCAAGAAAACTCGTTCGAACAAAAATTGCCTATGGGCCAAATCTCCAGGGGACATGACACTTCGTTCGAACATCAAGAAAACTCGTTAGAACGAAAATTGCCTATGGGCCAAATTTTCAGGGGACATGACACTTCGTTCGAATGACAAGAAAACTCGTTCGAACGACAAAATAGAGAAAGGCTCCTCCCTTTTATCAGAGAGTAAAACTTACCTTCTATCCAGTGATATGTGTCCTCGACTGAGATAACCAAAAACTCCACAAATACGAAATGAGACAAATAAAACCTTTCAACCTTCTTCTTCCTCAGTATCATAGTACCGTAGAGTTTTGGGATTGACACCTATCTCATCAAGGCGGATCGCAAACCGATCCACCTCCTCTACTTCTCCTTCATGATATTCGAGAAGGTCGCCTTGGTCTTAATAAGTTGGGCTTCATACCCTGCCCCAACCACATCATGATTGACCTAAAGGGACTCTATCGCTCGATCATGAGCACCCTTCAGTTCTTCTTCTTTGGCTTTCACTGCAGCCTCGATTTTTGTATGGATCAACCTTTTAGCCAAACAAAGGCTTTCTCCAGATCAGTCATACGCTGATGGAACTCTACGGCCCGAGATTCCTTGTTAAGCTTTCTTATCAAAATACGTCATATAGAAAGCCTCTTGGGCATTCCCTGTAAGAGCAGCATAACACAAAAACAATACTTATACAGTTAACTAAACTATTGTCAAATCTCATTAAGTTACAACACATACCTCGTCGAAACAAATGTTGATTTGGCATAACACGGCCTCGGGGCCCTTCTAAACCAAGGACTCCATATGATGGTCGGCCACAATGGTCATCGGGGAGAATGATCCCGCACCCGGCTTCTCCTCCATCGCCCACGTACTCAAGTGAGACTCATCCCTTTTTCTCTTTTCGCCAGTAGAGGGACTTTCTACCCCGACATTCGTTTTAGATGCCTCTGACTATTTTCCCGCGACCTTCTTCCCCATAATCGCTTTGTTTCTGGCCAGCTTGCTCCTACTTATTGGTCGCGGCTGGAAATAGTTCTAGACCTTGTCCAAAAGGTCGATATCCACAACAGTCGCTCCACTAACGGGTTCCATCTTTTTCCATCTTTTACTTTATTTTCTCATTTCAACTGCAACTCCCTTCAATTTAGACTCCTTATTGCTAACTCTAACCCTGGGAATTTCTAACTCGGTAAAAATTATGTTAACTCGCACGTCTTCTTCCAATAGGACAGTTTCGAGATAGTTCGGCTTCAATGGTATATATCCAGGGGCCGAGGTACTGTACATACAAAACAAACTGCTTTAGTCTATTAACAATTAATCTACGCGCAATACATTTTAGCAAGAAACCTACCAGTTTTGTACACTCGATTATTTAAATTTCATAATAGGTAACGATATCGAGCGACGTTATAGTCGGCATGCAAGCACACCTCAATTCCCTATTAAACATATCGGCTACCCACATCATCTCATAAAAAGTTCCGTTCATCTGGTAAGGAGCCACATCGAAGAAGTTTAATACCTTCTTTACTAGATTACTGAATGAGACATTCATGTCTAGCCTTATTTGGCCAATGTACACTAGCACGCCCAATGCCACGTAGTCGTGCAAATCCCAACCGTAAAGCGTGATGGTGATCACCGGGTTAGCATGGTACCTTGCTCGATATAGCCTCAATCTCTTCTTATGAAAAGATTCTACTGGAGCCTCCTCTACATCCCCCTCATCCTCTCCACCATCGTTCCCATCATTTTTTATCTCCTCGATCTCCTGGTCCAGTTAAGCAGCGTTAAGGTCGCCACCTCTATACTTTCCATCAAAGTTATCCTCTTGAGCGGCCTCACTATCCTCGTGTAATAGCATGTTTTTCGGAAGGTAAACATCGCCAATACTTCTGTAAGGAAATTGTACTTATAAACTTGAACACGCTAGACTTTATGTAGAAACTCAATAAAACCTGAAAAAACCATGACCTCGAGGAGGATTTAGGTTAAGAAATCCAATAGGTGCTAGTTTATTATAATGAATGAATAGTAAGGATGTGAAAATGTGTAAGAATAATAGAGTTCCGGATCGGGATAACATATTATAATCTAATGTGTAAGGATACATCCAGTTGCAAAAATGAATGGTTTCCTATTTTGGGGGAAGTGGGCGAACTTCGCGGATCTTCCTGTAACGGCTCTATTTGAACAAGTATGGGTCGAGCTCTGTAGTTACAGATTTGACATCTTCTCGAATGATAGAATATCTTCGACTAAGTTCTGTTAGCTTCTCCTTCTCCAATCTGGGAAATATATGCTACTACAATCACCCCATTCTTGATACAATTGCTTGTTGTTGTGTCAAGAAGAAAACGTCGAAATCTTTTATTGCGAATTGGAATAGGATAACGAAGTGACATGTTGACTGTGTAGGGCCCTTGAGAGGTTCCTAGGAAGATGGTTGAATAGGTTGTCAAAGTTCCAATGGATAATAATTATTGTCTTTGACTTCTTGGGAGTTGTGATGCAATGAGTTGCTCATATAAATACCTTTTATGTGCTTGAGGAAGTCGTTTACAATTTGGTAAGATGGTGAAGATGATAGCGCAGGTCCGGGAGGATGCTTTTCGCAACCGTGTGCACGACAAGTATTGGGATCTACTAAAGCGGTATTTTGGTAAACTGTGTATAAATGGGTAGACGGTAGAACCTATTGAGCCAAGCTATGAGGGGATAAGCGAGGTGGAGGTGAAGGTGGCTAAAGAGAATTATCAGTACCATTGTTAGTTGTAATCCGTAATTCTGCATCCGCCAGAGCGTATCGATAGTCTAATGAGTCGTGTTAAGGCGTTGATTAGGGAGGAAGGCGCTCTTACTACTCGGGGTGGTTAAAAGGCTGTCCTACTAGCTGTAGTGATTGTAACAAATGAATAATCTTGTACTTTGTAATCTTGTACTTTGTTTTATTTTGAATAAATTGTTTGATGAATTTTTTGTTGTCGACCTTCACAAGGCATAAATAATCTTGAAGTACTATTCAGTTGCACTTCCCTTTTCATTTCAAATATGATTTGAATTGTCATAGATAAAAAGTATTATGTTGAATATTTGAATTGTGATTTCAGCTCGATGTGTGTGTAGTTGTATTGTCGAATATTATTTGAATTTGGATTATGGTTGCAACTATCCCTAGAATATAGGAGGGGAATAAAAAAGGAAAGATCTGTTGTAGGTGGTCATAAAATAATGGCTAGGTACGCCCCTGTAGGTAATTTGTTCATATATAAGGAATTACAGGTATAATTGTTGTGTATCAACATAAGAGCTACCTTGGCAAAGATGGATATAACAGAGGAGATAGAGGGGTATATGGATAGCTTGGAGTAGTAATGCATATGGTTGGCGGCGTTCAGGAGGCGAAGGAGTAAAAACTTTGAGAAGAGACGTGCGAGGCATTACGCTCGGGTACACGAACGGTCACGAAGGGGTGAGATGAACAGTCGCGTGGGGCCTATAAATAACCCCGTGGTCGGCAACTATTCACACACCACTGATTTAAAATAATAATCTTAGAGCTCTAATTCGTTGTGTTCCCCTCTTGTGTCTTTGTCCAATATTGGTAACGAGGAGATTGGCGTGTTGATCAAAAGGGCCAAGCTTGCAAAAGTAAAGGGGATTTAGAAGCATCGCAAATTCAAGGTTAGTTTTCAATTTTGACAATTTGTTTGGGATTGAATGCTTGTTATGGATATATCGTAATTCTATGTAAACCCATTGTAGAGATGTACTATAGGAATGTGATGTATGAAGGAATTGGAATAATAGTTACGATTTAGCAGACCGCCATATCAAACACTTACAAAAATATGAAAGAAAAGTTGTGGGAAATATTTATATCAAGGACGAATATAATAAATTAAACTATAGTTGATATAGAGCGCGGCTATTACCTGTAGTGTTTCACCTCCACCAGTGCTTTCGCTATCTTCAGACACACTAATAATTGTCCAAGGATCGAATGTTTTCCAGTGAAAATCAGCCACTTTATCCCTGCATACATAATCAAATCCATCAATATATGCAGGCTAATCTCCTGCACAAGATGCAAGTCCTACATCATTTTGCATACTTAGTTCTACAAACATGATAGTTCCCCCTCAATTATTATTCTTTCCTAATCCTCTCGTCAATTTTCCCTTCCCAACGCATACATTTTCCATACATACTCAAATATGTTATTATCCTTAATGAAGCAAGGGAGGTATACAAAGTTTTGTCAGTGTGGCCTGTAGTTGAACTTCAAGAAACTGTCTCACTTCTTGTTGTTTTTGTTGTTTGGTTCACATAGGAAGTTGATTGAGTGAAAATGGTTTTCCATACTTTGGTCCTAATGGCGGAAAATGGCAGTGGGGAGAAGCACAAAAGGGATTAAGGTTCAAGAAAATAATTATGATAAGTTAAGCCAGTATTTAAAAAGCCACTTTAAATTGATGTAAAAATTGAGGGTGAAAAGAGACCATCACGACTTCCATTATTTCTTTAACATTTCAACCAAAGGAGAGAGGGAATGTACTACATGGGAAGTGGGAGTGGGAGCGGAAGAGAGAAAATGCAGGATGGAGAGTGACATCAAATGGTTTTAACATAAACCGGTAGATGTGCTTTTTTTTTATGTGAAACAATAAAAACATGAGTGACATGACAGAACCACTTTAATCAGTACCTGTATCCTAACTTAATAGCATAGCCCTCTACAAGATCAACTACTTGCAAATACAGTTAACTTATAGCTATGTACAGCATGTTGAAAGAATAAGCCTGGTGGAGAATTTGGCATCCTCGGTCCGACATGCTCTTTCTTTTTACCAACCTGGAACACAAAGAAACTAAAAGTCATATACTTGTATACAGGTTTCACACAGAAAGAAGTTAAGGTTATGTTTCATGGTTGCACTGATTCCGTAATATTTATAATTGAGAACAGAAAAGCTTTTGACTGGAAAATAGTAAATAATAATAATTATAGATACAGTATAGAAATAAAGAAAGAATAGTTAGGTATATTTGAAACAACAAGTTTTTACTAGAAATATTGGAATTATAAAATAAGAGAAATACAAAGGGAATCTCTTTATGTGATGTTGTAAATATGTTTTTTCCAAGGATGCACGAAAAAAAGATGCTCCTAATATCACAAGTAAATGTATGCTAATGGATATAATAACATCACCAGGATATCATAGAATTGACATACCTTCTTATAATCCCAACCATTTAAAAGACCGTCCTCTATAGAGCTGCCAAAAACAATTGCCTTGTCTGGAGACCACTGAGAAATGAGAGAACAATATTTGGGAGAAAGTACAAAAACCCAAGCAAGTAGAAAGACTGTCATTATCATAAAAAAGAGAAAGAACTCAATCATACCTGAACACAAAGAACAACGGCTTTCTGACCTTCAATCTTATAAATAGGTGATCCAACTCCACCAGAAGTAAGGTTCCGACAGTCAAACATGCGTACAGAATTATCCGCAGAACTGATATCGAAAAATATATATGAGAACAAAGAAGTTGACTATTAAATAGGCTTTGAGCTTTATGAGTCTTCACTATTGGAACAAAGTGAGATGTAATTTGTACACTAAAGCTACAAATGTCCATTAACATTAATGGTTCACAACAAGATGAATAGATGGAATGAAAATATACACTGTTAGAGCATCCACAACAGTCAAGAGGATGGATTGGATGAATTTGAAGATGAATCCAATCCACCTCAATCCACCCCACAGCAGTTTAAAATCCACCCCAAGGTGAATTCACCCCAGCACAGTTCTGAACCGCGCGCTTGAAATGGACGTCCCAGATGCATCCATGTGTTTCAATCTGAGCCATCAAAATCCAAGAGAACTTCTAAACTGCGCGGCAAGCTTGGTTTATATATATACGCGCAGTTCTAAAGTGCGCTTAATGGGAGCCACGTGTTTTAATCTTAAAGGTTATGTGTTGCCGCGCACTTCTGAACCGCGCGTTATGGCAACGCGCACTTCAGAACCGCGCGACGTGAATTTACCCTTAATCCACCCTCAGGGTGGATTTTCCACCCAAATCCACCCTTGGATGGATTTTTCTCCTGCCACGTCAACGATTCACCTTGTGCTGAGAGAGGATTTGGATGGAAAAGAGGGTGGATTTGAAAATCCACCCGCCACGTCAGGGTGTACCTAGCTGCCGTGGGTGCTTTTAGAATGAGGTTTTTCATCATGGGGATTCCAATCAACACAGTGAAGATCCGCATCGTGAGCTTTCTCAACCTGTGGACAAGACAAATAACACCAGCCTATAGAACAGAATAGGACACATTGGTTTATACTGAAGTGATCAAAATTATCAAGCTAAAAATGACCATTGCTGAAAAATTACAAAGCAAAGAATAAACTGATAGACACGGGCAAAAATGTACAGTAACATTTTCTAAGATACCTTAAGTTTCTTAACATAATCATATTCAGAATTGAGGCCAATATACTAAAAAATATATATATATATAAACCAATCGCTCTGGGATTTGAATAATTGCATCAACATAATATTTAGGATTCAATGGATGACAGGCATAAAGATGATAGGCGAGTTCTTTGATGAACATTTAGCAGATTTTGCCATCTTAATTTGGTTTTCGCATGAGTATAGGATTCTTCCATTTCCTCTTTTATGTCTGGCTTTGTTCGTTTAGTTTTGTACTTATTGTTATCGTCTATTCCAACATCTGGTTTGCCATAAATTAGTTTCTCCAACGATAAGACATCACATCCACCAATAAAAACTGTTCGTTTAGTTTTATACTTATTGTCATCGTCTATTCCAGCATCTGGTTTGTCAAAAATTAGTTTCTCCAATGATAAGACATCACATTTACCGACAAAAACTAAGTGAAGATGCTACATGGATGTCTAAATAACCCTTTGTAGCTTTGAACTTCACTTCTAATAAGGATAAGATATTACATGGGTGTCTTAACACCCTGTATTTTAGACGGTGTCAATCCCTTAGGGATAAGTTCATTAACTCAGTGACTCAGTATCAATGTTATGAAGTTCAAATCTTGGATAAAGGCACAAACACTACGTGAAAAATGGTTATTAGCGACATTTGTGCGCAACCATTAACACAGTTCTAACTGTTGTAAAACCAGTAACTTTTCGACAAATATATCTGACGTAAATGAATATATGTGTCGTATTTTCTTAAAAATATCATCACAGTTTACGACACAAATAATAGTCGAGCTTCAAATAGTTTGCGACATTTGTTTTTGTCATATTTGAAATAGCCTCTTAAAAACATAAAACACTCCTTCCAGAGTATCTCTCTCTCTCTCTCTCTTTTGCTCTCAAACTCTCATTTAAAAAACTCTAAAACTAGTTATGTCTGTCTCGTGGCTGCAAAAATATCAATTCTTAGCTAGACATTTATCTTTCTGAACTCGAAGATCTTGTGATTTTTAAACCCTATTGGTTCTAATTTATGAATTTATTGCTATTATACTTAATTAACGTCAATTAAAAGGGATCATTGAGATATTTTCAAGGTTGCTTATGGTGCAATTGGTTTGCTTGTTTGCTTTGTCTGAAGCTTAAGATGAAGAGAAGTATGTCTTCGAGGCTAGAGTTTCAAGCACCACCTGAGATATTTTACAACGATTCCCAAAGTTGGCAAGTACACTTCATCTTATCGTATAATTGAGATTCAAGTAAGTTTGTTTTATCCCTCAAAATCAATCTTCCCCTTCTTTGATTAGCTTAATTAGGCTTAAAACTCGTATTAATTTGGTCAAAATTGAGGTTTAATGGTTCTACATTTTGGTGTTTGAATCAAAAGTTGAAGCTTTCAAAGAGAGAGAGAGGGTGCTTGAGCTTCTTGAACTGCTTGATATAGGTGAATTATGTTTTGATTCTCTGGAATGGTGTGTTTTATTTAGAGTGTTTTCTGACATAGGGTGATTGGTCGTGTTCATATACGAAACTACCCCTGTGTTTTTAAGTAAAGGAAGTATGGTAAAATGGGTAAAATGGTAAACTTATAGCTCCATCTCTCACAATCCTCTCTGATCTCTCTCTCCCTTTATCTTCTCTCTTTCTTTTAAAATCGCCGAACTCTTTCCGAACTTTTCATTTTCTCTCTGAAACACAGTCTCTCTCTAATGGTGCCTTCGAAGACGAGGCCACCACGAACACGAAAGAGGGTCGATGTTGTTGAAACAACGACTTCAGTCTCCTTCAAACACGCCAGAGATGGAAGCGCTTTCACCAAATGGTAATCTAACCAAACCCCACTCTCTAATCACTGATTTCTTCCCATTTTGATTTGAAATCAATCTTAATTTGGGGTTTTGTTTTGTTTGATTTTTACAGTGATGAGTGTCAGAAAGAGGTTCCCTTTGTTCTCATCGATATGCATAATTGCAGCCTTGATTCAAAGATCAAGATGAACTTAGGTACCCTTTTGATTCAATTGTTGTTTGATGTGAAAAAAGTTCCCAATTTGTGAAATTAGGGTTCTTATTTGAGAAACCCCAATGTATAAATTGGGGTTGTTGTAATTTTCAGAGGCTCAAGTTGTCGAAAGGGTGTCTAAAGCTAAGAAACCAGTTCAAAGGTAACCCATTAGATCTGAAATTTGTTTGGTGTTAATGGTTTTGATGAATTGGGTATCGTTGATTTACTTACTGTTTTATGTAAAAAAAATTATAGGAAGAAGGGAACATCATCATCAGCTTCAAAGACGAAGAAAGCTAAAGATCCCAATGCTCCGAAGCGACCTCCGACTGTGTTTTGTCCTTTTCATGTATGTTCTATGCTAACGCAAAATATGAGAACACAAAATTTTCAACTTATGTGTACTAGTTTTTTTACAGATCCATCTAAAGCAAACAAGCATTCTGCCTATTCCCTTCTTCTTGCCGAAAACATTTGCAATAAATATGGCGTAAAGGTTTATTCTTTTGCTATTACTCAAAAGTACTAGCTTATATTTTGACAGTTTCCTTATCAACCATAATTACTAATTACACTGACAGATAAAATATTGAAAAAAAACAATAGTAATGCCAAGTGTTTGAATATAAAGATTTTATGTGAACTACACGCAAGCCCCCAAGGATTTATAAGATTCCTTGAAGTGCATGTTATGCAAACCTACTATTACTGGTTGCAATTTCTTGTTCTTTATTCTATTTCAGACCAAGAGTGTCTTTGTGCTTTGTAAGTCCCCTAAATTTCTAAGTAAATATAAACCGGAATTGGTGCTTATGCAGGATTCATGTCCGACGTATGCTTGCACAAATTTACAGGGCCCTTGGCTATTAATCTTAAGAAATGACCCGGTTTAGCCCTTATTTTTATTTTTGTTGTTGTTGGAAGGTAGTATTTTATTGATGAATTTCTAAAGAAATTACAAAGGGGAGGACCTACACCTTACCCCCATAAATAGAACACTCATTTTCTCAAATATGCTAATCCAATTTTATCAAGGTTGTATAAGCTACCCTTACCTCTTTAGATAAACTGTTGATGTGCCAATAGAGTTCACTTACCTGTTGGCTTTCTTCTTTTGCTAGACCATCAGGGGTATGATTACCTTCTCTAAAAATATGCAGCAACTGAAGTGCTGATGTCTTCCAATCTTTATCACCCTTTGCCATATACCAGCATATCTACTAGGAACTTGATAACCTTTGTTATACCAGTTGGAGACTACTTCAGAATCAACTTTAACTATGAGAGCCCCCCCCCCCCCCCCCCCCCCCTCACCCATTTTGTTGACAGTGTTGCAGACCTAACAAAAGAGCATATATTTCTCCTTTAGTGTTAGTACCAGAGCCCAATGCAACTTAAAATGCAAATACTATTTCTCCTTTGTAATTTCTTACTATACCTCCTACACCACAAGCACCATTTACACTTGATCCATCAGTATTCAGTTCGAAAAATCCTGTAGGTGATTTGATCCATCTCACCACAGTCACCCTTCTATGCAATGCTTTTCTGTTTTGGAGCTGTAAGAAATGGAGATGGAATTTGAATAATTGTTTGCAGCTAGCAGGGCTGAGTTTCTCATACATTCCTGTAAACAATTAGCAATACTGAGTATGATTTTCCCCAGTCTAATCTCGACTAAATCATATCTGAAACTGCATCTTGGCTTCCATATTTCCCAGCAGATTATTGTAGGAAGACGTTACTATTTGTTGTTTAGGGAAGATTTTAGGAAGACATTCAAGGAAACACATCCAGGCAACAAGAGTGCTTCAGTGGTACGATGGATCAATTCCTAACCTCTTAATTTAAATATCATCTATGAACTAATTTTGGTATTGCTAAATTTGTCAAAGGTTGGTAAGGAAGGTGGTGGGGCGTGGAGAGCAATGGGGGAGGAAGTAAGTGCCAATAACATCCATCCTTAATGTATTTACGTGATTCTTTGATTTATCGTTATTCTATTGAATGTTTTATGAGAAACAAACATATCTAGATAGAGTTGCCGAGCTTAAAGAGGAGTGCATTGTTGTTATGGAGAAATATAAGGCTTATAATGAGAATGATGAAGTAGAAGTTATAGAAGTAAGTCTGGTTTAAATGGTCACTTTGTTGTTTGATTTTGGTTAGTTAGTAATGGACTAATAATGGTTATCTTTTTAAAACTTGTAGGATCAAGCAGCTTCAGATAAAGACGAAGAGTAGTTGAAGACGTGAGAAGGTTAATCGATATTAATTAGGTTCTTCCTTTACTCTTAGCGTGAAGGAATTTGTAAATGTCAAAGCTAGCGTCGGTCCCGAGCGCTTAGCGGTATACTAGTTTAGATATCATCTACAGTATGAACTATGAACTAATTTTGGTTTTGCTAAATTTGTCAAAGGTTGGTAAGGAAGGTGGTGGGGCGTGGAGAGCAATGGGGGAGGAAGTAAGTGCCAGCAACATCTATCCTTAATAAATTTACTTGATTATTTGATTTATCGTTAATCTATTGAATGTTTTAGGAGAAACAAACTTATCTAGATAGAGTTGCCGAGCTTAAGGAGGAGTCCATTGCTGCTATGGAGAAATATAAGGCTGATAATGAGAATGATGAAGTAGAAGTTATAGAAGTAAGTCTGATTTGATTGTTGCGATGCATAGTTTATTTCCTTAACTTTTCTATAGATTCTTGAAAATGAACTTTGCATTAGACTTGTTTGAAATTGTGTATTATTTGTACTTTTTATGGTGATTAGCTTTTGTATGATTTGATTTTTGTATGGACTACGAGCTCAAATGGATAGAGCGCTCAAAAATTGAGAGGTTGATGGTTCGAATCCATCTAGTCCAAAATTTTGATAGGGTAATTATTTTTCATAAAAACAACATATATTTTTGTCTTGTATGCTTAATTTTAAATGATGTTTTCCCCGTGAAACGACAAAAATAACGACATATATACTTGTGGTTTATGTTAAAATTAAACGACTTTTGTCTCCTTGAAATAACAGAAAACACAACATTTATAAGCGTCGTATTTTTATAAAGAACGACATATTTATATGTTGTAAAATCATGACATTTATAATTGTCGGTAACAATAATGACTATATTTGGCGACAGTTGTTAGCGACAGAATATAAGTTGTTAATCAGGCAATAACGACAGTTATATCTATCTCTAATAGCCATTTTTCATGTAGTGAATGAGGACCTAGTAATATTTACTTTTTTCAAGATGGTGCAATCATACTTAGTGTACATTCTTCCAATAGGAAAGAAAAATGATGAGTAGTTATCAGAAGAAAGCTCACCTTCACTGCGGGATTAGTACTAGATCGTGCATCCCAAAGAATAAGACAAGAATCATCACCTACGCTACAAAACTCCTGCGAACTGCATAAGCATTAAAAGTACAATTTTTTCCTCAATCAATCGAAGTTTGATTTGTTTACTACTTAGCGCAAGGGATTCATATGAAGTAATTAGAAAACAAAGCAATAAATCATGCCTTTTCTAGGAATCGATTTAGGTTTGATATGTAGAACAAAAAATAGAGAGCAATGATTGAGAAGGATTTTGAAAGAGAAGGAGTTTAAAACTCAAAACTCCCATCCAATTGGGCAATTTAGGGTCAGACGGCCCAGATTATGTACTATGGAAATAATCGAGGCCATCGAAAGCACGCCTCGTCATACGCATCGGTGGAATGGACGTGTGAAACAAAAGAAAAATATTGGGCTGATTTTTTATTATTATAGATAAGCTTGCTCTAAATCTAAGTATGCTGTAATGTTTTTTAGGCAGTTTTTATGAAAAGTTGTACCATAATGGCAGCGCCATTGATATACATGTGCATATGATATTTTTAAAGCTAGAAAATGTGTCAAAACCTATCGAGTTGTATAAAACAAAGATGTACCTCTGATGGCCTTTCAAAGACCTTTATGACGTAGAATTCCAAAGTGCCATCCTTATACCATAAAAGTCTAGTGAGGGGTTTTTAGCTGTCTCGTCCGAGTTATGGTGGACAAGAGAGATTTCTGTTGAAACTTTCACCAAAGACTTGGTCCCTCATTGTACATCTTAGTAAAGATGTACTTGATTTATTTTGGAAACAGTCAACAATTATTTAGAAATTTATGTATTTTGTTTCAAGTTTGACTAATTGACTTAGTAAAACTCCTTAAGAATATCAATTTAGCAAAGCAACTAAAATTAAAGAATAATTATGTAGTGGTCCAATTGATAAGAAGGCGGACTAAAAACTACTTTCTCGCTCTCTAGTCTAGAAATCATCATCCAATTGCTTCTCTTCATGCTTCATCTCTAAAAAAAATTCTAAATATTGAGAAATCCATAATGCAAACCTTTTGATATTAAAATTTATGGTCTTTGTCTCTCCATTTATTCTTTCTTTATAGGTTCGCCGGGAAAGCTGGTCATAATCTTTCTTTTGCTTTTCCTGACTATAACAACAACCAAAACACCATTAGGGTTCATATCCAAGTACACTTTAGTTTACTAGAAACGCAGCTCCCGGTACAGGAGTCCTTCAAATCACCCTAGATACTTCAAGCACTTTAGATCGTTTCCAAAACAAGTCTGGATGAGTAGTTTACAAAACACCGTTCAAACTATGGGAAGGAGACGTTAATTCTACTGCTGTCCTTCAATACTTCCTTTGACGTTAACATATATCGTCACATCAATACTACTCCTGGTGAAGGATTGGCATTCATCATCGCTCCTGACTTTGATATTCCAGCTCAAAGCTATGGTAAATATCTGGGATTGGCCAATGTCTAGAGAAACAATTTGATCGTTATTGAGCTTGATACAGTCAAGCAGGAGTTTGATCCAGATGACAACCAGGTTTGAGCATTAACAACATAAAATCTAACAAGGTCGTCTCATTGGCTAGTCAAGGTATAGAAATTGCTCTTGTAAATGCCACAATTTACACGGCTTGGATCGAATATAATGGCACGCAGAAGGTCATCAAAGTTTACATGGCAGTACAAGGTCAACTCAGGCCCAAATACTCACTGTTAAATGAGAGTTTGAACATTGGGTGGTACTTAACTCAACATTCATATTTCGGGTTCACTGCTTCAACAGGGAATCTGACTCAGCTGAATTGTGTGATGTAATGGAAGCTAACAATAGAAAAACTTCCAGAAGAGAATGACAAAACTTCGTTGAAGATTGGTCTTGGTGCTGGTATTCCTGGATTAGTATTGTTGCTAGTTATCGCAGTTGGGTTCTATTATTTTTTGCATAAGAGAAGACCCGTTAATGACCCAAGGATAATGGGTGCATTGAAGATTTTGCTAGGAACACCAATGGAGTTTAGGTTTAAGGATCTGAGAAGGGTAACTAATCAATTTGATGAGAAGATGAAGTTTGGACAAGGTAGATTTGGAATTGTTTATAAAGGGGTTTTAGCTAAAGAAAATAATATGGAGATAGTTGTGAAGAAATTCTTAAGGGAGAATATATCCAGAGTAAAGATGTTTTCTTTGTAGAGCTTACAATCATAAATTGTCTCCGGCACAAACATCCTTTTCGTTTAGTTGGCGAGTTCAATTTAACTTCTCCATTTAAAATTAAATTTGATCCAAAACTAAATAGGCATTAGTATTGGTTAGGCAGTCCTTCGAAAATCTACGGCCAGGACCACTAACATATGCTGTCTGAGGCTTGCAAAATCACGTAGTTGGGAAGATCCAATGGAGTACTTATAATGGTAATTTAAAAAGACATCAGGGTGCTGCATTTTAGTGGCCTTTCATAGGCCATCAAAAACAAATGAGCTAGTTTCTCACTTACTCGTAGGAACTGAATTTATTGCTTGAGCAACTTTCTCTCACGTTTTTTGAATTTTTTTGGTTAAAACTCATCTTAGTGGCATAAAAGTAAACCCTTTGCTTGGCATAATAATCTAGAGAAGTGGGTCTTAGAGCATCTCCAACGCATGGTATGTTGTTAAGGTTTCCCCATACTTTTACAAAAACCCCTTCCAACAGGAGTATGGGGTGCAAGATACTCACCCCGGTACCCCTACAAAGTATGCAAAACCTGAACTTGGGGAGGAGTATACGCATACCACCTGTGCGCTGAACTGTTGAGCGCCCAACACTGTTTTAATACATTTGGGATCTCTCTCTCCTATCAGAACTTTTCTCTCTTGCCTAGGCACTGAAACGTTGAGCGTGTGGTTTTTTGAAAAAAATACACATGGCATCTCTCTCTCCCTCCCATCGCAAGTTCTCTCTTAAAACCGTAATTCTTTGTTGGATGAAAACAGTATGCGATTCTAGAATACCGGTATGGTAAAACGGAATTGCATACTCTTATGCTGGAGATGCTCTTATGTTTAGAATAGGATAGTGATTTCGTGGTAGTTTGACAACCTAGACTAAGAATTGTAAAGAACTAGAATCTATATCACCCTGTCCAAGCTTTGGGTAAAATTACAATCGCATAATATACTCTAACTTATCTCGTAAGACCTTGACTATATTAGTAATTTAGTCTTGCTAATGTATCCCCTTTTTATTTAGTTGTAACTTATAATGAGGTAATCACAATATTCAAGAAAACGGAAAACTCTCATAAGCATATAGTTGATTACATAATATCTTTGCATTATCAATGAACATAATTCAATCAATGGTTACCCAAAAAGCTAAATTTTTACATCGAGCTGTAGCAAGAACTTTACTTAACCACTGCGTTGGATCCCTAAAGTTCTCATTATAAAACCTCCTGGCCTCTTTAGAATAATTTGGCTCCGACGTCAAAACCAGTTTACTCGGACCTGCATTCTTCTTCTTCTTCACCGTGGTCATCTTCGTGGAAGTTTTGCCATTCATCATATCATGTAGTACTTGAGCAAGAGGGGCATTATGTACCTTAAGTTTCCCATTTTCCCCTCTAACAATCTAAGGTATGAAAAGCGAAACCTCATGGGGTTTAGAGGGCGAGTCTGATGTGGAAGATGGTTTCGGGGGCTTCAGCTCAGAGGAACTGAAGGAGATGTTGAATTCGGCTGTTGTTGTTGAGATTGAGCATGTAAATTTGAAGATTTTAGTTGTTGTTATTGTTGTGATTAGGGTTTTGAAATTGAAATTTGGGTTTGTGAAGATGGAGGAGGGAGAAGAAGAGGATTTGAGAAACCCAAATTTGCCATTCAATTCGGCATCTTAGGGTGGGCGGCCCAGATCAATTCTTCCTTGCAGAAGTACCATGGAAATGATTGAGGCCATCAAAAGCGTGTCTCTTCATACGCGTTGGTAGAATGGGCGTCTGATACAAAAGCAAAAGGTTGGGCGCTTTTTTATTATTATAGATATTAGAACTGTGTATCCTAATATGACTCTATTATGTGTGTTTCTTGGTGACAAACCTTTGAGTGGAAACTAAACTTTCTCTTAGTGGAAAACTATCATCAAAATAAAACTGAGCAAACTATCATCAAAATAAAACTAAAATTTTCCATAAATGTACTTTTAAAGGTTTGCGAGAGATATAGTTGGAGCAGAAAAGGAAGAAAAGTAGAGTACTTCAGAAGATGGCATGGATGCAACCATTTAAATATGAAGTTCATAATAAGAAAACAATTAGAATTTTTTTTTCATAATGTATCTTCATGAGAGGTTAAAAAAAGATATCTTGCACTTAAAATTGATAATATTTATTCACGGCAAATAACTACACTGTTAAAGTTGGAATAACTCATATTAGCTACACATTAAGATCACAACAAAATTCTGATAAAACCACACCTTAAAAGGTAGCAGGGCCGTGGAGGATAAATACTCCAAATATGACAAAGGATGATCTATTACCAATCCATTAGATCTCTCCATTGACATCAACAAGTTGATGAGAAGGGAAGCCTACGATTGTAGCGTCCCGTTATTTTTTTCCTTGTTTGATTGTGTTATGTTGCTATTTATTTAACTAACGCATTATAGTACATTATCTTGTCCTTGGTTTTTAGAACTTTGAAGAAAACCCATTCAACCAACCCTAACTCCTAATTCTCCTCCTATTCTTTTCCTTCCACCAAAATCTCCCCTTATTTGTCTCCCAAAATACCTCAACTCTACTTCAAACACATCTACCCCATAGCTAGCCGACGGAGATATGCTTATTATCTCCATTTGTCATTCTAAAAAAATAAGATTGTAAGAGCTTTAGGGAACCAGTAAATTGGAGAATTATAAAGCCTTTTAGCATCATCTTATAACCTTAAATAATGGGGTTTCAAAAGCTTAGTCAGAGGAAGGAAGTGTTGGAATTTTGGAGCATACATTTATCCTCCACTACTTGTTCCCAATTCATCAAATAAGTAAGTGCCGTTATTTCCGAGCATTATATGATTTGTCGTTATAATGTTTTACATATGTTATAGGGCATTAGCATCAAGCCATGTGAAACCATTTTATCGTTAGCTATAATGGATAATTTCTCCTCCACATTTTCTGTAAATACTACCTATTGGAATTGATAATCTCGTATGATATATGTGGTCGAGAATATTTAATTACCAAATGCTATAGGATTTATGAGTTGTGATGCATACAACCTGTTGGAATCAAAAATCACTTATACTTGGTGGAGAATACTAAATTACTACGAACTATAGGATTTTAGAAAGGTGAAGCATCACTTTATGTGCTAAACTAATTGGAGGGAATTAAGCTAAGCTTTTAAGTTTAAATAGAATATGAGCAGGTAACCTTAGTTATGGTTAGTAGGGCAGGATGTTTCCTTTCCTTTTCACAGATTATGAGTTGCGTTATAACTAACTCAGACCTTTATAGTTGCATATTAATTTACAAACTAATTTTCTTGGCAAGATCTTGGTACCGCGTATATAAATAAAAAACCGGATGTAGTTATGCATCTCAGGAGCGTATATTCCTAATATTTATTGGAAACATGTATATCTACATTGCTATGATTACTATCTAAAATAGCTAAGCATTGATAAATAAATTGTAATAGGCTTAACATAGCCATGGTCAAGGACTTCAGTTGATATAATCTTTATTAACTTAAGGTAGAAAGATCATTGATAATCAATGTATAAAATCATTGACAGTCCCCACTCTTATACTTGTGAGGGTAGAAAGGTCGTTGAGCATAAGATCGCCAATCATATGATATAGTCTCATTGCCTATAGAGCAAGGGCAGATAGGTTATTTTGACTGAGTGTCGGTCTCACAAATCATTCATGTATAGGAGAACTTAGAGTCGTGTACATAGTAGGGCTATGATGTCAGGGTCCTTGGGTTCGATTCCCTAAACAAAAGATTCGATAAGTATTTATCAGTATTCCAGGGTTACAATCCCCTAAAATTCTTCCCCAGTTACATATCGGCTTTGATATTCTTTGTGAATACTCCTCGTGGGCATAGATCCCTAAAAGTAAAAATAAATTAGGCTTTAGACCTACAGGTAAAAACTCTTTGACCACCTTAATCTAGTGATTTTCCCACTAATTCCTAGTTCAATAAAAAGAAATCTGCCAATCCCTGGCTCGACAATAAGGGATACGCTTTTATTGAGAACAGAATAGTGTGAGAGTGTGGTCCCACTGAATTAAAAGTGACCATGTGTACATCGTCTGTTGGTTATCCCCCACATCTAATATTACTCTATAACTATCTTATAATATCGTTTGCCACCGATGCTTAAAATTAACATTAATAATTGAACCTTATCTTCTTAGTAAGCATTGCATTATTTATACACATAGATAGAATATTATATTGCATTAGTACCCCTTTATTATATCGGTATGTCATGTTCAGTGTCCGATAATAATTGTTCTTGTTGACGCTCTGTGCGCTATATTTTTTATTAGAGGTCGAGCACGGTAGGATTTTGGTAAGTGAGGCTTGGATGATAATTTTGGGATTCTTTGGAGTTCTATTGGATCGCTGAGCTGCGTCGTAGGGTATTTATGATATTTATTTCAGATTTTATTATTGTAATCTATTTTTTTGTTAGTAAATTTTATTGAGAACTTTATTCATTTTATTCAATAATAGAATTATTTCTGCTGGGTTACTTTGATATAAGTAGATGTAGCTAATTTCTTTAGAAATATATTACATCTGTGGGGTTTTATCCATGGGATGCCCGACTTGTTATACATTAGGATTTGCTTTATGATTTTTATCAAAAAAGTGGATTTTGGGGCGTGACAAACTTGGTATCAGGGCCAAGTTTAATCCTTCGCCTGAGTGTACATTTTAAGCATTTTGATATGGAATAGGACTCGTTGATTTTCTTTAGTTTATCTTAATTTTTTTGAATTTAATTATTTTGCACGTTTACTGATTTCTATTTGCTTTTATCTTGTCGAGATGGTGTGAGGACGAGGTAATGGGCATGTTGCTGCTAACCATGTTATTGTAGGTCATAGTACTCGTTGTCGCGGTGCTAGAGTGCTAGTTCCTCATGTGCCTATTGCAGTATGTGGTTTGTGAACCAATGTTCATCGGGGACATGGTTTTGGTCATGGTATGGGACGTGGTGCATTATCAGTTGATGAGGTTGTCACTGAAAATTCGGTTCATGTGGGATAAGATTGCGTTCCATAGGTTACTCATGATGAGATTGTTGTGCTACTTGTTCTTGCTGTGATTCCTCAGGTGTTTTTTCAGCAAGTATTTCAGATGTTCATACTGTAGCAGAATACAAATCAAGGGGTTGGTAACAAATGGTAGAAGGAGATGCGATGGTACAAGTTGGCCTCTTTTAGTGGTCTTCCTGATTCAAAGATTTTTGAGGATTGGATGAAGTTGGTCGAGAAGATTTTTAAGAACATGGGATGTCCTGCGGTAGGGAAGGTGGAGTGTACCACTTTTTTCATGGAGAACGAGGCCTAGAACTGGTGGGAGATGACAGAGAGGAATCACGGGTTGACACCACCAATGACTTGGGCAGAGTTCAAGGTCAAGTTCATTGTGCAGTACTTTCCACCAAGCTTTCGACATCAGATGACAACCGAGTTCTATCAGCTGAATCAGGAAAGTTAATAGTATCACAGTATGAGGTATGTCTTACGGAGTTGTCTCGTTATGCTCCAACAGTTGTAGCTGATGAGGGGTCCAAGGTAGTAAAGTTCATGGAGGGTCTTCTTTCGCCTATTCAAACAAGATGCAGAGGTTTTATTGGGAAGATTTGTGATCAATTGGTTTTAAGAGCTCAGGAGTTTGAGCAAGATTATTAGGGTAATATCAAGCTGAAGGAGTATAGGCGGTCATATAAGAAGAAGGAATAAGGTGATTCGTCTATTAAACAGGGTCACCAGGATGCTCAGGGGCAGAGTAGGAAGCGGTAGAGGGATGATAGATCTTTTGATACAAGGGAAGTTATTCCAACTCAGGGGGCTCATATTCCAGGTCTTAGTATTTCTTGTGGAGAGCATGACCATCTTGTTAGGCGTTGCCCTCGTATGGAGGGGCAACTATTTCAGCAATGATCTCATGAGTATGGTCAGGGACATCATTCGCAGGGTTAGATTCAGCGTTACCAGGGCCAGACTCTGTAACAGTAGGGTTAGCAGGGTCAGAGTCAGGCTCAACATCATCAGAGAAAGACTCAGCAACATCAAGGTCGGGCTCTGGCTCAGGGTAGAGTATTTGCAGTCCAGCGTGATCAAAGTGGAGACAAAGCGGTGATAGAAGGTACTTTATTAGTATTTCATACTCCTCTTAGAGTCTTATTTGATATTGGTACATCACATTCTTTTATTTCATTTATCAGCGTGTATTCCTTAGGTTTATAGTCTGATACTTTAGAGACTCAGTTGTCTGTGACTACGCCTTTGTGAAGTTCAGCCTCGTTTAACAGCGTTTATGGGGAGTGCCCGGTAGTAGTTTGTAATTTTGTTTTACCTGCGGATTTGATTATTTTGACTTTTAAACAGTTTGACGTAATCCTCGGTATGGATTGGTTGTCTACCCACCATGCTGGAGTTGATTGTTTCGAACGATCGGTTACTTTTTATTGGCCAGACCAGGAGTAGTTTCAGCTTAATGCTCGGGTACTACAGATGTGCTTTGTTTGATGTTAGCATTTCTCTAGACTGAGCCTGTTGAGATATCTGTCGAGCAACTTCCATTATTTTTTGAGTTTCAGGATATATTCTAAGAGATACTGGGATTACCGCCGAGGAGAGATGTTGACTTTGGTATCAACTTAGTACCTTGGACGAAACCAATTTCTCGTAAAATGTACTGTAAGGCTCCTATTGAGCTGAAAGAGCTCAAGGACCAGGTTAAAGATTTATCGCAACAAGGTTTTATTCATCCAAGTGTTTCGCCTTGGGGTACACCTGTACTTTTTGAGAAGAAGAAGGATGATTCGATGTGGTTGTGGATTGATTATCGGCAGTTAAACAAGGTGACAATCAAGAATAGGTACCCAATGCCAAGGATTGACGACCTATTTGACCAGCTGAGAGGAGCCCAATATTTCTCTAAGATTGATCTAAGGTCTTGTTATCACCAACTTAGAGTCAAGGAAGGGGACATTCTCGAGACTACTTTTTGGACAAGATATGGCCTCTATGAGTTTGTAGTTATGTCGTTCGGATTGACTAATGCCCCTGCAGTGTTTATGGATTTCATGAACCGGGTTTTCAAACCATATTTGGATCAATTTGTCATTATTTTTGTGGATGACATTTTGATTTATTCGCGGTCGAAGGAGGAACATGCACAACATTTGCGGATTGTCTAGGAGATACTTAGATAACATAAGCTTAATGCTAAGCTCGAAAAGTGAGATTTATGGCAGATAGATGTCAAGTTCTTGGGTCATGTTGTATCATGAGAGGGTATAGCCGTAGATATTTCAAAGGTTGAGGCTATGTTTGATTGACAGAGGCCTTGTACAGTTACTGAGATTCGTAGTTTTCTTGGTCTAGTGGGTTACTATCGTAGGTTTATAAAGGACTTCTCACGGATTTTTGCGCCGCTAAATCGTTTGATTAGGAAGGAAGTCAAGTTTTTTTGGGATGACAAATGTGAGCTTGCGTTCACAGAGTTGAAGACTTGACTTACCACGGCACTGGTTCTTACTCTTCCTTATGAGGGAAAAAAGTTTATGGTTAATACCGATGCTTTGTTGGGTGGTCTGGGAGGTGTGCTAAAGCCAAATGAGAAGGTGGTCGCTTATGCTTCTTGACAGCTTAAGATTTATCAGAAGAATTATCAGATACATGATCTGGAGTTAGCCACGATTGTTTATGTTCTGAAGATTTGGAGACACTATCTTTATGGAGAAAAATTCTAGCTTTTCTTTGATCATAAGAGCTTAAAGTATCTGTTCACGCAGTCAGAGTTGAACATGAGACATCGTCGATGGATGGAGTTGTTGAAGAACTATGAGTACAATTTGCAATATCACCCGGGTAAAGCCAATGTTGTGGCCGATGCCTTAAGTCACAAGCCACATGGCATTATGGCGAGTATGATGGTTAGAGAGCTGCAGATGCTTGAGACGTTCTCTGAGTTTGGTTTACAGTTTGGTTCTGGTCCTCAGATTGTTTTCTGTTTAGTGTTGTTATTCAACCTTAATTGATTAGTCGGATTGTTCAGGCTCAGCAATAAGATGACAAGTTGCAGTTCTAGAGTATAGATAATAGTTTACCAGATTGGATTGCAGGTTCAGATGGTAGTATTCATCTTTGTGGCCGATTGTGCATTCCAGACGTGGCAGAGTTGAAGCGTGAAGTTCTGAACGAGGTACATCGTACTAGATTTATTGTTCATCTTGGGGGTACAAAGATATATCAGGACTTGTGCAGACACTATTGGTAGAACAATATGAAGCGCGGGATAGCTGATTTTGTTTCCCAGAATTTAACTTGTCAGCAGGTATAGGCAGAGCATTAGAAGCTGGCTGGGTCGCTTCAGCCTTCACCTATTACAGAGTGGAAATGGGAGTATATTTCTATAGATTTCGTTAGCGGTTTACCCATGGCTCAGGGATGTTTTGAATCTATCTGGGTGATCGTTGATCGATTGACTAAATCTGCACATTTCCTTCCCGTTCTCACTACTGCATCTATGGATAGCTTGTCGAGGTTGTATATCAATGAGGTGGTGAAGTTGCACGGGATATCGGTATCCATTGTTTTTGATCGAGATGCCAGATTTATAGGGAGGTTTTGGAAGAGTTTCCAGGAAGCTTTGGTCACATCTTTAGATTACAGTACCGCATTTCATCTACAGACAGATGGATAGACCGAGAGAGTAAACCAGATCATGAAGGACATGTTACAAGCTTACGTGATGGACTTCAAGGGGAGTTGGGTTGACCATTTACCTTTAATAGAGTTTGCTTACAATAATAGTTTCCAGTCGAGTATTGGTATGACACCATTTGAGGTGTTGTATGGTTGACCGCATCGTTCTCCCAACTGTAGGGCATAGGTTGGGGAGAGAAGTTTGATTGGGTCAGAGATAGTTCAGCAGACAACCGACAATATTGGAGTTATCCGTGGCCGGTTACATATAGCACAGAGATGACATAAGAGCTATGCAAACACTCGTCGGAGGCCATTGGAGTTTGCGGTCGAAGATCATGTTTTTCAGATGGTTTTACCTGCGAAAGTGGTGATGCACTTTAACAAGAAGGGTAAGTTGGTATCTAGGTTTGTTGGGCCACTTCAGATCTTAAGCAGGGTTGGGCCAGTCGCTTATCGCTTAGCACTACCACCACAGATGGACCGGGTCCATAATGCTTTTCACGTGTCAATGCTGAGTAAGTACGAGAAAGATTTGTCCCATGTGATTTATTGGCAGCCGCTGAAGATTAGAGAGAATGTTCTGCATGAGGAACAACCTGTAGCGATTGTGGATCGTAAGGATCAGGTACATCGGATTAAGACCATTTCGTTGGTTAAGGTTCAGTGGAGCAATCACGGTAGTAATGAGGCTTCATGGGAGCACGAAGAGTATATTCGCGAGTACTATCCTTCTCCTTTTGCCGAGTCAAGTACGCCAAATTTTGGGGACAAAATTTCTTTATAGGAGGGTAGAATGTAGCGTCCCGCTATTTCTTTCCCTTGTTTGATTGTGTTCTATTGCTATTTATTTAACTTACATATTGTAGTACACTATCTTGTCCATGGTTTTTGAAACTTTGAAGAAAACCCATTCAACCCACCGTAACTCCTAATTTTCCTCCTATTCTTCTCCTTCCACCAAAATCTCCCATTATTCTTCTCCCAAAAACCCTCAACTCCCCTTCAAGCTAATCTACTCCATAGCTAGCCGACGGATAGAACATGCTTATTATCCCCATTTGTCAATTTCAATCCAAGAAAAAATTAGATTGTAAGAGCTTTAGAGAAACAGTAAATTGGAGAATTACAAAGCCTTTTAGTATCATCTTATAACCTTAAATCAAGGAGTTTCAGAAGCTTAGTCAGAGGAAGTGTTAGAATTTAGGTGCATACCTCTATCCTCCACTACTCGTTCCCAATTCTTCAAATAAGGCAAGTACCTTTATTGTTAAGCATTGTATGATTTGTCGCTATAATGTTTAAGATATTTTATAGGGAATTAGCATCAAGCCATGTAAAACCATTTTATCGTTAGCTTTAATGGATAATTTCTCCACCAAGTTTTCTGTAAATACTACCTGTTGGAATTGATAATCTCGTATGATGTATGTGATAGAGAATATTTAATTACCAAATGTTGTAGGATTTATGAGTTGTGAATCATACAACTTGTTACAATCAAAAATCACTTATACTTGGTGGAGAATACTAAATTACTATGTACTGTAGGATTTTAGAAAGGTGAAGCATCGCTTTATGTGTTAAACTAATTGGAGGGAATTAAACTGAGCTTTTAAGTTTAAATAGAATATGAGCAGGTAACCTTTGTTATGGTTAGTAGGGTAGGATGTTTCCTTTCCTTTTCACAGATTATGAGTTGCGTTATAACTAACTCAAACCTTTATAGTTGCATATTAATTAATAATTGAATTTTATTGACAAAATTTAGGTAGCGCGTATAAAAAAGAAAAACTGGATATAGTTATGCATCTCAGGAGCGTATATTCCTAATATTTATTGGAAACATGTATATCTACATTGCTATGATTACTATCTAAAATTGTTAAGCATTGAGAAATAAATTGTAATAGGCTTAGTATAGCCATGATTAATGACTTCAGTTGATATAATCTTTATTAACTTAAGGTTAAAAGATCACTGATAGTCAGAGTATAAAATCATCGACAGAGGCCCTACTCCTATACTTGTGAGGGTAGAAATGTCATTAAGCATAAAATTGCCAACCATATGATAGTCTCTTTGCCAATTGAGCGAGGACAGCTAAGTCATTTTGATTGGGTGTCGGTCTCTTATATCTTTCATGCATAGGGGAACTTAGAGTCTTGTACACAGTAGGGCTATGATGTCAGGGTCCTCATGTTCGATTCCCTAAATAAAAGATTCTATAGCTGTTTATCAGTGTTCAGGGTTGCAAGCCCCGTAAATTCTTCCCCAATTACATATTGGCTTTGATATTCTTTGTGAATATTCTCCGTGGGCATAGATCCCTAAAAATAAAAATAAATAAGGCTTTAGACCTATAAGTTGAAACTCCTTGACCACCTTGATCTGGTGATTTCCCCGCTAACTCCTGGCTCAATAAAAAGGAATCCGCCAATCCCTGGCTCAATAATAAGGGATACACTTCTATTGAGGATAGAAGGTAGCGAGAGTGTGGTCCCACGGAATTAAAAGTGACCCAGTGTACATTGTCTGTTTGTTATCCCCCACATCTAATAATTCTCTATAACTACCTTATAATATCGGTTAACACCGACTCTTAAAAATAATATTAATAATTGAGCCTCATCTCCTTAGTAAGCATTGCATCATTAATACATATTGATAGATTATTATATTACATTAGTATCTTTAAATTATATCGGTCTGTCATGTTCGTGACCAGTAATAATTGTGCTTGCTGATGCCTTGTATACTATGTTTTTCACAGGAGGTCGAGCACGATAAGATTTTTCTTAGTGAGACATGGTTGATCATTTCGCAATTCTTTGGAGTTCAATTGGATTGTTGAGCTATGTCGTAAGGTATTTATGATATTTATTTTAGATTTCATTGTCGTAAGCTATTTTCTAGTTAGTGAATTTTGTTAAGAACTTTATTCATTTTATTCAATAGTTGAGTTATTTTATGCTGTTTTGCTTTAGTATAAGTAGATGTAGACAATTTCTTTAGAAATATATTACATGTAATGTCCCGGATTTTCAGGTTATTTTTATTTATTTATTATTAAGTATTATTATTATTATTCTTCCACGTTAAGTTCTGCACATATATTCCGTATATATTTCGCATGTACTTTTCATCCATTATGCATCCATTTATTCATTTCGGCAGGCTTTCTATGTTAGATTCATTTTATGTAGTTTCGGTGGTACGGTGGTTATTCGGAGGAGGAGGTGGCATTGTGGCCTTGGGAGCCCCTAGATGGGTTGGTAGTGATGTTTGTCTGATGTGTTTGTGGTTTGGTGTGGTTCTGGTGAGCCATTGGATTGGCCGATAGGTTTTCGGAGTTTTTCGAGCAAAGATTCCTTTTCAGGGGTTTAGGCATTTTGGTGGCCGTGAGGTGGTGGAGGTGGTGTTTATACCTTGGGAAACCTTTGTTGGGTTTGTAATAGTGTTTGTGTGGTAGTGTTGGTGGTTTGGTCTGATTCTGGGGTGTCCGGGGTTGTCCGTTAGGTTTTCTAGAGTCTTCTTTTTCTGAACAGACCAGTTCTGTTCGAATAAGACCTTCTCTGTTAGAACAAGATCTTCCTCTATTCGAACAAGACCTTATCTGTTCGAATAGAATCTTCCTTGCACAGTTAGATTTTTCCTTGAGTTGCTCTGTTCGAACAGGACCTTCTCTGTTTGAATTGGATTTTCCCTCTGTTCGAATAGGGTCTTCTCTGTTTGAATAGGATTCTTCTTGAGTTGTTGAGTTTCTTCGCTGACCCTTTTTATTCGAACAAGACTTCCTATGTTCGAATAGGATTTTCCCTCTGCTCGAACAGGGCCTTCTCTGTTTGAATAGGATTCTTCTTGAGTTGTTGAGTTTCTTCGCTGACCTTTTTTATTCGAACAAGATTTCCTCTGTTCGAATAGGATCCTCTTTGTTCGAATAGGAATATCCCTATTCGAACAGAGGTGCATTTTATATATATCCTCTCTTTTCCTCACTTCCTCTCTCTTCACTCCAAACTCACTTTCTCTCTCTCCTCTCCCCTAACCATTCCCCTCTCCTCCTTACTCTTGATCCAATCTTCCCCATCTCTCTCGGATTCTTCGCCGAGCTTCACCACGATCCTCACTCCTATCCTTGGTGTTGGGTTTGACGGTGGTGGTGTTTTTTGGGTTGTTGCGATGGCTGCGGTGTTGCGATTGGGTTGTTCCGTGATTCGGGTGGTATGTCCGCGAGATGCTATTGTTGGAGCTTCGGGTTGCTTGCTCGGATTGATTCTGCTGGAGCATTACATCGGGTTACAGGCAAGTTTTATCTTCCTGAATAACTAGATTATTATGTTGATTCGTGAGTTATAGAAATGCTTAGTTTAGTATATTATATCTGTGACTAGGTTATTATGTGGGTTAATTGCTTAGGATACTTTACTGGTTATCCGCTTAACATTACCTTAGACGAGAGTATTTAAGGGTTTGATAAGTTAGTAAAACCCGCAATAATGTGAGTTTAGTTACTAAATAAAATCCGTAGGTTATGATTAGCCAGATAAGGTTATTCTCTGTTGTCGTCGATGTGACGATGACTCATAAGATTCCTCTTAGGCCGATTTCATTGAGGGTGGTTTTCACAAATTTTTTCTTCGTAGAGGTTGAGAACAAGGCATTTCTCAGTGTGTTGCGACGCCTCAGTGTCGCTATATATATATAATATTGAGTATGGTATTGTTGGTTAGTTATTAGGGTGCCCAGCTTGTTTCAGGGCACTAGTAACTAGGTTTGGCTATTAGTGGAGATGTATGGGTGACTGTGGTTTAGCTGCCATTTCAATGAGATAGTGTAGTTCAGAGACTATAGTTCTCATCTTATAGTATAGCACCTTGGTTAGTTTAGGTTGCTGGACTTGGTTCCAGGGTAGTCTTGGGGCGACATAGCTTCAGTAAGACATGGTCTTCGATTCGGAGCTCGTCCTCTTGCCTGCTATTGTTTTGATTTGTCTTAGGATTAGCCTAGGTGTACTCTGTATTCCCGAGGCCTGGTCTTTGAGTATTGTCGTTCTGATTGAAGGTTGGTTGGAATGTTAGATTCCCTGTGGGAGTGTAGAATTTCCTGGACTGTTAGTAGCTGGTGGTGAGCAGATGGCTTGTCCGTGGTGGTTGGTCGTGGATGTTGAACTTTTGATAGTTCGCCTTAGAATTGTTTGCCTATCATGTTGTGACACTTATTGTCCTCATGATTCTTAGAGCTAATAGAGCTTACTCGCAAGCCTTCCTTTCACGGGATTAGGCTGTTAGGGCTGTGTTCCCTTCTGTCATCTAGGAGGCAGCGAGACAGTATGGCTCAGTGAGGTACGCGGCTGAGCCAGGTGGTTTATGAAGTTGTACGTCACCCGTGATGTTGGATTCTGCAGAGGGGGACTGTCACATCAGTGTAAGGAAACTGTCACCGTCGAGCATCTGTTCGCGGAGATTGTCACCTTGGGTGTAGACGGACCTGGTGGGTTCCTGTACATCCGTGCTAGTGACTTATGTACATGATTATGAGGATTGTGATGCGGTTCGGTTATTGGGGATTGTTGGCTACTTGTTGGACACTTGTAGGTCACCCCATGAGTACTAGTCTGTGTTGACAACTAGAGTACTGTAGTACTTGATGGTAATCATATTGCTTTGAGGAATCTTAAAGACTGATGTTATTTAGATGTTGTGACGGTTAAGTTGTTGTTTCATGTAGGTTTAGATGGTGCAAGTGAGTCACAGTAGGACATCTGTGTTAGTTTTGGTTGCCACGCTCTCAGGCAGGTGGTTATCCTATTGTGTGCTGACTGTGTTGGCAAAAGTTGTGTTTCAGTCTTTTGGATTTTTGCTCACATCTATAGATAATATATTCTCTTATCTTATTGCGACCGGATACATCCCCTGACCCGTATTATATGTGACATGTGTGTGGTAAGGACTGTGATTCCTTGTGTGTGACTGAGGATGTGATTCCTTAGGGTGCTCGTGATGCCCAGTGTAGTTCCCCCAGCTTGGTCAACTTAGAAAAATTGTACCTTTATCCATAATGGTCCTTTAAGGTAATCTTTCTTTAGCAGTTGTCAGCCCACTTTAGTCATGGGGGCTAGCCCTTTGGGTTGACATCGCTAAATCATTATGCATCATAACGCATCATCATCATCATCATCATCATCAAACATATCATTGCATCTCTCCATACTTCCAATTCGTACGTTCTTCTGATAGAAATCCTTAACCCTTTCTGCATTATGTTTAATATAGAATCTTCTGCACTTGGGATAATCATAAGATTATCTCATTCCATCATATCATCATCATAACATATTATTGCATTGGGATAATTATGGGATTATTCTAGTTCATCATATTCTTCTTCCCTTATTTAAATTCCTCTTCTCCTAATTGATTTGTGGTGTAATTAGATTCATCTTCCTTCTGCATACTCCTCTCCTCTCTGCATCTATTCCTCCTTCTTCTGTATCTGGTTAATTTATTAGGTTAATTAGTCTGGTTGGTTGCTGTGAGCTTTAGGTTGGTATTTGGTTGTGGGCGATCTCGCTCAGCTTGTGATAGCTTCGGGGTTATGCCTGGTTGGGGTTTGGGTAACCCTGCTGGATTATTGTGAGCCGAGGGTGTTTACCCTCGTGTGTGATTGTATTTTTGAGGTAGGTTAGTCGCTTGTGGCGCTGAGGGCCACGGTTGTGATTAAAGCGTAGTTAGTAGTCCTTGGGACTGGAGTGTAGTTATAGTCTTAACACTCCTTTGCTCGAGATGTGTATGTATAATTATAGTATAGTTACATATAACCATTAGACTAGTTATGTACCTATTAGATACCTATTAGGCATCCTGTATATATATATATATTGTTTATCGTTAGATATTATTATATCATATTATCATTATTATATCCATCTCATTGGTTAGTATAATCGTTTAGCTATTCTTGGGAGTTAGTGAGCTCGCTGTTTGCTCACTCTCGCATCCCCCTTTCAGTGGCAGGTTATTTCAGGTTTTAGTTGCTGCTGTGGTGATCTTTGCGGAGCTGAGCTGGAGGCTCATCCTCCAGTTATTACTGTCGGGCTTGCTGCGTAGAGGTTTGTAGAATTTTACGTTTAGATATTGTTATCTTAGTCTTTCGCTGTTTCCGTTTTTCCTTATTACTCTGTTGTGATACTATTGTGAATGACTGGCCCAAAATTTGTCTATGGCTCGGTTGTTCGTGGGGCGAATCTTTGGATTCTCCGACCTGCACATCCTCGAATCTCAGTAATTGGTCTAGCTACCGATTACTGAATTTTGGGGCGTGACATTACATCTGTGGGGTTTCATCCGTGGGATGCCCGACTAGTTATACTTTAGAGTTTGCTTTATGATTTTTTTTTTATCAAAAAGTGGATTTTTGGGCGTGACAGCGATTTTATTGAGGAGACGCTTTGAGGGGATGATTGCAACCTCTTCTAAGATATACTTGTTTGTGTGGAAGTCAAGGGTCATTCGAGAGTAATAACGCTCGATAACTTGGCGGGCAGATTTCTTCACTATCTTTATGCAAACTCGACCCATGGTTGATGAGAATTGGAGGAATTAGGGTTAGGGTTGCAGAGTGATAAAGAGGGAGAAAAGAAAAGATGTGGTCAATTACAAGTTTGGGTAGCATTGGATCTCGAGGCATTAGCTTTTATTCTTGGCAACGAAGAGGATTGGTTATGAGATTAGTACTGGAAGTACTAATGCACAAATGTACAATTTCTCTTTAGTACTATGGCATTACCCATGTATAATTATCACTTGCATATGTTTTCTGAATATAATTCTGCATTTCCACGACTCTTCAAATTCTATTTTGTTACCACTATAACTTCACATACATATTTTCCATTTCATTATCAAGCATACTTAAACATAGTGATAAATCAAGGAATAATAAGTGAAGGAAGGATGAATATAAAGTCTTCACGGGAGACCTAACTAAGCATATATGCATATCAGTGGTATTGTACCATGCCGTAGACGTAACCACATGTCCCCTCTGAGAACCATTTGCTAAAATAAGAAATACACTCGAAAAATATAGTAGGGGTGCCTATATATGTTTTCTTGTTTGAATATTTTAAGCACGATGACATATCGATCTAAATAGCATCTTTTACACCAACTTTGTCCCCCGGAAACCGTCTCCTTCCGATTACGCTGCCAAAGGTCGGTTGTTGGAAAGGTTGCTCTGAAGTCGGCCTTACAAAATAGATAAATGACATTTCGTGTATACGACAGCAGGATTGTAATAAAAATGACTTGTATTACTACCAACTAAGCTAGTCAAGTACTCTTACTCCCATAGTCTTGTTTAATAAATACATTTAAAGAATATATGCTAGTGCCGCCAATTCTCTGGACTTCAAACTTTATGGTTATGATTATTATTACATAATAATGTATATATGATATTGTTTTCTCGATCTTGATTCAGACTGATACTATGTATATGAATATATATGATATAGGCAATTTACAAGCCCTAAATGGTTCTTCTTCTACTGAGAGAAGCTTGGGGGAAAGGAAACTTGATTTGTAGAAGTAGATGGGGAAGGAAGCTTGATTTGTAAAGAGAGAGAAGGATATGGAAACCAAAAAATGCCATTTAGTTAGGCAATTTAGGGTTGAATGGCCCATTCCATTTCCATGGTCCAAAAGTACGATGGAAAGCGTCGGGGCCATCCAATAAATGCATCATTGTTCGCTTCAGTGAAATCGACATTTAAGACCCAAGAAAAAACTTGGGAATCTTTTTTCTTATTATAGATTACTGAAAACAAACCTAGTAGCAATGTGTTTAGTTATTATTCAGTAATGCTTGATGTGCATCCCTTACACTAGAAAGGAAATGAATATCCTTCTCCAAGTGCAATCTATTTGTGGGATTCTTGCTCTCTTTTTTTCTTTTGATTTTCGTGTTACAGAAAGGTATATGGAAAAAAAAATCAAATCAAAGAGGCACCACAGAGTCCTTATTATGTTCCTTTAATTAAGATATTTACTATGCATATAAGAAAACTCTGACTTTCCTACATGGTCACGTGTTACACCAAATAATAATAGAGATGAAATACTATTTGTTAAGGTATCTGCTTTGAGAAATTAGTTGCACCAAGCAAGCCCAATTGCCTAAGTAGGAGCCTGTTTCTGTGTTTTGCGCCACTATCAACCTCAACAAACTTATTACTATCGTAAAATTATCCAAATGTAATTTTCTAAGGTGAGGATGAGCCAGTTGAACATGAAAGTTAACTCAGCTAGTGTATATTAACTATATGACTTAACCCAAAACATCTGATACCTAATATTTGCAATTAAACAACTTTAGTATAGAGAGTTCCGAGTACATGAAGCACGAGAGTTACATACTTAGTCAATTACTTCACTCGGACATGTTCACAAAATTAAAGAAAAAAGGCGCACGACTTCTCATTGATTAGTTTCCTTAATATTCTTAGTCTTACTATTTAATATTTATCCGTAATCCTCATCATCGATAAGTTTCATTCATGGTTCTTATAGTTAGGTTAAACTTTGGAATCTAAAATGCATTTCAGTAACAATGACAACTATAAAGATGCTCATATATATAATTTATTTCCTAAAACAAATAGATGAAAGAGAACAAACTGTTCAAATTTAATTGAATGATGAAGATGATGAAGATGAAGAGGATGATGATGAATGTTGAAATCATCTCAAAAGAGATCATCAAACCATTTTTATTTGTGTGACGCAAAGCAGCAAGTGGGCCGTTATAAATCCCTTACCCATCATCGATAAGTTTCATTCATGATTCATTGCCCTAGGTTAAACTTTAAATTCAAAGTTTGTCCAACTTTGAATTCAAAGTTTAAACTTTGAAAATTTTGCCTGAACTCCAAAGATGCTCATATAAACTATTTGTCTTAAAAAATAGATGACAGAGAACAAAATGTTCAAATTTAGTTAACTTAGTTGTTGAATATCAAGTTGTATTAGTATACACTTATATGCTATATTAAAAGGGACATCTGTTCTTAATATAACCTTAAACAACTTAAATTTCCTCACTAAACAAAATCCCTTCATTTGATCACGAATATGATTATGAAGATGAATGTCGAAGCCATCTCAAAAAAAATCAAATCATCTTCATTTGAGTGATGCAAAGCAGCACGTGGGCTGCTATAAACCCCCTTACCCATCATCAATAAGTTTCATTCATAACTCATTGAGCTAGGTTAAACTTTGAAAAATCTGTCTCAACTCTAAAGAGCTCATATAAACTATTGTCTTTAAAAATAGATGAAAGGGAGCAAAATGTTCAAATTTAGTCAACTCATTTGGTGAATATCAAGTCATTAGTATATACTTATCTATAATAAGGAAAAAGAGACCCAACTTTGTTTTTGGGTCTTAACCGTCGATTTTACCGATGCGAACAATGCATACATTGGATGGCCCTGAAGAATTATATGGTAATTATAAACCATAGAAATGATTTGGGCCGTTCAACCCTTAATTGCCGAATTGAATGACATTTTTGGGTTTCAATCTTCTTCTTCCTCTACAAATCAATCTTTCTTCCCCATCTATGTCACGCCACCAAATTCAATAATCGGTTGCTAGACCAATTACTATCATTCAGGATGTGCAGGTTGGGGAATCTAACTGATTCGCCCCCACAAACGACCGAGCCATAGACAAGTTCAGGTTCAGTCATTGACTATAGCAATATCATCAGAGTAAAAGAATAAAGCGGAAACAAAAGATATATATACATAACTGAAAGCGTAAATAGAATGTCTAGAATACTATACAGCGTCAAAAGCTAAGAACATACAGGGAATAATAAAACCATGACAAAATCTCGCAGCTGCAACACCTGGTACAAACTGTTGAAGCCCTAAGGAAAACGGCAACTGCTCTGCCTCTGAAAAGGGGGAACAAAGCGAGAGTGAGCAAAACCACAGCTCACTAATGCCCAACAAGGCTAAACAATCTACTAATATAACAAGTACAGAGAAAGAGAAGAGGTGAATGAGATAAAGAGTGTTTTAAAGTGCAGAGATATATATATTAGTGCAGAAAGGAGTAAAGAGTGGGTGAGTGGAAAGGAACAGAGATACATATATATGAGGTGATGCGATGAAGTGATGATGTAACGTGATGTGCTGATATGATATGGCGTGAGATTATACTAGAATTACCCTAATCATGAATGTTTATGATGTTATGGAATCAAGAACTAGACCCTATAAAACAATGTATTGGGCTGATCAGCCGCTAATGCATAATAACCTTAACGAGATTTCAGTTGGATACAATGGATACAATTTTTGTCAAGCTCGACCATGCTCATGGATTTATCACTTGATCAGAGTGTTCCGGGCTTTGCAACGCACTAAGCCAACGTCTAAACTTTATTTGCACTTTTTCCGAGGACTTTCAGCCTCACAGAGGATAAGACGGAGACCAAAGGAGACTGTCTCACACCATCCCACACTCCTGAAGGGTAATAGGTATGAAAGTGTCAAGCCCGAACTTCACCTAATTATTTCAACCCGATGTAGGAATCCTAAGACCTATCGAGGGTTAGCCGATGTAGAGCTTTGCTATGTATCCAACCCCATTAAGTTAAAAGAATACAAAAACCCACATTGCAAACAGATCCCAATGATCAAAGCAACCCAGCCGCCAAACCCGGCCAACACACATATGATAACCATCTACATCAAAGAATGGTAAACAATCCTAACTTAACAGCCACAACCTGGCCAGCACACACATAGGAAAACCACCTGCCTCTGAGGATGGTAAACAATCCTAACACAGATGCAAACAATGACTAATTAACCAGTCACAACATCCAACATCATCAGTATCTACAAGACTGGAGCACCGCAGTCAAGGACAACCCCTGATAATGCCACACAAGGGCACAACTTCCTAAAAGACAAGGAAAAACATATATTATGCCTAACCATAGGAAATGACAACCCTGAATTAACAACTACAGCAGACGGAGCAACATAGTCCAAAACAAAATCACAAACACCTCAATGCCAATATACAACTCTAACTAACACAGGTTAAACTAGTATAGGAATTTTACAATGAAGGGACACTCGCCTAATAAAAGATAAAGTGCAAATCCACCAATCCAAAATCAACAAAACAACCTGCCTCAACACCACAGGTAACCACAACGCTCAACACCTGTAAACTCAACAAACACCCAACACCATAACCCTAAATCATAAGGGTTACACTAAAGCTACAATCGAATCAAACACAAGGTAAGGGATAGGGGAATTACACACCGAAGAAGTCGCAAAATCAATCCCAACAATCGAATCGTAAATGAGGAGCGAGAGAGCGGAAGATTCCAATTTGGAAGTGAGTGAGTGAGTGATGAGTGAGAGAGAGAATGAAAGGGAATGGGTATATAAAACCCTAAGAACATAACATGCAACTCGAGGCAATCTAACAGCCATGAATCTGGTCGTTCAATCATGCCCCTGCTCGAATATAATACATTTCTATTCGAACAAAATGAATCTGGTAGAAGTCTATTTGAACAGAAAAGATGTTGTTCGAATAAAATGAAACAGGTAGGAATCTATTCGAACAGAAAAGATGTTGTTCGAATAGAACTGGAACTTGTGGAAATCGACGGAACAAACATCTATTCGAACAATAGATATTTCTATTCGAACAAAAAGAAACAGGAAGGAATGTATTCGAACAAGAATAAGTTTGTTCAAATAAAATGAAACAGATGGAAATATATTCAAACTGAAAGAATCCCGTTCGAACAGAATGAAACAGGTAAGGATGTATTCGAACAGAAGTAATGTCCGTTCGAATAGAATGGGACAGAAAATACCCAGAACACTCAAAAAGATTCTTTTCCATGGAAAACTGACAGAAACTCAGGAAAAGACCACAGATCTCTCTCGGATCACACCCCACCACAAACACAACAACAACAACAACAAACCTCCAAGCCAAATACGGGATTCCCGAAACCACAACACACCTCCTCCGCTAAGAAACCATCGAACCTATCGAAACCCAGAAACGAAGAACAAAATAAAACCCTGATAAGAGAATTAGATGCAGATGTAGAAAGTGAAGATGCATGATGAGGAATAATGATATGAGTGGATGCATGTTGAATAAATTAAAAATAATAAAAAAAAAAAAAATCTGGGACAATACAATCTACCCTCCTTAAAAGAATTCTGCCCCGGAATTCCACAATCCAAAATCCTCATACCTCAACCCGAGAACAAATGTGGATAGCGAACTCTCACATCTTCCTCTAACTCCCAAGAGGCCTCACTAGGATTATGGTGAGTCCACTGAACCATCATAAAGGGAATAACCTTGTTACGAAGACTTTTCTCTTCTCGGTCCAAAATACACACTGGATGCACTATATACGAGGCATCTTCCTGAACCTCTTGGTGCTCCTAATCAATCACGTGAGTAAGATCCCTTTCATACTTCCGGAGCATCGAAACATGAAATACATTGGTGAACTCGGCTCAGCTGCGGCGGCAATGCCAAATGGTAGGCTAACTCTCCAACTCTGGCAAGAATTTCAAAAGGTCTAATGAATCTCGGAGCCAACTTTCCTTTCTTACTGAATCGCATCACGCCATTCATCGGTGATACCTTTAATAAGACATGATCACCAATCTCAAACTGTAAAGGCCTCCTGTGAATGTCTGCATAACTCTTCTGTCAGCTCTGTGCTGTACGTAACAAATCTCTGATAATAGTAACTACCTCAGTTGTTTCACAAACCAAGTCAGTAAACTCCGCTCACCAACCTTTGTCCAACTCTACAATAATCTGCACGGTCTACCATATAAAGCCTCATAAGGTGCCATCCCGATGCACGACTGAAAGTTGTTGTTGTTGTACTCAAACTCTGCCCAAGGTATGTACTCATCCCAGCTACCCTTGAAGTCCAAAACACAATCCCTTAACATATCCTCAAGAATCTGGTTCACTCTCTTCGTCTGACCATCGCTCTGGGGGTGAAATGCTGTGCTAAAATCTAATCTGGCATCCATAGCTCGCTAGAAACTCTTCCAAAAGTTACCGGTAAATCTGGCATCTCGATATGATACTATAGACACCGGAACCCCGTGTAAACACACTATCTCTCTCACATATAATCTGCTCAGCTCGTCAACCGTCAAAGTCTTGCAAAATAGAATAAAATGTGTCGATTTGGTCAATCGGTCTACAATTACCCAAATAGAATCCTGGTTCTCTTCGTCCGTAATTAGCCCAAAATGAAGTCCATCGTCACGTGCTCCCATTTCCACTCTAGAATAGGTAAAGGTTTAAGCTGCCCCGCCGGTTTCTGATGCTCGACCTTCACCTACTGATAGGTAAGACATTTAGAAATAAATTTAGCTATCTCACGCTTCATATTATCCCACAAATAATGCCTCTTCAGGTTCTAGTACATCTTCGTACTGCTTAGACGAATAGTGTACCTCAAACCGTGAGCCTCGCTCAAAATCTCACGCTTCATCACCTTTGAATCTGGCATGCATAATCTGCCCCTGTACCTGATACTGCCATCTGAACTAACTGTCCAATTTGGTCTGCGAACGTCTGAAGCCCAAGACTGTAATCTAGCATCCTACTGCTGAGCCTCTATCATCCATAATATTAATGAAGGCTGAATCGTCAGATTTGTAATAAAACTACCCGTACCCCCTGAACACAAACTCAGCCCAGAATCTGCCACATCGTAAAGCATTAACCAGTCACGAATCATCAAACGTACTAGAAATCCCTTAGGCAAACGGCTTAAACCATCAGCCACCAAGTTTGCCTTCCCTGAGTGATACTGTAAATCAACATCGTAATCCTTCAAGAATTCTATCCATCTGCACTCTCTCTTATTTAGCCCCTTTTGAAAGAAAAGGTATCTCAAACTCTTGTGATCGGAAAAGAGCTCAAACCTCTCCCCGTAAAGGTAATGTCACCAAATCTTCAACACAAACACCACAGCTACCAACTCAAGGTCATGAGTAGGATAGTTCCTCTCGTGCACCTTAAGTTGTCTAGAAGAATAAGCCACTACATTTCCCTCCTGCATCAGAACGCAACCCAGCCCACTGAGCAAAGCGTTGCTGTAAATCATATACTTCTGCCCACTGGAAGGAACAATAAGAACAGGTACTGTATTCAATCTCTTCTTCAACTCCGCGAAAGCTAAATCACATCTGCCATCCCAAACGAATCTAACATCCTTCTACATCAAGCGAGTCAAAGGAGCTGCAATTCGCGAAAAGCCCTCGATGAATCTGCGGTAATAACCGACTAATCCCAAAAAGCTGCGAATCTCTGTAACATTAGTCGGCTGCGCCCAATCTGTAACTGCCTCAACCTTCGAAGGATTAACCCCAATACCACCCTTGGACATAACGTGCCCTAGAAACTTTACTTCCTCTTGCCAAAAATCACACTTCTCGAACTTTGCATATAACTCATTCTCCCGCAAAGTTTGTAAAGCGATCCTCAAATGTTCCACGTGTTCGGCCTCGGTCTTCGAATAAATAATATGTCATCCACGAATACAATGACGAACCGGTTTAGAAAAGGTCGGAAAACCCGGTTCACCAAATCTATAAAGCTGCGGGCGCGTTTGTCAAACCAAACGGCATAACCTGAAACTCATAATTCTCGTAACGCGTCTGGAATGTTATCTTAGAAATATCCTCATTCTTGATTCTCAGCTGATGGTAACCCGATCTGAGATCAATCTTCGAAAAGAATCGTGCTCTCCGAAGCTGGTCAAGCAAGTCCTCTATCCTAGGTAAGGGATACTTATTCTTGATCGTGACTTTGTTCAACTCACGATAATCGATGCAAAGGTGCATAGACCCGTCCTTCTTAGCAAATAATACTGGAGCTCCCCACGGTGAAGTACTCGGCTGGATAAACTTCTGATCTATCAACTCAGAAATCTGATCATATAACTCTTTCAGCTCAACAAGTGCCATACGATACGGAGCCTTCAAAATCAGAGTCGTACCAGGTAAAAGATTTATACAGAAATCAATATCTCTCGTCGGTGGTAAACCAAGAATCTTCTGGAAAACATCGAAAAAGTTACACACAACCGGAATAGCACTAACATCAACACCAGAGGAATCTAACTCTAAGAATGCCAACAAGCCTTCCCCTGACCGTGCAGGTTCTGAACTAGCAAACACGAGCCGCTTCTCACCAGGAATACTGAAGGTAGCTGTCTTCTCAAAACAGTATAAAATAACTTGATGCGTCGACAACCAATCCATACCCAGGATAATATCAAACTCATGCATCGGTAGCACCAACAGGTCTGCTGAAAAAATGCGACCACAAACAACTATCGGGCAATCTCTATAAATAGGAGAAATAGACACCGAAGAATTGAGAGGAGTACCCACGAAAATCTCATCATGTAATAAGGAAGACTCAAAACCAATAGTGCAAAGAAAGATGTATGATATGAATGAATGCGATACACTGGAATAAAAAAGAACACGAGCGGGTGAATAAGAAATGTAAATCATACCTTCCACCACAGGTCGAGTGATGTGAGCACCTCGCCTCCCAACTACGTACATCCTACTCTGCCCTTGGCCCTGACCCTGGCCCTGCTGCTGAGTCGGATGCAGCTGTCTCTGCTCACTCTGAGGACCTAGAACAATCTATCTACCCTGAAGACCCTGAAACTACCTCTGCTGAATCTGCTGAATCTACTGCGGTCTCGCCTTGTGACCAACGGACAAAGACCCTTTAGAAACTTCATCTTGCGCTGCTCCTCATCCTAAATAATAAACAGAACATATCGAGAAAGCTCATTGAATCGTTGACCGTACTAAGAGATACTCATCTCACCCTGCTCAAGCATGTAGAACTCAGAAATTTAGGAGTTTCTGTAACTCTGCGGGAAATACTGCTTGAAGAACCGATCCTGAAAGGATGCCCAAAGTTTAGGAGTCTCTACTATGGCCCTCTTGGCAGTATCCCACCAATGATCTGCCTCACCCTACAATAGATTGGTAGCAAGTGTCACCCTCTGATCATCTGGACACTTCATCGCGTTCAGAGTCTTCTTTATTATCTTGTACCAAGTCTCTGCTTCAGAAAGAACCGTCGTACCAGAAAAAGTCGAATGCTTGTATTTCTGAAGTTGCTCGAGGTAACTGTACACTCAGGCCACTGGGCTCTTGGCCTGCTGGAAATGAGCGGTAAAACTCTTCATAAACTGTCTCATCTCTGCCGAAATACCCAGAATAAATGGAACAGGTAAAGTACCTGGCTGCTCTGGAACTACTTGAGTTGGAGGAATACCCTGATCAATCGGGACTGACCCCAAACTCTCCTGACTGAGCGCTAGCTCATCAGCAAGTACACCACTGCGTAACCCACTGCGGCCACGGCCTACTGTGTGGCCTCTGCCTCCTCTAGCCATTTATATGAAATAAGGCACAAAACTCAGGAAGGGAGGAAAGATGATAAAATACATAAAACCAAAAGGAATCGATCCTAACTCAATCTAGAAAAAATTACTCGTCATATGATTGCTAGAACAGAGTTAAGAATTAACCAATAGCTCTGATACCAAGTCTGTCACGCCCCAAAATCCAATAATCGGTAGCTAGACCAATTACAATCATTCGGGATGTGCAGGTCGGGGAATCCAACCGATTCGCCCCCACAAATGACCGAGCCATAGACAAGTTCAGGCTCAGTCATTGACTATAGCAATATCATTAGAGTAAAAGAATAAAGCAAAAGCCAAAGATATATATACATAACTGAAAGCATAAATTTAATGTCTCAAATACTATACAGCGTCAAAAGCTGGGAAAATGCAGGGAATAATAAAACCAGGACAATCTCGCAGCTGCAACACCTGGTACTAACTGCTGAAGCCCTCAGCAAAACAACAACTACTCTGGCTCTAAAAGGGAGGAACAAAGCCAGAGTGGGCTAAACCATAGCTCACTAATGCCCAACAAGGCTAAACAACCTACTAATATATCAAGTGCAGAGAAAGAGAAGAGGTGAATGAGATAAGGAGTGTTTTAAAGTGCAGAGATAGAAATATAAGTGCAAAAAGGAGTAAAGAGTGGGTGAGTAAAAAGGAACAAAGATACATATATATGAGGTGATGCGATGAAGTGATGATGTAACGTGATGTGCTGATATGATATGGCGTGAGATTATACTAGAATTACCCTAATCATGAATGTTTATGATGTTATGGAATTAAGAACTAGACCCTATAAAACAATGTATTGGGCTGATCAGCCGCTAATGCATAATAACCTTAACGACATCTCAGTTGGATACAATGGGTACGATTTTTGCCAAGCTCGACCATGTTAAAGGATTTATCACTTGATCAGAGTGTTCCGGGCTTTGTAACGCGCGAAGCCAACGTCTAAACTTTATTTGCACTTTTTCCGAGGACTTTCAGCCTCACAGAGGATAAGACGGGGACCAAAGGAGACTGTCTCACACCATCCCACACTCCCGAAGGGTAATAGGTATGAAAGTGTCAAGCCCGAACTTCACCTAATTATTTCAACCCGATGTAGGAATCCTAAAACCTATCGAGGGTTAGCCGATGTAGAGCTTTGTTATGTATCCAACCCCATTAAGTTAAAAAAATAAAAAAACCGACACTGTAAACAGATCCCAATGATCAAAGCAACCCAGCCTCCAAACCCGGCCAACACACATACGATAGCCATCTACATCGGAGAATGGTAAACAATCCTAACTTAACAACCACAACCTGGCCAGCACACACGTAGGATAACCTCCTATCTCAGAGGATGGTAAGCAATCCTAACACAGATGCAAACAGTGACTAATTAATCAGTCGCAACATCTAACATCATCAGTCTCTACAAAACTGGAAAACGACAGTCAAGGACAACCCCTGAGAATGCCACACAAGGGCACAACTTCCTAAAAGACAAGGAAAAACACATCTTATGCCTAACCATAGGAAACGCCAGCCCTGAATCAACAACTACTACTGACGGAGTAACATAGTCTAAAACCAAATCACAAACACCTTAATGCCAATGCACAACTCTAACTAGCATAAGTTAAACTAGTTTAAGAATTTAGCAATGAAGGGACACTCGCCTGATAAAGGATAAACTACAAATTTACAAATCCAAAATATACAGAACAACCCGCCTCAACAACGCAGGCAACCACAACACTCATCACCTTCAAACTCAACAAACACCTAACACCAAAACCCTAAATCACAAGGGTTCCACCAAAGCTACAATCAAATCAAACACAAGGAAAGGGATAGGGGAATTACTCACAGGAGAAGTCGCGAGATCAATCCCAACAATCGAATCGCAAACGAGGAGCGAGTGAGGGGAAGATTCTAATTTGGAAGTGAGTGAGTGAGTGATGAGTGAGAGAGAGAGAATGAAAAGGAATGGGTATATAAAACCCTAAGATCATAACACGCAAATCGAGGCATTCTAACGGCCATGAATTGCCCAGAAAGACCTAACCTGGTCATTCCAACACTCCCTTTGCTCGAATAGAATACATTTCTATTCGAACAAAATTAATCTGGTAGAAGTCTATTCGAACAGCAAAGATGTTGTTCGAATAAAATAAAACAGGTAGGAATCTATTCGAGCAGAAAAGATGTTGTTTGAATAGAACTGGAACTGGTGGAAATCCACAGAATAAACATCTATTCGAACAGAAGATATTTATATTCGTGCAAAAAGAGACATGAAGGAATGTATTCGAACAAGAATGAGTTTGTTTGAATAAAACAAAACAGATGGAAATATATTCGAACAGAAAGAAACCCGTTCGAGCAGAATGAAGCAGGTAAGGATGTATTCGAACAAAAGCAAGGTCTGTTCGAATAGAATGGGACAGAAAGTACCCAGAATGCTCAAAAAGATTCCTTTCCAAGGAAAACGGACGGAAACTCAGGAAAAGAGCACAGATCCCTCCCGGATCACACCCCACCACAAGCACAACAATAGCAACAAACCTCCAAGCCAACTACGGGCTCCCTGAAACCACAACACACCTCCTCCACCAAACAACCACCGAACCTACCGAAACCCAGAGACGATGAACGGAATAAAACCCTGATAAGAGAATAAGATGCAGAAAAAGTGAAGATGCATGATGAGGAATAATGATATGAGTGGATGCATGATGATTAAAAAAAATTAAAAATTAAAAATTAAAAAAAATTAAAATAAAAATAAATCTGGTACTCTACAATCTACATCGACAAATCTTCTTTCTTCCCGATCTACCTCTACAAATCAAGCTTCCTTCCCCATCAATAAATCAATCTTCAAAATCTACAATTGTAAAAACCATTGCATATCTTTTATACATAGGTTGCACTTTTAGGAGTTGGAGCTAAAGATCCCATACTCTATTTCCCCTGGTATTAAATTGGTTGGCTCGATTTAACATCTAATTATTTTCTTAATTCTAAATTATTTATGCTTGCAAGTGCTAAGACATTTGGATAATTACTATTTGGTACGTTTGATTCAAAGTAATTATTATATGTGCTTGCTTGTTTGATAATTGCATATTGGTATTAATTTACTTGATTTATCTCTATTATTTTAGTAAGTAATTAATATTGCCATGATTAAAATTTTCAAACCTAACTCTATAAATAATTGATTTGGATAATTAAATAATTATTGAAGTAGTGAAGTAGTTCTTAAATTACCATTGTCAATATTGTATTCTTTGTGATTGGTCTTAATTTTGTGGTTTTGTAATTTGATTTTTGATATGATGCTTTAAATTTCAAATTGGTATTGAAGACGTTTGAATTAATGCATTTGAGTCGAATAGACCCATTGAAATGAATTGAGTACTGTATATTTATGATGTGTCTGGAAACATAGAATTATAGCCTATTATAGTTGATTAGGTATAGTTAAGTTACAGTAATTTTTTCGATAAAATATATGTGAGGATCGAAAACTTTTTAGGGACCCCTTTATGGGTAGAGTTTAAAGTGTTTCGTGTACTATTTTTACTTTTATTGGATTGTATATCGTCTGATATAGGGGTTTTTAGTTTATAGTTGGTAGGGGTTTGCTTCCATTGTGATAAATTTGGTTTTGTTTTCTAGTGTGATTCATCACTTTGAAATATATATAGTCATGTTCTTCAAGATTTCTAACCTTGTCTTTTGATTCCACAATATCTACTCCCTTCAATACAGCTTTGTTTAACCACTATTTCTTTCACATATCCATATTAATAGGAGGGATCACAACTGGGGTTTTCCTCATTGTGCTTGTGGATAGTAATATCTTCAGAACCAGGTTTGAAGATGAGCTTATTTTAATATATCCCTTAGTTTTTACTTACCTTCATTCATGTCGTTTCCAACTTTAGGAGAGTCCTTGGTGTCGCTATCATTTACATTATTATACCTAGGATGCTTTGTTTTAAAATGGAGGTTCAACTTATATTCCCCAATGTAGGACTTATCGCATCCATCATAAGTGCAATCACATGGATGGTTCATGAAAACAGGCTTACACTTAAACTTTTGTGGTACATTTCTAGGGAATAAAAGACTTTTTCTTTTGGTGAAGTTGGAGCATCTTAACACAATTTAGGGAGTAGGAGTAAGAGGGAGTAAGAAGACAAAATCTGCGGGTAAGTACCTGGACTTTTAGTTCTTCTATTTTTGGATTATATTATCTTAAATGGTTTGTGAGGGACAAATCCCCATGGATGAAATAAATGATACATTATTTACAAGGTGGGGATAACTCCCCAACCTTAGGTACATGAAAGAAAGGGGAGAGCCAAAACATCTCTACAATACACAACTAGGCCCAAATTTCATTTCTTCGAACTCCATAAACAAATATAGTTCAACAAATAACTTTAAATGAAACATACCATAAAAGCAAAAATCTGTTGCTTTATGCTGGATGCTCTTGTTGTCAGAAGCTATTTGTACTTTTATAACCTTTTAGAAGTCATCATGAACTTTAGTAGACGTAGATATGGGTTGTAGCTGAAGTCTACCAATAATAAATGACAATACTGGAGAGCCTTGTCTCAAAGTCGAAAAGTCAAGCAAACTTGGGATCAAAGGGTTTGGTTATGCTAAGGTACTTATCTTAATCATGCCTACTACGCTATAAAGCTTTCTTAGTTTCACTATATCAAACTGAAGGAAGCTATCTTCATTTACAATAGGAATATTCTTTTGGATTCGTTGCGCCATCTGATTAAATCCTGGATATTTTGCAATTTGTTTGGCTAATTCCTTTATGCTTGGATCATTAAGGTGGTCTGGCATTGCAAAAGTATCAAAAGCTTTCGGTGGAATCCAGCGGCTGGCTCATACTTGGAACATTCACTTACCGTTAAACTCGATTTATTCTGATCAATTACGACGTCCCAGTGTCAAGCATATTATTCTCATAGCCGATGAACACCAATAGCCAGTGATGGTAAAGAGTATGGTATAAATTTATCATTACATAGTTTGTTAAAAGCAGGTAATCACAGGGTCTTTTTATATAACATTACAACCATTTATGAACATAAGCGAGCTTGAGCTTAACATTACACAATATATTTAGAACAACACAAGCTTCCAATTATTTGCTCTTAAATACTCTTTGTACTCTTTCTCTCCATAAATGGTGAATGTAGCAGTAAAAAGTTTACTTCATTTAGCATGTCTCTTATATATATTTTGTTGTATTTCCAGGCCCAAGTCTGTATTTATAAAATACTGATTCTGACTTCAAGGCATCCATGCCCAAAAATTCTCAAGTACTATTAGAAATGCATAATCCTAAAAACTGCAATGAATCCCTTCCCTCAAATTATGCTATTCGCTTCACAACTTTTAGAGTTCTACTGTTCTACAAGTATTTAAAAAATGTTGCTAAAAGGTATTTAATGGTGTGCTTCAAGTCCTCTAGCCATAGTCTACAGGCGCCATGGAAGATAGATTTTACAAAATCTTAAGGCCTCGTATGGCATTACTGATAAAAAGAAGCTACTTTAAGCGGAAAACAGCTACAAAATGGATGTCTTTTGACTGATTTCTTTGAGATTTCTTGATTCCAGCCTATTTCCATAGAAACAAGCATTAAAAGAAACCCACTTTAGTTTGGCTTTCTAAGAATCCCACCAAATATATCATAAGAAGCCTATTTAGTATTTTCTACTACTTTGCAAATTCTTATTGTCTCTTCTTATCGATGCAGGGTGGAACGTGAGAGGAGAGGAACATTAATTCTTGGGATAACACTAGAATAAAGGTATGAAATCGTACTAAGGAGTTTGTTAATTTTTCTTCAAGTTCTGTTTAAGTGAAGGCCAACCATTAAATCACGAAGACCAATTATTTTTCATGGGAAAAATTATGTATCATGTACCTATCAACGGAAACTACAGGATCATTATCAGTTCCTTTCCCTATGTGGTCATTATTGTGTTGCCCAAAATCAAATTTTAGGGTTGAGATTGGGTTCTTATTGAAGTAGTTATGTCAAATCGTGGCTCTTCTTTTTGAAAGAAACTACTGTTAGAGATTATGCAAATTCAACTATCTAATATGGGTCTGAAATTATAGGGGCTACTAAGTTTTTTCAAGTATTCACCTGACAACTGAGCACAAGATCCTTAAACAGAGAGCACAACTTTTAGATGGCTTTGTAGACTTGTTAGAGCTATTCCTCTCTGACGTTTTCTTGAGTAAAATTTTTTATCACACTTCTACATTTTTTTTATGAAGAAGTTTGCTTATTCTGATGTTTGGAAATATAATGTATCTATAACAATTTTAATTTCAATATAAAGCACAATTTCAATCATTTATGGAGTTTCTTAGATGTTTTTACTATCTTCAATGAATTATTTGAAGTTTATGTATTGTTTGATAGAAAAGTACTAAAAGACCCAAAGATCGGGTATTACGCATTGTGCTCAACTCAAATACTTAAACCTGCCCATTGCTCATGTTCAACCAGCTAAGCCCTGACGCATGCCCAACTTGAATTTATGAGAAGCTACTAACTTTCGTGAAAACTTCTCCGCATGCTATCCATTTTTCTGTAGAAAAAGACATCATTTTATAGTAAGGAGTACTTAGAATGCTTGCCACATGCCCAAATTTCCTGTACCTGGATTACCTTATCCCTATGTATGTTTTCTCCATATTGAAACTTGTTGTATTTCAAATCAAAAATATTTTATTTCTTCAGTCTTTCGAAATTAATAATAATGATATCGATATGTTTAATGATTTATGCAGCCAACCTACTGTCGTGAATTTCTCCAATGCAACTAAAAAATTAAATGATGTTGTATTTAATGTCTAGTAATTTTAGAAGTAAGACCTATTTTAGAGGTAGTGATTTCTACCAATTAGCTCTTTTTTGGCCGTACCCATTAAGCAAATAATAATCAAGATCCTATTAAGGGTAGGGTCCAGCCCAAGGTGGGAACCCAATTGTGTTGGGGTGTCCTATTGGGCTTCTAACAAATATAAGCTGGAGCTTTCGGGGTGAGTATTCAGCACCCAAAAGGGTTCATTATTGTAACACTAGCAAAAACCCATAAATGAAATCAAGCCCTGTCTTTCTTTCAAGTGCTAACCTATTGTATATGATTGTTTAGTCTAAAATAGCGTAATATCCAACACGTTATCAGCACTACGAAGAACTAGTGGATCAAACGACAAAAAAGTTCTACAAGAAATGTTTTTCAGGATTTTTTGCGTTGTGGAGAGATACCATTATTTGTAAATTTTGTGTTTGAGTATTAATTGCATGATCCAACGTATAAGATATGTATATATGACTTTATAGATTAATACTTTTTTTTTTCCGACATATTTAGACCTATTTTGAGTATTTTCTCACCCTTGTACGGGGATGATTTTAAAATAAAATAGGGACCATTTTAGGAATCAGATTAAGGTGTTTGCACTTTTGTTGGCTAGCCTACTTTATGATGATCACGTTCATATATAATACTCCATCGGGAGATATCCCCATCGCCAGGAAATTGGCGTTGAACATGAGCAGTAACGACCAAAAACTCAAGTTTTAGCGATAGATTAGGTCAGGGTGAAGTCACAGAACCTCTAGGGTTTTAATTATTTTTAATATGTCATGCTGACGTCACCTAGGTTAAAAACCGTTCCATACCTATTTTAAATAAATTGGGCCAGATCAGACCTAAGCAACCAAAATAAGACAGAATCATATTTGGTGACATGGTAGTGAATTGGGCCCATAGTGATACGTGGCAAGGCCATGGTGGTAGCTGACATGGCAGATAAGACCTACACGTTCAGACTTGGCAGACAGACGATATGTAGGCCTTATACGCATTAACATGGTAGGACACATAGGATATGGGACTCACACATGCTCATATTGTAGGTCCCGTGACATGTAAAACCCACACGTGTTGAAGTGGATGACACATGGCATGTGGGACCTACATGTGTTGATGTGGCAGGACACATAGCATGTTGAACCCATACGTGTACTATAGCAGTTGCACGTAGCTCACTATAGTAGTGACACGTGTCAGTATACAGGGTGATGACACATGGCCGTCACTATTGCAGGACATGTGTCACCACTTTAGCTTGGCACGTGTCAGACCAAGTCAAACCGGTCCAACTCAATCTAGGCCTTGACCCAGGCCAGTTCAGATCTGCCCAAATACTAAAATTTGCTTTAAGAGCCCAATTTTTGTTCAAATTTAGTCAAAATGTTTTAGAATTTTTTTTATTGACTGGACCTACCCTTGGGGAATGGGTCAAATTTTTTTATGAAAATATTTTATATTCTGGGAACGGGTGCCTTATTCAGGAAAACTAACTAACTTATATGTAATATAAGAATACAAAGTAATACTTACTTAAGTATCTTACGATAACATATATAGGACATTAATGGTACGTCCCTAGGATACCAATTGTCCTGACCAAGGTTCAAAGATAATTCAATGAGCAAGACTAATTTAAAATACGACTAGGACCAATTTTAGTCTTATTTTAAAAAAACTTGGTGTCTGAGAAACTAATTTTTGTTATCTAAGTACAATTAGATGTTACTTGATAACATTTAAAGGTATATAGACACTAATAGCAACCAATAGTACCCTAAAATGTTAGTTAAAAGATATGACTAATCTACATATCTTGTGAATTCAGCAGACTTCGGGGTAATACCACTTTTTAGCTAAACATCTAATACCCCTCATATTCGTAGCAAATAGGGTCATTTAGCTCGAATATAAAAACTGTATAGTACTTTAGGGATTAGAAAACCTTAGTTGTTAGAATAAGGATCGTAACACATAGTAGTTTTAAATAGTCGTTTTAGCTATGACCCTATTAAAATATACTTTAAGGTTAAGATAACCATTTTACGGGAAAAATTGAGATTTGACGCTTAATAAAATCTCATGAGTATAAAGATATGAATAGGGTTCACTTGTAAGTAATGATTGAGAATTATGTATTTCAGCGCGCTATATACTATGAATCATAAGTACTGATTGAAAATCATGTACCTAATTGGATTTCATCAGTAATAGGACATGAACAAGGTTCACTTACAAGTAATAATTGTGAATTACTGACTTGAATACTATGAATTGCCTTTATGTAATGAATGTTAATTAGGTATTACTACAAGTATTGATTTACATGTATAATAGATGTTGGCGACATTTTGAACATTGAGAACCACCCATACTGTAACTCTATTTCGGTACACACTTGACCTGTATTGATACTGAAATCCATCGGTTATTGCAGAATTAGGAAAAGTCTATTGTTAAGAATAATAAGTCTCTAAATAACAAAGTAGGAGTTTTGTTAGCACCTTCGCCTCCATATTCAGGAAGGCCTCATAATGGATTACCCTATACTTTTCTAGTATTCCATGACTGTGGCAATTTATTTTTTCTTTTGGCAGTGCAACTCGACGATGATGTTATATGGAAAAATATTTGAGGTAAACTGAGGAATTTAGAATATTCTATTAACTTTCCACACTTTAAATATTGCGCTTCCGAGCCAACATTTGATAGATCACTGTGCACGCAGACCTGATTCAAGTTTTCCTTATTTCTAAGTAAAATAATGAGCCAATGGCTAGGAGCCTCAAGCTTATGCTTACTAAGAGTAAGCATGTACCAGGGTTATACAATATTAGACTTAGTGACAGGGGAAGTTACAGACAGGGTCACAGCCGTAGATAGACAAAAGGTATTAACAACGGCATAATTAAAATTCTGGCCATCAGTCACCAGATACAAGGGGAAAATGAAGTTCACTAGTTAACCAAAAGTAAAAATGGAAGAATTTTAAGCTAAATACGAGATAGTCGGGCACTAAGGCTCAGGATTGCAAGGTAGACCTAACGATCCAGGGTGATCAGTCATGAATTTATCACATAATCGCAGCTGGCGCAGACCATGCTGCGGCAAAGTCTGCATCCTAAGATTTGTCCCATGATACCAATGTTGCTTTTGATCAAGTTCTAAGAGTAATCAGTAACAAATTCCAAGTAGATGAATGATGCCACCTAGAGAGCTTTACCAAATAGTAACATTGCTTGTTGCCTAGTAGTTTTTTTGTATCATTGACTAAGTTAGGAACTCTTCACTTGTTTGTTTAATATAATGCTCGTGACATGCTATCGTTTTGTATCACATCTATGAGATTACTTTTTGAGTTTGAGAATTTATTGTTTGGGAAGTAGTTAAATTCCATGTATGGTAGTTGATCTACTATATATAACTTGCTCAATGGATCAATAAATTTATTGAGCATTACCGATAATCGGATGAGTGGCGACACATGTCTAAGAGTCATTAATACCATGCACTCGATCCTTTTTAGATATGAACATATTTCATATCTCTAACCTTGTGCATCGAGGATGTCCTGAATATCATTGGCAGGGCCAACATGATAGAAAATACTGCAAGTGTCACGCTATTATTCCCTAACAGTAAGATACGGGAAATCTATCCCACTTTATACACTAGTAAATCCAACCGGATTTTACTAAGTTTTAGGGAGATACATGATAATGGTTATCATGTAAACACGATAGGAGAAAATGATAGACAGGTTATGTACATTCCCTCAATGTCTAGAGGTTGGAGCATGCTATTAGAACGGTTTCCAATACACTCCTCAGGGCTAATATAATGGGGAGGATTATCAGGAATTTATTTCAACTTTCCTTAAAAGGAGATAAGATCTTGAGACTATACATGTAATGATTCCCTTCAAAGAAAGTCTATTATTTTTCATAGTATGACCATGGTGGAGTGGGATCTCCAGCATTTTCTCCAAACCCATCCATGGAGACACATGTAGACTTACCCATCCATATACTGACCTACTTAAGTATTTATAGTCATAATAGACACATCTTGGATATGGTCTTGTGTTTGCCTATTATTAATAACTAGGAATACAATGTTAGCATGACTTCTTACGTAGATCATTCGATCGTCGGCTTAGTTCCAGGATTAACTGGTCTAGACAATCGATGCGACTTGACAGGGGCTTATGAGTTTGACTCACATGCTCTTGATGATTATTTTATAGCTAAATGGGATAGATGATTGGGCATCGTGAGAACCCCATCCCATACCCAACTCGGGATTGGCAAAGAATCTAATCAAGTGATTTAGGCTAATCGTTAGGCTACTATTATTATGATCACAGCTCTCAACTAGTGTGTGGGCTATATACTTTTGTTCCCGCAACACATATTTGGATTCATCCCAGAGAAAATCATCAAATCTTTCCTAAAACAACTAGTAACTGGGTGGGGAACCCGGTGTTGCCCATCTACAAATATTAGCATGTTTTATACAGGTTCCAATCACACTACAACAACATACAAAGATAGAACCCCCAACGTCGGCCTGGTATTATGTGGATTATGATTTACACAATCACTAGATATTTGAAGCCCACTGGCGATGTATATACTGCAGGGCATATTATAACTTTAATGAGACAATATTCTCAGCATTAGGGGAGTATTATTGTAGGGACCTATCCCTCGATCTAACCTAATTCGAACTATTTATAGTTTGAACTACCTCCATATCAGACTCACGCATTCTACATGTAACATAACCAGTCAGCATTGACACCTGCGCCACAAACTGATGAAAAATATGGGTTGAACACAACAGAAAAGCATGAACAATTCAAATATATTTGTCTCTCACGAGCTCAATAGTTACTCACTTAAGCACCACATACTGCGATATTCGGAGAACGTGCTTCAACACGATAGAGAACTGTGGACAAAGCCTATAGAAAGAAAAGGTTCCAGAAGAGACAAAGACCTAGGAAAATATACGAGAAATCACCAAGAAATCTATATATTCTAGATTCTCAAAACACCAAAAATCTTATTTACAAGATTAAGTATTTCTAGTTCGAGAGATCACTTATAGTAAAATATTAGCCTCAAACAATAAAAATCACCGTTACAAAATCCTCAACTTGAGGTCATGGTTTTGTTTACCTATTCATGGGTTTTCCACGCTAAATCACCTATGTCATTTTTAATCTTATATTAGTTTTTGTCACAGGAACATTGGTGTAAGAGCTAATTCCAAACCATCTAAAGCTTACAGAATTAGGCCATTACATTTGGCACTGTCTATGGGAAAGAAGACATTTCCAAGATATCCTAAGGCATACATTCACTCTACTGCCAACTTTAATCATGGTTACTTCCAGATGACCAACAACTGAAGTCTAGCTCCATCTTTCAGTTAAGTCAGAACAACTTACAAGGCTACAAGCGAATTTCTATGCTGAAATAAAGAAGCGCAATGAGCTCGAACGTCAGTAAATTATAGACCGAGAGCTCTGTGAGAAGGAGTTCAAAGCCAAGCGACAATCTCGTTTGACAGCGTTCAAATGACATGAAGACCAGATGACAACCATGCAGGCTGCATTACAAGCTCTGTAAGGCACTCAACAGGCTCCTCCAACAAGGGATCACGATCAAATACCAGAGACCTCCAGGGTTTCTGCGCAGGATAGATTGGGACCTCGAGGACCCACCAACAAACTTATTTCCAAAAATATTCAGCACGAACATCAACCTTCTATTCATTTGGGTGGTGAAGTTTAGTATGAAATTATCAGAGGTCACCGATTTCCCAAATGTCAGGAGGAAGAACAACGACCTCAACCTTGAATTCTAGCACGTAATCATTTGAGTGAGGGTACCAGTTCTCATAATCCTTAATCTCCTCGTCAAGCCACTTAACCAATACGTCAATATGCCACACAAGATCATATGGATCAGCGTATAAAGGAGTTGATCGAAGCACATGTTCTAGGCACTACAGACGACCTTACCAAGTTACAAGGTAGTCTGATTGCCAAAGGACTATTCGATATGGACATTCCAAAAGGTTTTCATACTCCAAAAATTCATAAATACTAGGGCACCGATCCAAAGGAAGGCACCGATCCAAAGGAACATATTCAACAATACCGTGATTTATTGGGGTTGTATTCCAATCTCAACCACATCCTCTGCCGTTTGTTCGTAACAAGTCTACAGGAAGAACCGCTCTGGTGGTTCCACTCTTTAGCTGAAGATTCCATACTCACATTCGATTAGCTGTAGAAACAATTCATCAAGACATATGCTCACAACAAAGACAAAGAGGAAAATTTATATTCTCTTATTAGTCTTAAACAGTCACAGGGAGAGAAGCTCGAGGCTTTTGCAAAGAAGTTTTTGGAGCTCACACGTAAAGTGGAGAATCTCGATAAGAAAATAACTATTACTGCTTTCACCAACGCGCTCCAGCTCGACTCCAAGGCCAAAAAACATCTCTTCCTCAATAAACCAGTGACCTTAGAGGATATGATCACCAAGGTCAATGGATATGTCGACCTGGAAAGAATGATGTCTGAAAGGCATAAATATGCAAATACTACACCAATTTTACTAAATTACCACAGACCTAATCTGTGGTAATAGTCATTTTGCTACAGATAAAGTCTGTAGTGGAGGTCTGTAGAAATGGTGCGTGACAATTTTTCTGCCACGGACTTTGTCTCTGGTTATTTAATTTACATTGATACGGTGCAAATCCGTGGCAATTTTTTTGCCACGGACTTTGTCTGTGGTTATTTAATTTATTTTGCTACGGAGTAAATTCGTGGCAATTTTTTTGCCACAGAGTTTTTCTTTAGTTATCAAATTTATATTGATACGGAGTAAATCCGTAACAAAAAAATACCCATTTTGCCACGGATAAAGTCTGTGGTAATTTTTATTTTATTTAAAAAAAAAACTAAAAATACTACAATACTGCACTCCTGAATCTACAAAGCACTCCCAATCCTCCAACAATACATTTCATACATACTAATGATACATAGACAAAAAATAGATATCCAAAATAAATCCCTCATTCCATTAAACATTAAAAGATCCAAATACAATTGTTCCATATGCTAAAAGAACATATGTATAAGAGAAAAAAAAAATAAAAAAATAGAGAGTAATCCCGTGGTAAGCCGAAATTGTTCCAAATTACTACCTATTGGTAAGCCGAAATTGCCTTTGCACTTTGAACGCTATTAGCTTGTGTTGCACCAAGTTTATTGCTGAGAGAGTAATCTCGTGGCTTGAGTTTCAACGCAGTCTGAAAGACCCTATAGCTTTATCATACTCTTTAGATAAGTTGTAAAGAACACCAAGTACTATGTGAACATCAACATCATCTGGTGAAATTTGAACAGCTTCATTGAATAACATAACAACCTACCAAATAAGATGACTTAGAAGTTTTAAAATTACAAGAAAAAATAAAGAAACTTATGCGTAAGTAAATAATTTTCCAACACTAAAACAGCTGCACATTGAAATCACTAGCCAGGGATATATATAGATATTATTGAAATCACTAGCCAGGGATATATATAGATATTATTTATTTTAAATGTTAGTAAAACCATGGTAGAGAGCTAAAGATACATCTGCTTTGTGTAGGAAACATAAGCTAAAAATGTATGAAGTCTTACATCAGCTTTGTATTGATGAAGAAAAAAGCCTTCGAAGCTATAACAGAACTAAGAAATGTAGTTATAGTTAGTAGTTTAAGATCAAAGAATTGTAGTTAGAACCATAACATAACTAAGAAAAATAGAAACATAAACTCCTAATGCTAGTGAGCTTTCCTATAGAAAGTAGAAACCTACAAGTTCACATATGAAATAAGCGTTTGTGTTCAACTGTAAGGCAGGTCCAAATCTCTCTACTAATATCTGAGTATTACTACAGTAGCATGCAAATGAACTTCTAGTACATGGCATCCACTATATCCATCTTTAGAAGTTAAAATTTTAAAAAGAAAAAAAGAAAAGATGCGTTCGTATGGGATAAATTACAGCTAACTTCATTTCCGACAGGAGAGGTTTGATCATATATGCCATATATAAGGGCAAGAAGAACATGCTTAAACTCTTCATAAGCTTCCTGTAAACCGACAAAAATATGTCAAAACTGGCAAGAGAACAAGCAAAGCAAGTATACGCAAATGAAGACTTGTTAAACTAAGAAAAATAAATATCATCCCCATGTTGGTGTCAAACACTGCACCACCTAAAGAAATAAGATTCTAAAATATCTTCTAAAGTATCTTCTAAAGCAAATGCATCCCTGGTAAGAATATGATGTAAATATCTTCTAAAGCATATATTACGTAAGAATAGAAGAAAACGAAAGCACACCTGATCAACATGCATTTTCCTGACAAAAGTCTTAAAGATTCTGAAATTCTTGCTTTCAAGTAGATTGCTGGATAGTCTAAGATATGTCAGAGCAGCCATCCTTAGTTTTGGAGGGTCGTCTCTGTTTACACCATTTGGGCTTGCATTCTTCAGAACCTGATTATAAGAGGTTCGATCATATTTAGGGAGAACATTGTCACCTGCAACTTCTATATCCTCTCTCCATCCCGCACTCAACACCTAAGACAAACAAATCCAATACGATAAGTCTACAATTTTGATTTCAATTTTGTTGGAATTAAGTAATTTTACCTGTTGAACAAGTTCCTCAGGTCCACTTTTAGCTTCTTCACTTTGTTATGAGTTTCTCATCTCAAGGCATGTGAAATTCTGACTGGCACTATGTTGTGACATCATTCTTGCTATGGTTCGATATCCATCTCGGTCGTTTAAGTTGTAGTATCCTGCAGTAAGTTCTGCTGCGTGGTTATCTTCTTTGTACCACCAATGGATTCCCAATACCTGTTATGAGACATACGGGCTCATTAAATTTTACATAACATAAATGATCATAACTTGCTAAAATGAGATCAGAAGCGATGATTGGAAAACTTACTTTAGCTGCTAGCTTGACTTTAGAGCCTAGGAAAATTTGATTGGCTTCATCAAGGATCTGATCACCATGAGTTAGTAACTTGTTTGAATACCATGTTAGGAAGAACTTCCCTTTCTTAGAAACATATGTCCCATTCGATTTGAAGAAATCTGTGGAGCTTGGTACATCGTTGTACTCTCCTGTATCACCTGGCAGCTCCCATTCAGGGTGGCCTGCAAGTGTAGCTGCCTATTTAAATTTTTCTTTGAGATACTTGTCGTAGCACTGCAAATATGATATCAATGTGAAGTAAGGTTATGTCACGTTTCAAGAAGGGACTAGATTCGAGTTTAAGGGAGCAGGGAAGGGAAACAACATAAACTTGAGTTAAGGCACAAGTTGGCTGCCGGTGAATGCAGCGTCCGGGTTAAAACAAAGTAATAATCTGTGTCGTGTAATTAAGCTTTTTCCCCTTTGTTATATTATTTCTTTGAGTTTGGTCCATTTTCTACACTTGCTTGAAGGGCGTCCATATCCACAAATGGACAAGGTAGTGTATTATTTGTGCCCAAGACCTTAACAGTCACGAAATGCCAGTGTCATGTCAAGGAACACTTACTACACAACCTTACCTTGTGTGAGACTTTTCCCTTCAAAAAAATTCAAACACATTTAAATTGTGCAAGCAGTCTCACCTGAAATTCACCAATTCCAGGAAATAACAACCCTTGATTTTGTGGATATGAAGGGTATCTGAGTTCTCCAGCCAGACCCAGCCCAACTTCAATGTCTATTATAAGCCCAGAATCAAGGAAATCTTCCATGCTCTCTCTAAAGCTCTTCATATAATCTCGGTATATCTAGATAAAATAATTACAAACTTAAAATCAGTATCTTCCCCATAAAAATTTTCTAAGAAAAAAATGTTCTGAGATTGTCAATCCTAATGAGGACAAGGTTAAACATTTACATTATTTTAGACAAATTCAAGTACAACGAAATTAGAAAGCATAATTCCGTTCCTCCTACCTCGAGAAAGGCCCATGATCCATTGATCTCCAACCAAAGGATCGGAATGGAGAGGATTATAATCACCTGACAACCTGTATAGTAAAGCCTACATAATATAGCACTCCACCAATTAGATATGAATCTATGATACATTAGTAGCATTCATTATTTATGTGTTATAGAAAAAGGCTACACTCTACAGAAGATAAGGGCGTATAGTTCAAAACTTCAGCCACCACTTCAATGCCCTATCTTTCCTAGCGCTGTTAAGTCAACAGCTAGGACTTCCGTTAGGAGCTATGCGCGGGATCTATGCACGCGTCAAAGAAAGCAATTCTTTGGGCTACTAGTGGTACAAAAAATTGGAGGTCTCTAGCTACTATTTTCGAGCATAGATAAAGAGCGCGAAAGGCAGGACCTTTAACATTAGTGACCGTAGGCTGCAGCCGTTGAGCTGTCAACATTGATGTTGAGTCCGCTGTTGAGCTGTCAACATTGAGTTGTGTACCTCTTCCTAGTGCTAGTACTAAAGACAATCTGAGGTGTACTAACTTCAAAGAGCTACTCCTTCTCTACCTGATCGCGACTATGCCCAGTTCTGATGTCTAAGCGATGAAGGGTCTGAATCGCACGCTAATCTTTTGCTCTTTTGTTTTAGGCATAGAATGCATAGAACATAGAATGAGAAGGAGATCTTGTGAAGGTGAATCTGGAATGAGAAGTAAGATGGTGTCAGTCAAGTGTAATGAAGTTGGTTGGGCCGGGTTGACGTCTCAAAGAAGATAAAGAAGAGCGTGTTGAGTTGCTTATGCAAACACTATCACCAGTCGTATTTTTTTGGCTCGTCGTGGCTTTCTAGTGCATGGTGTCCGCTGCTCTCTAGTGCTGCTCAAAGCATAGAACTGAGATTCTGCTAAAAGAATAGAAATAGTAGGCCTACCTCACTATCGGTCTAGGACGAATACCTGGCTAATAGGTAGGTATACCGGAAAAGCACCTGCGCCACTCCCAATCCTCCTATAGCCATTACGGGCTTAGTATGAAAGAGAGGACTCTCCCCACCCTTCTTTTTTTTTGCGCTTGTAGCCTTTGGTTACTATTCATTCCATCTCTTTTATTTAGCAGGTAGGTAGTCAGAGTCGCTAGAGCAGTTCAGAGTCAATAGTGTCACCCCTCAAAAATTGTAGGTTAGTTGATTCAAGTAAGCTAGTAGAGTCCGAATAGTAAAGGTAGGCTGAGAATGGCCCATTCAGTAGTCAGCTGCAAGATACAAAGACTGCAAGATAGGAGGAATCGCTACTCTTGCGGTTATATGTGACTTCTTGGCCTAGTGATGGCAGAAAAGGACAAGCATTGTTGCTAGCCCTACTATGATTGCGCCTTGTCTGACTCTATGAATAACGTCTTACCCCGGGCTTCTCATTATTGGTTTCAGTTGTCTTGCCCAGGGCTTCTAAGTCACTAGGGAAAGTACTTAAACTTTCGCTGGCTAGGAACTCGTGGCTCAAGTCGCGTGTTATTTGCTGTTTTTGTTAAAGCTTTCGCGTTAGTTTATATAGTGCAGCTGCGCTACTTACGTGATAGCTTGGAGACCTCGAGCCCACTTTTAACAGCAGCTAACTACTAAAGCATTACAACTAGCAGCTAACTACTATAACTTTACCACTAGTAGGCGCTGAGACTAGAGTAGGCGCTATAAATCTCGAGACGCATAAAGACTAGTTAGCTTTGGCGCATTTTGCATTTGAGTGCTCTAGAAAGCGTTAGCTTTTGCTGGACCTATGTGCTATTGCTATTGACACTGGACTTATATGCTATTGACAACGGTAAGGTTAGGTAAGGTAGCTGCAAAAACTGAATATCAAAAATGATCATATGCACACCATAAAACTGCAAAAATACGGATAATCGAATAAACTATGATTTCATTTTGTTACTTACTTTGGGGGATTGAAAGATAATCCCACTTGATGCTACAACTTAAATGTAGTCACCTACAAAAACAACCATAGAGACAATGTTAGAAACATTATTGCATATAAAATGTATATCTCATTCTATCATTCCACTTGAAGAATCAATCGAGTCATGATAAACATAGTTGAAACTCGTAAAGATCATCGTAAAAAGTAGTTAAATAAATCAGGGACAATGGTCATGGGCAACATAAGAGTTCCATCATTTATCATATATCTAGACCTTTGAAAAAATAGCCACCATCGAATTTTCAAACAAAGAAAATCAGCAACTGCTTCAGATTATTATACATGTAGACAAGTAATTTCTTTTTTGGCCTGTTTGCTTAATGATTATGGCTTCATGAAAATTGATGCAGATGGCAAGACTTATTATAAAACAGTCTCAGTTTAACCGACTAACCATCAAGTCAAGCCAGAGTTTATCAGTTCAGGGAATGGATGGGGAAAGATGCTTCCCATCAGATGCAGGTCTCTTATGGGTGGCTGAAGCTTCAACTACAACTCACACAAAGCTTCTTAGGAAAGATACTCAGAACTATGTAAAAAATGGGGCAGAAAAAAGTAACAGACTAGCTGCCTACCAGCAGATCCAGAATGTCCAGAAAATGGATGGGAAAGGCACTAGCAATGCAAAGGCAGTTCCTTTTTACTCAAGCATTTATCTCAGATATTTAAAGCTGCAACAACAACTCACACAAGGATGCATAGGAAACAGGATCATAACCTTATCAAATCTGGTACAGAAGGAATTATATTATTGTTTCAGGTTAGACTAGCGAAGTAGTTCAGTCCAATCTAGACTAACTCAGTTTCAGAAAGTGGAAGGAGAGGGTTCCTTTGCTTCAATCCAGGTGGCAAAGGCTGAAGCTAACAACTACAACGTCAGAATTCTCAAGGGTGTAAAGAAAGCATCTTCATATCCTATCTATAATAGAGTAGAAGAAAATAGCAGACTAGCCTAGCCGTCTAGACTGCCCAGAAAATGGATGGAAAAGGCATTCTCATATCAAAAAATGGATAGGGGAGAAAGATGGCCTTTCTGATGCATGCCTTTCATGGATGTTAGAAGCTCATTGATGTACACTAGTGGAACAACTGGTGACCCCAAAGGAGTACTTTTTTTTTCTTCTTCTTTTTCTTTATTAATATAGACATACAAATAAACATATGTACAGATTTATGTCGGGTTGGATTACAAATTACAAGGACCTACTCATGTATCCCAAAAGGAATCAGGACACTCGCATAGAAGAAAATGGGTGTTGAAATATAAAGTAAAAATTACAAAGTCAAGTAGAAATTACAAAGTCAAGTAAGTTTTTACCATAAAATCTCCAGAAGGATCAGACATGAGATGTCTGACAAGTGCCATTCCCATGTTGTTTGGTGCGAAAATGAACAAGTAAAAGGAAAACAATATGAGGTCGGCCGATGATAGCGAAGAACCCAGAAATCCCCACTACATCCAAGTAGGTAAGCCGAAGAAAGAATTGAAGAATGTGCGGATGCCTTCAATAACCAGTAGCAAAATTAGCTCAAGTCCAAAGAGAAAGAATGCTCTTTGACGTTCTCTCTCTTGCGGCCAAAGTGTGCTCCACACTTGCATTGAGATATTTTCAACAATTCTTTCACGAGTCCCCACACGCTTAGAATAATTATCTTGCTCCTGTATTTTTATAATTGCTGAGCATATTTTGGTGCCTCTGTCAAAGATCACACAACCGAGTAACCTGTGGCTGAATGTGCCATGCTTGCTGCAGTACCAAATGCAAGGTTCTTATGTTCTGTATTTGGTAAGGAACCACCAACAGGAATATAAGACCACCCCTCTACGTAAACTTTAATAACTCAGATACCCATGGTTTCCAACCGTGACATCAGCTTTTTCTTCAACAAATCAAAGGGCATTGCATCTCTAGAAGCCAAAAGAGTTTCCTCAAAAAATACTCCTGATGGAAACATAGGCATGACATAAAGGAATGTTGGGTATTCAGTATCCAAGTTTTACACTTTTTGCTTCATATAGTCTCTGTAGTAAATGAAAACCATTAGGCTGGGATCATTTGGATTATTTTCCACCTCAACTTTCACACCATACGCTGTTTGGACAAAAATCTGTGCACCACCCACTTCATTCTCCAAAAGTTTTACTAAAGCTGCTCCAGATGCAACAGTTGCAAGCCTGTAAGGGACAAAAATCTCCCCTTAACATGCTATAACACTATGACCATCGGCAACTTTAGTGATTTGTTCCACTTTAAGCAATTTTATCAAATGCTGCATCTCCTCTCCATTGAGGTGGAGTCACACATTCAGACCTGGGAGAATTATTCTTACCTGGCGTGGATGGTAAAGTGTATGAGGAACCACCTATTCTCAGATTCTACAGTGTAACAAAAGTTTCTCTCATGGCAGTCATGACTTCAAAGTATGGAGTGCATGATGCCAAGGCGACGGGGATAGACTGGAGCATTTCCCCCCAAATGGTTGGCGACTCTCTAAAGTTTTGGCTCCATTGGAAGTCTTCTACTGATGCTGTCAAAGCCCCGTAATCACTTTCAGCCTTGAGCAATAACTCTAAAAATTGTTTCTGATATTCAACTTCCACTGGAATGCAATCCAGTTAGTATGGTTGTTACAGTCTAGCAATGATACCGTCCTTATTCTTAATATGGATTAAGGCCATATTGGATCAAGACAGAAACTTCTAGCTATAAGTGAATGAGGAATTTTTCATCTATAGCATTCTCATCCTTTTTTAGTGGTTATACAACCAAATGCGTTCGGGTTTATGACAAGTTTGTTTAGTCTTTGCATCCTTCAAGGAACGTCTAGATTAGGCTTCTATATGGAAATATATCTACTCATAGAACATTAATAGGACCAATTAAGTAATAGTTTTAGAAAATGAATATATATAAACAAAAGAGGGAGAAAAAGGGGGGGGGGGGGGGGGGGGGGATCCATTTTTGAGTATTCTATTTACTTCTTAAATTTGGCAAGAAACTTAAATCCTTCTCAAAATTTGATTTTGTTCTTCTATATCCTACATAATTTGGACTATTACTCTTTGCTTCATTTAGGTTTACATCACTCGTCGAAATCTTGAATTTCCTCCTCCAGCTAGTGTATAAATTGTGGCTCAAACATAAATTTAAAACAGTAAGAAATCACGCATTAATGTAATAAATAGACAGCAAGTACCAAAGATTATGGTTGAGATATAATGAAGGATATTAACCTGCCACAATCTGTCACGGAATGAAGCAAGGTCAATCAAACAATCACCACGCTCTGGGTAATAATAGACACCACCTTTTTCAGAGGTTGATGGATTCCCAAGTATATTCTCTACCTACAGATTATTTAGAAATGAATATGAGAAGCAGTCTAGCAATTAAATAATGAATATGAACTATTAATTTACCTGCAAGTTGTATTTTGTATTTAAGACAAACTGTGAATACCTCACCGATGTATCAGGAGACCTAAACAGGAAAACATCAAGCAACTCTAACACTTGAATTTGGGAATAGAAACATCACCCAAATGTCAGTGAAAGGTCGAGAGAAAGAAAATTCAACTTAAAGCCATGATCTTGTGTGAAATAAATGGCATCCCCATATACGCAAAGCCTAAAGATTATAGCATATATTCGATATTTTTCAACTACCCTTGACAAACTGCAATCTAACCTGGCAAGTTTACCATCCATGAGCGAATTCTCTCAACTCTACCCGTCTCAAAGAAGAAGTATGTTCATGATTTTATGCACCACCCTAGTACCCTAGATGTCCATAGACAGTGTTTTGGTTTCCCACTATTTCATCCCTCGCAGTTTTGACTCATGTACAGATAGAGCAATCATTTGGGAAGACAAACGTAATTTTTTTTTTTTTTATAGTGAAATTCATTTTATCACAGGTTGCCTAGCCTTAGAAAGGTTACATGACAGAGGACTAAGTAACAAGTATCTCTTTTTTGATAAGTGAAATTCATTTTATCAAAGGTTGCTTATAGCCTTTGAAAGGTTACATGACAGATGACTAAATAAACAGTGGTACTATGGATAGGACTAGAGGTAATGTAATACAAATGTGTACTGAGTAGATGTGATGATTGCACCAGTAGAATATGTATTGTGAGACCTCGCCAGCGTACCCGCACTGGACAGACGGCTAATCCGAAAGAAGTTTAGTTAAGATTATGCCACATGTAAGGTCCTTATGTCACCTCCTTGGGGTGGTTAAATGGGGACAATATCGTTATATTACAATGATGGAGCTCCACTCCAAACGGTTTTACTTCTTTTTTTCATCTTCTTTGCCTGCCTTCATTTTATTCGCTTCAAATCTCTTTAATTCTATGTGTTCTGGTCCATCCTAAACTTAACATCTAAGTCTTAATATACTTATAACTCCAGTTCCCACAGAAAATGAACGACACCTTACAGGTGCAAAATATAATATCAAATCCAAAAATATAAGTAGTTTCACTGACCCGTAGATAGAGGCCACCTGTTAAACCAAGCTCAATATCAATCAGGCTGACGCATGTCAATAGTCATATCATCCTAAAGAGTTGGACTAAGCATAGCCCATAGTCCAAGCTTTTGACTCCCAAGCCTACTTTATCAAAGAATGTATGTACGGGGTAACCACGGATAACTTACAGAGCCTAAATATAATCTAGCTGCAGGCTGACTCGAGTTTCAGTGAATTATCATAGAGCCCTTAAAGCAAACAAAAAAATTGTTACTAAATCTAGCATTGGAAGTAGAACCCGAGCCAGAAAACAACCCATATAATGAATAATCACTGGACGCCCGAACTCACGTTGAGCAGGCAGGTCAGGTTTATCTCGCCCATGTTGCACCAGAGACTTCAAATCAAATTTAACGGTTTTTAAGCCCCGCATAGAAAATTGAACTAGATTTGTGAATTAATTTTAACCGTCTAACAACCAGCTAATACACGGCCAAGCCCATATTGAACCTGCGGGTTGGGTTTACCACATGCCTGTGTTAAATGAAAAGTATTGGCTTACATTCATTACATGTTGGTAACTCTTAAACTCCATTTTCTAAGCAATAATTAAATTTTCATACCTTATTAATGATAGTACTTTATATTATTTTGAATCTGCCAAGTTAACAATCATCATGACTGTAATTTGTTGTAGTTTTCAATCTTGATATAAACCAGCTCGATCAAGGTTATGTCATCTCCAATAAGCAATTAGCATATAACATTATATTAAGAAAAGCATAGTTACTAACTTAGAAAACTCGCTTGATTACCTTAGTCTTAGTAATAGATTTAACTTTGGCATAATCAGCGTCATTGCGCAAAAATAAGGGATTTGATGTACGAAGATCCAACTCAGATTCTCCCATATCGCACACAAAAATTTGACTAAGCATAATTTGACACATTTCCCGGTGTGTGGGTGAAGTCATGTCCCCAGTTTGCAACTCCAATGCTAAGAGCTTCAATAACCATGCTCTCTACAAAGTGAAAATTTAAGTAAAAGGGTAAAAACAATGTGATAACCACATTAAAATTAAAGAGGATCGTTGCTTTAAGATTTTTATTTTTTTGAGTAACACAGATCTACAAGAAGTGGTTATCAGCAAAATCGAAATAAAGAAATTACATGACGGAGTGAACTAATACAAATAATATTTGTGGCAATTTTTTGTGTGTGTGGCAAATTGACTGTTTTGGTGTAGTGCATGGATAATGTCCATGGAAAATCAAAAATCAGACCGTGGAAAATTCATAATTTTGGTGTAGTGACAAGCAAAACAAAAGTCAAGAGTTTGATACTTTGATCAAAACTCAAGATAAGACTATTAACTCAAACATTTTGTACTTAAAAACAAATAAAGATAACTCAAATATTAATAAGAACACATGATGATGATGATGAAATCTGACCTGAACTCTAGCAAACTTCATTTAACACACTTTTCTCAAAGCAAAGCTCTTCCAACAAAAGTTTAGGAAGCACCTGAAGAACCTCACTGCCCCAACAGACCTTGTGAAGTTCACAAAGGCATACCCCATATTCAACCCAGTCCTACAAACCCAAAGGCCAAAAGCATAACCCCATATTATCAAACCATTATTTTTCCTATAAATCCCACAAAGAGAGAGAGAGAGAGATAGATTAACAGTACCTGAAGTTTATAGGCAAGTACACAAAATCAAACTTATACATCTCTTCTTGACATGATTCTAATCCTAAATATTGCTCATCAACCTTCTTGTTTTCATTGCCACAATGGATGTCTAGAACCTCTATCTGCTTAGTCCTACTGCAGCCAGCCAAAACACACACAATTAACTCAAAAACAACAAAAAAAAAACGCAAAAGAGAGTGGGGGAGATACCTAAGCTTGGTAGGAATGTTTTTGATCATGGCACTGGTCCTCCCATGAACCTCAATTTCATCATCATACCTATTCGGTAAATCAGCAAATCCATCGACATCAACTAAGATATAGACAAAATTGACTAACCCCTTGTTGAGATCAACAAATTTGAAGAATACTTGAGTTTTATTTTTGGTTTTAGGGTTTCTGATCAAGGAATTTTGATTTTTGAGAAGTTTGAGAGTTTGGTCCTCTGTTTACCGGCTCAAACCAAAATTAAAACTTAAAACCGCGTGGGAAAAGAAAAGAAATGAGGGAAAGCTGGAAAATAAAATTACCACAGACCCAGCTTTATTTGCCACGGATAAACTCTGTCTCATATAAACTACAACAATTATCCGTGGCAAAAAAAAAAAAACTGTGGCAATTTTCCTATTTTGGTGTAGTGAAAATTCGTCTTAACCACGAAAGGCTTATCCACAAATCTAAATAAATACACTCGAAGGATAATTTCCCTCTTCCCAACATCCATCAAATTTTTGATTCCACAGCAGGTCTTGAAGTCCTATCCATGATGGGCGCTACTTCTTGATACAATCAGATTCCATTTTTGGAAAAAAATCAAGAAAATGCAACTTTCATCACTAAAAGTGGATTTTATTACTACAAAGTCATGCCCTTCGAACTCAAAAATATAGGCGCGACTTATCAACAGTTGATGACTACAATATTTAAAGCACATTTAGGGAAAATCGTGAAAGTCTACATTGATTATCTCTTGTGCATGAGCATATAGTCAGTCAATCACATTACAGATCTCAACACAATATTCCACATTCTTCGATCCTATCGGATGCGACTCAACCCTGATAAGTATCAATTCGAAGTACATTCAGACCAATTCCTCTACCATCTCATCAGCAAGAAAGGGATTGAGACCGATCCAGATCAAATTTGAGCTCTTCTCAACATGCCATCTCTAAAGACGATGAAGGACATATAAAAACTTGCCGGCAAGATTGCCCCTATCAACCGATTCATTCCGAAATCTTTAGATCGCTATCGTTGGCTATTCCTACTACACAACAGTTATATAGATACTTCTATCAGCCCAGTTATTATTTGACTTGAAGGAAATATCAAGAAGCCAGGCTACTTTATCAACAAAACCCTCACTCCAACGGAAATGAGGTATTCTAAAATCGAGGAGCTCCTTCTAACTCTTGCTTACACTTCACAAAAACTTAAGCACTACTTCCAAGCCGATTCAGTCAAAGTCATGACAAACTACCCACTTTAGGAAATATTTTCAAAGAACGAAAAATCTAAGAGAGTGTAACAGTGGTCAGTCAGTTTGGGAGAACGTGATATAAAGTTTGAACAACGTCATTCCAGAAAGAGTCAGGCTATTGTTAATTTTCTTTGTGAATTTTACAGTATAAGATCCAATGTAGGAGGAACACGATCCTAACCTTGCAGACGAAATTACAGAAGATCTACCCACCAAAGAATTTGACAAGCGAGCTGAATGGATTACATAAAAGGGCTGGAGACTTCTTACAGATGGATTTGCAGGACATGCAGGGTCAGGAATTGGAATCGTATTGATTACCCCTTCCAACGACAAAATTGAGAAATTAATCCGCTTGAATTTTGAAGCCTCCAAAAATGTCACCGAATACGAAGCTCTCATTAATGTACTCGACCTCGCACTTGAGCTCGTCGTTCCAAAACTATCAGTCTGCACAGATTCATAACTCATCGTCCACCCTTACTCGAAGTAATACAAGTAGAATGGCAAGATGATCGAATACACAGCCCTCACTGCAAATGGGATGATCCAGTTCACAAAAGCAACTCATCTTTCTTGAGGCGACAACTGATATGTTGATTCTTTGGCTTATCTAGCCGGGGTCTTGGGAACAGAAGCCCGATATCTCCAGATCTAAGTGATATCAACCCCTAACATTGATCGTATATCTGCATGCACAATCAACATTGGGGGTGATAAAGAGGAGGATGGCGATTGGCGAAAGCCCTTCTTTGCCTACCTTGGCACCGATAATAAATGCAAAGGACACCTTCCAGCAGATCTAAAAGAAAAACGAAAACTGATCGACAACTCAAAGCGCTACGCATGTCAAAATAGTTTTTTATATCGCCATTCAGTAGAGGGGCCTTACCTCAAGTGTCTCTCCAGAAAGAAAGCAGATGAGATGCCCAAAGAATTACATAGAGGGACTTCTCGCTCCCATGCTGTAGGTCAATCACTCGCTAACTGAACCATTACACAAGTGGTATTCTTACCAGGCATGCACAAGCAAGCAGAAGAGTACTCACACAAATGTGATAGATTTCAATAACATGGACAAATAATCTACACTCCTACGCTCGAGCTACATGCAAGCAAGGTGTTCAAGCCATTCAAAAGACGAGCGTACGATCTTGTTGGCGAATTTCTTAATTCTCTAGGTAACCACCGAATCATACTCGTAGCTATAGATTATTTTACAAAATGGGCCGAAGCAGTTCCACTCTGCCGAACTAGAGAAGAAGAGGTCATCTCTTTTATTTGGGAACACATCATTATTCAGTTAGAATGTCCCCACCTAATTTGTATCGGCAATGGGCTATAATTCGTTAGAGAAAAAGTCATAGCATTCCTCAAAAAATACAATATCATCCACTCACAATCCAATCCCTACTTCCCTCAAGCCAATGGCCAAGCAAAAATCACCAACAAAACCATCGTGGATGGACTCAGGAAAAGGCTTCACTCACAGAAAAAAGGAAACTGGGTGCGAGAGCTTCCTCGTGTCATATGAGCATACCGTACCACTCCACATCAATCAGCCGGTTGTACCCCATTCGTCCTCGCCTATGGGATCGAAGCCATTATTCCAACAGAATATCATCATCCAGTCAGAGATCAAGAGTTAATTGACAAAGAAAATAAGTTTGAATTGTCCTGCAACCTCAATTAGATTGATGAGATTAGGGAACGTACTATTGCCAACCTAGGTCATTTTTACCATATGCTGGCCAGTTTGTACAATAAACGGGTTAGAAGCTGTACTTTCAAAATCGACGATCTCGTCCTCTGAGAAATCCCTCGGCATAGAAAAGAGGCACATGCTGGGAAACTAGCAAAAAATGGGGAGGGTCCATTCCTGATCACTGGTCTCACTGGCCTGGGATCATTCTACCTTTTGACCGAAGAGGGAGTTCATATCTAAAGTCTTTGGAACACTAGGCGACCAAAACGGTACTATTGTTAAGTCCCTCACTACTACATTTTAAATTCTCGTTTTTTTTATTCCAAAAGTGAGATTTTCATCTCCATACAATGTTCATCATATTCTATTCAATAGAGCTTCCAAGTTTTTTCCTACACGACTCTCTACTTAGGTAGACATTATATAGATTAAAGTAAAGGTAACACTAGCTTTCAATCGACTTCTATTCCGGTTAAAGTAAAGGAAAAACTAGCTTAAATCAACTCTATACATACTCTGTGATTAAAACGAAGGTAATACTAGCTTTCAATCAATGAACTCTACTAGGCATAAGATAATGTAAAGGTCAAACTAGCTTTCACCTCTCAATATGGCTGCAACAATTATACTCTGTAATTAAAATGAAGGTAATACTAGTTTTGAATCAAAGAATTCTACGGGACATAAGATAAAGCAAAGGTCATACTAGTTTTTATCTCTCAATATGGTTGTGACAATTATACCCTCCGATTAAAATGAAGGTAATTGTAGTTTTCAATTAAAGAACTTTTCGAGACATAAGATAAAGAAAAGGTAAAACTAGCATTTATCTCTCAATATGTTTGCGACAGATACTTTTTTAGGTTTTATATACAGCAACTACACAGGATTCTTTTTTGCTGTGGGGAGGTCAGCTACGCTTTCCCCTACAACAGGAGGATAATCAGCTATAAATTCTCAAGCTCGAGCAGTCACAGTGACCCTGCCTTGCTCTACCAATTCAGCAGGTCGAGAACCTAACTCCTTTTCCATGGAGTTCATACAGTTTCCTTGATTTACACCAGCTCTACAAATACATTCTCTATCTGACTAACAGTAGTACAAGGTATCCCTCTTTAACTTGAGCCTTCCAATTTCCTTAACAAAATGGGCAATTACTGCCATTCACATCTCTGAGTGCGATGCCTGCGGTACAATAATTTTAAAAAAATCTTTCTTGTTGTTTGAAGGCACTCTTTTAACCCTTTATGCCGTACTTCTTACCATTCCATGTGACTATCTGTGCGAAACATTAATTTTTTATTCTCTTTCGCCTTCTTATCTGCTTTAGCTAATTCAGCCTGGTTCATCATCCTCAATTCTGCCACGTGAGCATGAACTTCCTCAAGCTCCATGTCTTTTCTTTAACTTACCCCAGTAGGAGAGTTCTTCAATAACTTATCTTTTTTTGTTATCAAAATGTCCTTTCCTCTGATCACCCTCTCAACTTATGTTCCTTGACATGAGCTGCATCCAGCTTACTTTGATACACCTTTAGCCGCTCATTCCCTTTTTGCACATGACCTTGAGTTTGAGCTACTTTTCCCTCCAGCTCTTTTATTCGAGCTAATAGGCTAACTACATCCCCTTGAACAATGCAAACCCTGGCATACCCTTTATTCTTCCTCTAGCGTTCTCTAGCCTTGGCATTTTTGGCGCGCGAATTGGCCTGCGCTAAATCAGTCTTTAACTGTACCACCCTTTCATTCAACTTATCATATTTCCTTTGTACCAGCCGAAACCCTATATCTTTAACAGGTGAAGCTGCAGTCAACTGCTTAACCATAATTTTGGAGTTAGATAGGTCATCTTGAGCTTTCTTCAACTTGCTTTCTTTCTTAGTCATTTTATTCTTCAATCGCCCAATTTCACTCCTGGTACTCTGCATATCAGCTCGAGTGTGCTCTTGTTTATTCTTTTTGCTAATTATTTGGTCCTTTGGACTGGCCACAAAATGGGGTAACTCTTGCTCTAACATTTCTAGCACTTGTATACGATATCGAGCCATGTTAGCATCCTTAATTTTTACCATTAGTGCCTCATTCTGGCTTTTGAGTTTCGCTGCCTTTTCCATCATCTCTGTGAGCTCCTTTTGCCATTTACTAATTTTGGCATCCTTCTCCTCGATCTTCCGAGTAATGTTATCAATGGCTTGAGTTGCCTCAATGAACTTTAAATGTACCTTTACATGTTAATCTTCCCTACCCTTATTTCTCTCTCACATTCTATCAAACTCCACCGCAAAGTCTTGGTTACATTAGCGTGTCTATTATTCGCTCAAATGAGCTGACTCTAATTTGACCTACACATCACAGATACAATATATCAAGTTCGATTCAGGACACTCACTCAATACATACATCTTATTAGAAACAAAATTTATATATATTTTTACATCTATTGTGTGAAACTACTTCTAAACTTAAGGTTAAAGTATGACCCCAATTTGATGAATAATAATATATACTTATAATTCCAAGGTGCACATTTCTTATAATTTAACTTTTTCAATACTTTGATATTATCTATACATAATTGAGTGCTATTGCCCCTAAAGTGTTAACAAGTTTTTGGTCTATCTCTACACTCTAATTTTTACTTTATAACTCTAGAGTAATGAAGCATACAAGTCAAATATTTCGTGCACTTTTTTAACCTGTAGCTCCGCTTACGAAGGCAGCAGGGACGCTGAGGTATCTTTCTCCTTAGCGAGCTTATTCTCTAATTCTTTTATTCTGAGGCGCATGTCTTTAAGTTCCTACAACAAGGTTTACAAGCACATCTTAGCCTATAAAAATCTATCTAACGAACAATGTCCCATTAAATTACGACATTTCAAACCCTTTATAATCACACAATCATAGAGTTAACATTCTACTCTACCTTTTCGGTCCCTTCCTCTGGGCGCTCATTGTCATCCCCTTGGTTGTCTCGCACCGTTTGGGAAGAAACATCATCTAACTTGTCTATTACTCCAACTGCGACATCTTTCTCCACCTCAATACAGGTGTCTGCCATAATGTCATTCACCCCAGTTTTGGAGTACCCCATTTTTAGGAGGTAACACCCAAGTCTATCACCTACCCTACATTTTTTTTCACTTCCCCTATCAGCTCATTGATCTCTACCTCTTGAAAAGCCTACAAGGAGTCCAGTCGCTTCCCCTCCCTAGCTAATTCAGCTTTCAAGAGAGCAACCTTCTTCTAGAGCTCAGACTTCCCTTTCTCAAGCTCGGCTTTCTCCTCCTCCACCCCGAGGCAGATCCCCTTTATCAAACTAGCAGCCAGGGAAAAAAAAACAAACATCGACCACATTATTAGCTTGAATCATCATACAGAATTCAACATATGCTCAAATCATCAAACTTATCATTTTTCTCAATTCCTCCTCACCGTTGTGAACTATAAGCTATGCCCTATTCTCCGCTACTTTTAAGTCATCTTCTTTACCAAGTCGATCCTATGAGGCCCTTGCCCCAATCAGCTAAGAAGGAGGGTCAAACCATATTTTTTTCGCCCCTTATTCGACCTCACCACTTCCTATAGTTCCAGAGGTCGAACTACGCTTTATCATTTTCTTCTTTGGAAATGCCCGAGCTAACTTTCTCAACTTAGTAGACTCTGGCACATCTGCAAAGTCCACTCTAGAGGCCTTAGGAAAGACTACTCATTTCTCTCTATCAGCTCCCCTCTTCTTGTTGCCACCAACACCTATCATTAGCCTCGTTGTTTGAGACTTATAAACTTTCTCAGACTGGCTGTTAGCACATTTCTTTAAGCTAATGCCAAGTTCTTTCAAAATAGCCTCAAGCTCAAATCCTTCCTGAGTAACAGTATCTAATAGGGATTCCTTCCTCGTCACCTTTGATTGAGGACCTGTTAATTAACAACACATTATCACCAACAAAACAACATACAATTTCAAATTTTCAATATTTTACATTGTTATACTTACTTTATTTTACCGTTCTATACAGAAGTTCAATGGGTTCTTCATCATCTCTCTGAAGGCAATCACCCATCACCCATATCACATTATCATTCCGCATTGGACCTACTAAATTCAGTTTAAAGAAAAGAGGTCGAGTCAAACTCACAAAAAAGAATGCCCCTCCACTTGCAGAATTTTTTTTTACCACATAAAAATGTAAGACATCTTCAGGGGATATCCTCCGCTTAACCTCATCCTCCTCCCACAACTTATTCAAAAATTCACAGACGTTTATTACCTCCCACATGTTCCAATTCAACTAAAGACCGCATACCCTAATTTTATTCATAATCCCTTTTGCATGATTGCTAAGGGCGCGGACACAACCCATACTCCAATTGAGATAGGTAACATAGAAAACACTCTTCCAGGTCGCCCTAGACATTCCCGTCATAATACTCCAGGGAGATCGAAACGTCTAAACCCCTATTTAATTTCTCCTTCTCTAGATCCGCCAATAAAAAGAAGTTTTCCTCCCCAGATCCTGCGATATAACTTCTAAAATGCCTGTCGGCATATTCTTCAAAATTACCATATCTTCCCCCTACAGAAGCTTTGGCTTTATAAAACTCTATAAACGTATCAGAATTCAGATGATAGGATACCAAATTTCTAGGAAAATCTAGAAATTGAATAACCACTGCTTCATCCTCCCTATCAGATACTAAATTCTCAGATTCAGCCGATCGACAAGAGATCGATGCCTCATTGACAGGTGAACTCTCCATATCAGCTATAGCTCTACATATGAGGTTTGATCCTACATAAAACTCCTCATGCTTGCCCTACTTACAGGTCCAGGTATCCTATTATTATCTTTTATATATATCACCCACATACATATATCTTTCGTATCTCATTTTACAAATATATCAAATAATATTTTATAGATTGCTATAAATAGTAATCTTTAGATTTGCATATCACAACAAAAGATTTTTGAAAAAAACACATTCAAAGTATCATAAATCATTTACTAACCTTCTATGTCAGAATATGAATCTGAGACAATGCCAAATCCTTCCCCCACAACGCTACTATGCAACCACCTTCGTGACTCAGTCTTTCTTTGCAACTTTCTCTTACTTTGATTGCTGATCACTTTTGATTAGTTTCTCACTAAATTCTCTACTATTTTTTCTCTTTCTTCTCTTACTGCCCTTCAAGTTTTTAGAAGTTCATAAACGTTTGAATGAAGAAGATAAAGAATTATTAATATTTTCTCTCGCTAACTGCAAGATATTGTTAGTCTCGTACGAGCCACCCTCAATTTTAGAACCGAGGCATCCCTTCCACAATCAGTATAAGATGTTTTGCACCTTTTGGTGAAGATACCTTCCCATCATTACCCCCTGCCCTATATTTTAATATATTTTTATCTCTCTTTTCTAAATCTCCCTCTGACCTACCCATACCCATGATGACCCAACATTTACACGCAATCAAACTTTCCCTATAATTATACTCAAGATAAAATCAAAAGCTGCCTGCTTTTTCTATTTTTTCCTTCTTCTACTTATAGAATTGCTGACGTCGTTTCCAGAGCTCTCAACATTTTAAAAATATTCAAATTCATTTTTTACAACAGTCACTAACAACCTTTGCAATAATAAAGGACAGATTCAAACTTCATTCTCATTGCATTTCTTTGACATTTATTTGAACTCATACAATTACCTCCCTTACATATAATTACACCTGAAATGTCCCTGATGTTTTGGGGAGCCACACCTGATCAGTTTGCCTCCTGCAATACTCATATCTTCCAACTTAATCTCTTCTTCAGTAATTAGTCTCACAATATCTTTTCGAGCTGAAGGCTCCATAATCACTTCCCTAGCTCCTCGTAGAAGTGACGTCTGTACTCAAGTTCCCTACCCATCTAATCTAAACCTTCAAACTAACACTTTATTACTGGCAGGTCAGCATCATAGTCTAACAAGCCAAAAATCCACTATCGCACTTCAGCTATCTTTATTGCCAACCGTCCCTCTACAACATAACAAATTCTCTTAGATCTAGTCCACACCATTTCTATTTTCTTCCACCTGCTTAGAAGCTCATTTCCTCCTATTTATGTAGTTTTCTAAGTTACTCCAGAACCCCCATAATTCGTAATTATATTATGTTCTTTTATAACATAAAACCCTAGTATCCTGAGGAAAATTATTTGAACTTATCTAACCAGATCGACCTCAATAAATTTGACCTATTCCATCTTGAACTTTTGTTTTCCAAATCCAATATTCTGGAATGACCTCCCTGAACTTAAATTTCCAATTCTTATATATCCTGAAACTTCTACAGTAACTCTTTCCCCCAATAATTATAAGTCATTCAGTTCAAAAATAAATTCTTTCACAGCTTTTATGCTACAAACATATTTTTACAGCTCGATTACTATAAAAGATTTTGTCGTTCCAATCTCATACATTATATTTCATCCTCTATTCGTAAATCTTCAAATTATTTATAGCTCGATTTCAAGAGTTATTCTATATATCAACACGGAGTTTGAATAGCAAATTTTATTAAGCTCGAATATAAATTACAGGTATTTTACAAATATTGAATCTTTCAGATACTTTACAGAAAACAAGTCTTTTAGGTACTTTATAAATAACAAGTCTTTCAGGTACTCTAAAATAGGAAATCCTTCAAATCATCTGGCTTTAGTAATGTTTCACTCAAGGAATCTTCTGAAGTATTGGAAGTCACTAGACATCCTTCTCCCTTCACACCAGATAACTCTGACCAGAAACTAGGTTTGGAGGAAGTCTGGGCATGAAAGTTAAAAGAGTCAGTGCTTGAACCAACTCTTCAAGCAGAAGGTCTTCTTAGAGCCAAAAAACAATTATGGTGCAGAAACAAACTTCCATTCTCTGTCTTCCATCTCCGCTACCACCGTCGCCTCTTCTATAAACATCACCATCAGAGAGTTGGAGGAGATGAAGAAGGCCCAACCTTAACATCTAATCCTACACCAGACATTGGCAAGACATCCTTACAGTTACGCCAACCCCCGCATCTATCTCCTTAACATTCTCTTCTGGCCGCAGGGATGCGAAGACACCTTTTATGTTTCTCGCCTGTCAAGACATCGTAATAAAATCTCTACATAAAGTAAAAATCTTTTTCAGCTTCAACCACTTCTTCTTCCGACATACACTGATACGTCGGTGGAACGGGAATGGGGGTAGGCATTTCTAAGGACTGATCTCCAAAATATCTTAACTTCAACTTCTGCATCTCAAAAGAAACTTTCTCCTCGCAAGCCATTCTCCGGGTCTTCACCATTGCCAATCTAGACTTCTAGAGAATTTTGCAACAAACAACGTACTTTGCCACAATCCTCTGTACAGGAATTATTTATATAACCCTAATATTTAATGTGCAAGTACGTTTCCCAAGCGTCATCATTCAAAATGGACGAAACTCTCAAAACCCCAGGCATCGTGTATATCAATATTCCTATCACTACTCAATACACAAATATCCCCCTCCCCAAAAAATATACACATTTTTCATGCAGTCAAATCCACATTAATACTTCCTTCCTTTTCAACTTCCAAAACCCATATACCCATATACCCATAAATTCTTTCTTAACCAAAGCCACTCGTGACTTCGGGTTGTAAGGGGGTGATTGTAGGGATCTATCCATCGATCTAACCCAATTCAAACTATTTCAAGTTTAAACAGTGTTCATATCAGACTCGAGGTCATAGTTTTTCATGCTAAATTACCTGTGTCATTTCTTATTTTACATTAGTTTTTATCACAGGAACATTGGTATAAGATCTAATTCTGAGCCATCTCTAGCTTAAGGAATTAGGCCATTACAATAATAGTTAATACTAAGGATATGTCAAAGATTAGTTAAAGAACACCATCGTTGTCTTATCTAGATACCTTTACATAAGTTAAGGAGCAACGAGGTTCAACGGATTATAAACTTGCAATTGGTCGTAAATAAATTACTAGATACATTCATAGACACTGTTCAAGTATCATAGGTGTATGTACCTATAAGTAATACACCAAGATAGCTAAACGTTTTGGGAGAATTAGTACCAAAAATGAATCTGAGGCCCGTGCTTTGTACATAACACTATTAAAAGAGAGTATTCTGATCCGGGGAGCTGTAGAATAATGGACAAATATGACTAATAGTGTAGTCCGTTTATTAGGGATGGAACCACCCATCTATAAGATAATTGTAGCCGCGTAACCAGCTGATGCATTGTGAGACAATCCCAGGGTAACACATACATATGATAATAAGAAGTTCTCAATTAATTAAAGTCTGCAATGGCAAAATGTAGGATAATCAAATAGTAATTTATCGGCAGGGTATTCATATTCGTTGTTATGCTCGCCAACAAGGATGACAATTCAAAATCACTTACTGTTAACGGCTGTGTATTGGTGTATATTGCCCAAAGTGGGTATCTGTAATATAAGTAGAGTTCAGTTTGGTAACATAATGCGAAGTGATGTCATAGAGCCCATCGGTTACAAATGATCACGGAAACATGATTAACTTAGAGAGATAATTAGGTGAAGGTAAAACTAGTTGCCCTGGAATTCTATTTGAGGCCTGGCATCGATTAAAATAAGACCTATTATTCGGATATGGACACTATAATGTTTCAGTACTGATTTGTCTATCAGTTGTCAAGGAGTAGCTAGACATGCACCTTATATAATTACCATGAATTTATATGGGAAAATTGATAGAAATATCTACATGAAGCCACCAAGGGAGGTATAAGCTTCTGGAAGCGATTAAGCCCAACGAACATGAGTTACGTCCAAAACATAATTGGATAAGTCACTGTTGGCTTGAAGCAATTACGGCCCATGTAACATAGTATGTTGACTGAATATTTGAAGGTTGAGAACTTTGTAAATAATCTTATCTGACCATGCGTTCTCCTTAAAAACACATATATTGGCTTAAGTTATGATAAAAGTGTATTAAATGATGTGGAATATTTTTTTTGGCCGTCTGGTCATACTTCCCCACAAGCATATACTGTGCATCCATGTCGGTTGAATCATCTGGAATTATGATATTTGGAGTACTAGAAGTAGGTGTAGAGGGATCGATGCCGGAAGTACCTGGGCTATTGTTAAGATTTGATTTCCTAGCGACGTTGTGGCTGGGATCCCAATGTGATGAATTTATGACCATTTTAGGCAATGTTCTAAAACTTTGTAAGCCTCCCCAAATAAAAATGGATTTTTATATATATATTTTTGAATGTCTCATATGCCATACATTCCAGGAAATCAAGTTTCAAATTATAATAAGTACAATTTACCTAATAAAATTAATAAAATGAGAAAACAAAAATTACTTCTGAAGTCGCCCGTTCCAATGCCGATAAAATGTCGGCTTTCGACGTCTTGAATGATGCCTCTACAAATTGAATAATCCTTATTGAGCCGCCCCTTATACGCATAATTGATACCATTGCATGATTGCTACATCGATTGGTCATTATAGAATGAGTTTAATTGGTTATGCACCTTGAACAAAAATATAGCAGCTTTTTAGTTATTCCTGGCAGCGAGGTTTTGAGACACTTGGGGTTGCATACGTGATTAACAAAATCATTGAATAACCAATTTTTTGAGTTTTGATGTCCTTTATTATCATAATCAACTTCATCCTCAACCTCAACTACATCCTCAACTGTCTTTCTTTTAGGCTTCGCCTTTCCATGGGTATTACATCTCGTAAGAACCAGATTACGAACTAGAGAGATAATTGAAGATACAACTGGTGATATATTAAGGTTTAAATTATTTAAACCCCATCTACCTCTCATCAGTGTGGTAATCATACTTTTGCCGGCGTAATAAAAAATATAAATTCCCCAGTTAAGACTACGAGCCCGTATGAGGTTCAAATTGAGGGTAATATCCTTGTTTTTGGTAATAAGGGAAATATCCTTGGGTTTGGGAATAAATTGATTATCGTATGGTGGGAATAATTATCAAACATGATAATCATGATAGTAGGAAGGGTTAGGTATTTGCGGTGAATCAAATGTACCGAATTACATCGGAAATATGTTCCCTTGTTGGTTCATATTGGAGAATTAAGAGTGGCTTTGAAAATTAGATTCAGAGCTTTAGAAAGACATGACGGTTTTACTTGTAAGCTAAGGAAGGAGTAGAGTCTAGATTAAGAGCTTAGAATGTAAATGATAAATAACTTGTATAGATAAAATAAAATAACCGTTGAGCTACTTGGTCAACATGTTTTCATGGGAATATAGCTATTGAACAACTTGGTCAACAAGTTACCATATAAATATAGCCATTGAGCTACGTAGTAAACAAGTTTCCACATGAATATAGCCGTTTAGCTACTTGGTCAACAAGTTTCCTCATGAATATAGCTATTATGATACTTAGTAAAAAAAATTTCATGAATATAGCCGTTGAACTACTTGGTCAACAAGTTTAAACATGAATATAGTCGTTGAGCTACTTGGTAAACAAGTTTCTACATGAATATAGCTGTTGAGCTACTTGGTCAACAAGTTTCCACATGAATATAACTGTTGAGCTACTTGGTAAACAAGTTTCCATATGAATATAGCCATTGAGGTACTTGGTAAACAAGTTTCTACAGGAATATAGCCGTTGAACTACTTGGTCAACAAGTTTCCACATGAATATAGTCGTTGAGCTACTTGGTAAACAAGTTTCTACATATATTTAGTTGTTGAGGTACTTGGTCAAAAAGTATCTACATGAATATAGTCATTGAGCTATTTGGTAATCAAGTTTTGACATGTATATAGCCGTTGAGCTACTTGGTTAACAAGTTTCCACATGAATATACCCGTTGAGCTACTTGGTAAATAAGTATCCACATAAATATAGTTGCTGAGCTACATGGTCATCAAGTTTCCATATGAATATTGTCGTTGAGTTACCTTGTAAATAAGTTTCCACATGAATATAGCCGTTGAGCGACTTGGTCAACACGTTTCGACATGAATATAGCCGTTGAGCTACTTGGTTAACAGGTTTCCACATGAATATAGCCGTTGAGCTACTTGGTTAACAAGTTTCCATATGAATATAGCAATTAAAAAAGTTGGTAAATAGGTTTTTAATAAATATACCTGTTGAACTACTTGGTCAACAAGTTTTAACATGAATATAGTTCGTGAGCTACTTGGTAAACAAGTTTCTACTTGAATATAGCCATTGAGCTACTTGGTCAACAAGTTTCTACATGAATATAACTGTTAAGTTACTTGGTCAACAAGTTTTCACATGAATATAGCCGTTGAGATACTTGGTCAACAAGTTTCCACATGAATATAGGTGTAGGGAACTAACTTCGTTTAGAGGTGAAGTTGGTTCTTACAACGCAAAATCTATCTTTAATCAAAGGGATGTAAGCAATTAGTCTAGAGTAAAAACTAACTATAGAAAAAATCTTGCGTAGAGGCCCGAATGTGACTCTCTACGACCTCTGATGAGGATTTTTTAGATAGATTATATTACTGAAGAGTAATTAAAGGGTTCGAATACAGCAAATATTGGGAGGGCGAAGGTAAAATGCAAGGGACTGGGGGTCACTCTTCTAACCCCCACAAGGTTTCCTCTCTCCTCTATTTATAGAGTCATAGGAAGTTGAGTCACCAAGTGTGGGTCAGGAGTACATGATTATTGTCAGGAAATCTTGGCGAGTTAAGGCGCCGGCTCTGTCTGTACTGTTACTGTGACAGCTGTCTGATGTGTCTCTGTACTTTGGCACTGTGGCGTAGTGGCTAGCCTTTCATTGTAGCTGTAAAGGCTAATCATTACGATGGATTGTCTGGTGAGCTGGCTGTCTGTCCTGTCATACTTTGACCACGTGTAGAAGTGGTCAAAGAGTATTTGTTGCAACATGTTAGTCTGTCCTCGAAGCTTTGTCTGGTGTCAAATCTTCATCTTTAAGGGATTTCAGGGAAGTCTGCTTTAGGGATTGAGTAGGCTTTGATACATTCGAGTAGGCTGTGAAGTGGGCTTCGATTGTCTATTAAGGGTTGCGAGTAGGCTACTACATTTGCCCCCTCTCAGCGGAGGTATCGAAGCCAGGTAGAGAGGTGTTCACTGAGAAAGCTATTCAGTCATGGAACCTGAGTTGTTTGACTGTTGGTTTTTGGATAAGTAATAAAAGAGGGTAATTAAGAGGTGCAGGTGGTTATAGGGTAATAAATGAGGTGGAGGCTATAAAGATGGGTTATTGTGAAGGGATGCTGTATCTTCTCCCCGTTACAGTAGTCTTTTTCTCTTTTTCTTGATTCTTAGCATTTGAATGGACACCATGCCAAACAGACGTTACCAGAAGAGAAAGGGATTCGTTCACGATCGTCGAGTGGGGCAGAAGATGGGGGAACTGCATATGAAGTTTTTTTGGGCAGTATGATCTGAATTTGGACATGTCGGACCTAATGGAGGTAGGCCCTGAGGAGTTCATCAATGGTGATACTTATGCCTATCTGTGGGAGCAACTAAGGTTTGAATTTACGACTGCTGAGAGGCGCTATCTCTTTTTGATGGCTCTGGCCGAAAGTCTTGTTTGTGCAGAAGAGATCATCAAGGAGCAAGACGCAGCAAGCGGAGCTGGACCTTCCGAACGTAGGGCTACTGGTTTATGTAGTGGATACTTGTATTATGGAAAGCTCTTGTTTTTATGTATGGGGCTTCGGGAGCTTCCCACATATGGTGCCAATTGTAGGGAACTAACTTTGTTTAGAGGTGAAGTTGGTTCTTACAACGAAAAATCTATCTTCAATCAAAGGGATGAAAGAAATTAGTCTAGAGTAAGAACTAACTATAGAAAAACTCTTGCATAGAGGCCCGAATATGACTCTCTACTACCTCTGATTAGGATTTTTAAGATAGATTATATTATTGAAGAGTAATTGGAGGGCTCGAATACAGTGAATATTGGGAGGTCGAAGGTAAAATGCAAGGGGCTGGGGGTTATTCTTCTAACCCCCACTTTGTTTCCCCTCTCCTCTATTTATAGAGTCATAGGAAGCTGAGTTACCAACTGTGGGTCAGGAGTACATGATTACTGTCAGTAAATCCCAACGAGTTATGGCGCCAGCTCTATCTGTACTGTTACTGTGATAACTGTCTGATGTGTCTCTATACGTCGGCACTGTGGCACAGTGGTCGGCCTGTCACTGTAGCGGTAAAGGCCAATCATTACGCTGGCTTGTCTGGTGAGCTGGCTGTTTGTCCCGTCATACTTTGACCATGTATAGATGTGGTCGAAGGGTATTTGTCACGACGTGTTAGTCTATCCTCGAAGCTTTATCTGGTGTCGAAGCTTCATCTTCGTGGGAACTCAGGGAGTCTGTATTAGGGATTGAGTAGGCTTCGATACATTCGAGTAGGTTGTAAAGTGGGCTTCGGCTGTCTATCGAAGGCTGCAAGTAGGCTACTACAATAATTGTTGAACTACTTGGTTAACAAGTTTCTACATGAATATAGGCGTTGAGCTACTTGGTAAACAAGTTTCAACATATATATAGCTGTTGAGCTACTTGGTCAACAAGTTTCTACATGAATATAGTCGTTGAGCTATTTGGTAAGCAAGTTTCCACATGAATATAGCCGTTGAGCCACTTGGTCAACAAGTTTCCACATGAATATAACCGTTGAGCAACTTAGTATATAGGTGTCCATTTGAATATAGTTGTTGAGTTACTTTTTCATCAAGTTTCTATATGAAAATAGTCGCTGAGCTACTTGGTAAACAAGTTTCTACATGAATATATCCGTTGATCTACTTGGTTAACCTATTTCCATAAGAATATAGTCGTTGAGGTACTTGGTAAATAAGTTTCCACATGAATATAGCCATTGAGCTACTTGTCAACAAGTTCCCACATGATTAAAGATGTTGAACTACTTCATAAACAAGTTTCTACATGAATATTGCCGTTGAGCTACTTGGTCAGCAAGTTTCCACATGAATATTTCCGTTGAGCTACTTGGTCTACAAGTTTCCACATGAATATAGCCATGGTGGTACTTGGTCAACAAGTTTACTCCAATAAACTATTGCGTTGTAGATTACCAAATAAACCAAGTATAGAGTGGAGGTCATAAAATCACTAAGTATCACAAGAGTGGTGATAAAACAACACAATATCGTTAAGGAAATGCCATTGCAAAACTTCACCGACAAAAAACTAAGTATGTAGAAGGGAAGAAATACATTTCATAATTGGTGTTTTGAAGTGTTTAAAGAAATTCCCCGTATGGAGGAGCTCATAAAAAAAACTAATGAAACTATTTTTTCAATAAAGGGAAGGTGTTTAAGGAAATACCAAACCGAAAGAGGGGAAAAAAAACTAAGTATAAACCAATGCACATACAATAGAGGGCAAGGGAAGTTGTTTGAGGAAATACCTCAAAAAAAATTACCAAAAAAAAACTAAGTATGGAGTTGGTGGAATTTTTTAACAAAGTTGTAGGCTACTGCCGCGTAGTTCAGAACTGTGTGGCAACCTCTTGAGAGACAAGTGGCCTAACTAGTCCCTCTATTTTCCCTGCAGTTCTGAACTGCGTGTTAGACAAAGATACTAGATTAAGCCACATGTCTCACAAGGCATAGTTCTGAACTGCGCGGCAAGAGCCTGCAACTTTGTATTTTTCTTCCCTTTTCCATATTTAGTTTTTTTTTGTAATTTTTCTTTGTGGTATTTCCTCAAGCACATGATGTGCCCTTTAATGTGTGTGCATCTCTTCATACTTAGTTTTTTTTCCTCTTTCGTTTAGGCATTTCATCAAATACCTTCCTTATATTGTAATATTATCAAAATTAATTATTTTATCAGCTTCTGTCTATCGGTAATTTCATTTAAACACTTGGAAATACCTAGTATTTGAAGCAAACATATGTTTAACATAATGCATAATCATTTAAACATAGCATATCAAAGTTCTAAAGAAAACATAGCATAAACTCGATAGTTTAAACAAAACCTAATAAATTTTATAGCCTAAGTGGGATGGCCTCTCTTCGTTTAGCGGGTGTGACTTGGATAATTTTTGGCTCTGTCTGGTAGTTAATAGACATATTATCTAGTCTCTCTCTCGTGACTTGAATAATTTCCCGTGACAGGCACAGGTGTTCCTCTAACTCCTCTGTACGTTAAAAGTATTACCTCAAATCTTCATATGCCGCATATTGCATTCCTTGGTTTTGGATGCCCCAACTTATCCACACTATACCTAGGTGGACATGGGTGTGGTACCTAAACGGCATGGATCGGTAGCCATCTTCGTTCTCCATTGGCTCTTGCCATTTTCATGAACCATCCTATATCCCCCACTTCCTAGCCATATGCCTCAACACCATAGTTTTACACCTGATAAGATGTGGCTAAACTCAAAGTAGGTGGTAGAGTTATATCGGGACTCACTAGATAACCCCCGACCATCCATATATTTCTAGCCCTCTTTACTAAACTGTAACTGCTCTTGGGATTTGAATGAGCCAAACGCCAATATGTCATGTAATCCACGTCATCAATGATATAATTGGGTCGATTGTAGAAGTCCAACTCTTCAGTCCCTGATAATATTTTCGATCATACCGCGAGAATTCCATAATCTCTTGTGAGGGGTCATAGGGAACACTATCATGCCCAGTGTTCTGACGCATACACCGATCTCTAAAATACCAAAATGTACAGTTCCCGTATGGGACTGAAACAAATAGAACCCATTTTTTTACTGAGCAGCTTGGCAAGTCTTATATATAGAAAAATTGTTTGTCTGGACTTTGTCTATGGTTGCCAATCAATATTGGTTCTGTCATTTCTCTGATCACAGTAAAAGAATGATGGATTTTAAACCCCGAACTAGCGCTTTCATCTTTTCAGACACCCATACAAGGATAAACATGGTTGAAGCTGGAAACCTTTACCATATACATTCCAATGCGTTTGTACTCAAAGAATCAAAACTCTAAAAGAGCATAGAAGCCTATAACTGATCTCTTCCCCTTCCCATTCTTTAGAACTGAGACTTCATCTAGTCCCTGATACAAAGCTGCCATAATTGGAGTAGCACAGCCGAACTTCGACGCACCTAGAATATGGTGGCCAGTTAAAGCTATAAGATAATCGGCTGGTAGAGATGTACTAGCATTTGAGAAGAAGATATTACCCATCATATATGTAGTAAATGCCCTCGTACACACGATATCCATGTCTTGGTTGTAATTGTTGGTTTCGGGATTCTAAGCATCTTTCCAAGATTTTAAATATGCGGGAGTGATACTACCGTAGATGATTTTATTGGTTGTGATTCCGGGGAACATCGCTTGTGCTTCTTCGAACATTAAGTGCTTATCGTCGTACGGGACTTCAAGACCCATTCTAAAAAGCATGCCCGCTGGCATAACAAAGTCTAATGGCAGAAAGCCAACTTCCTTGCAAGGGAAGTAAAATGTATGGGTAGAGGGCCACCACCATTCTATGAGATCATGAATTAAGCGACTATCAGAGTTTCCCGCCTCAATCAACAAAAAATCTTCAAAACCGATATTGTCAACCAACCTCTTCAGCGTGGGATACCTGGCAATCCATTGGTACCACTTCAATACCTTATCCAGTGATCCTCTACATTGTATTTTATCTCGGTTTTTCATAAAAAACACATCAACATATTATACTTTCATTTGGGCATTTTGTCAAACATTTGGCAAACAACGTTAATAGCACATAAATTTTACACAAAAAGCTTAGCGACAATTTTTTCGATCCAATGTCAATATAAACCTAATTTTCTTGGATAATATCCAGTCGGTAAAAATCTTCAAGGGTTGAGGCGGGATCATTTTCTGTGAGTTTAAATGGCCACATATTTGTTACCAATTCCTTCCCTCTTCATTTAACTTTGGAGCTTGGCCTACGTTTTGTTTTGGGAATAGCCTAACTTGACTCTCCTGACATTGTTATTCTATTAATGGCCTTGAATTAATATGGAAAATGTGAGGCTGGGAAACTTGTAAAATAAGTTGGGTTTGGGAAACTTTAGGTATGGGAAACTATAAGCAATACTTAACAACTATGAAATAAGAAAGGATTGCAGGCAATTTGAAGTAATTTCATACAGGCTTTTACCGCGCAATTCTAAGCTGCACAATATTAATTAAAAAAAATGTGGTAAACTTTGATTGGTTGTCCCTCCCCGTAGTTCTAAACAACACATTTGGATTAGAAGCTTAAGATGTTGAAGCGTGACTAGATTATGGGTGTAAATTATGCCCCACAGTTCTGAACTGCGGCGGCTAATATTCACCTTGATTTTTTTCTTAATTGTTGTGGGCTGGATTGGGGTGATTGTATCCACCTAGTTTTTGGGTGAATTCACCCACCCTACTACTACAGATGCTCTAATATAACTTGAACAACTTAAATTTCATCACTAAAAATATTCCCTTCATTTGATCACGAATATGATGATGAGGATAAATGTTGGAGTCATCTGAAGAGAGATCATCAAACCATCTTCTTCAACTCCACGTCATCTTAAAACCTTCAATCTATCATTCTTTGATCTTCTTGGCCCACCGGTTAATGCACCCCTCAATTATTTTTATACCAATTCATCATTCTTTAGTGAAGGTGAAGACCAAGATTCTTGGATCAAAAGGTTCGATTGTCTACAAAAGTCTCTTTCAGAAGTATTTACTTTATACCATCCCTTTGCAAAGAGGTACAAAGATGGGGATTTAAACGATTATAATACCTCTGGGATGGACTTGATTGAAGCTACCGTGATAAAATGTAACCTCTCGGATATTATTAGTAACCCAAATGGTGAGGTACTGAAATAGTTACTACCATTTGATACTTTTTCTATCACGAATATTGGATATGGGTCTGGGCTGAGAGTACTCTTGGCCATACAAGTCAAATATTTTGATTATGGAGGAACTACAATTTCAGTGTGTCTTTCACACATGGTGGCCGATGGCGCTTGCGTAACTATATTTATGAAAACATGGGCTGTAGTGGCAAGGGGGTACCCCAGCTGAAGATGTTTGTCCTAATTTTGATATAGGAACATTGCTCCCACCAAAGGATATAGCAGTGTATGATTTAATTTTTGGCATCGCTATAGAGAATATCATCACACAAAGGTATGTTTTTTAGGCCTCGTATACTTATTCCCTTAGGATCAAGCTCAAATCAAATTTGGCATACCCGAAACGTGTAAAAGCTGTATCCGCTTTTATTTGGAATCGATTTGAGGATGTTGCTCAAGCTAATGGAGGAAATAATCCGATACAATATGTAATAGTGCATGTATTTAAGTGAAGAGAAAGGGTGCTTCCACCTTTGCCAGATTCCTCCATTGCATTGGCGGTAGTACCAGCTGTAATGGCCTAATTCTGTAAGGTCGAGATGACTCAGAATTAGCTCTTACACTAATGTTCATATGAAAAAAACTAATGTAAAGTAAGAAATGACACAGGTAATTTAGCGTGGAAAACCTCTAAATAGGTTAAAAACCATAACCTCGAGTTGAAGGTTATAGTAATAATAACTTTTATTGCTTGAGGCCGATATCTTATTACAAGTGATCTCTCAAACTAGAAATACTTGATCTTATAAATAAGAAATTTATTATTTTGAAAATCTAGAAAATATGGTTTTCTTGGTGATTTTTCATATATATTTTTTGTTCCTTGTCTCTTCTAGAACTTTTCCCTTATATAGGACTTGCCCGCAGTTTATTATCTTGCAGAAGCACATTCTTCAAACAATGTGGGAAGTGGTGGTTGATTGAATAATTATTGAGTTTGAAAAAGATAGGTGTCTTTGACTTGTTCATGCTTTTCTGTTTGTGCTCGATCCACGTTCTTTAACAGTTCGTCGGCAAGGAGACACTATTGATTGTTAATGTCACATGTAAAATGCATGAGTCTGATATGGAAGTAGTTCGAATTTGGTTAGATCGAGGGATAGGTCCCAATAATTGCCCCCTTGCAATTGAAGTCACGTGTGGCTTTGGTTGAGAAAGAATCTGTAGAGTTATGTTATTAGAAGTTGAAAAGAAATTATGACGTATTAATGTTTATTTGACTGTTATGAAAATTGGGTATTTATTTTATGTGGTGGGAGATATCTGAGAGTGTCTTTGTATTGAATGATGACTACTTTGGAAATGTACCTTTGCATTAAATACAAGGGTGATATAAATAATACCTGTACTGAGGATTCTTGCAAAGAACACTATTTATTTAAAAAATTCTCTGGAAGTCTTGATTGATGATGGTGAAGACCCGGAGAATGGCTTATGAAGGGAGAGTTTCTGTAGAGATGCAGAAATTTAAGTTAAGGTACTTTGGGGACTAATCAATGGAGATGCCCACCCTATTCGCGTTCCACCGATGTATCAGGGTATGTTAGAAGAAGAAGCGGCTGAAGTTGAAGAAGATTTTTACTGTATGTGGAGATTTTATTATGTTGCCTTAATAGGCGAGCAACGTTTGAGGTGTCCCCACATCCTTGAGGAAGACAAGGATGAGGAGACAGATATGGGGGCCAGAGTAACTGCAGGGAAATATCACCGATATCTTGCGCAGGATTGGATTCTAATGTAGGGCCTTCTTTATCTCCACCAACTTTTTCATGGTGGTGGTAATAAAGGAGGCAATGGTGGTAGTGGAGAAGGAAGACGAAGGTTAGAAGTTTGCTTTTGTACCATCATCGTTTCTTACCTCTAAGAAGAAATTTTATTTGAAGAGTTGGTTCAAGCACTGACTTCCTTTCTACTATTGTTTCCATTTGAAGTTAGGCTCCATGTCTAAACTTTGACCAAACTCAAATGAATGAGGATGATCAGTGTTTTCCAATGTCTGCTTTGCTTCAGAAGATTTTTGGAGTGAAACATCACTGAAGATAGATAAACTGAAGGATTTATTATTTTTGGAGTACCTGAAAGGCTTGATATCTATGAAGTACCTGAAAGACTTGTTATCTGTAAAGTACCATAAAGACTTGTTATATGTAAACTACCTATAATTTATATTTGAGCTTAATAAAAAATGTTTATTCAAACTCTGTGTTGATAAATAAAATTAACTCTTGTGATCGAAATCGAGTTATGAGTAATTCTAAGATTTACGAATAGAGGATGAAATGTAATAAATAAGATTAAATCTACAAAGTATATTATAGTAATCGAGCTACAAAAATGTCTTTGCGAAATAAAAGATATGTAATTTTTTTTTTTCGAACAAAATAACTTAAAAGTATTGGGGAGATAACTACAGAAGATTTTGAATTTTCAGGGATTAAAAATTTGAGTTCAGGAAGATCTCTTTGAAATATTAGATTTGGATAAAATAAGTTTGAGATGAAGTATGCCGAATTCACTGAGGTCGATGTAGATAGATAAGTTTAAATAATTTATACTCAGGATACTAGGATTTTTTGTTGAGAAAAAAATATAATATAAATACGAATTGCGGGGGATTGAAAGTAATCTTGAAAATTGCATTAATAGGGGGAAATGAGTATAAATAGGAGTAAGACATAGAAGATGGTATGGTCTTGATCTGAGAGAATTTATTTTGTCGCTGAGGGACGATTGACAACTAAGATAGCTAAAGTGCAAGAACGTATTTTTGGCTTGCTAGATTATGATGATAACTTGGTAGTGTCCGAGTATTAGTTTGAAGGCTTTTATTGGATAGTTAGGTAACTTGAGTAAGGATGTCATTTCTACGAGGAGCTATTCCGGGAAGTGATTATGGAGCTTTTAGCTCGAAAAGAGGTTGTGAGACTAATTGCTAAAAACCATGGGATCAAACGGGGATCAGAAAAAAAAGTGGCAACCATGAGAGTCGACTTCTTTGTCATTTGAACCCTAACCCTAGTTTTTCTTGCTAGGGTTTCCATCACAGGTATTGATTATTCTATTTCATACTTTGAATTTCCTTTTGTTCGCCTATTTTTCCTTGCTAGCTCCTTCCTCAGCTCTAATTTCAGATTTTGTTCTTTCTGGTTCATGGCTTCACGCATTCTTCCGTACACACAATCAATCCTTCATCCTTCCACCCCACTAAATGATCCCACCCTCATCACCATCCCCTCTTCTCATGCTGCTGCTGAATTTCAGCTCAACCTCAAGGCGTTTGTGGACTCAATTTCTCTTTGTGATCTTGCTGTTATCATCAAACCCTCCTTCGCTATTGTTGCCGCTGTTCCAACAGTTAAACCGGTGCTGAAGATGTTCAAACCTGACCCTAGAATCTCCATGAAAGATGGCATGCCGGTGATTTGATTCAAACCGTCCGATCTGAACAAAGCTGCCATAGCTTTTAACACTACTTTGGTTATGAGCTTTCCTGCCGGCAAACCCTAATTTGACGTCATCGAGAGTAACATCAACTTTAATTGGGGTCTTACAGCTGTACCGAAGGTAGCGGTGCTCGATTTTTAACACATTATGGTGATTTTAATGTCAGAAAATGATGTTACAAAGGCTCTCTCTGGGCAAATCAAAGGTTTCTTCTTCAAGCTCGCTCGGTGGACTGTCGATTTTGACCCCAAAAAGGACTCTCCTTTTGCTCCTGTTTGGATTCAGTTTCCGGGTTTAATGCTCCATCTACAAAACAATGGGATAATCAAGGAATTGGCCGGTCTCGTTGGGAAATACTTAATCACGGATACAACAACACTAAGTCTGAGTCGACCAAGCACTGTTCGGGCTTGTGTGGAGGTTAACCTTATGAAGGAACTCCCGGCTAAAATAGGACTCGCCTTCAGCAAAGCTTACACATTGGAGCAATCAGCCTTGTACGAAAGACTTCCGAAGTTTTGTACAAACTGCATTCTGCAAGGGCACAACAAGGCGAACTGTACCAAACTTCTCCCAAATACTATGACTGATAAAAGGGAGGCGATTCGACATGGGAAAGCTTCAGCTATGGAGACATCTGTTACCACAAACAATAAAGCATCACAGCATCAGATTATAGAGGCTCTGGGAGCAGATTATGGGTATATCACAGTAGCAACTTCGCCTCAACCAGTGGGGCAGCATGCAGCACCGGCAGTGGGGTAGCTTATAGAGAGAATAGAGGGGCAATAAGTGCTACATACTACATCACCTGAGCTTAACAGGGTGGGGCAATCGGCAGTAAGCAAACTCGCAAACAACATTAATACAGCGGTGGTTGAACGAGTTGAAACAGTAAAACAGACTGCAACACAACAAATTTCAGATGGTGTTTTCTAGCTGCTGAAGGACGTGGGCCGAGGTTGCCATTCGGACAGTAAGAACTATGGAAAGGAAGACACCACAGAATGGACTCCAGTCGAACAATACCAATTTAAACCTCATCGTATTCCACTCAGCGTAGTCACAAGGAGCAAGGGTGCTCTCCAATCCAAATCCAAGTAATTTCCATGGTGATAGGTCTATTACAAGCTTGGAATTGTAGGGGTATTGGTAATGCCAAGACAATAAATCATCTCAATAAGATTATAAAACAATACCGTATTTTGATAGTGGTTTTGCTCGAACCTTTTCAGGATGCATCACTAGGCTATAATCTGGGTAGAAAAATAAATTATAACTCTTTTATGTCTAACCAGCACATGGGGGGCAAAATCAGGGTATTTTGGAAACAAGACTATGATGTTGAATTAGTTTCTGCTTCTAATCAAATGCTGCATTGTAAGATAAGTTTTAATAATCAATGGAGTTCCTTTAATACCTTCGTCTATGCCAAATGTGAAATCTTTGAAAGAAGAACACTATGGGAGGATATCAATACAATCTCTATGACAATGAGGTCTCCATGGTGTACTATAGGTGATTTTAATACTATGAGACACCACTTGGAAAGGCTTGGAGGGAGAAGATCCGAACATAGATCCTTGGCAGAATTTGAGGAAATGATTCAGTCAGCCGGTCAAATGGAGGCTTCATTCACTGGCTCCAGATACACATGGTGCAATAATCATCGTGATAATTCAAGGCAATGGGAACAGTTGGATAGAATATTGGTGAACCCTAGCTTCATGTCATCCTTTCCCATTCACAAAATTTCCCATTTGGAAAGAGTTTGTTCTGATCACTCTCCGCTACTTCTTTCGTTCACCAACAACCTACATCAAGGTCCCCGACAATTTTGTTTCTTGAAAATGTGGTCATCTCATGCTAGCTTCCCTACCTTGGTACAAGATATCTGGCCTAGTGGTGTCTTCAGTAACTGTTTATCTTCTTTTTCCTATAAGCTTAAGAAGGTTAAATATGCAATCAGAGAATGGAATACAAATGTATTTGGCAACGTAACTTAGAATATCCATAAGCTACAGGATAGACTACTGCACTTAGATCACTTACTGCAGGAAGGTTAGGATGAACAGGTCAGTATTGAGTTGGGCACGGTACAGAGAGAACTTGCGGCCATGTTACATAATGAGGAGGTATTTTGGAGAGAACAGTCCAGAGTGAAGTGGGTTGTGGCAGGAGATGCCAATACAAATTTTTTTCATACCATAACACAAGTTAATAGAAATAGAACTTTTGTGACCGACTTTACTCTCCCTGATGGCACTGAGACAACTGAGGTAGATGTTATTCATGATGCCGCGGTGGGATATTTTTGAGATGTGCTTCAGGCCACAAACACTACTAAAGATGAAGAATTACTTGAGTGCATTCCTAACGTCATCACTGCAAACGAAGATACCAGTCTAACATGCATTCCAACTTTGGACGAATTACAAGCCAGTATGTTCTAAATCCCCAATGGCAGTGCTTCGGGCAGCGATGGTTTTACATCGGTTTTCTTTACTTCATGTTGGGACATCATCAAGGACGATATACATGGTGCTTCCAAGAATTCTTCAATGGTGCCTCACTCTCAAGGTGTTATACTTCTTCGTTCCTCTCATTAATACCAAAAGTGGATACCCCAAAATCGTTAGGTGACTACAGACCAATTAGTCTGTGCTTCGTTGTATACAAAAAATTTTCTTTAATTATTGCTAACAGGTTAAGTAAACTTCTTCTCAAATTAAGCTCTGGGAATCAGGGAGCTTACATTCAGGGCAAGGACATTAGTGAAACCATTACATTAGCTCAGGAAATGGTTGGGGATGTACACAAAAAGGTTAGAGGCTCTAATGTTATGATCAAGATAGACATGGAAAAGGCTTATGATAGGCTAGATTTGAGGTTCTTACGTCAGGTTTTGCACAAATTTGGCTTTTCCAACAGATGTATTTCACTCATAGAACAATGTGTTGAAACACCATGGTTCTCGGTGGTTCTGCAGGAGGTCTTCAAGGGATACTTCAAATCGTCAAGAGGCTTGCGACAGGGAGATCCTCTTTCTTCATTGCTCTTTATTATTGCCCAAAAAGTACTATCTAGAGGGCTATCCAAATGTTTTTTGGAGGGCGCGATTGGGCTATTCCATACATCTAGAGGTTGTATTCCTATCACTCATCTCTTATATGCTGATGATTTTCTCGTTTTCTTAAAGGGAATGTAACGATCCATCTCCGGGTTAATGCATTTCCTAGCAAGATATGAAAGTTTCTCCGGCCAATTAATCAACAAAGCTAAAAGCTGCTTATATGTACACCACAATGTATCTGCTTCAAGAAAACATATCATCCATAATGCCTGTGGGTTCCAACATCGCTCTTTTCCAATGACCTATTTGGGAGCTCCCATAAGTTATGGGCGGGTACTGCTTACTCATTTTGATCCATTGCTCACCAAAATTCAACGACGAATTGAAGGGTGGCAAAGAAAGATCTTATCACAAGGAGGTAAATTAGTGATGATAAACCATGTTCTGAACTCAATGCCCATACATCTCTTCTCATGCATTACGGTACCTCATGGTGTTATAACCAAAATTGAAGCAATGATTTTGAACTTCTTTTGGGGCAGTTTCCTTGTGAAAAATAAGCGACATTGGGTGGCATGGGATGCACTTTCTCTTCCAAAGGATGAGGGAGGACTTGGCATACGGCGACTTGAAGATATCAAGTATAGTCTACTCCTGAAAAAGTACTAGAATTATTTGTATAGCAGCTCTGCATGGGCATCTTTTTACTGGTATAAATATACCATATAAGGCGAACCCAATAGATTGCGATTCAGAGAGTCAGTTCTTTGGAAATAGATGAAAGGCCTCCTTCAGACAGTTGAAACTAACACTACTTGGTGCCTCGGCATAGGAAACAAAAAATTTTGGTTTGATAATTTGACCGGGGAAGGCAGTTTATCGGATATTCTAGAAATTGAATGCACGCAGCAGTTTTTGGTGAAGGACATCTTAATGACTGATGGTACCTGAAAATGGGATCTTCTTGAGCATGAGATTCCACCACATTGGAAGCATAATTTATCCCACAATTTTTTCCTAAATGATGATGAAGATAAAACACTTTGGGGTCCGTCAGGCAAAGGAAACTTTACCGTTAAATCTGCCTGGAATTTCTGGCGCAGCGCCGAAGTTATACAACATCGTATGAAATGGATATGGCACAACTTGATAACGGCAAAAGTACAAGTCTTTAGTTGGAAGGTTTGGAAGGAAGTTATATCTGTAGACGCACTAATACAGCGGCGAATCCCTCTTGTTTCTCGGTGTTACTGTTGTGTGGTGGGCGAAACTGAAATGCTAAACCATCTTCTTACTCAAGGAACTATTGTTGCTACGGTGTGGGCTTTCTTTGCCAATGCTTGTAGTGTACAGAAAGGGGTAAATGATAGTTGGTGGACTAGACAAGGTCTTTGGTTCCAAACAGCTTGTTCCGGAAATCAAATGGGTATAGTCATTGGAGTATTACCGGCCTACATAATCTGGGAATTATGGAAAAATCGATGCACTTATAGGTTTAAGGAAAAGCTTCTCTCTCCCTTAGTTATCATCAGAAACATCAATAAAGCATTAAAAGAGAGCATGCCCAAAATCAAAATAACGCAAAACAACAACTTCAGCGACAACATCTCACTACAAGTCTTGTAACTAGTTAATCAATCAGTATGTACCAAAAGTCCTGTGCTTCTACGATGGACATTCCTACCTCTCGGATATTTCATGCTCAATAGTGATGGTTCAAAACTCCCTTCCTGAATGAGTAGAGCAGGAGCAGTAATTAGAAGCAATATGGGTGAACTTTAACTTGGGTACAACATTGCACTTGGTCATGGCACTAATACAGCTACAGAAATGTTCGCTCTCCTTCCAAGTTGTGAATGCATTGTAAACGAAATGCCTGGCTTCCACTCATTGTTGAAGTAGATGCTCAACTTCTGGTAAACTGGTATAGATGTCAACATATTTGTCCCACAAAGTACAGTACAACTTGGAAGCTTATTATTCAGCTAGGAATGGAGCTTACAAATTACCATGATACAAACTTACAGGGAAGGCAATGGTACAGCTGACGGTCTCTCTAAGCTAGGCAGCTCACAACATTCACAACTTTTCTGGAATGCATCAACTCTTCCTATCCAGATCCGTGCAGCATACAGCATGGATAAACTAGGAATATCCACAATTAGGCAGTAAAAAGTAGCTAGGCTTTATGTCCTCCACATGTACTATTGCTTATCCCAATAAATAAAAAATTCATTCATTCAAAAAAAAAAAAAAAAGTTGGAAGATGTGAGGATTACTAGAGGCAAACTGATTAGGTGTGGCTCCCCCGTACATTTGGGATGTTTTATGTGTAATTATATGTGATAAAGGAATTTGTATGAGGTCGGATAACTGTCAAGGAAATATAATTAGGATGAAGTTTTTAATTTTTCCTTATTTGTTACAAATGTTTTTTGACTATTTTGAATAAAGAATTTAAATTTTTGAAATATGAGAGCTTTGGAAATGACTTCAGCAGTTCTATAAATAGTTGAAATATGAATTGAAAAAACAGGTAGCTTTGAGCTTTTGTCTCTTGTATTATTTGTAGGTAAAGTTCGATTGCGTGTAAGTATTGAGTCATCGTGAGTATGGTGAGGTTAGAGGAAGATTTAGGTAGTAGATATGAGAATATAATAAAATATAGGGCAGTGGGCGATGCTGGGAAGGTATTTTAACCAAAAAGGGGCAAAAGGTCTGGTATTAATTATGGAAAGGACACCTCTATTCCAAAACCAAGGGCTGCTCATACGAGGCCCAATAACTGCCAACAGTTAGAGAGAAACACTATAAATAATGCTTCATATTCTTCATTGAAAAATTTATCAACTTCTAAAAAATTAAAGAATAGAGATAGAGGAAAAAGAAAAAATAGCAGAGATTCTAGTAAAAGTTTAGACCAGAGTGATCAACAGTCAAGGCGAGAGAAGGTCAAGGAGTATTAGTCATGAATGTGGCTGGATTACAACATTTTGAAGAAAAGATTTGGCACTGCTTCAGATTTGTTTTCATACGTTGAAGGTTAGTAGAATGTTTTCGTGATACTGATGATGTGTATTTTTTGAAAGATTTTTATTGTTTTCAAATTTCAAAAAAATACTATTTACAGTAACCTATAGAAGTATGTTTGATATATTCGTATAAAAGAGATGTGAATGACATACGTATATGTATGATGTATGTATAAAAGATAATGATTGAATACTTAGATCTGTATGTAGGTCGAACGGGAGTAGTATTTGTGTAGAATAGGACCTCATCTTAGATTTGTAGTTGTGATGGGGACTTCCCCTGTGATGGCGGTGTTGGCCTCTGGTTATTCGGCTGAATCAAATAATGTAGAATTTGATAGGGAGAGCGAAGCAGAAGTGGTTCAATTTCCAGATTTTCTAGAACAATTGATATCATACCCTCCAAAATCTGATATGTTTAGAGAGTTCTGTAAATCTAAGGCTTTCATAGGGGGAAGATGGTTAAATTTTGTAGAACATGCCGATAGGCAGTTTAGAAGATGTATAAAAGGATTTGAGTCGGAACATTTCTTTCTGTTGGCTGATTTAGAGAAGGAGAAATTAGACAGGGGAATAAATGAATTGATCTCTTTGGTGTACTATGATGGGAATGTCCAGGGCTACCTGGAAGAGGGTTTTCTGTGTTACCTGCCTCAGTTAAAGTATAGGTTGAGTCTGCTTCTAAGAAATCTTGCAAAATGGATAATAAACATTATAGGGGTATGCCCTACCCAGTTGAATGGGAACATGTGGGAGGTAATAAATGTTTGTGAAAGATTGAATAAGTTGTAGGAGGAAAATCGTGAGGTAGAAAGTAGAATATATCCTGAGGATGTTTTACAATTTTATGGAGTGAAGAATTACTCTACAAGTGGAAGGGCATATTATTTTGCGAGCTCATCTTGGCATCTTTCCTTCGCTCTGAACTCAACAGGTCAAATGTTGAATGATAATGTGATTTGGGTGAAAGGTGATTGCCTTTAGAGAGATGATAAAGAACCCATGGAAGTTCTATATAAAACTGTGAAGAAAAGTTAGTGTAATAACGTATAATATTGAACTGCTAAAATCGATTGTTGTTCTGTTGTTGATAATGTGCTATTGTTTGACAGGTCTTTCATCGAAGGTGAAGAAGAAGAAGTCCCTGTTAGATATTGCTGCTCAAGAAGGGGTAGAGCTTGATGTATTGCTGAAAGACCTTGCTATTAATATAAATAAATGAGCTAACAGCAGGTTTGAGAAGGTTTATAAGTCTCAAGAAATGCGACTAATGGCGAGGTTTGGAGGCAATAAGAAGAAAAAAGCTGATAGAAAGAGACGAGTAGTTATGTCAAAAGCCTCTGCAGTGGATTACGCTAATGTATTGGAGTCTACTACGTCGAGGAAGCTAGCTTGGGCATTTCCGAAGAAGAAGATTTTAAAGTGTGGCTTGACCTCTGGAACAATGGAGAGTGGTAAGGTCGAGGGATAGGCAAAAAATAAAAGGCTAGACCCTTCTTCTAAACTTATTAGGGCAAAGGTCCCAGAGAATTGACCTAGCGAGGAAGATGAGTTGAAACCTATGAAGGATAGGGCGAGGCTTACAGCACGCAAGGGCATGGATGAGATGAGCACAGTGGCAAGTTTAATAATTTGACTATTTTCTGAATTCTATATAGTGTTTCGAGCCTAAAAATGTATTTGATTTGCTTTTTGTAGGTTGCACATTTGATGAAGGGGATATACCTCAAGATGGAGGAGTAGAAAGTCGAGCTTGAAACTGGGAAGGCAGAGCTCGAGAAGAATGTAGCTCGATTAAAGTCTGACTTGGCTCAGAAAGGGTAGCAACTGGCTTCTATGAAGGCTACACAAGAGGTAGAGACTATTGAACTGACAGAAGAATCGCGAAAGAATCTGAACAAGGTAGTAGTCTAGTGTGATAGAGTTGGGTGCCACCTTCTTAAAATGGGGTACTCCAAAGCTGAGGTGAATGACATTATGGAGGATACCTTTGTCGAAGAGGAGGAGGATGAAGCTGATGAGGCTGGACATGTAAAAGGGTTGAATGGTGTCTCTCCCCAAACCGAGCGAGAGATCCAAGGAGATGACATTGTGAACCCAGAGAATGAGAATAAGAAGGTAGACTAAAATTGTTGACTCTGTGGTTGTGTGATTATGAAGGATTTGTGAACTACAATTGTATGGATCATTGTAGGATAAATTTTTGTAGGCTAAGTGATATTTGTATATCTCTTTTTTAGGAACTTAAGGATATGCTCCTCATAATAAAAGACTTAGAGAATGAGCTCGCTAAGGAGAAAGACACCTCGGTGTCCCTGTTGACTTCGTAAGCGAAGCTACAGGTTTGAAAAGAGCATGAGATATTTGACTTGTATGCTACATTACTCTTGAACTGCACAAGAAGTTGGGCCTCCCTACTTTCTGTTCCATCTATAGGGAGAGGAAAAATTCCACTACTAGATACTCCTTGTATTAGAAGTAAGGATAACCCAGTCATTAAGGTTGATGAAGCTGAGCTTGAGATTGAAAGCAATAAATTTGAAGAGTACCTAGTGGGCAGCTTTATTGGGAAGAATCTTGCATATATCTTTGTTAAAGAAACACTCACTAAACTGTGGGCCTTGAAAGGAGATTTCAAAATGTCTACAAAGGGATTTAACATGTATTTTTTCAAATTCCCCAATCAAGAAGATCGAGAAAAGGACTTAGAAGCTGGCTCTCAACATATAGCCAGTAGATTATTCATTCGTCGGCCATGGAGGCCGTTTATTGAAGTTGAGAAGCTTGACCTTAGCACTATTCCAATCTGGGTGGTGCTGAACAATGTACCCATCAACATGAAAAATTATGAGGGACTTGGTAGAATTGCTAGCTCAGTGGGGATACCCTTGTATTTGGACAAAGCTACTGAGGAAAGAACTAGAAAAATATTCTCTAGAGTCTGTGTTGAGATTTCAACGAAATGCAAGTACTCAGAGGTGATTACTCTAAAGTGCAAGAATGGTCAGCTACCACAGGTTTATGCTGAGTATGCATGGCTGCCTATCAAATGCGCTCATTGTCAAGTATTTGGACATAATATGTATAATTGTGAGCATGCCCCACCCCCAGAGAAACCCAAAAAACATCAGAAGCCTTTCTTTCCACCCAATACCCGAAAGCCTGCAAACACAATCAATACAGTAATACAAAAGAGGACCCTAGACTTCCAAACAAGCTAAATCCAACTCAAATCCCAGGCAAATTCCAAAGGCAATGCCTCAAGCTTCAGCTAAACCTACTACAAAGCAGCAATGGACACCAGCCAGTTGCAACGACATTGTCAAGACTTCTAATAAATTTCATGCTCAATCCCAAGAATCTGAGATAGTAACTACTACAGTGACTGAAGTTGATGCTCAAGGTACCAATGATGAAGATTCTGAGGCCAGGGGTGAAGCCATTAAAGGAGAGATGCAACCAGTCAATGAAGGTGCTGATGCATGCCATAATTTTGAAGGACAATGCAGCAAAGAAATAGAAGAACATGAACCTGATAGTTCAGATGGAGCTGAAGCAAGTGGGGCAGAAATGGAGAAAAAGAGAGAGAAAAAAACCAACAAGAAAGAAAGAAGAATGAAACAAAAGGTAGAAAAGGTTTTTAAGGAAGCTCTTGATCAAGTGACCCCGTCTGCAGGCAAGTACCTCAATGAGGCTCAGGTATTTCCAACATAACCTAAATGCTTGTAATATGCAACATTGGATGCTGGAATATGAGAGGCCTAAATTACCGTGTTAGGCAAGTCAAAGTAAGAAACTGGATTAAAAAGTACAAGTTGGCAGGTATTTGTCTGGTTGAGAATAAAATCCTTGAAAATAAAAAAGAGAGAGTAGAGGACTCTATTTGTAAAGATTGGGAAATGATCCAAAACTACAGCCACTCCCCTAAAGGCAGAATTTGGTTCTGCTGGGATCCCAATTTGTTGGCTATTGCCACCATTGAGATCGAAGAACAAGTAATTTCGATGGAAGTCACTAATGTAGAACAAAAAAAGTTTAATTTGACTATTGTGTATGGTTGTAATGAATGAAAAAAGAGAGAGAAATTGTGGGATTATATTACAAGAAAGAATGCTAATATGTCCCTTTATTGGGCTCTTATGGGGGACTTCAACTCTATTCTCCATTCCAATGAGAAAGTGGGAGGACCCTCAGTTACTAATGCAAATTTTTGTGATTTCTTTAATTGTATACAAGCCACAGGACTCGTGGATTGTAAGTACAAAGGAAGCTTCCTCACCTAGTCAAACAAGAACATCCTTGGGAGAAGAATCTCTTGCAAGCTCGACAAGGTATTGCTGAACAGTGATTGGATCAATGCCTTTAACCAGTCTGAAACTGAGTTCCTTAAGCTTGGTGTGTCCGACCATTCAGCCATGGTATTATACATCCATCAACCTGTCAAGGGAGGAGCAAAACCTTTTAAATTCTTCAATCACTGGACGCAGGATGCGGGGTTTATTGATCTGGTTAAAGAAAGCTGGGAAACTAGAATGGTTGGGAATCCAACATTCTGTTTTATTTAGAAGATGAAAGTGATCAAGAAGAAGCTTAAAGCCAGATTTTCTTGTGCTTATGGAGGCCTAAGTGAAAGAGTTCAAATGGCTAAACAAAAGCTTGATGCTGTACAGGAAGTGCTACATGATGATCCCGCTAATATTGAAGATGCAGTTAGAGAAAGACAAGAGGTTGAGGAGTACACAAATCTGATCAGAGATAAAGAAGCCCAATGCAGACAAAAGTCCAGAATTCAGTGGTTAGGTCATGGTGACTCAAACACTATCTTTTTCCACAGATCCATTCAAACGAGAAGAGCTAGGAACAAAATATCAAGCATGAAGGATGAAGATGGAAATATGACAGAAAATGCATAAGACATCGCTAGACTGGGAGTTGATTATTTTTCTGAAATTATGGGATTTTCTGAACAATGTAGTCGTTGAACAGATTAGCAATGAGATGGAGGAAAAGCTCAAGAAATATGTAACAAGAGGAGAAATTGTGGTATTACTCTCCTTACTAAACAATGACAAGGCTTCTGGGCCAAATGGATTTATGGCCTTATTCTATAAGAAAGCCTGGAGTATTATTGGAGATGATTTTGTGAGCGCAATTCTGAACTTCTTTAAATTTGGTAATATGATCTGAGAGCTCAATGAGAGGATTATTGCTTTGATACCCAAAAACGAGTGCCCTAGAAGGTTTAGTGATTACAAACCTATAGCTTTCTCTAACACAATGTACAAGTGCATATCAAAGATTATCACAGGCAGACTAAAGATGGTTATAGGTCAGATTATCCCGCCCAACCAATCAGCCTTTATCTTGGGAAGGAACATTGCAGAGAATATTCTACTGTCTCATGAAATTCTTAGGAATTATCGTCGGAAGAATGGTCCAAAGAGGTGTACTGCCAAGATTGATCTGAAAAAAGCCTATGACATGGTGAGCTGGAGTGCAATCTTAAGAATCCTTGTGAAATTCAAGTTTCCTTCTAATATGATCAACTGGATTGAAGCTCGTATCTCTACTCCTAGGTACTCGATCTCAATTAACGGTACTTTGGAAGTCTATTTCCCTGGGAAGAAAGGTATTAGACAAGGGGATCCAATGTCTCTTTATATTTTCGTTTTGGTTATGGAAATTTTCACTAAAGCCCTTTGGAAGGAAGGGGAGATGGACAGATTCAAGTTACACCCAAAATGTTACAATCCTCCTATTTCACACTTGTGCTTTACTGATGACCTGATATTGTTCATGAAAGGAGAAGATGAGATGGCATAAATTCTTGCTTCAACCCTGGAGAATTTTTAGTACAGTATTGGGCTACAAGTTAACTTGGAGAAAAGAAAGATATACTTTGCAGGCATATCTGACTTAGAAGTTAGTGCCATTGGTCAAGTCCTTGAATTTGAAAGAGGATCTCTGCCTGTAAAATATCTGGGTCTTCCTCTTATTACAACTTGTTTAAGGTACACTGATTGTCTACCTTTGGTAGAGAACTTGTTTAAAAAGGTTCACTCCTGGAAAGCTAAATTCTTATCATATGCTGGAAGACTCACCTTGTTGAATGTTGTGCACAGTAGTATGCAGGCATTTTGGACAAGTTGCTTTGCCCTCCCTCAATCAACTATCAAAGCTCTCACTTCCATGTGCCGACAATTTCTATGGGCAGGAACAGACATTTGCAAGAAAGCATGTTTAGTAAATTAGAACACCATCTGTCACCCTAAGAGTGAAGGAGGTCTGGGGATAAAAAAGTTTGGGGTTTGGAACACAGCTGCAATCCTCAAGAATGTCTGGCAAATTGTGTCCCATAATGATTCCTTATGGGTGAAGTGGATTTATGCAAATTTGGTCTATAATCATAACTTTTGGGCTCTAACATGCCCTCAAGATTGCTCATGGTCATGGAGACACATTCTAGAAGTTAGAACCGTAGCTGTCAACCTGATTCATTACAAGATTGGTAAGGGAGATAAAACAAATCTGTGGAGAGATCCTTGGCATCCTCTTAGAGTGTTGAGTGACAGATTTACTGCCGTTATGGAATATGATTTTGTTCTGGGTATGAATGCTCCTGTGGAAAAGTTAATCAGAATGGTAGATGAAACCCTCCAGCAAAATATGCCCTCAGATTATCGGAGATTTGGAATGAGCTTGATCAAGTGGAGATTGATGTTGAGGGTGTGGATGAAGTAATCTGGAATCCAACCTCAACTGGTGAATTCATAATTAAATGCAGCTATCAGGAAATTAAATATCTAAATCCAATATGGAGATGGGCTTCATTAGTCAGGTTTCCTAGAAACATTGCAAGGCATAGCTTCATATCTTGGCTGACCTTTAAGGGAGCTCTCAAAACTCAATCAAAACACAAATCTTGGGGCATTGTGAATCAATCAAAAGGTTTGTTCTGTTGGGATCATGAAGAAGTATGAGCTCATATTTTCTTTGAATGCAGCTATGCACACTGGATTTGGGGGAAGATGATAGAAAGAATGGGCTATCACAGAGTAGTTCTAGGCTACAATGAGGAGACTCAATGGGTGTTGCATCAAGCTATAGGTAAATCAATCAAAGCACTGATCATGAGACTTATACTTAACTGTTTTATTCATCATATTTGGAGGGAAAGAAGCAGAAGGGTTTTTGAAAGCACTCAAAGTGAAGCTCGAGGTATCCTACAATCCATCATTACTACTATCAAACTTAAGCTTGCTGTTAAACAGTTTCGAATTCATCACTCAGAAGAAAATAAATACATTGCTGTGATGTGGAGTTTGAACAGTGAATGGATTACCCCAAAAATCAGTTTGTGCACTTGGAAAAAGCCTGAACCAACTATTTGCATGATTAATACTACAAGTTCTCTATCAAATGTTGGGAGTTATGGAGCACTCTTGAGAGAAGCTGAGGGGCCTGCAATCATTGCTTGTCTAGGAAGATGTATTGCTAAATCTGTTATTTACCATAAATTTCAAAGTATAAAAGAAGGGCTGAGCTGGCTATCAAATACAGGAGTGATAAGGTTGAAATCAATTATGTATCCATGTTAGCACTTAAGATAATCAACAAAGAAGCCAAGTTGGATTGGCAGTATAAGGAAGTGGTTCGGGAAATTCTGCAGATGGTGAAACTTTTCAATCTTTCAGTTGTCATCACACTTTTTCAATTGTGTATAGATAATATCAAAGTATTGAAAAAGTTAAAACATAGCGAACGTGTACCTTGAAATTGGAAGTATATGTTATTGTTCATCGAACTGGGATTATACTTTGACCATCAGTTTAGAAGCAGTTTCACACAGTAGATGTCAAAAAATAAAAATTTATTAGAAATAAAATTCCTGTATGTATTGATTGAGTGCTCCTGAATCAAACTTGATGTATTGTATTTGTGATGTGTAGGTCAAATTGGAGTCAGCTCGCTTGAGCGAAGAAGAGACATGCCAAAATAGCATGGAGTTTACGGCGGAGTTTGATAGAATGAGAGAAGCAAATGAAGATATGGAGGATCATCATCTAAGCGTATATCTTAAGTTTATCGAAGCAACACAAACTGTTGATAATCTATCTCAAAAGATCGAGGAGAAGGATGTTGAAATTAGTAGGGGGAAAAAAGAGCTCGCAGAGATGAAGAAAGTGGCAGCGAAGCTCAAAAGCTAGAATGATGTGCTGATGTTAAAGAGTTAGGTGGCGGACCTAGATCGATACCGTATTCAGTGTTAGAAATGTCAGAGAAGGAGTTACGTCATTTTGTAACCAATCTTTAGGGCCAAATGATCTGTAATACGAATGAACAAGAGCAGAGTTGAGCTGATTTAGCGAGAACCAAGAGTAAACTGGAGCGATTGAAGAATTAAATGATTGAGAAAGATAGCGAGCTGAAGAGAGCTCTAGATTACCTATCTAACTCCGAAATTGCTGTTGAGCAGCTGACTGCAGTTTTACTTGCTAAAGATATAGAGTTCCGGTTGGTATAAAAGAAATGTGATGAGTTGAATGAGAAGGTGGCACAATTGAAGACCGATTTGGCTCTAGCTAATTCATACGTAAAAAATGTCAAGGCTGGGAAGCGCTCGAGGAAGAATAAAGGATTTGTCAGGGTCTCCATTATTTAAAGGGGTGTGGTTAGCCTATCAGCTTGAATCAGAGAACTTAAGGGAAATGTATCTCGTACTCAAGGACACGTACTAAAGATAAATAAGTAGTTAAGGGAGTGCCACTATAAGTTGGATGCTGTTATTTTCTGAGAATAGGAGTTAGACTGGTGATTAGAGGTAAGGATATCTTGATGAGGAAAAAAAACAATTTGTTAAAGAAATCTCTTACTGGGGTAGGTGCAGACAAAGAGCTTGAGGAACTTCGTGCCCAGGTAACAAAATTGAGGATGATGCTTTAAGCTAAGTCAGATAAAGTAGATGAGAAGGCGAGGAAGCATATAAATCTTATGTCCCGCGCAGATAGTCGTATGGAATGACATGAAGCACGGTATAAGAAGTTGTAAGAGCACCTTCAAAAAGAAAGAGTGAATTTTTCCAATGTGATTAAATTATGCGAGTAAGAGAGTTCGAATAAGAAATTATGTATATGCCAGGAATATTGTGGTATATTGCAAACGATGGCTTGAAAACATGAGTGGTCATATGGCTAAATAAGAGTGGGATGGATAAGAAGGTTCGAAAACAATGCGGGAGAAGGCTTGGCAATTTCCATTGTCGAAGACATAGGGGATTCGATTGGAAGACCTACCAGCTGTAATTGCTGACATGTAAGAAGCGGTACTGCTCCTAGGGCGGAGTACCCTGCAGGTCATTATTATGTTTCCTTGAGCTATGGGATAGGAGGTAAAAGTGACACGTAGGTTTGAGGTGACAGCTTCGGGTGGTTTGTCAGAAGGTTCGAGAGAATTTAATTTTTTTTTGAGGGGGGCGCGTGATACGCACGTGGGAGTAGTTAAAGGTAAAATTGAAAATACATGTCTCAGCCAAAAAATGAGGGGCAGTGGAGGAGTGGTAATGATGGTTAGTGGGGAAATCGAGGCAGTTTATTTGTCTGAGGTGGTATTTAACGGGGAGAGAGACAAATTTACTGTTCCTAAAATTATCAAGCATTAAGATTAACAGAGTGAAAGAGAAAAAACATATGCCATTGTAGAGGTTGAGCTTGTTGGAGAGGAGAAAAGGAACCGTCATTGTTGCTGAGAGAGCTGAACCATTCGAACAAGTATTTATTCTAATCTCCTTCGTACATAGGTGATTTGTAGTTTTGCTCTGTAGTTTCTTATGCTGTATTTGTATGTGGTTTGTATCATGGGGCAGGTTATGTTAGGGTTTGTATTGGTAAGGGCCAGACCGAGGAAGGGGGTATCCTGAGTTGCTGGGGATACAGCCTAGTGGTAAATTGGGGATATTGAGGAGGTGACCAAGGTTGTAGTCGATCATTCGACTTTGGGTTGTGCGAGTTAGAGAGGGTAGAAGAAAATATGATATCGAAGCAAGATAGTTGTATATATCGATCTAATTGTGTACCTCTAATTCTGTAGGGCATAATGCGTACCAGTTAAGCTTCGATGATGAGGCTGATAGATGAGGAGGACGAAATGAATGAGGCTAATATATATGGTCGAGGCCGAGGGGGTGAGAATAGCGACGTAGAAGTGTTAGATATTACAACAGACGCTCCATTAGCTGTGGTAGTACCAGAATTTGGAGCTTCAAAGAAGAGCCATCGCAGAACTCGAGTGATCAGGGTGAGTGATGAAGTGAAAATTGAGGAAGGGGAGGGAAAGGGAAACTAAGCTAGTGTCGAGCCTTCAGGGGATGAGAGGGAGGAAGGGGAAGGAGAGCGAAGCGATAGTAGTGATATTTCGGATGGATCGAGGAGAGTAGCGGGGCCAGTCTCATCTCAAGAAAAAGCGAGACTGGATCGATTCATGGCCAAACATGAGACTGGATGTGTCTCCTTGTCAGATGAATGGAAACTTCTACGAGATGATGAGGGTGGTCAAGGGGATAAATGTTGAGTTGAAGCGTAAGAAGAGGGGGTTTATCGAGTGGTTAGATATTGTATTATTCTACATGAGGAAGGCCAATAAGAAGGTGGATACTTACCACATCCAATGTCATGCAGATAAACCATGGTTATTCGATCTGTGTTCGACGAGGCGTGGGTGGGATACTGATTTAGTGGTGGTAAAGGGTAATTAAAATAATACAGAAGGGGAAGAGGTGTACAAGCCACATCACAGGGTGTATAATCCAAGTAGGTTGACAGTCGGAGGCTGTTGGTTAAGTAGTTCGAATAAATAATTTTAACTTTGCTTTTGTTTTTTTTTGCAGAAACCAGTAATAAAATATTGCCGAATTCGAAGAGGTATATAGACGAACTGATCGACCATGATTAGGAGTGGGTGAACTGGGTATTTGGGAAATTGGGTATTGTGAGGATGTGGTAGAAGATGACAGATATGTTGCTTCGAAACGTTCCTGTTGCTGCGAGACCAACAAAGTAGAGAAGAGAAGAAGGTGCTTCGACAGGGGCCGAAGGGATGGAGAAGGGATGGTTGGTTCACAAGTCAAACTATGTGTTAAGGGGGGAGCGAGGAGTATCAAGGGATGTGCGACCGAGGGTGCCCGAGGTAGTTCCTGAGGTGTCGAGGCAGGCTTGAAAAGGTAAGGGCAAGGCCATTTCTGAACCTTTGAAAGTCCAACAGACAAAGACTACTTAGCATAAGAGGCCTCGGGAGCTAGGGGATGATGATGCAGATAATGTAGACGTGGTGCGATGCGAAGCCTAACTAGAGGAGCAAGCTCGAGCAATGGCTGTGTCGATGGCCACCCTCTGTGGAAATGACCCAGATGAGGCTGGGGAGCAGATGAATAAGGATTTGCATCAGGTAACTATTTTTTGAGATTCTGAAATTATGAAAATATATCACCATGCTTCGTGAAGTACTGATGGGCCAAGTATTTTAGCAGGTGCATGTTTGGGCCCAAGCTTTTGCCAAAAGCCAGAAGGTAACAACAAAGTACCTGAAACATGCAATAAAAAGTCTGGAACTTGCGCGAGCGACCGCGATATCGCTGGAGACTGAGATTAATGTGTTAAAGCGAGAGAAGTTGACTATTAAAGCCGAGTGTGCGAGGGAACTCGAAGCTAAGGTTGCCAACAATTTTCAAATGCAAAAGACGTTAGAGACGAAGCGGGCTGAGAAAGAGTAGGAATTGAAGGATCAGAGAGCAGACTACCAAGCACAATTTGATGAAGTGTGCAACACGACCATAACTTTGAAGAAGTTCATAGATAGTTTAGGGTATAATCCCTTGACTTTTGAGCACTTTCCTGTGACCCAAGGGCCTTCTATCCAAGATGTTTATTAGACAGGAGGGATGGAAGTGGGGCCTAGAGTGAGGGACGCTGGAGATGGTGTAGCTGATTCTATAGTCGGGGGTGATGTTGCTGTGTTTAAGGGAGTGCTGGAGATGGTGTGACTGCAGGTACTGCTTATGTCGTGGGGAGGAACCTTGTTGTCGAGGCTAGTAGAGATGTTGCCATGGAAGAATCTGTAGGTATTAGTGCGGCCACTCCTGTATGAGTGGAGTACTGGTAGAAGGTATGTTATTGTTGTTTGTATGTTGTAACAAACTCTCTCCTTTTATCTTGCGGTAATATTTAAATTTGATTGGGGGGCAGTACTCGAACAATGTGTAACGTATTTGAACCTGAGCTGCTTGTTTGTAGTTGATTTCAACTGCTTGTGTGTACTAAATTTGAGTTTCTAGTATATATTGTGTGTTGATAAGTATAGAATGCTCGACTCTAATGGATTCAGCCTGGAACCTTGAAAAGCTTCGGGGTCGCCCCCGAGTATCGGTTAAGTCGAAGGGTTGACATGATACTTTTATTTGACCGAGTTGAGAAGTGTACTGAACCTTGAAGGTCACCCTCGGGTCTATCTGCAACATTGATCCTGAACGAAGTATTATGTGGTCACCCCCAATAGATCCCCGAGGGTCCGGTCTATCAACCATTCATGCCCCTCGGGTTTGCTTGAATTGGATACTTGAAAAACTTTGAGGTCACCCCCAAGTATCGATCGGGTTGAAGGGTGGTCGTGTTAATTAGGTTTGGCCAGGAAATTCACTGGTCTTTGAAGTTCATCCCCCAGGTCTATCTGCGGGGTTGGGACTAAGCAGGTCATAATGTAGCCACCCTTAATACATTCCCAAGGGTCCGGTCTGTAGAACATTTATGCCCCTCGGGTTTGCTCGAATTGGAAACATGAAATACTTCGAGGTCGCCGCCAAGTATCAGTTGGGTCAAAGTGTTGACTTGATACTTAGGTTTGGCCAGGAAATTTGCTGGATTCGATGGTCCCCCCCCCCCCGGGTCGGTCCGCGGAGTTGAGGCTAAGCGAAGCATAATGTGGTTGCCCCCAATGCATTCCCGAGGGTCCGGTCTGTAGACCATTCATGCCCCTCGGGTATGCTAGAATTGGAAACTTCAAAAACTTTGAGGTCTCCCCCAAGTATTAGTCGGGTCAAAGGGTTGGCGTGATACATATGTTAGACCAATAAATTCACTGGAAGATAGGACATGAGGCTCAGAGGATAAAAAATATGTTCATTGATTATACTGTATTTGCATTAGTTGAACAAGGTGGTGGCCGTGGCCTGTTGCATGAGACTAACTGCATGGTATTCCAAGGATTGGGTAGAGGCTCCTCCGCTTCTGTCATTAGATAATAAGAACCTTTGTCAGTTTTGTCATATACGACATAAGGTCCTTCCCTGGACTCGACTAGCTTGCCGGCATTGTGAGGCTTCAAAGAGGGTATGACTCGTTGAAGTACCAAATCTCTAATATTTAAACTGTGTGGTCAAGCTCTTTTGTTGTATGACTTCTGCAGAGAGAAATGATAACGGCCGAGGTTTGTTATGGCTCGGTCTCTGGTTTCATCGATCCATAACAAACTCATTATCATCGTCGGGGAAATCAGGATCGCGTGTTGGTACTTCGAACTAGGTTGACACCATAACTTCAGTACCATAAGCCAGGTGGAAAGGAGTACAGCCCGTCGCCTTTCTTGGTGTAGTGCGATAGGCCTAGAGTACATTATATAATTCTTGAACCCATCGGCCTTTCTTCTAATCGATGTACTTCTTAAGACCGTCGACTATTGTTTTATTGATTGCTTCGACCTGGCCATTCCCCTGAGGGTAATAAGGTGTGGAAGGGGAGAGGATGATGTTGTACTTCTTGAGGAAATTGCAGACTTTGCCCCCAATGAATTGTGGACCGTTATCGCATCAAATCATATAAGGGCAGCCAAAACCTGTGATGATATTTTCCGATAAGGACATGATGACTTTTTCTTCTCTGGTTCGACACAAAGGCACAACTTCGACCCATTTAGTAAAGTAATATGTGGCCACTAGGAGGTGTTCTCGTTTACTCGAAGCTTTGGGATTAGGGCCCACTAGATCAATCGCCCATCATTTAAAGGGCCAAACGACTTAGCTAAAATGGAGGTCTTATGAACGGCTTCAGATGTTATGACATTGGCATTTGTCGTAATGCTTCGTGTACTCTTCGGCTTATTTCTTCATATTAGGCCAGAATAAACCTTGTATTACGGCTCGATGATCCATAGATTGACCGACAGTGTGAGCACGGTAGGTACCTTCGTGGAGTTCGGTGAGTATGGTATTAGCTTCATTTTGGGAGATGTACTGGAGGTCTACGCCATTTGAGGATTTGCGGTGTAATTGCGTATCTGTGGCTATTTTCTAGTAACGAACGTTTGGCTTTGGGATCTTCAGGGAGAGTAAAACTATTGAAATAAGCAATAAATGGTGTTCGCCAGTCATCCCGATCGAGACTCACGCCCCCAATATTGATGGAGTATTCTAACATGGCTGCCATGTAGGCGAGGGCATCGGCATGTCTGTTTTCACTACAAGGGTAATGTGTAATAGAAGATTTTTAGGAAAATTATCTATGTACTGGCAGACGAGAGTAACATACTCAGCCATGCGACCGCCTGCCAGATTTTTACCATTGTACTACCTCTGAGGAAGTTGAGAATCAGTAAATACTAGATGTTTTGAAACACCAAGTTCGAGGGCGAGATCGAGGCCATGTATCAGGGCTTCATACTCAGCCTCGTTATTAGTACATTCGATGTTTAACATGACGGTCGTTTCGATTCTATCATTAGTAGGTGGTAGCCAGAAGCACACCGATCCCCGAACCATTAGGTCCAACGGATCTGTCTATAAAAAGATGCTAGCCCGTGTTAGAGTTTTAAGGGGGGTTCTTTGTGGGTTGGTCTTCGGGTAGATCATCTTTATGGGCTTCCCAGTCGATGTCTTCGGCAGGGAAGTCGGTAAGAAAATTAGCAACAACTTGGCTTTTCTGACATATCTATTTTTCGAAGGTGATATTGTGTTCGCTGAGATAGTCGGACCACTATTATACCCGTCTGGATTTATCTTTCTTGCCGAAGATCTCTCAAAGAGGGTAGCTGGTGATAACTTGTATAGGGTAATCTTGAATGTATGGTTTGAGCTTTCGAGTAGTATAAAAGAAGGTGAAGAGCAATCGCTCGAGCTTTGTATATCAAGTTTTAGCAGGTGTCAGAGTTTTGCTGATAAAGTGTACAAATTTCACGATGCCGGATTCAAGTCGAATAAGGACTAAACTGATAGAAGTGTCTTTAACTGCCAGGTATGAAAAAAGCATCTCACCTTCGATTGGGGTACTGATGATGGGTGGTCGGCAAAGGTATGTTTTGAGTTCGAGGAAGGCCTGTTGACAATCGGGTGTCCAATTGATTTTGGGGTTATTCTTCTTTTTGGCCTTGTGAACGCCTTGATCGTATAAGTGGGAAAAAAAGCCAAATATAGCGGTCAGAAGATTTTGAAATAAAGCGGTTGAGGGCGGCTATCTTGCCAGTAACTTTTTAGACATCTTTTTTGGTTCGAGGGGAAGGCATATCGATGAGGGCTCGGATATGAGTGTGGTCGATCTCGATGCCTCGTTTGTTGATGTGGTAGCCTAAGAATTTTTTGGAAGAAGCACCAAACTGACATATATCCAGGTTATCTTTCATGTTATAAGACCGAAGTATGGAAAACAATTCGGTGTGATACTGTATATGGGTCTGTTTGTGGAGGTTTTTGCATAACATGTCATCAATATAAACTTCGACCGACTTGCCAAGCAAAGGTTTGAACATGATGGTAATAGGACGTTGGTAAGTAGCACCCATATTTTTAAAGCCGAAGGGCATGACGTTAAAATAGTAAAGGCCTTGTTCAGTGATAAAAGAAGTTTTAAGTTGATCCTCGAAGAAAAGGTGTACCCGCATATAACCCGAAGCCGCGTGCATCATCGATAATCTTTCGTGACCTGCTGTGGAATCCAAGAGAACTAAAATGATGGGGAGAGGAAAAATGTCCTTTTGGGTATGCTTATTAAGGTCAATGAAGTCGACGCAAATTCAGATCACGCCGTTATTCTTGGGGACAGACACAATGTTCGAAATCTAGTCGGCGTTCTTGACTTCTACAATAAAACCAGCTGCATGAAGTTTGTCAACCTCGAGGTTAACAGATTCTCAAAGCCGCAGAGCCAAAGTACGCTTTCTCTGCTTCACGGTGACAGAGTGGGGGATGAGGTCAAGTCGATGGCAGGTTAAGGTTGGGTCGACACCAGGCATCCCATGGAAAGTCCAGGCGAAGACATCTTTATTTGCTTAAAGAAAGTTGGTGAGTTCGAGACTTTTGGCCTCATTCAAAAAAGTACCAATGAATGTGCCTTGACCAGGACTGTTGAGTTTGATATAGACAGTAGGTTCGATGGGTGTGGTAGATGGGATCAAAGGTATGGGGTGAGAGAGTAGCATTGATTGCTATGGTTTGATAAGTTTTCAGGTTTAGTCAATCTCCGGGTGCTCGCATGAGCGGGCAAGGCCTTGAGAACCCTTTAAGTTCCACGTACAACAAGCGGTTATGAAATGAAGTGTTTGGTTGTAAGTCAGAGGTATGGCTCTCATGGCATGGATATAGTCACGCCCAAGGATGCCTAGATATTCAGATTTCTTGTTGATGACAAGAAAGCTGGTTTGGAGGGTAACTTGTCTTGTAGTGACAGGGATGCTAATGCGATCAGCAGCGACTTCAATGGAGCCATTAAAGCCCTTAAATTCGACATTAGCCGGTGTGATGAGGTAAGTTTTTCCCATGGCTTGAACAGTCTGGAGAAATAGTACGTCAGCTGCACTGCCTCTGTCAATGAGCGTGGTATAAAGAATGAGGTGTTCGTCCTTAATCATAATGACCAAGGGATCGTAGTGGGGGAAGCGAACATGAGAAGTATCATAATCGATAAATAATATACCCTCGGGTCTGGGGTATTGGCTCAATTCTGGTAGAAGGATGGGTTGCTTCTCCTGATATTTAAGCTTGCAGCATTCTTCGACACGCCTGCGCTTGCTTTTAAAATAGCCGCTATCGATATTCTTGACTTTAATGAGATAGAGTTGGAAAATATGTACCTTGGCTGGGTCGGCAGCTGCAGCTGGGGTGGGTTGGGGAGTGAGATACGACCCGTCGAGGTAGCTGGGAAGATCGGTGAAGTATCGATGCAGATGACCTACTTTAAAGATCATCTCTAGAGAATGTTAAAAAACATAGCAATTGAACTTGTGGTTTTGGCAGTAAGGCTCGTCCTTCCTGACCTCGACGGGGTAGGGGGTACGCCAGATAGGGTTGGCCTAAATTTATGGAAGAAGGGTGCTGATGGAAGTAGTGAGCTTGGGAAGGACCGGCTTGGGCCATTTTTTACGGGCCTCAGTAGTGGTATCGTTGGAGTGAGGGTGTTTGCAGCTCTCAGTCTCCTGTGAGATGGGAGTGACCATGGGTGTAGAAGGTTGTCGAGGTGTTTGAGGTCGATATATCCGTTAACCTTAGATAACATCTCCTCAAGGGTTCATGGCTTATGAAGTACGATGAACTCCTTGACACGACTGTAATCTGGCTAAGCGTTAGAATATGTGAGGACAACATTTATGTAGTTGAGGTTTTAAACTTTGTATGACTCATAGAGAAATTGCTTGGTAAAAGCTTTAAGAGTTTTGCTGCAGGATTTATGGAAGTTGAAGAGGGCATCGACCCAGACCACGTGGCCTTCGTTAAAGGTAAATAGGGCGATAAAAAGGATCGACAATTGTTAGAAGCTTTGGATCGAACCATTAGGAAGGTTGTGATACCATTTGAGAGGGTGATCAGTTAGACTGGTGGGGAAAATACAATACTAAATGCTGTCAGCTGTAGAATACATACTTAAGGCACTTTGGAGTTCATGGACATGGGACTGTGGGTTGGTATTACTGTATTTGCTTATTTTAGGAGTATGGAAATTAGGAGGCACTTCGATCGCGAGGAGTTTGGGATAGATTGGGTTATTGAACCGACTCCAAGAGTTCGGTGTGGGGCTCGCGCTAACGTGAATAGCTGCGAGGATTTTCTGATCGAGTTCTTGTTGAGTAAGGTAGGTAGGGCGAGGGGAAGAATATTGGGATCGAGGGGGAAGAGGTCGAAGGTTCAGAGTGTATTCAGCGCTATGCTCCCCGACACATTTTCGAGCAGGGTGGCATTTGGGGTATCTAGTAGTCAAAAGAATCCTCCATGGGGTGTATGACAAGGTGGATTTAACCGGTGGGTAAAATGGCAGGAGTACACTTGGCGCGAAGGTGGACCGAGGGAACTTTAACCTGGGGGTAGCGCCCGAGGCAAGCGCGGGTTGAAGCGCGAGTAGGGGCAGGCACCTGGGATCGTAGAGGAGTATCCTGGGTTTGAGCCTTGTAAAGCTCACAAACTTTGTGGTGCAGTTCGTCGAGAGAACTATGTTGGCGCTCATTGTAATCCAAACGACGATGCCGTTCGGCCTCGAGTTTGTTTCGCCTGTCTTCCCATTCGAAATGCAATTGATTGGAATGGTACTTTCAATCTTGGGCAAACTGTTGGCTGATCAGAGCGAGTTGGGCGGCTATGCCATCGGTAGAATTTCCAATGATGGTAGAGGTGGAGTGAAGAGTGGGGCCCATTAAGGCTGACTGTGAGTGGCAGAAAGAGGAAGAGAATCAAGGCGAAGGGTGTTGGGTAGGGTAGGTATAGCTCGAATGTCGCCAAATATAGGGGCCAAGTTTTGCATGAAGGGAAACAGGATCTTACACGATGGGGTTAATCTTCAACTAGGGGTCTGCAAGCATATAATTGCAATAATTAAAGATAATACTTAGACAATGCACTTGTGTGGAGGCCTAGAATTGCTTACTCCACGACCTCTAGTGAGGATTTTAAGGAGAAATGATATATATATATCGAGTTAGTCGAAGGATCGAGGAGTGGACTGTTACAGAGTATTCGAAGGTAGTCTTGTAGGGCTTTGCGGGAGAAATTTGCTAACCTCTTCATAGTGCCTCTTCCCTCCTATTTATAGGATATAGAAAGGGCTGAGTCACCATGGGAGGTTATGTTATACGTATATCCTCTGGAGATAACTGACTTGTACCCAGAGTCGGTTTTGATACTGTAGCTGTTGGGTCTAACACTGTAGCTGTAGGTTATGACACTGTAGCTGTTGGTTCTGGCACTGTAGCTGCCGAGCGGCATGTTTTACTATTCTGTCTAGTGAGTGGGCTGTCAAAAGTGCCTGTCTTCGACCATGTACGTCCATGGTTGAAGGATTTATGGTACTGGTACTGAGTTCTGGCGTTGCTCATCTATCTTCGACTATGGAAGATGGCTTCGATGATTCCTTCGAGTGTTCGATTAGTCTCGGAAGGTTTTGTGGACTTTGTTATTATCTTTTTAAGCTTTGAGTCTCTAAGTAGGCTTTGACGTAGCCTTCGATCATTCCACTTGTGTAAGAATTTAGCGAGTAGGCTACTACAACGTAGATAGTCGCATTGAATGACATGAAGTACGGCCCAAGAAGTTGTAAGAGTACCTTCCAAAAGTGAGAGTACATTTTTCCAAGGCAGTTATGCCTGAAGTATCACACTAAGTGATGCTAACGGTAGTTATTGCCTATTTTGTTGAGGAGGTGAGAAGTCTTGAGTTAGAGATAAATACCTTGCATGACGGTCTGTCGGATAGAGGTTGCATTTGCAGAGCTGATATAGATCGAGAAAACTGTATGAACTCCAAGGAAACGGAGTTAGGTTCTCGACCTTTTAAATTGGTAGAGCAAGCCAGGACTACTGCTGCTGCCCAAGCTCATGATTTTATGACTAACCGTCCTCCTATTGTAGGGGAAAGCGTAGTTGACCTCCCATCAACAATGAAGAATCTTTTGTAGTGGCTATATATATGTAACCTGTAAAAGTATCATCGTTCGCAGACATATTGAAAGGTGAAAACTAGTTTTACCTTTGCTTTATCTTATGTCTGGTAGAGTTCTTTGATTAAAAACTAGCATTCTCTTCGTTTAAATCATAGAGTATGTATAGAGTTCGATTGAAAGCTAGCTTTTCCTTTACTTTAATCGGTATAATTGTCGCTGCCATATTGAGAGATGAAAAGTAGTTTAACCTTTGCATTATCTTATGTCTGGCAGAGTTTTTTGATTGAAAACTAGTATTACCTTTGTTTTAATCACTGAATATATATAGAGTACGATTAAAAAATAATTTTACCTTTACTCTAATAGGAATAGAGGTTGATTGAATGTTAGTATTTTCTTTACTTTAATCTATGTATTGTTTACGTAAGTAGAGAAGAATATGGGAAAAACTTGGAAGTTTTTATTAAATAGAATAGAATGTACATTGCATGGAGATGAAAATCTCACTTTTGGAATAGAAAGAACGAGAATTTTGAAGTAGAGTAGTTAGGGACTTAACGATAGTACCGTTTCAGTCTCCTAGTGTTCCAAAGATTTGGGATTCCAACTCCTTGCTCAGTCATGAGATTATATGATCCCAGACCCGTTAAACCAATAATTAGGAATGGACCTTCCTAATTTGTAGCCAGTTTCCTGTCATGTGCCTCTTTACGGTGCTGAGGGGTTTCTCAGAGAACGAGATCGTCGACTTGGAAAGTACAACTTCAGACTCTTCTATTATTCGAACTAGCCAGCATATGGAGATATTGACCTAGGATGGAAATAGTGCGCTCCCTAGTCTCATCAATCCAATTCTTGTTGTAGGCCAATTCAAACTCATTTTTTTCATCGGTCAGCTCGTGATCTTTGACTGGATGGTGGTATTCCGCTGGAATGATGGCTTATGTGCCATAGGTGAGGAGGAATGGGATACAGCTGGTTGATCAACGTAGAGTGGTACGGTCTGCCCATAAGACATGTGGGAGTTCTTGTATCCAGTTTCCTTTTTTCTATGAGTAAAGCCTTTTCTTGAGTCCATCCACGATCCTTTTATTTGTAATTTCAGCTTGACCATTGCCTTAAGGGTAGTAGGGATTGGATGGTGAGTGGATGATATTGTGTTTGTTGAGGAAAGCTATGACTTTTTCTCCAACGAATTGTGGCCCATTATCGATACAAATTTATTGGGGGCATCCAAACTGAGTAATGATGTGTTCCCAAATAAAAGAGATGACCAATTCATCTCTAGTTCGACGGAGTTGAACTGCTTCTACCCATTTTGTAAAATAATCTGTAGCTATGAGTAGGTATCGTCGGTTACCTGGAGTATTAGGAAATTCCCTGACGAAATCGAGTGCCCACCGCTTGAATGGCCAGAACACCTTGCTTGCATGTAGTTCGAGCGCAGGGACACAGATCATGTATCCATATCGTTAACATGTATCGCTACTTGCTTGCCAGAACACCCATTTGCATGAGTACTCTTCAGCTTGTTTGCGCATGCCTGGCCAGAATACTCCTTGTGTAATTGCTCTCTTAGCGAGTGATTGACCAGCGGTATGGGAGCTACAAGTCCCTTCATGTAAATCTCTAAGCATTTTGTCTACTATCTTTCTTGAGAGGCATTTGAGGTAAGGCCCCATGATTGAATGGCGATATTAAAAACTATTTCAATTTGTGTAGCACTTTGAGTTTTTTGGTTAACTATCGGTGCTCTTTAAGATCTATTAGAATGTGTCCCTTTGCATTCATTGTTGGTGTCAAGATAGGCAATGAAGGGATTTCGCCAATCGCCGTCTTCATTTTTATCGCCCCCAGTGTTGATGGTGCATAGAGAATATTAACCAATACTAGGGGTAAATATCACTTTGATCTTGAGATATCTAGCTTCTGAACCCAAGACCCTGGCTAGATAGGCAGATGAATTAGCATGTTTGTTTCCACCTCGAGGAAGATAATCGAGAGTTGTTTTCACAAACTGGCTCATCCTATCCGCAACGAGGGCTTCATATTCGATCATCTTGCCATTTTTTTGTATTATTCAGAGTAATGGTGGACAGTGAGTTGAGAATCTGTGTAGACTGAGAGCTCTGGGATGCCGAGCTTGAGTGCGAGGTCGAGTCCATGAATGAGAGCTTCATATTCAATAACATTATTGGAGGCTTTAAAATCCAGCATATTGATTTCTCAATTCTGTTGTTGAAATGGGTAATCAATGCGATTTCAATTCTTAACCTTGCGGGTCCTGCTAAACCATCAATAAGAAGTCTCTACCTCCTCTTTGTAACCTATTCATCTTGTTCGTCAAATGCTTTAGTAGCTAGATCATCTGGAATCTCTTCTGTAAGGTCAGGGTCGTGTTCTTCCTACTCAATATTTTCCACTGGAAAATCCGCGAGAAAATCTGCCACGGCCTGACCCCTTTCTGAATATCGTTGTTCGAACTTTATATTCTGTACTTCCAAACTGACTGACTATTGTTGCACTCTCCTAGATTTTTCTTTCCTGGAAAAAACTTCTTAGAGCAGGTAGTTCGTCATGACTTTAACTGAGTGAGATTGGAAGTAGTATTTAAGTCTCTGTGAATTATAAATAAGAGTTAGAAGGAGTCTCTCAATTTTAGAATACCTTATTTCTGTTGGAGTGAGGGTTTTGCTGATGAAGTAGATTGGTTTTTCAATTTTTTCTTTAAGTCGAATGACAATCGAGTTGATAGAAGTATCTGTAGCTACCAGGTAGATGACCATTTCCTCATTATCTACTGGGTTGCTCATAATAGGATACTTCCCCAAATAGGTTTTAAGTTCCATAAAAGTTGTTTCACATTCTAATGTCCATTTGATCTTTGTATTGGACTGAAATTTTCCTCGATTAGTACAACCGTTGAGTAGTAGGAACATCTAATAACAATGACAATGACCTGAAGATTTAAAAATGAATCGGCTGATTGCGACAATCATGCCAAAAAGTTTTTATACGCTTTTATCATCTTTTGAGATGGCATGTTGAGGAGAGAGCTCAAATTTGATCTAGATTGGTCTCAATCCCCTTTGTACTGATGAGATGGCCGAGGCTCCGAATTGACACTTATAAGGATTGAGCCGCATCTTGGAAGATCGAAGAATATATGATATTGTGTTAATATCTATGATGTTGTTGATTGACTGATTGACTGTATGCCCTGCACACAAGAGATCATAAATGTAGACTTCCATGATTTTCCTAAGATGTGCTTTGAACATAGTAGTCATCAACGGCTAATAAGTCGCGCCTGCATTTTTTAGTCTGAATAGCATATCTTTGTAGCAGTAAAGTCTACTTTCAGCGATAAAAGTGGTCTTTTCTTAATCTTCTTCCAAGAAAGAAATCTAATTATATCCAGAAGCAGAGTTCATCATAGATTGAAGTTCTAATTATATTCAGAAGCAGTGGTCCTTTCCATTCTTTTTTTGGACAGCGACAATGTTGGATATCCGATCTGGATATTTGGCTTCTCGAATGAATTCCACTTTGGTCAATTTCTCGATCCCAATGTTGACTTCATTACAAAGACATGGTGAAAGGCATCGCTATTTCTAATTGACCGCCGTAGCGTTGATGTTGATGGCCAATTTCTAGCATGCCTTTGTCGGATCGACCTCAGACATCACTTTGAAAATCTACTCAAAAATGTCTCGATTTAGTCATAAGAATTAAATGTGAGTATCCTTAACGTGCTGGATCAGCTTGGCATCGATAAAATTATCTTCGTTAGGTCTATCAGTATTGATGTATTCTATAGGCTCTTCTATTAAATACTAATCATCAAGGTTATCAACTTTTTGTAATTGCTATGCAATGTATCTATCTGAGGTATATAGAATGACAGACACGGTATTCTCACAAGCCCGAGAAAGCTTTTGACTACCTTTGATTTCATAGATACCATCATTGTGCTTGAAGCGGAGTGTTTAATAATAGGTGGAAGTGATTGCTTCTACGTTGTGAATCCAGCAGTGGCCCATAATCCCGAGATAACAAGATTTAGTGTTAAGGACGTAGAAGACGACATCAATTGTGGCTGGTCCTGTGGTAATATGTATGTAAGATGATCTTGCCTACTCGTTCTTCTTTGGAACTATTGAATCTACTGATATCGGCGTCGCTTGGAATAACTTCATTGGCCAATCCCATCAGGTCGATTGTGCTTTAAAAGGGAATCTCAATACCGCTTCCAGTATTAATCATCATTGTATGCATGACAAACTTTTTCATCCTGAGCTTTATGACTAATGCATCATGATGTAGAAATTTTACATGACTAATATCACAATCTTCGAATGAGATCCCAAGCCGGCGATTGCTCGACTTAGGTAAAAGCTTGGCTTCTTTATCTTAAGGTGTGAGATCGCAGCATTCATGTAGTCTCATACATTTGAATTGGCAAGATTTGTTGATCTGATGAATTTTGATCATGTTGTTGTGGTATATATGGTAGGGATGTTTCTCCTCAACTTGATCTTCTACCTGGACTACTTCGAGCTGCTTCTTATAGCTGTAATCCTTGTATGATTCCAGGTCTATAATGTATTCATACATTCACCCCTCCTTGAAAAATTAATTCCAACAACCTCTTAAAGCATAGCAGCCGTCAGTAGAATGATGGTTTAGCTTGTGATACATGCAGTATGGGTGGCTTTCGATTGGCTCCCATGGATGAGAGCGACGGTATAGTTTGTCCTTGGATAAGATTGAAAAAATTATAGAAATTCGAACATTCATCTTCGAGTGGACCGGTTTAGGTAATGTACCACATTTTTGAGGATTGTCAGTATTGCCCTAGGAATGCTTTTGATCACACTGATCCTCCTTCCGTTCATAATTTTGATCTTCAGTTCGACATTTCATGATTAGGACGGATTTAGTAGATTTATGCCATTCAGACATCATCCTTTCCAGGTCGATATATCTATTGACCTTGGTGACCATATCCTCCAAGGTGGCAGGTTTGCTGAGGAAGAGGTGTACTTTGGCCTTGCAGTCGAGCTAGAGCACGTTGGTGAAAACAGTAACAGCTATTTTCTGATCAAGATTATCCACATTTCGTGCGAGCTCCAAAAACTTATTTTTAAAAGCCTCGAAATTCTCTCCTAGTGACTAGTAAAGACTAATAAGCGAATATAAATTCTTCTCTTTGTCTCTGTTATGAGCTTACGTCTTTATGAATTATTTCTGCAACTGATCGAATGTGCGTATGGAATCTTCATGTAAAGAGTAGAACCACCAGAACAGTTCTTCAAGTAGACTTTTTATGAACAAATGACAGAGGATGTGGTTAAGATTGGAGCACAATCCCAATGAATCACATTATTTTTGAATGTGTTCCGTTGGATCGGTTTCCTTGTATATACCAATTTTTGGAGTATGGAAACCATTCGGTATTTCCATATTGAATAGTTCTTAGGCAATCGGACTTCCTTTTATTTTGGTATGGTCATCTGTAGTACTTAGAAATTGTGCTTCAATCAACTCCTTGATGAGCTAATCCATATGCTTTTGTGTTACGCATTTATGTGTTCTCCTTGCTTGAGTACCAGTACCTTTAATTAAATGATTAGGTGCTGGTATTCGAGGTTGAGGTCGGTGCTCATTCGCTTGACGTTTGGAAAATTGGTAACCTCTACTGATTTCATAGTAAACTTCACCACCCAAATGAATGGAAGGTTGATGCTCGTGCTGAACATTTCTAAAAATAGCTTTGATGGTGGCTCCACGAGGTCCCAATCTGTCCCACACAGAATATTGGGAGGTCTCAAGCACTTGATCGCGATCTCTGGTTTGAGGATCCTATTCAGTATCCTACAGAGCTTGTAATGCAGTCTGTATGGTTCTCATCTGGTCTTTATGTCATTTGAACGCTGTCAAATGAGTTTGTCACTTAGCTTCGAGTAATTTATCGCAAAGCTCTCAGTGAGTTAACTGACATTCGAGCTTATTACATTTATCTTTTTCGATTTAGAGGTTCGCCCGTAGTTCTGTAAATTGTTCTGGATCAATTGAAAGATCGAGCTAGATTCTGATGGTTGGTCATTTGGAAGTGACCATGATTGGAGATTGATAGAGGAGAGAATGTTTTCCTTAGGATATTGTGGAAATGTCTTCATTCCCACAAACGACACCCAATGTAAGGGCTTAATATTTGCAAGCTCGAGATGGCTCTGAATTAGATCTTACACCAATGTTCTTGTGATAAAAAATAATATAAAGTAAGAAATGACACAAGTGATTTAGTGTAGAAAACTTTTGAATAGGTAAAAAACCATGACCTCGAGTTGAAGGTTTTAGTAATAGTAATTTTTATTGCTTGAGGCTAATATATTATTACAAGTGATCTCTCCAACTAGAAATACTTGACCTTGTCAATAAGAAATTTGATATTTTGAGAATCTAGAAAATAGGCTTTTTTGGTGATTTCTCATATATTTTTTCTGGTCCCTCTATCTTCTAAAACATTTTCCTTTTATAGGCCTTGCCCGTAGTTCATTATCATGCTGAAGCACTGTAGTGGCGTGTTTTTCGAAAGGAGAACCTTAGCCAATACTTATTCATAAAGAAAATTCAATAAGACTAGATAAATAAGATTTTACATGGAAAACTCAGTAAAAACTGAGAAAAACCACGACCTCGAGGAGGATTTTAATATAAAATCCAATATATTGCTAGTTATTACAGAATTTGGAGTGATAGTAGGATTAAAGTAACGAAATGGTAAGGTTTGCTGATTGTTGGCCCTTTCTTATCTCTTTTCTGCTTGTATTTATAGTAAACACAGACAGTTTATAAACAGAAAGAAATTGTCTCCAATTCCGGGGGGAGTGGGCAAACTTCGCGGATCTCTAACAGCTCTTTTCTTGACTAGGCACAACGGCTACTTTTGGAAGGCCGAGGACTTGAAGTAGCTTCTCGAGGACTTGAGGTATCTTCGATCATGTATGGCTGTCTTTGACTATGCTTTGTTGGCTTACTCTTGTCGAATTTGGAAAATATGCTACTACAATCTCCCCAATCTCGACATAAGCATTTGTGGTTGTGTCGAGAAGAAGTTGGAAGCTAAAGTGGTTGCCGAATTAGAAGATTAGTTGTTTTTGTTATTTCTGAGGTCAAAGTGAACTGTATCTGGTCAAATCATTCCCGAGGCGTAATTAATGCGGTTAAATGAATATGGTAGAGTGAAGATCCACGACTAATTTTGAAAAAGGAGCCCCTAATGTGAAGCGATTCTCGAGTTAACGCCTTAATCAAATCGTATTCAACTCTCATCTTGGATCATGACCTGTCGGGCATTCATCAAACTGATGATCGGAGACACAGATAGAACCCCCCATTGCGAATGGACATACGTATATCTTCCATGGAGGGTCTCCCTCCAGAAAACTTCATAATAAAGGTTGAAGCAAGAGCTTGCTCCGTACGAGCAATATCATGGGGAGAAAAAAAAATAGTGATTCCTCCCTCATAAAGGGAGACTCGAGCAGCGGGAACGAAATACTCAAAAGAGGGGTTAGGGGTTACAGCAGATGCATAAGATCTTAGAACAATAGATAGAGAAGGGATATGCTTATCCATAGATGATATGGGGGCTGTAGCTATAGTAAAGGATTTGGGGGTTGTAGCAGTAATCATGGGGTTATTGGTGGCCATTGAGGAGCGGGTTGAAACGAGAGTGTTCACACGTGTAAGGGAAAGATGAGAGATTGAGATGAGAAAAATAAAGTGGGTTGGTGAGCTCTTAAATAGAGAAGGAAAGAGATGGCCTAAACAATCAAATCCCCAAAAATTGGATTAAAACAAGCTGAAGATCTGTAACAGAAAATCACAAGATCTAATCAACATATATACAATTAGGAAAAAAGGAGAAAAACCAATCACAAATTTGGCGAGAAAAACCTAGAGACAAATCTCCAGATAAAAATAAATAAGCACAAAGAGTTACACGAAGAAATGAATATAAGAAGTGATATGTGACAAGAGATTACAATATCACAAAATATGAAATTTTAGAAGAAAATTCCAAAGAGGAAGAAAACCAATTAATGTAATACAGATCACCAAAACAAGAATTCTCTAGCGAGGACCTAAGCGAATCAATGAAGAGAAAAAAAATGAAATGAAGATCAGCAAATCCCCTGCAAAAAATCGGCAGCAACTCTCTTTGTCTCAATCCGTCCACGGGCACCGAATATCACTTTAAATGATTCAAACTACCAAGATTTACAAAGAAGTTTTTCCTTGTTTAAAAAAACGTGAATCCTAATGCAGATGCCTGGTTCAGCTAATTGGTTATTGGCAATCAAGAATTGCCAGGATAGAGAATTTGATCAAGAAACTACACATAATTTGATTCGTAAGACGTGCTAGTTTAAGGGGAAGGAGGTCGCCCAATGACCTGCGGTCCTCGCAGGTAGCGACAGCGTGGTCCTTCAATCACCCCTCTCAATTCGTTTTCATAACGAGGGAGAGCTGCGGCAAACCTGTGAAGGTATTTGTTTTACTTGTCGTTGAGGCATAATTAACATTTATCCGTGCCGTTATAGTGACATAATATTTACATGTACAACTCCTAAATTTATATTTACCTAGTGAATTATTAAATAAATGTGATACTAATTTTAGTTTTACTTGTATTTGCAAAAAATGGATGCATGATTTAGAAGTCACATATTTTTCTTGTTTTCAACAAAGAACAATGTGACGTACTACAACAATGATCCTCATTTGATGTTGTCATCCAAAATCCCATTAAAGACCATTGATAAGATAAAGAATTCGTACATTTTTCTAATTTTCAACCAAGAATAATGTGATGTACTCTGACAATGATCCTCATTTGAAGTTGTCAACTAAAAGCCCATTTAAGACCATAAAAGAGAATTTAATGTAGAGATTATTGTCATGAGTTGTAATATTTATGCATTGTCTATGGCATTGTTTAGGGCATTTTTCATTGATGTTGATGTTTTGTAACCCCTCCTATACTCTATAAATAGGAGGGGAATTTATCCATTTCACACATCTTGGAGAGTTCAAATCAAAGGTTTAAAGCAATAAAGTTTATTTCATTTCTTTTCTTGTCTTCTTACTTTTATTGTGGTAATTGTAATATGGCAATGATCGAAGGGATGAGTGGCTAAACCTCTTAACCAAGGCTAGAGGAAGCTCCATCCAATATAGCCTTAGTTATAAAATAGTGTATTTTAGTTATACTAGTTCCTTTTAGTTCTTCTGTTTTAATGCATATTCTTTTTCTTACGATCCTAGCTTGACCATAGCCTGGATTCGAGGGAGTAAAAAATTTAAAGAAACCATCATGGTTGACCCTTACAAGATGGTTTGGAACGTTGAGAAGAAAATATAACCCGTTCTTATCAAATGAACCATGGTTCAGTAAGGTGGCTTATGAGTAATTTCTAATGATTATTTTCTTGTCTCACGATGTATTGTATATACCCGACCATGGATATGCGATACAGGAATTTATGACATAATTTAATTAAGTATGTTATCTTATGATTAAAACAGGTGGATTGGAATCGAACCATGGTTCTCACTCCGCCTCGCATTAAAGCCTTTTTATTAGTCTTCTTTACCAACAAAACAAACTCATTTCTTATTAGATAAAATTTGTAACTCCAAATATAAATAATTTGAACCACAAGTCACTTTGGATATGACCCCATTTCTTTTAGTACTCAACGGTACACCGTGCGATTACGGGTCTTTTAAGACGTTCGGGACTATTGGACCCCAGTGGTGAGCGATATGCCTTCATGTATCGTATTACCAGCCATCACGACAAATTGTTAGGAAATCAAGCCTTATCTGATCCAAATGTTACCTACATTTTATGGGCTTGATTCTAAGAGCCCTTATAGGCACATCCATGAGTATAAGAAAATCAATAAACTCTCAAAATATTAATATTTTACTAAGGATTCGGTCCGCCTTCGCTTATTCCCATTCTCAATAAAAGGCAAGGCGAGTCATTGGCTTGATTCATTAGCACCAACATCTATCAATTCATGGGACCAAATGCAAGCCTCATGTTGAGACTCTTGAACCATCCACTACATTGCCTATTCTATCCATCATTAAAGCACCGAAGTTAGACCTCAAGCCATTACCTAAAACTCTGATGTATGCTTTTTTAAGTAATTCTAAAACTTTGTCTGTGATCATAGTTTCTAATCCAAATGGTTACTAGGAAAGTTGATTGTTGGGTGTCCTTAGAAGACATAAATCAGCCCTAAGGTGGTCTATAGAAGACTTTAAGGGGATTAACCTGGTCGTTTGCATGCATTACTTCAATCGTACCATGATGGAGGTAGTGAAGAAGGAAGCCTTTAAGCTTTTGGTCTATAGAATAAGAATAATGAATTGATCCCCACCCGTATGAGCACCGGGTGGTGTGTATGTAATGACTACAAGAAACTAAATACGGTCATAAGAAAATATCATTTTCCTCTTCCATTCATTGATTAAATACTTGAATGCTTAGCTAAAAAGATTCATTATTACTTTCTTAACAGTTATTCTGGATATAACTAGATCTCCATTTCCCCAAAAGATCAAGAAAACAACTTTTATACGTCCCTACGGGACTTATGCTTATCAACATATGCCATTTGGATTATGCAAAATACCCCCTGCATTCTAGCATTGAATGATAAACATATTTTATGATATGGTTGATAAGTTTCTTGAAATCTTCATGGATGGCTTTTCCATATTTAGATCATCTTTTGACGAATACTTACACCATTTAGAGCTCCTGTTAGAATGATGTCCCAAACAAATTTGGAGTTAAACTGAGAAAAGTGTCTTTACATATGGTGTCTCTTTACAGATGGATCCGCCGGACCTAACGGTTTGGGGATTGGTGTTGTTCTAGTCACCCCCACCAATGATAAAGCTGAAAAGGCCATCGAGTTAAACTTCAAATAATCTATCAACGAGGCTGAGTATTAAGCCTTGATACATGGCCATGATCTCGCACTCGAACTTGGTGTTCCTAAACTTGTAGTTTTCAAAGATTCTCAACTTGTTCAAAGGCAGTACACTGGTGAAAATTAGGCCAATGGTCACATGGCTGAGTATGCCGCTCTCGTCCACCGGCGCATGGATCGTTTTCCTGAAAAATCTTATATTATTTATTATATTCAAGGAAAAAACAGACACGCCGATGCCCTCGGTTACATAGCAGCCATGTAAGGCCTGTCTAAATCTCGGACACTCAATATCGAAGTACTCGAACGCCCAAGTATCGACCAGATGAAAGTCAATGCCTTCAATGCTGGGGGCGAGTGTCTCGATCGAGATGACTGTCGATCACCAATTCTTTCTTACTTCAGCAGGTCTACCCTCTCAGATGATCCGAAAGCCAGACGGTCGTTACTGGAAAGTTGTCACAGATATACCATCTCAAAGGCGAGTTAGGTCGTAAATCCCCAAATGGCGTCCACCTACGATGCATATCTCAAAACGAAGCCACTGCCATTCTTGCCAAACTCCATGAAGGTACCTGCGGTGCTCACACTACCAGTCAATCTATGGCCCTTCGAGCCATATCCCAAGGTTTATTATGGCCTAATATGAAGAAACAAGCTGAAAAATATGCCAAACATTGTGCAAATGCCAACGTCATGCCCATGACATCCATAGCCCTTCACAAGACCTCCATTATAGCCAAGCCTTTTGGCTATTAAAGCGGTGGGCCGTCAAACTCGTGGGTCCTTTTCCTAAAGCATCAGGAAGTCGAAAAAATATCCTCGTAGCACAGATTACTTTACTAAATGTGTTGAAGCCGTGCCCTTGTGTCGAACCAGAGAAGAAGAAGTCATCGAATTCTTATGGAAGAATATTATTACACACTTTGGTTGCCGTCACATGATAAGATATGACAATTCACAATTTTTTGGGAATAAAGTCTATAATTTCCTCAAAAAGAATAAAATCATCCTCTCCCCCTCAACACCTTACTACCCCCAGGGGAATGGTCAGGTCAAAGCAATCAATAAAACTATAATTGGCGGTATTAAGAAGCGTGTCGATGAGAAGACAGGACAGTGGGCTCAAGAATTATAACATGAACTCTTGGCCTATCGAACAACATCACGAAAGACGGTGGGCTGCACACCTTTCCTCCTAGCCTATTGTACCGAGCAGTGCTCCCTACTCAATTTGAAGTACCGACACGCGACCCCAACCTTCTTGACGAAGATAAAAAGTTTGAACATGGATATAATATGCTATGGATCGAAGAAACCAGTGGCCAAGCCATATCAAACCTCAGCCATTACCATCTCTCTTTCCAGAAGTCAAACAATAAAATATTTTGACCACGCAGTTTCAATATTGGAGATTTGGTACTTCGACGAGTCATACCCTCCTATAAGCCTCGGAATGCCGGCAAGCTAGCCGAGTCCTGGGATGGACCTTATCTCGTGTATGAAAAACCTAATAAAGGCTCCTATTATCTAATGATAGAAGCGGAGGAGCCTCTAACCAATCATTGGAATACCATGCAGTTAGTCTCATACAACAGGCATCGGCCATCACCTTGTTCAACTGATGTAAATACAGTATAATCAAAGAACATATTTTCCTCTGAGCATCATGTCTTATCTTTCAGTAAATTTTTTGGTCTAACCTAAGTATCACGTCAAGCCTTCGACCAGACTGATACTTGGGGGCGACCTCTAAGTTTTTCAAGTCTCTAAAATTCGAGCAAACCCGAGGGGTATGAATGGTCGACAGATCGGACCCTCGAGAATGAATTGGGGGCGAACACATAATGTTTTGCTTAGGCTCAATCCCGCAGATTGATCCGGGGGCGACCTTCGATGTCCAGTGAAATTCTTGGTATAACCAAGGTATCATGTCCATCCTTCGATAAAACTGATACTTAGGGACGACCTCAATGCTCTTCAAGGTTCTTGCTCGAACCCTACTGCAAGAATTCTATACTTTTCAACACACACAAATACAGCATACAGGAATATCAAAAATTCAACTTCAATATATACCAGCAAGTCAAGTTCAATACACAAGCAATCCAATTCAACTACAAGAAATCAGGCAAACTTTAATATTATAGCAAGATAAGAGAGAGTTTGTTTCAGCAACCAAACAACATAGATAACCTTCTACCAGAACCCCACTCATACAGGAGCGGCCGTACTAGCCCCTCCTATAGGATCTCCAGCCACCAAACCTCTAGTACCCTCGACAGAAGGGTTCGGTCCCGCAGCATCTGCGACTCCATCGGCTACAACACCAACAACAGCCTCGTCGACCATGGGAGCCACCACATCACCACCTCCACCTGCAGGATCCACTTCTATCCATTCCATCTAAGATACCTTGGATAGAGTATCTTTCAGCTAGAGCAAAGCGCTTGAAAGTTATGGGATCATACCCCAAACTGTCTATAAAGTTCTTCAAGGAAGTGGTCGTCTCACACTCCTCATCGAATTGCACTTGGAAAGTTACCCTCTGTTCTTCCATTTCCACCACCTTCTCAGCAAGCTTTGACTCCAACACCTTCTGCATTTGAGAATTTTTATCATGCTCAGCTTCAAGTTCCCTAGCACACTAAGCTCTAATAGTAGACCTCTCTCGCTTTAGCACATTAACCTCAGCCTCTAGCGACAGCGCAGTCCCTCAAGAAAGCTCCAAATTTTGCACTGCCTGTTTCAGCTATCTCGTTGTTACCTTCTGGGCCTTAGAAAAATCTTGGGCCTAAGCATGCTCCTGCTAGAGTACTCGAACCATCAGTACTTCTCGAAGTATTGTAAATTTTAGCATAATTTCAGAATCTTAGAAAACAGTTACATTATGCAGGGCCTTATTCATCTGCTTCCCAGTCTCCTCTGAGTTATTTCTATTGAGAATCACCATCGATGCAGCCGTGGGTTGAGCATGCTCCTTTAGTTAAGCTTCATGTAGCACCTCATCTGTATCCTCCATATCATCAGCCCCCAGCTCCCGATGCCTCTTACGTTAAATAATTTTCGGCTGCTGGACTTTCGAAGGTTCGGGAACGACCTTGACCTTACCTTTGTTACCCTGCTTCGATGCTTCGGGAACTACTTCGGGCACTGGCACTGCTTGCTGCCTCCTTGGAAAATAAGTCAACATACGAATCAACCTTGTTTTCTCCATTTCTTCGGTCCCTTTTGAAGTACCTTATTCTCTTTTCTCCATTGTTTGTCTATCACTAACAGGTATGCTTCGAAGTAATGTATCTGCCTTCTTCCACCTCTTCCTCACAATACCTAGCTTCCTAAACACCCCGTTTATCCACTCCTCATCAAAATCGATGAGTTCGTCAATATACCTCATCGGATTCGCCAAAGTCTTGGGATTGGGTTCTGCAAAACAATAAGGGAAAAGTTTAGATAACCTATTCGAACCTCTCTACCAAAGGCCTTCGGCAGTCGACTTACTTGGATAATACACCCTGTGTTGTAGCCTATACTCTTCTTCCCCCTCTACATTCTCATAATTACTCTATACTACCACTAAATCCTTATCACATCCTCGACCCATCGAACACAGATCAAATAGCCACAGTTTATCTGTATGACATTGGATATGGTAAGTATCCACCTTTTTGTTGGCTTTCCTTGAGTAGAAAGATACAATATTAAACCATTCGATCAACCCCCTCTTCTCATGCTTCAGCCCCACATTCATCCCCTAGATAACCCTCATCATCTCATAGAAGTTACCATTTATCAGGCAAGGAGCCACATCCCAGTAGTTTAACACCTATTTTACCAACCTTCGAAGGGGTAGTCGCATCCCCAGTCAAATCTAACCTCTGAATGCAAAGAAACCCTCTCGAGGGGAATCCATGAAAGTGAATTCAGCCCCTACTGGCATCAACTCCACGTCCACCTTCGACAGCTCATGCTTTGCCATGAATCGATTGAGTCTTGCCTTCTCTTAAGCCGAGACTGACCCCGCAGTTTCCCACGAGCTAACCAAACCTTCACTACTTTTGCTCTGCTCACCTTCCTCCCGCTTAACCCCTGAGGGCTTGACACTACCTTCGTTTCCCCGATCCTGCCCTCCATCCATCTCTTCTCCGTCACCCACCCCGATTACTCGAGCCCTACGATGGCTCTTCCTCAAAGCCCCAATTTCAGGTACCCCCACATCTAATGGGGCATTTGTTGCAATGTCTAATTCTTCAATGACGCTGTTCTCACCCAATCGAGCATGACTAGACCCACTCAGTTGATTTGTGTCGATCTTCTCATCTATCAGCCTCAATCACCCAGATTAACGGGTACGCATTATACCCTACAGCAGAAGAAGTACACAATTAGATCGATATATTCGACTATCACATCTCGATATCATATTTTGGTCTACCCACTCCAACTCGCCTAACCCCATAGTCAAATGTTTAACTATGACCCTGGTCACCACCTCAATATCCCCAATTCCCCAATGTGCCAGACCTCCAGCCACATGGGTTACCCCCCCCCTCTTTTTTTACCAGAACAAACAAAACCCTAGTAACATCTGTCCCACAGTAGCAACAACACAAATATAGAAGATAAAATGGCAGAACAGAAATACATATTGCACACCTTTCATAAGAAAGTCAGAAGAAGTACCTGATCGAATGATTCTGACAACATCAACGACGGTTCTTTCTCTCTTCTCTAACAAGCTCTACCTCAACAATGGCATATATTTTCTCTCCTTTTCTCAATTTTCTCTCTATGATTGAAAATTTGGGGAATAGTAAATTTTTCCCTCACCCCTTTAAATACAACCTCAAAAAAATAAAACCGCCTTGGATTCCCCACTCACCATCATTACAACTCTTCCACTCCCCCTCATTTTGTAGCTGTGACATGAAGTTACAATTTTACCCTCAACGACACCCCTCTCCACATGATCTTTCATAAGCCTCTCAAACTTTTTGGTACCCTGCCCGACGCTGTCAGCTCAAACCTACGTGTCACTGCCAACTCTTTCTTGTAATCCGAGGAAACATCGTGATGACCTGCAGAGTACTCTGCCCTAGAAATATTACCCTTCTGACCTGACAGCTATGACGACTGTCAGGCCTCGTAGTTGAAGCATTTATGCCTTCGACAATAAACATTTACAAGCCCTTATCCTAAATTCGTTTGCACACCATCGTTTACATCCTACTTCAAACCATCGCCTATACAAATCAAGTACTCTAGCCTTCGCTCAGTATTTTTTAAATTATATAACTTAACTCCAGTTTCTTACTATTCTTAATTGCGTTCATTACTCACGATCGACGTTCGACATTCTAAATCGCGCCTACAGTCTATTCGTCTACAATATTGATCAGAAATACAGTACTTTACTTCAATCAACTGTTGTTTCATTGCAAATACTCTACCATACAAAGGGAGAATTCGAAACCTAATAAGAAGGGCATAAAAACAAAAGAACAAACAATATAACACAAAATTATAACAATAAACCACCACCACTGCCTCGACTTCTCCAAGAACCTCCCTATTTGCAAACGGGGCAATTCTTATAGAGTCATGCCCCCTCATCCCCAACCTGGTCATCTGCGTCTACTGGATCTTCAGCCAAGCTCTTTAGGAAGAAGAACCGATTGCTGGCAAGCGGGTTCATCCATGTAGCACCCTCCACCAATGAGCATACGACATCCCAGAGATTGGTTCTTCTGGCTCTAGTTTGACCAAATCAGGCATATCACAATCTAACCCATGGTCTCTAAAGAATTTTTTCTTCAGCTCATGCGTCTTCTCCAGTATACAGCACTCTCTGGCATCCATTCTTTTCTTATATCTAGTATTTGGTGTAGTGTCCATGGTTCGATTACTCGGAGAAGAAGATGTAGATAGATTAAAAAACTCCTAACACCCTCTATTTATACTTGAATGTAGATGCATTTAATCCATCATTAATCACCATCCGTATTAATAGCCATCCTTAATTACTCTCCTTAGAATTGCAACAACCACTCAGTCAAACTTTTCAACTTCCTAAGCTCAACCGTCTTCTCAGCACTAACTCTCTACACCAATTTCCAAGGCCCCTGCTGAGAGGGGGAGAATGTAGTAGCCTACTCGCAACCTTCTAGATCCAATAGAATACTTGAAGGCTACATCAAAGCCTACCTAAATATCTGAAGCCCAATAAGGCGATAGTAGTGTCTACGAAGCCTTCCGAGACTAATTGAACACTCGAATGAACCATCGAAGCCAACTGTTGTAGTTTAAGATAGTCTGGCAGCACATGAACTCCGCATCAGTACTATAAATACTTCGACCATGGTTCTACATGGTTAAAGGCAGACACATCAAATAGCTTGATCACCTGACAGAATAGAGAAATAAGCCACTCGATAACTACAGTGCCAGATCCAACAACCACAGTGTTAGAACCAACAACTATGATGTTAGAACCGATAGCTACAGTATCAGAACCGACGCTGGGTACAAGTCAGTTGTCCCCAGAGGATATGCATGGACCTTGACCCCCCATGGTGACTCATCCCTTTCTATATTCTATAAATAGGAGGGAAGAGGCACTAGGAAGGGGTTAGAAAAATACTCCTGCAAAGCCTTAGCAGATTACCTTCGAATACCCTGTAACTACCCACAGTTCGAACCATCGACTACCCTCGATATATATAACAATTCTCTTAAAAATCCTCGCTAGAGGTCGGTGAGCATCCCATTCTAGGACTCTACGCAAGTGTGTTAGTATATTAGTGGCATTTACTATTATATTAGATACTTGCAAACCTTTATACGGGGATAATCTAGTGGTGTAAGAGCTAGTTTCCCCTCTATGAAACATTGCCCCTACAACTGAAGGAGGTAGATAATTCCTTATATTTCTTAGAAGGTTCATGGTTACTTACTACATCTGGTTTATTTGTACCTACCTCATCTACTATAGCAACTGGTGTTGGCTCAACCTTAAGCATTTTAACTCGGTTATAAATTTGTCTTCCACTTCAAAGGGAGGTAATCACATTAAACTATTTTAGGATTGAGCTAGAATCAAATCCTAGTATTCCTTTCATACTAAATTTAGGTTGGCTAGGTAGCTTACCTTGTGGTCTCTCATTCAATGCATTTGCCAATTATCCTATTAGAGTCTCTAGATTAGAGATAAATTAAGATGTAGAATTCTTATTTAGCAATGTTTGTTACTGAAATTGCATCATTTCTTATTAAAATTGCAATGCTTGTTTTTGACTTTCTATTGATTGTTGCATGAAGAGAAAAATGCTGTCTTCCAAAGATTGTTTGGGTGGAGCGAGTAGAAACTGTTTAGATGACTGAGAGGATTACTTGGATGCCTAAGGATAAGATTAAGAATGGGGATTTCTAGGAAAATTATAACCTGAGGTTTGTGGCTCTCCAAAACCTGAACTGGGTTGGTTGCTCTTCCATAAAAACTTTGGGTGGTTATGCCAAGTTGGCTTGTACGGGTTAAATGGCCTCTTATAGGTATTATTTAGAGCATTCACTTGCCCTAGATTTTCATTCATTTTATTGAACATGAGAGACATTTATGTTACATGTGTGACATTAAAACAAATATTCCAACCCTGTTGTTCAACTTGGTTTACACTACCCTTAGATTGATTCATAGCCAAAGCCTCAATTTTTCTAGCAAAAGTATCTAATTGGGATTTAGTGGTCGTTCTCTCAATCACCTTGTATAAGCAACCTTTCTTGGCTTTACAAATATTTCTACGTAGATCAAAATCCCATTTATGAGAGTTCTCAGCTAATATCTCAAACTTGGATTACACTAGGCTTGATTTCATAATGGTTTGTCCTGACAGCTGGTAACATGATGCATGAACGCATATCGTTCACCACTGGGGTCCAATAATCCCTGAGAGATTTGGCGGCTGCCATGATTTGGTGTTCAAATTCTAGCTTAATAACAAGTTTAATTGGGTAAAATTTAGATAGATTTCCTTTCTCTAAAATTGGGGAAACTCGAGATGGATCACTAATCTCCTAAACTGGGGTTCCTAAGATCTTTTTTTTATTGACTGGGCGAGGTGGTTGTCCTCTCCGCTTAGGCTGAGGTAGAAGGCTGTAAATGGGCAAAAGTTCTGGTAAACTTCCTAATCGTTTTTCTCCACGTGTCCAATTGATCATGCACAACTAATAATCAATAAAATTTCGTACCCAGTGTAGAAAATAATCAATTAAACCTAAACTCTAGCACATCAACATTTTGTAGAAGTAATAATTAGGTCTCCCCTATATTCTTCTATATTTAAAATGGGTAGGACGGAAAAAGGCTTTGGATCCTATACGCCCCTAATTTACTATGCTAGTACCAGCTTAAAGTAGATGTTCGGTTCTCACACTTGGGCGAGTTACCTTATGGTTCGTCAGTAATCGAAACGGTGGCATTGCAAACCTACAACTAGTATTTTGTGGCACTAGGTTGTGGCTGTATCCTATCAACCCATGTTTATACCCCGGTCCGACACACCTATCGGTTGGGTGATGAAATTCTGTGGGAATCTTGTTACTATTTTTTATTAACAATAATTTTGAGGTCCAGGACTAATGGGTGGTCCCACTTGTTAGAGAGCTTTTTGGGTGATGAAATCCCACAAGTCTCTAACAATTTTTACCTTTACTAATGTTGGAATGAAAAATAATTTTAAACACGTCAATAGGTTAATACAACCACAACAAAAAATTTATTAGAGCGCCATGCATTTTCGGAGTCCGCGCGACTTTATATGTCCCAGGACGGAGCGGATATGTACCCCTTCTTCTATATGTCAAGTTTAGAAAAAAAAAAACCAACCTATGGGAAGTGTTTCCCGGTGAAGCTGTGGCCGCCACTTCACTTTGGGGGCAAAAGAAGGAAGCATCCTTCACTTAGGGGGAACAAGAAGGATTTAAAAGCGAGCTTTAAGCTTTTAGTATTTTTCGTTCGCCACACCTTCTGCACTTTTCATTCCTTTATCTCATTCACTGATTCCAAAAATAATCAAAGTTCTGTCGGTAAGTTGGAGGAGTGGTACCAAAGTTCAAATACAATCTCTTATTACAGTTCCAACCAGGAAAGAAGATTAGGTCATGAAATGCATACAAAACTTACAAAATCAAATCGTATACCACTTCAGCTCTACGCTGGTTGGTAAGGCTTGTAATACGAAACAAAGTAAGAACATGTAAATCAAAATGATTTAAGGATGAGGTGTTGTTGATATTTCAAATGTTATATTTAAACCTTAAACCTACCAACAACTTTTCTCAAACACGAAATGCTACTGTCACAAATTCCCAACACCTACTAACGTTACAACTTGTGTGCTAAACACAATAACATAGAAAAGTAAGTAATCTTAAGTCCTGAGAACTCGCCTCCCAAATAGTCGACTACAGTAATTAGGTAATAAAATATTGGAAGAAAAATAACGCACCTACTTACTACTGTATATTATGAGAATAAGAATGTGTAAGGAAAGATTACTTGATATGTCCCACTTTAACGACCACCTTGTGAACTTCAATCCTAGTCATTTAAATATAAGATACTCAATAGTAATATACTAAGATAAAATCATGCCAACAGTTACGTAATTGCTGTTAAGGACTCAACCCAAGGATTTTAATTTAAAGTCCTTAATGTTGGTATTGTTGCACAATACCATAACCCAAGCATCAAACAATTGTACTGCTTGCACCAAGTGTATGTGAGATCAAGAAAAATAAATAAAAAGAGAAGAGAACGAAGAGAAATAGAAGAATGAATAAGGAAGAGAAATCGGCTTAAAAATTACAAATCAAAAATAATTAAATGCATTTTTACAACTCCCCGGCAAGGGCCTAAATACTTGATCGATATAAAACTGACATTTTAAAATGACCTACAAGTGAATGGTGTAGCGTTGAGTATAAATAGTAGCGGGGTCGTATCCCAAAAGATTTGTAGGTACGAATTATTAATTTTACCTAATAACAATGAGTTTTTTTTGTTGGTTTTTAAATAAAGAGAAGACAAGAATAAATTGCTAGAAAGTATATGAGTTGATATGAAGCGGAGTAAGAACCAAAGAATTGATTCCACTCCACCCGTTGTGACCGTAATATAGTATATCTAAGTAAGAGTATGTTACAAATTCCCGTATCGCATATCATTGGTTGGGTATTACAATACATCACAAAATAAGAAATTATACTTTGAGAATTGCACATAAGCCACCATAACCAACCATGGTCTGGTTTACAATAATTAGTTATGTTCTATTTTCTATGTTCCTAAACTACCTTGTTATGGTCAAATAAGTAGTTTACTTGAATTCATTACTACCTGGAGTCTTAGCTATGGTCAAGCTAAGATCGTAGGAAGAAGAATATAAATTTACGTGGAAGAAGAAAAGGTAACTACTCTTAAGTAAACTACACTATTCTACAATAAGGCTACATTGGATGGTGCTTCCTCTAGCCTTGGCTAAGAGGTTTAGCTACACATTCCTTTGATCATTGCCATATTACTATTATAACAACAAAAGTAAAAGACAAGAGGAAAAGAGAAAGAAAAACCTTTATTTCTTTCAACCTTGATTTACCCTCTCCAAGATGTCTCATATGGGGGGATTCCCCTCCTATTTATGGAGTTTAGGAGGGGTAAGAAAACATCAACATTAATCTAAAATCCCCTAAACAATGCCTTAGACCATGCATAAATATTACAACTCATGAGAATAATCTTTACATTAAATTCTCTTCAATTGTCTTCAATGGTCTTCAATGGGCTTAGGTTGACAACTTTAAATGAAGATCATTGTTGGAGTTCATTACCCTTGTTCTTTGTTGAAAATGAAAAAAAATATTCGACTTATTTATCATGTATCCGATTTATGTAAATATAAGCAAAAACACTATTAGTATCACATTTATTTAATAAATGGCTAGGTTGATATAAATTTTGAAGTTGTACACATAGTTATTATGTGTCTGTCAGATGCACTAAGCACCAAACACCATAAGTCTACACTTTAGGGGCTCGTAGATGAAGAACTAGAAGATTTAAGGAGGAAGGAGCCATTACTGTTATCTTAGTCCTTCGTAGGGGAGATGGCCAATTTACTGGCTTGCGGTAAGTTATTATCAAATGGCTTCCTAGAGGGTGAGGACCAGGGCATGCCTTACAAGGACAAAAAGAAGGCCCACTTGACCGTGGCTCTCGCGAACCCCTGTGCTCGACGTGCTACAATCATGGTTGTAGTTCAAGTTAGATTTCTAGATATATAGGCCTTTCTCAACATTTATCTTGCATGTAAATAACTCGTTCTTTATGCAAATTTTCATTTTGAGATTCGTGGTGTACGCTGACTTTGGAATCTTTCAACGTAGAAAAAACCTTGTTAGTCACAATAATGACTTAGAACAGCGCCTCACTGATATGTAGGCCCACCAAAAGGAGCTTATTAGAGAGGCGGTCCAACACGAGTTGGCCAAATATGTTGGCTGATAGACATAGACGTTGACAGAGGAGGCCAAAGTTATCAGGAAAGAGAAGCTAAAAGTCTAGCAGGACTTGGTGGCCATCAACGGTCGTGTGAAGAGCTTGGGGTTGGAAAAGGAGGTGGCCGATATGGAACTCCATGGGCAGCGTGGGGGTAGAAAATTGTGTGAGCTAATCGGCAGGGCCGCATGGGCAGCTCATGGATAACTTAGGAAATGTGGAAATAGAGTTTGATTTGTCTATTGATTGGTGGGTCGTTATGTTTGTTCTACCTTTGCTCTCCTTGCGCGTAAACTAAGATGTCCCAAAGTTGTGTCACCTCAAATATTTTAGTCGACAGGGTTCTATTCCTGTTGGTTTGGTAAAGTACATCACTATCAAGGAAGAGGTAGAGCTTTCTGCAGAAGATGTTATTGCAGCTTCTGCAACGAGCCATTTCACCCAAATTGGCTGGTGATACTCATAGTAGCGATGTTGTAATATTGAGGTAATACTTTTTGCATTACCTTAAACTGCTAACTTTTCTTATTTAACCTTTATTGATATTGTTATTGGTACAACAATTCCTCTATGTTATGATGTGCCTATTCCTTATTCGATTCTTTCCATCCATTGTTCTTGTGACCTAGCGAAAATAGTTATATGTAAGAAACTATTTTACTAGTCCTCGTTGGACTATTAGGACTGGTCGTTATAACGACCAAACACAAAATATTCTTGGGAATTTTGTAGTTCCCACCAACTTTTTTTCAACTCCTCATTGGACTATTATCATTAGTCATTATAGCGACCTAGCAAAAAATATACTTGGGATTTTTGGAGTTCCCACAAACTCTTTTTCTAGTCCTCGTTGAACTATTAGCATTGGTAGTTATGGTGACCTAGCGCAAAATATACTTAAGATTTTTGGAGTTCCAACAAACTCTTTTTACTAGTCATTAATGGACTATTAGTATGGGTTGTTATAGCGACCTAACGCAAAATATATTTGGAGTATTTGAAGTTCCTACAAACTCTCTTACTACTCCTCGTTAGACTCATACCACTGATCTTTCAAATGGTCATGGGAAAAAAAATTGGGAGTGGCACATCCCAGGTACTGATGTATCTTGGGAATGAAAAGGGCTGACTTGGTCAAGTTATATGGTTTGAAATCGAGGGTGCTGAATTTGTCACAATATTTTTTGATTGCATTGAATACTTCTTTTATATAAGGGGGTTGGCCACTCCTCTTTTATTTTTTATATTTTTTTTCATATTTCTTGTGTTGTGAACACAATAAAGGCTCAACCCCAATCCTGTTACGATAAAGATAGAAGCTCTAATAGCTCTAGTGATTGAATAGTAAACTTCCTTCTTATTCAGTTTAGGAGGCCTGAATGATGTTCCTTGATTGTGCTACTGTCTTAATTTGGCATCTCTCCCTGAAAGTGATCGGAATGAGGTGAAAGAGGGGTGGAATTTGGATGTGATATTTTGTGACATTATGGTAACCTCCTGCATCCATGGTATTGAGTTGTAACCGATGGCACTAATAGAGCTAGGTCTCTACCAAGAATATCATTGCCGGAAAGATTACCAGTCTCTTAAGAAGAGGTGTGGGCATCTAGAGAATTTAATCATGATAATTTTGTAATAACTTCTAAACTATTTCAATAAATAAAATGTTTGTTTCGACTGACTATTATTAATTTATCTCGCACGTATTTTCTTCAGAAAATAATCTAAGTATCTTAAGGGACATTAATAATGCCCGCAGTATTGGGGAGGTTGTTTTTACTTCAAAAAATAACCTTAGTTGGGAAGGGCAATTTACATCAAGAACGCCCTCAGTATTGGGGAGATCATTTTTACTTCAAAAAATGATCCCAGTATTTTGATGGGTGTCTTACTTCAAAATTGCCCCCAATATTTAGGGAGGACATTTTACATAAAATATGCCCCCAGTATTGGGGAGGTCGTTTTTACTTTAAAAAAAGATCCTAGTATTTTGGAAGGTGTCTTACTTAAAAAGCATTCCCAGTATTTGGAGGGGGCATTTTTCATCAAAAACACCGCCAGTATTGGGGAAGTCATTTTTACTTCAAAAAATTGTCCCAGTATATTGGAAGGTATTTAACATTTAAAATGCCCCCAGTATTTAGGGAGAACGTTTTACTTCAAAAATGGCCCCAGTATTGGGGAGATCGTTTTTACTTCAAAAACTGATCTTAGTATTTTGTAGGGCATCTTACTTTAAAAATGCCCCTAGTATTTAGGGAGGGCGTTTTACATATAAAAAAACACCCCAAATATTGGGGAAGTCCATTTTACTTCAAAAACTGACCCAATATTTTTGAGGGCATGTTACTTCAATAACGTTCCCAGTATATGAGGAGGGCATTTTACATCAAAAATGCCCCCAATATTGGGAAGGTCATTTTTACTTTAAAAAATGACCCTATCTTTTGGAGGACATTTAACATAAAAAATGCCCCTAATATTTTGGAAGGGCATTTTACTTCAAAAATGCACCCAGTATTCGACCATGTTTATATTAGTTAAAACGATTATTAAAACTTCACTAAAGAATTTGTACAAAGCGAGGTGTTTTATTGGTTTTACTTACGAAGATTTATTGTATTGCAAGGGGATTTTAATTCATCCTCATCACAGTTCATCAAGTAGTAGACTTTTCTGTCTACGACCCGTGAGATAATGTACGGCCCTTCCCAGTTTGGTTAGAGTTTTCCATTGTTATGGTTTTGTGTTTTGGGGAAGACTTTCTTCATCACGAATTCTACCTCTTGGAATTCCTTTGGGGTGAATCCTAAGCTAAAATTTTGTTTCAGTGTCTCATGGTACCTTAGCATTTCGGATGAGGCCTCCTCTATTGTTTCATCAATAAATTCAATTCTTTTTCTGAGGAGGTGCTCGTTGATTTTACTACAGACGATCAGAGATCTTGTTGAATGGGCTATGACCTCTATGGGCAACACTGGCTTGGACCCGTAGGTAAGCATGAACATAGTGAAGCCTATCAAATTTTAAGGAGTTATTCAGTAGGACCATAGTACGTAAGGCAGTTCATCGACCTGTCGGCCCTTTGCGGTATCCAACCGCTTGCTGATACCATCGATATTGTTTTGTTGGTCACTTAGGCTTGTACATTCCCTTGTGGGTACCTTAGGCTCGATGACAATATTTTGATATAGTAAGGTTGTTCAAAATTGATGATATTACTGCCTACGAAAGGAACACCGTCGTCTATGACGAGGATCGCTGGGACATCGAACCTTGTGATAATATGTTTTCACAGAAAACTAATCACCTCCCCTCCTCTTATATGATCGAGGGGATGCCTTCAACCCATTTGGTGAAGTAGTCTATGGTGACCAACAACTATTTACGTCTCCCACTTTCTATTAGGAGCACCCTGCCTATGTCCAGTCCCTACTTTGTGAATGACCACGGGTTTGATAATGTATGGAGGTCTACGGCGGGGGCATTGATAAAATGACCGTGCACTGGCATTTTTCACACTTTCTTGCGTATTTGATAAAATCTTGTCTCATTGCTAGCCAGTAAAGTCCTTGTGTTTGCGTTCGTTTGGCCATGGACCTACTCGCCGTATGTGCTCCGCATACCCCCTTGTAGATTTCTTCAATGATTGTCATAACTCATTCTCATACAATGCATGTGAGATGTGGGGCGGACAGGGTTGTTTGGAATAGCTCATTATTTATCACCATATATTTTCACACCTTGTTTTAGATACTCTTAGTGGTCGACCTGTCTACGAGATAGATGGGGAGTTTTCCCAAGAAATCGATAGGTCATTTTATCCAGTCAGGTTTAACAATTGGAGCCCCACTATTAATCTACATTACTTCTACCATATGTTCTAGTGTGCTTGGCTAGTCAAGGACCTCAACTTGGATACCTTTGAGTCAATCGCCGAATATTCCCGCCAAGTAGACGAGGGCATCAAAATGTCTATTCTAATCTCTATGGATGTGTTCGAGATTAAATTTCTTGAACTTTCTAATCCTTTGCTTCTAAATCTCCATCTATTCTTTAATTTTCACGTTGGCCTGTAACGTTTTGCTGTGCTGGTTAACAACTAGCTGCAAGTAGATAATGATAGAAATTTCTTCTACGCCCGGTGCCAATGCTGTATCTATTCCACACAAAAAGGCTTTGTATTCGGCTTGGTTATTACTTAATGGAAAGTTGACTTTAATTTCTTTCTCTACCTTGTAGATAATTGGAGTAACTAACACGACCCCTAGGCCTGAGTCGTCAGCATTAATTAATCCATTCATGTATAGCCGCCATCCCTTCGTAAATGGTGCATCAGTATCATCTGGTTGGGAAACTTGGCCATTATCCTCCTCATTAACCTAGTTATCGTCGCTTATAGGGAGGTCAGCGAAGAATTCGTTAAGGACCTAGCCCTTAATAGCTACTCGTGGCTCAAACCGAATGTCAAACTCTCCTAGGGTGATTTCCTTTTTTGGTATTCTACAAGCATTATCCATCTTTGCAAACGCCTCCCTCAATGGTTAATTTGTTATAACTTTGACTTTGGGCACTTGGAACTATGGACATAGTTTTGGTGATGTGTATAACAAGGCGAGTGTTGGCATCTCTACTATAGAATTCCACAACTCTGCTCCCAAAAGTGTCTTATTGACAAAGTAAACTAGTTTCCCTGTTTTAACATCTGCTCAGAAAAGGACTTTACTGATTGATTCGTCTGTATTTCCCTAGTACAATCCCATGAGCTTATGTTCTTTCAGTACACTAAGGATTGAGGGTACGGCCAAGAACCTCAACATATCTTGAAAAGCTACCTCAGATTTCATATTCCATTGGTACTTCATATTTTCCTTGATACATTAAAATAGTGGCTTGCATTTGTAAGAGGAATTATAAATGAAACGATCGAGTGCTGTAATTTTACCTACTAGTTTTTGAACTTGCTTCAGTGTTCGAGATGATAGCATATAGGCTAGGGTTCATATCCAGTCGAGGTCAACCTCTATTCCTCGCTAAGTTATTAAGTGTCCTAGGAACTTCCCCCATGAGATGATAGCATACAGGCTAGGGTTCGTATCTAGTCTGGGTTAGCCTCTATTCCTCGCTAAGTTATTAAGTTCCCTATGAATATCCCCCATGAAATGCCAAAGATGCACTTCCCAGGGGTTGTGTCACATTCTGTAGTACCTAAGTTTGGAAAATGCAAACTCTAGGTCAGCTAGATAGCCATTTTGTAGCTTGCTTTTGACGAGAATATCATTAATAAAAACTTCCACTATTTTTCGAAACTACTCTTCAAACATCATCGTAACCAATTACTGGCACATGGATCCTACATTTTTTAGGCCAAAGGGCATCACACTATAGTAATATAAGCTTTGCACTATTGTGAGTGAAGTACAATCTTGGTCCACGATAGCCAGAGGTATTTGGTTGTACCTCGAGTAACAATCCATATATGATATTCGATCGTGGTCGGTCGTTTAGTCAACTAGTCTTGTTATGAGGGACATGGGGAAAATATCATTTGGACAATTTCTGTTTAAATTAGCGAAATCAATGTAGACTCATATTTTGCCATTCTTCTTTGGGACTGCCCCATGTTGGTTACCCATCGTAAACAATGGACGGGTCATATAAACTTAGCTCTCAATAATTTTTATAATTCATAGTTTATGTCTGCTCGCAGTTTTAGAGCTGTTCATCATGGCTTATGCTTTGTGGGTATCATATTGGTGTTAATGTACAATCGGCAACAGGCAATGCTAAGGTCGGTGCCCAAAATTTCCTCGATCGACCATGCAAATATATCTTTTTATCATAGAAAGATTGTTATATGGTCTAAGCGCTCTTCTCCTATTAGGAGTAATCTAATATATGTAGTTCTCATAGGGCCATCGAGGTTAATCTTATCGATAAGCTCTACGAGAGGCGGCATCCACTCCCTGCTAAGCATGTTTATAATTACATCATATTTGTCAGGGGTATATTGTTTGTCAACTTCCATCTTGTCTGGATAGTCATAATAGGTGGGGGACGTGTCCACCGCCATGTGTATCAACTTTTTCCCATCTTTTTTGAATTTACAAGTGCGACCAAGTTTTAAAGGGAATTAGCATAACAAATACGAGTACCTACTTGGTAGCCTCGTACTTGGTACGTTCCAAACTTTATTGCGAAGCATATTTCCTGGTGGTAGGAGGATGGTACTGCCTTAATTCTGAATGTGCAACTATAGTAGAGTGAGGGACTATTCACGATGATAAATATCATTAACATTTTTACGGGTTCAACCTACTCTCGAGTGACGAGCTCCCCGACTGCTTTTCCGGTGAACCCGTTAAAACCCGATAGCTCTGTTTTTGAGGGGGTCATGTAGACCTGCATGTTCATGTTCACCAAAACATCATGAAAGAGGATATTTGCTCTACTCCTTGAATCGACAAGCATCCGTTTGACCAAGACTCCTCCGAGCATGATCCAAATGACCAATACATCCTTATTGGGGTGGGATACGGACCCCATGTCGTTATCTGTGAAGTATATAACTTTCTCATGATTTATCTTTGGGACTCCCACGATACCATGAGCTATTATCTGATTCAGACTTAGTCGATAGTACTGTCTTGTGGAGTTGGAAATGTTGTTATGGGATTGCTCCCCGTTAATGTCTCCTAATATCATCTCTTAAACCATAATATGCCCATGTACTTGTACATTCGCCATCGGCTCTGCTAGCGCCCCGTATGGGAGTATGTATTATGTTGAGATTGGTCATTTTAAGAACTGCATGAAGCGCCTTCTCCTCAACCATGTCTCAGTCATATTAATCAAATCATAATACTTCTCAGTTTTATGGCCATTGACTTTGTCATAAGAGCAGTTAGGTTGTCATGGGCGGTCGGTCTTTGGGTATGGCTTCCATTAGTCTGGGTCTTTCTTGGAGATGATAAAGAGGCCCATTTGTGTAATTGTGAGATCTCTGGGAGAGTACAATTACCAACGCTCGGCCTTTGGTTTGCCTTTTCAGAGAGGGGGATCAGATTTGCCCCAAGTGTCTTCGATTACTCTATTTTTGTACCTACCCTCATCATCTATGTGTTGGCTGGTAGGGATACCTCTTAGATGTTTGGGCATTCCTGTATGCTCCACTATCAATAAGGCAAATAGGGTACTAAGAACGGCAGCTATCTGAGAGGCGGTTGCGCGGTTGCCGGCTTCCATATGAGATATTGAGGGATAAAACCCTAGAGTTAGTCTCACGTGACCTAGGATATGACCAACTGCCCTTATAGAGTTCTTGCCAATATCCCTCCCCATGCAAAAGCAAAAATTGACTTAAGGCTTGTATAAGATAAGGGGGCCTATAAAAAAAAGGGGCTCATATCAGAGTAGGGAATCATATGAGTGCAAATACAAGTAAAGGGCTCCTATTAAAGCAAGGCGTCCATTATAGGACCAAGGGGGCCGTCGTATAAGGGCAAGGGACTCATATGAGAGAAAATATTAGAGTAAGGGGCTCACATAAGAACAAGACACTCGTTATAAGATAAAGGGACTCATCGCATAAGAGCATGGGGCTTATATGAAAGTAAAGGCTCATATGAGTGTAGGGGGCTCTCATAAGAGCAAGGCATGGTTGCATAAGTACTGGAAGTGGGCTCCTGCGCCCCCAAATCATGTATATCGCTGTTATATTCTAGAAACTTCTTGGTTTCTTTTACATATATTATAAATTTGGTTTGTAAAATAAACATATCGTCTACATATAAGCATATAATAGTGCATACTCCATGTAAACATTCTATGAACCCTTACACGTGACATAATTTACGGTTCATCACGTGGATGAATATTTGGGTGATGCGGAGCAGCATGTGGGGCATTGGGGATGGCCTGTGAATAAAGGCTCCCTCTCATAACATATTATAATTGGTGGTTCCATGTCAATTTTTTTTTGACAATTAGAAGAGTAGCGTCAAGATCTTATATCTTTAGGTGCCAAGGTTCTATATGTCTAATGTCGAACTAAACATCTTAACACCCATGAACATCGATAAGTTTTTTTATTATCTTTTTAATGCTACTGTTTTTTTAATTTTACTATCTTTTAATCTGAATTACAATTAGCTTTATCATACCAACATACCATCTCATCATTATTTACTATTAATGAATGAGTTTTAGTCATGCCTAAAACCATGTGATCCAATAAATGTTAACTACAAAGTTTCATACATTTAGTTGGGTCAAAATTTGGAATCAGAAGGGTATTTCACCATTAAAAGGAAAAGTGTATGTTTGTTGATGAGCTTTAATTTAAACTATCTTACAATGATGCTCAATCATTTGTTTCTTCAAAAAAATACTAAAAGAAAACTCAATTTTCAAACATAATAAACTTAGTTTGTGATCATTATTCATTGAGGCATAAATTTGGATTAGTATCTACTTGATGTACTATATTAAAAAGTGCATATTTTTTAAGCATAACCTCGCAAATTGGTTGGTATTTGCATTTAAGTTTGTCTTTGGGTACTTATTGCTTAACACCTTTGTATTTTACATTTCTTTCTTACGGATGTGTTACCTTTTGTGCGTTAGAATTTCCCAATATTGCACGAGAGTCTTACTGATAGTTGAATTGATACGAACAATTCGTAAAAGCAATTGATGGTTTCATACTCAGGGATATTAATAAAAAGCTTCAATTGAAACTAGAAAATTTTAAACTTAAGTACATAATCTAGTTTTTAATTTTCCTCAAACTCTACATAATTCCTATTAAATATATTTTATACTAAAAGCCAACCTAAAAATAAAGCAAGCTTATAGAAGAGATTTTAACACATTATTAGAAATCATGCCACACTAAAATAAAATCGATCCTAGCACTAATCTGAATAAAATCTATAATAAGAAAAAAAGATACCCAACTATAATAGGAAAAAAAAAACCCAACTTTTTTGTTGGGTCTTAGGCGTTCATTTCGCCGATGCGAACAATGATGTGGACTTTGGATGGCCCTGATACATTCCATGGTACTTTTGAGACATAAAAATGATCAGGGCCGTTTAACCCTTAATTACAGAATTGAATGGAAAATTTTGCTTTCAATCTACTTCTCCCTCTGCAAATAAATCTTCCTTTACCATCTATAAATCAAGCTTCAAAATATACAATTGTAAAAGCCATTGCATATCTTTGATTCGTATGTTTCTCTCTCAGCAATTGGAGATAAAGATCTCAAGCTCCATTGTTACTGGTATAAAATGGGTGGGATCGATTTGAGCTCTAATTATTTTGTTACTTTTAAATTATTTATGCTTCCAATTAATTAACCATTTGGATAATTACTATTTAGTATGTTTGATTCAACGTATGTGCTTGGTTATTTGATAATTACTGCTTGGTATTAATTTGATTGATTTATCTTTACTGTTTTTGTAAATAATTATTGTTGCCATGATTAAAATTTCCAAACCCAACTCTACAAACAATTGTTTTTGATTCTTAAATAATTCCTAAAGTAGTGAAGTAGTTCTTAAATTACCACTTTCCAAATTAATTTCTCAATGATTTGTCTGAATTTTAGGGTTTTGTAATTCAATTTTTGATATGATGCTTTGAATTTTGAATTTTGAAGGCGTATGAATTAATACGTTTGATGTTTAATAGACCCATTGCGAAGAATTGTGTACTTTATTTTTATGCTGTGTCTGAGAACTTATAATTATAGCCTATGATAGTTGATTAGGTATAGTTTAATTAAAATAATTGTTTTGATAAAATATATGTGAGGATCTAAAGCAAGCTTTTGTTATTTGGTTTACTTCTACAGATGTTAGGTTTTCATAAACTCCTTATTGGCTAAGTTTAAAGGGCTTCATGTACTTAATGTTTTACTTTTGGATTGTATATGGACTGATTTAGGGATTTTTTAGTTTATAGCTGGTAAGGTTTTGCTTCAATTGTGACAAATTTGTTTTTATTTTCTAGTTCGATATATGACTTTGAAGTATATATGATCGTGTTCATCAAGACTTCCTACTTTGTCTTTTGTGTCCTCAATGTCTTCTTCCCCCTATACAATTTTGTTTAACCATTGTTTCTTATACATATCCATATTAATAGGAGGGGTCACAAATGATGTTTTCCTCATTATGCTTGTGGATAGTGGCATCTTCAAAACCAGCTTCGAAGATGAGTTTCGCTTAATATATCCATTACTTTTTGCTTGCCTTCATTAATGTCGTTGTCAACATCAGGAGAGTCCTTGGTGCTGTTATCATTAACATTACTGTACCTAGGAATAGGATGCTTTGTTTTAAAATGGAGGTTCAACTTATATTCCTCAATGTAGGACTTATCGCATCCATCGTAAGAGAAAGCACATGGGTGGTCCAAGAAAGCAGGCATACATTGAAAATTTTATGGTACATTTACGAGGAATAGAAGACTTTTTCATTTGCTGAGGTTGGAACATCTTAACACAGTTTAGGGAGCAGGAGTTAGATGGAGTAAGGAGATAAAATCTGCGGGAAAGTACCTGGACTTCTAGTTCTTCCAGTTTTGGATTATATTTTCTTAAAAGGTTTGTGAGAAATAAATCTATATGGATAAAATAAATAAATCATTATTTACAAGGTGGGAGCAACTCCCCAACCCTAGGTACATGAAAGAAATGGGAGAACCTGAACGCCACTACAATGCACAACTAGGCCAAAAATTCATATACTTGAACTCCATAAATAAATATAGTTCAACAAGTAACTCTAAACCAAATATTCCAAAACAACATAAATTTGTTATTTGTATGCAGGTTGCTCTATTTGGCAATAGCTATTTGTACTTTTATAACCTTTCATAAGTCATCATGAACTTTAGTTGATGCAGATATGGGTTGTAACTATAGTATACCAAAAAGAAATGACAATACTGGAGAACCTTGTCTCGAAGCCACATAGTCAAGAAAACTTGGGATCGAAGGGCTTTCTTCCACTAAGGTACTTATCTTAAACATGCCTACTATGCTATGAAGGTTTCTTAGTTTCTCTATATCAAACTGAAGGAAGCCATCTTCACTTGCAATAGGAATATTCTTTTGGAGTTGTTGTGCCATCTAATTAAATGTTAATCATTTGCAATTTGTTCGGCTAATTCCTTTATGCTTTGATCATTAAGGAGGTCTGACATTGCAAAAGTATCGAAAACTTTAGATGGAATCCAGTAACTAGCTCATACTTAAAAGCATTATTTACTTATTGTTGAACTTAATTTATTCCAATCACTTACGACATCCCAGTGTCAAGCGTATTATTCTCATAGAGGATGAACACCAATAGTCAATAATGGTAAAGAGTATGGTATAAATTTATCATTACATATGTTTCTTCCACATAAAAAGTAATAATCACAGGGTCTTTCCAGATAGCATTACAGCCACATTTATGAACATAAGAGAACTTGAGTTTACTATTAAATAATATATATAAAACAACACAAGTTTCCAATTATTTTTTCTCTAATACACTCTGGTCCCTTTTTCTTCATAAATTGTGAAAGTAGGAGTTAAAAGTTTACTTCATTTAACATGTATCTAATATATCTTTTGTTGCAGTTTCTCACGTCCCAAATTCACATAATTAGTAAACCAAACCAATTACCAAAATTCGAGGATGTATAGGTCCCCATAAATTACCAAACCATAATAAAGTTAGGCTCAGTAATCTATTGGTGCACAATAAAGAGTAATAAAGAATAAAAACAACAGCGGAAAAAAAGTATAATGATAACTATACTAAAATTACTACAAACCTCAACAGGTTAGAAACAATAATCTCATGAATAAAAACTCTCACAAGTACATCCAAACCGTGATCCAAAACAATAACAGAGAATGAAGCCTTCAGCTTTGGCTCTTCGACAAGATCACCTCAACCACAACCGCTACATCTCTAGATCTGAAATTTTTATATTGTAAGTGTGAGCAAACCATGGCTTACAAACTTTCCAAAATAGCAAAACAATTATACTGACTAACGAGAAGATATATAAATTTGCTAATGATAAAATAATATATACTAATGATGTTAAAGATGTCTAATCGAGATGTACAACAAACTAAATTTAATAAACATATTAAGCAAAAAAGTCAGATGCAAAGAAATACTAGGACTATAAACTACACTTCGAGTTAATGAAAGACACTAAGAAGAATCATCATATGATTTGGTTGATCAACCGCTAGCGTATGACTTAGACATTTAAAGAGATCATTATTGGATACAAGGGGTCTAATTTTTGTCAAGCTCGACAAAACTAAGGATATTTTACTTGATCAGAGTGTTCCAGGTGTTTCAACCCAAGGTGCCTAGTTGTCCTCACTTTATTTTAATTCTAAGGAATTTCAACCTCACGGAGGATAAGATGGTTACTAAAAGAGAACTATCCCATACCATCCCACACTCCAGGATGAGTAGCATAGGTATGATAGTAACCTACCTAAACTCACCTACTATTTTAACCTGAGCTAGGAATCCTATAACCTATCAGGGGTTAGCCGATTTTAGAGTTTATTTATGTATCTGGCCTCATTATCGAAGATATCAACTTAAGGAGTCTCTATGATTTCCTAATATAGACATGATTACCATCAATTGCTTGAGATCAATAGTAGTCAATACAGGCTAGTGCACATGGCATAACCTACATATTTTCAACAAGTAGTCAACAATCCCCAAGAATAGGGTTTACAATCTGATCTCTTTAGTGGTTATGTACTTAAGTCTCCAAACAGATGGATATGAATCCCACTAGGTTCTATCATTAATTGTGGTAGTACACACATCGAATAGCAACTTGACGCTCAAGAACAAAGCCTCGAGAACGCTCAAACTATAATGATTTCTTAAAACTAACAACAAAATAAAAAGAAGCTTAACAAAGTAGCTCTATAAGCTCGATGAATCCTTAGAGCAGTAAGTGTCATGCTACAATGAGTCAATAATCCTAAAGAAAATTATCAGATGTTAGACACCAATAATTGGTCGTCAGTTCACAACATACAGCTAAACAATCTATGATTTATAGTGTTCACAGTCCTCGTTTCTTGCTCATCAAAAGAATAACAAAACATTAACCACACTTGATAATAGAACCCAAAGTTCTCGTATCCACTACCAAATTAATGACAGTGCTAAAGTACAAAGCCAAAAGAATACAGTGTATGCCTAAAATAATTCTAAGACTAATAGAGACAATAAACTCTATGTAGATAAGCACAAGAACAAAGACCGTGTCTTACAATAGCTATACCGTCCAAACGACTTGACATGGAACCAAGAACTATATATTAGGATCTTAGTATCCAAGGACAAAGCCACGAGGATAACATAGACAAACCTGAATAGAAAATAACTAACCCCATTATCATATGTCTAGGAAGCTAAACTAACAAAGTCATTATATCTATAAGGCGATAACTATAATCTCTAAACTTTATTCTAATAATAGTGGTTAAGCCGCGTCTCGTTCGTATATCTATATATACGAACTACCGAACCTAACTACTCGTCTCAAGGAACAGATTAGGTACCCAAATAAATAGCCAACAATTCCATACTCATATATTAACGACGCAAAGTCATTGTATCAACAATAACCAAGGATATGACGATCTATAACTTCTAAGTATCTATCTTGTAGCTAAATCACAATTTTCCCATAGGTTTTGCTAACTTATCAAACCCCTAAATACTCATGAAAATGTTGGATTAAACGAATAAACCGCTCAGGTGCCCTTAGTCATTAACCATGTACTAACACCTTAATCACTGTATAAATATAATAAACCATGTATTGCTATAACTTACAAATCAAAATAATGATTCAGTTATTCAAGGAGGAAAAACTTATCTGATGCAATTCTCAAGATGAATCAATCCAAGCAAATAACTTAACACTTCAACAATGGTATATCCCCGACAGAACTACCCGATCAAGAACAATAGCTTACACGCAACTCTTTAGGGTTATAGTACTAGTACAAACAACGAAGAATAACTCTATTTGTACCATACTAACCTAGCTTATACTACACTGAACTAAACTACTAATTATAAGGTTTCCCACAAAACTACTAACCAAGCAAGTACTCCAATCTGTTATAAAGAACAAGCTGATTTTTAATTTCCAAGCAAAAGAAAATAACAATTGATCTTGATCTTCAAAGCAAGCATGACAAGCTAGCTGTAGTTGCTAATGGAGGAAGGGTTTGATGATTATTAAAAGGTTCATACAACCCAAAAGTTTTCAAATACAAAAGAGGGAAAATAGATGGAATAAAAGAACAGTTTGGTCTTAAATTATAGCCGGTTCATGGGGGAAGGTGTGGGTGTTAGAGGCAACTCCTCTTTCTTCTTCTCTAATCCTTAAATAGCTAAGAACTAGAAGATAAGTTGCTGCATTCAGAAGTACAGCAGTAGATGACGAAAATGGATTTACAGGCTTCTAAATCAAACCACAACATCTGTGTAAACCTCTCTCTAAACCCAACTTGATCTCCTAAATCCTAAGGTATTGAACCAACATTAAAGGGTGACATACTTACACAACAGGCATGACAAATGAGGTTGAAAGAACAATAGTATACCTGCAATTTTCAGTTGGAGGTGGTGGCTTGATCTGAACCTCTCTCTACTCTCTCCAATTTAAGCTAATCTCGAAGACCACCACTGCGACAACAACAGCCACAACTCTTCTCTCAACAACAGCAACTCTTCTCCCTCTTTTTACTTTCAATCAACAATGGCTTTTTTCTCTCTCTCTCTTCATCCTCAAGAAGTAGCTATATCTCTATTCCCAAATAGCAGCTCTCTCTTCTATTCTCGAACAACAGCTCTCTCTACGATAGTTCCCAAACCCTACTCTCCTACTAATCAAGAGGTTTCTAAAGAAGGGATTCTATACTACAATGGAAATGTAAGTAAGATAACCCCGCTCATGTGTAAGAAAACGACACGGCTTAAGCGATAAGAATAGGAAAGCATAAACTAACTACTTCTAAAATGCATGACAAAACTTTATACAATTGATTTACGTATGATGCATGATGAAACGATATGGATACAAATCAAAAAAAAATTTGGATATTACATATTTCCAGGCCCAAGTTAGTATATATACAATATTGAATCTGACTTCAAGGCATCCGTGGCCACAAATGCTCAAGTTCTAACAGATATCAATATTCTAAAGCACTACAGTAAATCAATTCACTCAAATAATTCTATTCACTTTACAACTTGTGAATTTTTCAATTCAACTACATTTTTAATATGTTGCTCGAAAGTGTTTAATCTTGTGCTTCAAGTACTCTTGCCATAGTCTGCAGGCATCTTGGAAGGCAAATTTTGAGAAATTTTAAGGCCTCATATGGCTTTATAGATAATAAGAAGCTACTTTAAGCAGAAAATAGCTATATAATGGATGCGTTTTGACTGATTTTTTTTCTTCAGATATCTTGATTCCAGCCTATTTCCATAAAAAAAAGTCTTAAAAGAAGGCTGCTTAAGTATGGTTTTGTAAGAATCCTACCAAATATATCATAAGAGGCCTAGTTAGTATTTTCTACTACTTTGCACATTCTTATATTCTCTTGTTATCGATGTAGGCTGGAACCTAGGAGGAGAGGAACATTAATTTGCTGGCAAGCACTAGAATAAAGGTATGAAATCGTACTAAAGAGTTTGTTGATTTTTCTTCTAGTTTTTTTAATCGAAGGACATCCTTTAAATCACAAAGACTAATTATTTTTCATTGGAAAAACTGTGCATCATGTACCCATCAATTGAAACTGTAGAATCATTATCACTTCCTTTCCCTATGTGGTAATTGCTATGTTGCCCAAAAAAAAATTTAGGGTTGAGTATTGGTTCTTATGGAAGTAGCAATGTTAAATCGTGGCCCTTCTTTTTGAAAGAAACTACTGTTGGAGATTATGCAAATTCAACTATCAAATATGGGTCAAAATTTATAGGAGCTACTGAGATCTATCAAGTGTTTACCTGACAACAGAGCACAAGATCCTTGATCTGAAGAAGCGGATAGGGATGCCAATAGTATTTTTGAAGAAGAAGATGGACTATATAATGTAGTAGCCTACTCACAGTGTTTGAGAACTTACTCGATAGTCGAAAACTGCCAAAAAGCTCGAAGCCTATGATACTTATAAAATTTTCAAAAGTAATAACAAGCCTTCCCTCGGGTCCACCAAAGCTTTGATCATCGCTTCCATTCAGCTCAGCAGCAAGTCGAAAGCAGACAACTCTGGCAGAGAAACTCTAGTATAGAACAGCTGTAAAGAAGGATACAACTGTAATTATACTTCCCTATAGTAACATTACCTTTCCTATCCCCTATAAATATGAAAGGATAGCCACCCTAGAGGGGTTGAGTTTTTTGCACCGAGACATTCTTGAGAAGTTCTAACAGCTTTCGAGCATACTCTAAAAGCTTAGAGACTCAATCTACTCGAGCCATTTACTTGTATTCTCATCCATTTATAAAATCTCATCTGAAAATCCTCAATAGAGGTCATGGAGGCATCCCATTCAAGGACTCCATGCAAGTGTATCCATTAGAATCTTTATGTTTTTATTAAGTATGCCTGCCAGAACCATAGTCGAGTACTAATCCTATGGTATAAGTGTATAATTTACCTTATACGGGATTAGGCCCCAAGACACACACACACACATATATATATATATTATAATTAATATGTACTAGTACTACCCGTGGATCACCACGATGATTACGTCCACGCGCCTTCGGCGCTACATATTAGTCTATTACCGTGCCTTCGGTGCTAAAAGCCCCATATAGACATAATAATTCAAAAAAATATCCAGATAATCAAACAGAAAATAATTAGAAAATGTAATGTATGATTTACTTGACATCCAATAGCTTGTATGAAGATACATTATCTTTGAGATATAATAGATTCGGGAGGGAGTTTAGTCTGGAAAGTTACCTAAGGAAAAACTAAAGCAACAAAGGTATACAGCTAGAAATATATAAAGAGCTAAAAAATAATTATTAGTGATATTCAGACATAAATCTTAAGTGTCACGCCCAAAAATCCGGTAATCGGTAGCTTGATCAATTACTAGATTCTAAGTAGTGTAGGTTAGGGAATCCAAAGATTCTACCCCACAAATAGCCAAGCCGTAGACAAATTCTGGCTCGTCTATTCACATATAACAATAATCATCAGAGTAAAGAAATGAAATAACAACATAGCAGAAGCGAAAAACATATATACATATCTGACAAAAATATATACAATGTCCAAAATAAGGTACAACAACATACGCTGAGATAATAACAAAAGTCTAAACTAAAATTGGTCGGCAACGTCAACTGCTCCAAATACTGCTGAGGCTCTCAGCAACTCAAACTACTCAACCTCTGAAACGGGGGAAACAATGCGAGAGTGAGCAAAACCACGGCTCACTGAAAATCCAACAAGTCTAAATAACATACTAGTAAACAGATACCGATAAAGAGAGTGAAGTAAAACATAGTAAGTTAAGTAGAATAATAGTAACTAATAGATTCATGATCCAAGTAACAGAGTAGTAAGAACAAAAAAGAAATATAAGAGTACCCAGAGTAAGAATAAGGAATATAAGAGAATGAGGGAAATGTAACATGAGAATATGATGCAATGATATGCCAATGATGTGATATGTGGTAAGTTCTAAATGCTAAATGAGTTGATGCTGAAAACGTAATGTAATCCTGTTATAATAATTAATGGTTGATCAACCGCTAGCATGTTTGACTTAAAGAGATCTGCTAAAGGGATACAATGGGTGCGATTTTTGTCAAGCTCGACCAAGCTAGTGGATACTTACTTGATCAAAGTGTTCTGGGCTTTTTAACCCACGGAGCCAGCGTCCGAACTGTATTTCATTCCGAGGAGTTTCAACCTCAAGGATAACCCCTGTACCGGATTGTAAATACTTTCTCATACCTTCCCACACTCCCGGATGGGTTTATAAGGTATGATAGTATCCATCCAGGACCCACCTACTATTTCAACCTGATGTAGGACTCCTGTGATCCTATCGGAGGTCAAGCGATGTAGAGCTTTGTTATGTATCCGATCTCGTTAAGTTAAAAGAGTTTTTGCATGATTTGAAAAAATGCAACAGTTCCCGAGGATCACAGTGTAACAGCCGTGAACCCGGCAAACAAACATAGGATAACCACCTACAGAATAACGTGGCAACAATCCTAAAAAAAATGCCCAATGACTCGGTTGCACCATCTAAACCGATGAAACAGCAACCTAACCGTAATCACAACTAAACAACCTTACTCTCTAGAAGACTGAGCCTAACAACAAGAATGCAACTGCAAATAAAACTACACTAACAACTTCTAGCAAAGCCCAAGGTCACTGCAACTATACTAACCAAGTTCAGAACAATAACTAAAGGTTAACAATTATACAGAGAAGTAATATGAAAATAAACCCTAACTGATCACGACACTTCTATGCTCAGAGTACTACTCTAATCAACATCTATTAGCTAGTAGAGAAATTTAGAAATGAAGGGAAAGCTCGCCTAAAGGAAATCCAGAGTCCTGCAGAAAACCAACCCGGAAACCCAACTACGATCCGCGGAAAAGCATACGAAACGCCTGGTAATCTAACACCAACACCAGGAACAATAAACAGCCAACAATATAAGGAAATGAGAATGAAATCCAAACCCTAGAAATCAATCCCTAAGCCAAATCAAGCGGAATTGACGGAAAGGAATAAGAGAATTACTTACCGAGGATAGGCGAAGAGATCGCGGCGAAGCAGAGGGAGAATCCACGAGCGAAGAGGAAGGTTGGATTAGGAGTGAGGAGGGGAGAGGAAAGGGTTAGGGAGAGGAGAGAGTGAAGGAGTGAAGAGAGGAGTGAAGAAATGAAGTATATAAACCCAGACGCAGCTGAAATCGCGCCTCTGTTCGAGCAGGGAAGATCCTGTTCAAACAGAACAAAGCTTGCTCGAATAGGAAAAAAGCTTGTTCGAACAAAAATGAATTGTGCAGAAAACACTGTTCATCCTATTCGAGCAGAAAAGGTTATGTTCGAATAGACCTTGTCTGTTCAGAAACTGAACTTACCAGAAAAGCTAAGAAATTGCCGGGAGACCCCAATGACCACCCCGGAACTCCACGGACCACCTCCACCACCACACAAACACTTCAACGGACCCAGCTAAGGTTCCCCAAGGTGAACACACCACCTTTACCGCCCCTCGGCAGCCAAAACGCCTAAGCCCCCAAAAAAGAATCTTTTCCTCGGGTGTCCCCGGAAATCCATTGGCCACTCCAACAGTTCACCGGAACCACCCCAAATCATACACACAACACATAAATACCACTAGCAAACTTTCTATAGGCTCCCAAGGCCACAAAACCACCTATAACTCCAAAACACATTCGAACTGCCTAAAACTACTAAAGGAATCTAATACTAAACCACAGAATGGAATAAATGGATGCATAAAGGATGAGTAGAATGGATGAAAGAGTACATGCGGAAAATGAATGTGGAACTTAACATGAAAGAAATGAATCAAATATGCCAATGAGATTAAGAATAGGATTAAGAGTGAATATTAGGAATAATTAAATACGGGTCATTACATTAAGTTTGATGGAGAATTCTATGTAACCACGAAAGTAATTGGAAGAAAGTCTTAAGAGTAAATCGTGCGCAGATTTAAATGAAACATAATAAAAATTACTATAAATGGAAATCATATATAAAGAGAAATAATAATAACTTATCAATGAGTCTTGGCCTAAACACTTAAATCAAAAGAAGCATTTTGTTTTAATGCAATTGGGAATTATAAAACATAAATATAAATCTAAGTCTCTTCCATTATTCAATTAGTCATCAAATCTTGAAGACTAATTTGATCTATTCTGGTTGAAAATTGAGTAAACAATAAGTTCTAATCTCCAATCTAAAGCAGCTGCCAGGCTTATTGTTCTCGTAGTAAAGCTTGACCCATTTTTGTTTAAAATTTTAAACAATTCAATGAGAAATTATGAGGTGAAGGGCAAAAATGTTATGTAATAAATTATGTGCCAGTTTATTACCGATTCCATATTCAGCATTTCTCTCAATTGTACTAATTTTTGCTTTACTTTAAATAAATCTTGTAAATCTGGCAAATCCGATAGCAAGTAGTAGATATATAAATTTGCAGCATGAAATAAATATGGAAAAGCATAGACTGTAATTTTAAGTAACTAATTTTAATAAGTTACAAAATCAGAGTCGAAATAAATAGCTAACTGCGGAAGATGGAAATATAGGCTAAGCAAAATTTAGTAAGATGACGTTAAGTACATTGACTAATAATGTAATGAGACTTACCTCAAAAGAAGCCATTATGAAGAGTAGTTGCTTCAACTCTTTGATGGTATGGTGAAAGGAACTTTATGGAAATTTAGCGAAACTTCTATTATTAAGAGTAGAGCAGCAAGTATAACAGTAAGAACCAACAACAAGTATAACATCAAATATAATAAACCCTATAAATTATTTGGATTCGGGTTCAAATTTAGATATCCGAACAACAATTAGATTTGGATGGGGCTTCTCTTATTTGGATTTGGATGGGGCTTGGTAGAACTTAAGATCGGGTTCGAATTTGTATACATCCGATTCCAATCCGATCCATTGATACCCCTACGCATAACCTTTATACGCTCAACCGGTAATTTGCTATCTACCGGTGCTTCGAACTTCGATGAAAAAATATCAACTACACCAGGAACTGCTACAAATGGCCTTAGTTGTTGTTTTTTCATTCGTAAAAATAACATCCCTCACATAAAAGTGATTAAAATTTTAATTTCTCTGTAGCTATAACTATCTTTCTTTCTTTCTTTCTCTCTCTCTCTCTCTTCAATAAACAAATTGTACTTTATCTCAAGTCTCAACTAATCAAACCATCACGAATCTAATTATCTCAACTTCAACATCTAAACATAACCAAAATCCCTAATTTACTGAATCAATTGATCTCAATTAACTACAATGGCGAGTTAAAAACCCCAAAAAGCTTTGACAAAGCTTGAAGAAACTACGATGAATTGCTCTATTCTTTTTTTCTTTCTTCTCTGCTAGGGTTATAACTTGCAGATTGTGGAAGAACCCGAGTTATGAAGGATGGCGTTACCGATAACTGCGATCAACTACGTGGTTTACATTCGAGCAATGGTGTCCAAGGTGTTTCTAGGGAGATTAGGGAGTTTAGAGATTGTTGGGGGAGCACTATCGAATGGGTTTACAAATAAGAGGGTACTCTATTTTAGTTGGTCGTGCATACTTGAACCAATAGAAACAACAAAAGATGTTAGCAATAAACTGTGATGAACTGCGTGGTTGTGATAAACTGCGATGAACTGCGTGTTTACATTTGAGCAATGGTGTCCGTAGTATTTCTTAGGAGATTAGGGAGTTTAGAGCTTGTAGGGGGAATGTTATTGATTGGGTTTTCAAATAAGAGGGTACTCTATTTTAGTTACTCTTGCATACTTAAACCAACACCAACATCAAAAGAGGTGAGCAATATACAACATTCATATTTGAACAAACAGTAACAACAATCAAAATAGCAAGCAACAGATCAATAGAAGTACAACAGCAACAATAATCAAAACAACAAGTAAAGAGAAAGGGAAAATGGAAAGAGGATAAGTAAAGAGAGAGGGAAAGAGAGAAATAAGTACCTTGGTTATTGGTTATAAAGAGATAGAAAGATGGAGAGATGGAGAGATGAAGAGATGTGAAGGGAGAAATAAGAAAAAAAGTTGGGTATTTGAAATATTTGCAAAAGAAGAAGAGTCGGGATAGCTTTGATTGGAGAGAGAGACTTAACTACCCCTTTACATGTTTTGTTGAAAGTACCCCCAAGTATGATAGTAAAATGAATCTAGGCCGTCCACCTCTCTCTTTCTGACAAATACAAGCCTCTCTTTATCTTTGAGACAATGGAAAATTTGTCTATTCGAAAAACACCATTGTGTAATGTAATATAAATATATATCAAGACTTCTTAGAGCATAACTTTTAGATGGCCTTGTTGATCTGTTTGAACAACTCATCTTTAACGTTTTCTAGAGTAAACATTTGCTCTCACACTTGTCCATATTTTTATGAACAAGTTTTCTTATTTAGATGTTTGGAAGAATGATGTATCTATAGCAATTTAAATTTCAATAAAAAGTACAATTTCAATGTTTTATGGAGAATCTTATGTATTTTTGTTATCTTTACTAAATTATTTGATGTTTATATATTATTTGATGGAAAACTGATAAAAGACCCAAAGCTTTGGTTTTACACATTATGCTTAACTCAAATACTTAAACCTACCCATTGCTCAAGTTGAACTAACTAGTCCCTTAGGCATACCCAACTTGAATATGTGAGAAGCTACAAACTTTTAGGAAAGTTTCCCTATATGCTATCCATTTTACTGTAGATAAATACATTATATTGTAATAATGAGTACTTAGAATGCCTGCCACATGCCTAAATTTCCTGTAGCTGGATTACCTTATCCCTATGTATGTCCCCTCCGTATTAAAACTTGATATGTCTTTTAATTCTAAAATATTTTATTTCATCAGTATATCTGAAGGGACCTATCCCTCAATCTAACCTATTTCTAGTTCGAACTACCTCAATATTAGACTCACGCATTCTACATGTGACATAAACGGTCAGTATTGACACCTACGCCATGAACTGATGAAGAACATGGGTCGAGTACAGTAGAAAAGTAAGAACAGGTTAAAGAAACCTGTCTCTCATGAACTTAATAGTTGCTCAGTCAAACACCTCTTACCATAATGTTTGGAGAACGTGTTTCAGTACGATGGAGAACTGCAGACAAGGTCTATATAAGGAAAAAGTTCCAGAAGAGACAGAGACAAGAAAAATATACGAGAAATCACAAAAAAAACTATATTTTCTAGATTCTCAAAATACCAAACTTCTTATTTACAAGATCAAGTATTTCTAGTTTGAGAGATCACTTGTAATAAGATATCAGCCTTAAGCAATAAAAGTCACTATTACTAAAACCTTCAACTCGAGGTCATAGTTTTTTACCTATTTAGAGGTTTTCCACGCAAAATTACCTGTGTAATTTCTTATTTCACATTAGTTTTTGTCACAAGAACATTTGTGTAAGAGCTAATTTCAGGCCATTTTGAGCTTACGGAATTAGGCCATTACATTTGGCACCATCTGTGGGAAAGAAGACATTTTTACGATATCCTAAGGTATATATTCACTCTACTACCAACTTCAATCATGATCACTTCTAGTTGACCAACAATTGGAGTCCAGCTCAACCATTCAGTTGAGCCAGAACAACGGGCAAATCTCCACGCCAAAATAGGGAAGCGCAATGAGCTCGAACATCTGTTAACAATTGACCGAGAGCTCCGTGTGAAGGAGCTCGAAGCCGAGCGATAAGCTCGTTCGATAGGGTTTAACAACATGAAGACCTGATGATAACCATATAAACTGCATTACAAGCTCTATAAAACACTCAACAGGCTTCTCAACAAGGGATCGTGATCAATTGCCAAAAACCTTCTAGGTTTTTATACAGGATAAATTGGGACATCGAGGAGCCACCTGTAAAGCTATTTACATAAACATTCAGCATGAACATCAACATTCCATTAATTTGGGTGATGAAGTTCAGTTCAAAATCAACAGAGGTCATCAATTTTCCAAACGTTAGGAGAAAGAACAACGACCCCATCCTCGACTTTTAGTACGTGATCATTTGAGTAAAGGTACCGGTACTCACAATACTCAACCTCCTCGCCAAGCTACTCAACCGACACCTCAATATGTTACACAATAGCATATGGATCAGCGCATCAAGGAGTTGATCGAAGCATAAGTTTTGGGCACTACAGATGACCTTACCAGGATACATAGGAGTCTGATTGCCAAAGAACCATTCGAAATGGAAATACCAAAAGGTTTCCATACTTCGAAAATTCGTAAATAAAAAGGCACCGATCCAAAAGAGTATATTTAACAACACTGTGATTCATTGGGGTTGTAATCCAATCTCAACCACAACCGTTATCCTTTGTCCACAATAAGTCTACAAGAAGAACCACTACGGTGGTTCCACTCTCTACCTAAAGATTTTATACTCACATTCTATCAGCTGCATAAACAATTCATCAAGACGTATGCTCACAATAAAGAAAAATAGGAGAATTTATATTCTTTTATTAGTCTTAAAAAGTCACACGGGGAGAAGCTCGATGCTTTTGTAAAGAAGTTTTTAGAGTTCGCAGGTAAAGTAGACAATCTTGATCAGAAAATAACTGTTACAGCTTTTACCAATGCGCTCCAGCTCGACTGCAAGGCCAAAGAACACCTCTTCCTTAACAAACCTGTGACCTTGGAGGATATGATCACCAAGGTCAATGGTTATGTCAACCTCGAAAAATGATGATGTCCGAAAGATATAAATAAACTAAATCTGTCCTAACCACAAAAGGTCCATCTGCAGATCGAAACACTAAGCCAAAGGAGGATCAGGGTGATCAAAAGCGCTCCAAGGGAAATACTGGCAACCCTCGGAAAGGCGGTTCACTACCCAAATCTGTCATCCCAAAGATGAATGTTCGAATCTCCATAATTTTTTCAATCCTTTCCAAGGATAAGTTATACCGTCCCTCTCAACCATTGGAGCCAATTGAGAGCCGTCCATACTGCAAGCATCATAAGGTAAACCATTATTCTACTAACAACTACTATTTTTTACAGAGGTTGCTGGAATTCATTTTCAAGGAGGGATGGATGTTCGAATACATTATCGTCCTGGAATCATACAAGGATGACAGCTATAAGAAGCAACTCAAAGTAGTCCAGATCGAAGATAAAGCTGAAGAGAAACATTTTTACCATATGTACTACAACAATATGATCGAAATCTATCAAATCACCAACTCTTGTTTATTTAAGCGCAGGAGACTGTCAGAATATTATGATCTCGCTACATGATAAAAAAATCAAGCTTCTACCTGAGTTGAACAATCGCCGACTTAGGATCTCTTTGGAAGATTACGACATTAGTCATGTAAAATTTCTAAATCATGATGTATTAATCATAATGCTCAAGATGAAGAAGTTTGTCATGCACACCATGATGATCGATACTGGAAGCAGTATTGAGATACTCTTTCAAAGCACCATCAACCAAATAGAATTGACCGATCAGGTTATTCCAAGCGATACCGATATCAGTGGATTTAATGGTGCTAAGAAAGAGCAAGTAGGCAAGATCATATTACATATTACCGTAGGACCAGCCACTATCAACATCGTCTTCTATGTCATCAAAGCCAAATTTCATTATCTCGGGATTATGGACCGCTGCTAGATTCACAACATGGAACCAATCACTTCCATCTATCAACAAGCACTTTGCTTCAAGTACTATGATGGTATCTATAAAATCAAGGGTAGTGAAAAGCTTTCTAGAGCTTGCAAAAATACCATTTTTGCCATTCTAGATACTTTAGACAGATATGCTGCATAACAATTACAGAAAGTTGATCACCATGATGATCAACCTTCAACAAAAGAGCTTAAAGAATACGTCAACATTGATAGGCCTAACAGAGGTACTTTTATCAGTACCCAGCTGGTCCAGCACGATAAGGGTACTCTCATTCAGTTCTAACGACTGAATTGAGATGTTTTTGCATGGACTTTTAAAGGCATATCATAAATTGGCCAAGGCATGTCACAAATTGTCCATCAACATCAGCGCTACGGCGGCCAAAAAAATACAGTGATGACTATCACCTCGCCTTTGAGATGAAGTTAACATGGAGATCAAGAAATTGATCAAAGTGGGATTCATTCGAGAAGCCAAGTATCTAGATTGGATATCCAACATATTTGCTGACCCCAAGAAGAATGGAAATGTCCGAGTTTGTTTAGATTCCACAAATCTAAACAAACACACTTTGAAGGACAATTTCCCTCTTCCCAACATCTATCAAATTCTTGATTCCACAGCAGGTCACGAACTTCTATCTATGATAGACGCTGCTTCTGGATACAATCAGATTCTACTCTTGGAAGAAGATAAAAAAAAGAACACTTTCATTGCTGAAAGAGTACTTTATTGTTACAAAGTCATGCCCTTCAGACTAAAAAATGTAGGCGTGACTTATCAATGGTTGATGACTACTATGTTCAATGCACATTTTGGGAAAGTTGTAGAAGCCTATATTGACGATCTCTTATGCCAGAGCATATAGTCGGCCAACCACATTACAGATCTCAAAATAATATATAACATCTTTGTAACTCTTGTTTACACTTCACAGAAACTGAAGCACTACTTCTAAGCTCATTCAGAAGTCATGATAAACTACCCACATCGGGAAGTTTTGTCAAAGAAAAGAAAATCTAGGAGAGTGCTACAATGGTTAGTTAGTTTGGGAGAACTAACTAACCATTGCCGATTTTCTTGCGATTTTCCAGTAGAAGATACTTAGTGGGAGGAGCACAATCCTGACCTTGTAGAAGAAATTAGGAAAGATTCACCCATAAAAGCATTTGATGAGCAAGCGGAATGGATTACCTGAAAAGGGTGGAGACTTCTTACAGATGGATCAGCAGGACCCGCAGGTTCAGGAATTGGAATCCTATTGATTGCCCTTTCCAACGACAGAATTGAGAAATTAGTATGCTTAGATTTTGAAGCCTCAAACAATGTCACTGAATGGGAAGCTCTCATTCATGGACTCGACCTCGCATTTGTGCTCGGCATCTCAGAACTCTCAGTCTATACAGATTCACTACTCATCATCCACCATTACTCTGAGAAATATAAGAAGAATGGAAAGATGATCGAATATGCAGCCCTCGGTGCAGATAGGATGAGCTAGTTCACGAAAGCAACTCTTGATTATCTTCCACGAGGGAAAAATAAACATGCCGATTCCTTGGCATATCTAGCCAGGGTCCTGGGTATAGAAGCCTGATATCTCCAGATTAAAGTAATATCAACCCCAAGCATTAGTCGCATTTTTGTATGCGCGATCAACACTGGGGGCGATAAAGAGGAGGACGATAATTGGTGAAAGCCCTTCCATGTTTACCTTGGCATCAACAACCAATGTAAAGGACCCTATCCAGTATATCTAAAGGAGTGCCGACAGCTGATCAACAACTCAAAGCGCTACAAAAATCAAAATGGTTTTTTATATCGCCGTTTAGTCACGGGGACTTGCCTCAAGTACCTCTCCAGAAAGAAAGCAGACGAGATGCTCCGCGATTTACAAGAGGGTACTTGTGGCTCCCATGCCATAGGTCGATCACTCGCAAACAGAGCCATTACACAAAGAGTATTTAGGTCAGGCATGCTCAAGAAAGCAAAAGAGTACTCACGCAAATGTGATGCATGACAATGATATGGTCAAATGATTCGTGCCCCTGCGCTCGAACTACGTACAAACAAGGTGTTCTCACCATTCAGCAAATGGGCGCTCGATCTTGTCGGTAAATTTCTTAATTCTCCAGGTAGCCGCCGATACCTACTCGTAGTAACAGATTATTTTACAAAATGGGCAGATGCAATTCTACTTTGTCGAACTGGAGAGTAAGAGGTCATCTCTTTTATCTGGGAACTCATCATTACTTAGTTCCGATGCCCCCACCTAATTTGTATTGATGATGGGACACAATTCATTGGAAAAAAAAGTCATAGCATTTTTCTCATCAAACACAATATCATCCACTCACCATTCAATCTCTACTACCCTCAAGGCAATGGTCAGGCCAAAAATACCAACAAAACCATCATGGATGGATTTAAGAAAATGCTTCACTCACAAAAAATAGGAAACTAGGTACGAGAGCTTCCTCATGTCTTATGGACATACCGTACCACTCCACGTCAATAAGCCAGTTGTACCTTATTCCCCCTCATCTTTTGGACTAAAGCCGTATCATTCTCCAGTCAGAGATTATGAGCTAACTGATGAATAAAATGAGTTTGAATTGTCCTGCAACCTCAATTGGATTGATGAGACTAGGGAATGCACTATTGCCAACCTAAGTCGATATCACCATATGAAGGTCAATTCGTATAACAGACGAGTCAGGAGCCATACTTTCAAAATTGACGATCTCGTCCTCCAAGAAATCCCTCAATACAGAAAAGAGGCACATGCCGGGAAACTAGTAGAAAATTGGGAGGGTCCATTCCTAATCACTGGTCTCACTGGCCTGGGATCATATTACCTCATGATCAAAGAGGGAGTTCATCCTATTCGACTCAATAAAAAATTTCAAGAGTACTATCATTAAGTCCCTCACTACTACATTTCAAATTCTCTCCTTAAGTGAGATTTTCATCTCCATACAATGTACATCCTATTCTATTCAATGAAATCTTCCAAGTTTTTTTCCCATACGACTCACTACCTATGTTGACAATATATAGATTAAAGCAAAGGTAATACTAGCTTTCAATCGACCTCTATTCCGGTTAAAGCAAAAGTAAAACTATCTTTGATTGACTCTATTATACTATGTTATTAAAATAAATGCAATACTAGTTTTCAATCAAAGAACTCTACCAGACATAAAATAAAACAAAGGTTAAACTAGCTTTTAATTCTTAATATGGCTGCGACAATTATATTTGCGATTAAAACAAAGGTAATACTAGTTTTCAATCAAAGAACTCTACTAGACATAAGATAAGCAAAGGTAAAACTAGCTTTCATCTCTCAATATGGCTGCGACAATTCTACACTACGATTAAAATGAAGGTAATACTGGTTTTTAATCAAAGAGCTCTGCCAGACATAAGATAAAGCAAAGGTAAGACTAGCTTTCATCTCTCAATATGTCTGCAATAAATACTTTTTCAGGTTACATATACAATAACTACAAATGATTTTTTGTTGTTGTTAGGAGGTCAGCTACGCTTTCCCCGACAACAAAAGGACGATCAGCCATAAATTCTCGAGCTCGAGTAGCCACACTGACCCTGCCTTACTCTACCAATTCAGCAGGTCGAGAACCTAACTCTATTTCTATGGAGTTCATACAGTTTCCTTGATCTACATCAGCTCTACAAATGCATCCCCACTCTGAAAAATAGTCGTGCAAGGTAGCCCTCTCTAAATCAGGCCTTATAATTTCTTCAACAAAATAAGTAATTACTATCATTAACATCTCTGAGTGCAATGCCTGTAGCACAAACATCTTTGCAAAATTATCCCTTACCGTTTAAAGGCGCTATTTCAACCCCTTATACCGTGCTTCTTGCCATTCCATGTAACTATTAGTGCGGGACATAAATTTGATGTTCTCCTTCGCCTTCAAATTAACTTTAGCAGATTCAGCCTGGTTCATTGCCCTCAATTCCACCACCTGAGCACGAAGTTCCTCAAGCTCCATATCTAGATCTTCCCCAGCTTGAGATTTCTTTAACAATTCATCTTTTTTCTTTATCAAAATCTCCTTGCCCCAGATTACCCACTCTAACTCATGTTCCCTGGTAAGAGCAGTGTCCAACTTATTTTGGCACTCCCTTAACCGTTTATTTCCTTTTTGTATGTAACCTTGAGATCAAGCTACATTTCCCTCCAGTTTTCTTATTTGAGCTAATAGGCTAATCACATCACCTTGAATAATGGAAACCCTGACATCATCCTCATTTTTCCTCGAGTGCTCCCCAACCTCGGCGTTTTTGGCATGTGAATTGGCATGAGCCAAATCAGTCTTCAACTGTGTTACCCTCTCATTCAATTTATCATATTTATTTTGTACCAACCGGAACTCTATATCTTTAGCAGGCAAAGCTGCAGTCAACTGCACCACTACAATTTTGGAGTTAGATAGGTCATCTCGAATTGTCTTCAGCTCGCTATCTTTCTTAGACATTTTATTCTTCAGGCGTTCTAGTTCGCTCCTGATACTCAACAAATCAACTCGGGTATGTTTTGTTTATTCGTTTTGCTGATCATTTGGTCTATCAAGCTTGCCACAAAACGGTATAACTCCTTCTCTGACGTTTCTAATGCCTATATATCGTATCGAGCCATGTCAGCCTCCTTACTTTTTATCATCAGTACCTCATTATGGCTTTTGAGTTTTGCTGTCTTTTCTTTCGTCTCTGCAAGCTCTTTTTGCCCTTTACTAATTTTGGCACCATTTTCCTCCTCCATCCCAAGGCAGATCCAATCCCCTTCATAAAATGAGCAGCCTGCATAAGCATAGCAAACAACGACCACATTTTTAGCTCGAATCATCATACATAATTCAACATGTGCACAAATCATTAAACTGACCATTTTACTCATTTCCTCCTCATCATTGCGAACTGCAAGCTTCGCCCTATCCTCCATCACTTTTAACTCATCTTCTTCACCAAGTCGACCCTCTACGACATTCGTACAAGTTAGCTGGAAGAAGGGTCAACCCTTCTCTTTTTTGCCCATCCTTCGACCTCACCACTTCCTATGATTCCCAAGGTCGAGCCACGCTTCAGCATCTTCTTCTTTCAAAATACCCGAGCTAACTTTCTTGTCATAGTAAACTACGACACATCTGTAAAGTCCACTCCAGAGGGCTTGGGCAAGACCACTTGTCTTTCTCCATCAGCTCCCCTCATCTTGTTGCCACCAACACCAATCATTAGCCGCATTTTTTGAGACTTTTAAGCTTTCTCAGACCGGCTGTTAACACGTTTCTTTTTATTAATGCCAAGTTCTTTCAAAATATCCTCGAGCTCAATCCCTTCCTGAGTAATAGTATCTAAGAAAGACTCCTTCCTCGTTACCGTCGATCGGGAGCCTGACAATCAAAAAATTTTTATCACCAACAAAGCAACATATAATTTTAGGATTTCAATATTATACATTATACATTTTTATACTTACTTTATTTTACAGTCCTACACAGAAGTTCCATGGGATCTTTATCATCTCTCTTAAGGCAATCACTCTTCACCCATATCACATTATCATACCACATTCGACTGCTGAATTCAGATCAAAGAAAAGAGGTCGAATCAAACTCATAAAAAAGTATAACCCTCCACTTGCAGAATAGTTTTTTACACCATAAAACTGTAAGACATCTTCAGGAGATATCCTCTTCTCAACCTCATCCACCTCCTACAACTTATATAAAAATTCACAGACATTTATTAATTTCTTCATCTTCCCTTTAAACTGAACAGGACATGCCCCAATGATATTCTTAATTCCTTTCATAAGATTGCTAAGGGGTAGACACAACCCATACTCCAATTTAGATAGGTAATACAGAAAACTCTCTTCCAGGTTTCCTTGGACATTTCCATCATAATACTCCAAGGAAATTGATTTGTCTAAACCCCTATCTAGTTTCTCCTTCTCTAAATCAGCCAATAAAAAGAAATGTTCATCCCCAGATCCTGTAATATAACTTCTAAAATGCATACCGGCATGTTCTACAAAATTACCCTATCTTCCCCCTATAGAGGCTTTAGCTTTGCAAAATTCCCTTAACACATCAGAATTCGGAGGATAGGATACCAATTTTCCAGGGAAACCTAGAAATTGAACAACCCCCATTTCATTCTCCCTATCAGATATTACATTCTCAGATTTAGCCGATCGACCAGAGGTCGACGCCTCGTTAACAGGTAGAGTCTCTATATCAACTATAACTCTACAAATGAGGCTTAATCATACACAAAACTCCTCACGCTCGACCTACATACAGGCCAAGGTATTCCATCATTATGTTTTACATATACATCACCCACATACATATATCTTTCATATCTCATTTTTACAAATATATCAAGCTTATTTTCATAGATTGCTGCAAATAGTAATTTTTAGATTTGTATACCACAAAAAATATTTTTAAAAGAAATAAGTTCAAAATATCACAAATCATCTACTAACCTTCTATGTCGAAGTATGAATCTGACTCAGCACCAAGTCCTTCCCTAATAACTATGTTATACTACCTTCGTGACTAAGTCTCTGCAACTCTCTCTCGCTTTGATTGTGGATCACTCTCGATTAATTTAACACAATTTTTTTTGCCATTTTTTCTCTTTCCTCTCTCGCTGCTCTTTATGTTTTTAGAAGTTGATAAACGTTTTAATGAAGAAGATGAAGCATTATTTATATTTTCTCACTCAAATTGCTTGTAGTTATTGGGCCTCACACGAGCCGCCCTCGGTTTTGGAACCGTTGCATCCCTTTCATAATTAATGTCAGACGTCTTACACCTTTTTGGTGAAGATATTTTCCTTTCATTACCCCCTGCCCTATATTTTAATATATTTTCATCTCTCTTTTCCAAATCTTCCTCTGACCTTCCCCCACCTATGATGACTCAACACTTACATGCAATCGATTTTTCCCTATTTTTTCACCAGAGATAAAATAAAAAGCTGCCTACTTTTTTATTTTTTTGCTTCTTCTACTTATTGAAGTGCTGACATCATTTCCAAAGCTCTCCACATTTCAAAAAAAATTAAATTCATTTTTCCCAACAGTCACAAATATCATTTCGAACTCCTACAATTCACTCCCTTGCATATAGCTACACCTAAAACATCCCTGGTGTCCAGGGGAGCCACACCTGATTAGTTCACCTCCAGCAATGCTTACATATTCCAACTCGATCTCTTCTTCAGCAATTAGTCCCAATTTATTTTCGAGCTGAAGGCCCCACAATCACTTCCCAGAATAGCTCCTCGTAGAAGCGACGTCCATACTCAAGTTCGTTACCCGTCTAATCTAAACCTTCAAACTGATACTCGGTCACTGACATGTCAGCATCATAGTCTAACAAGCCAAAAATCCACTCCCGTACTTTATCTACCTTTTCGCCAACCGTCCCTCAGCGGCATAATTAATTCTCTCAAATCAAGTCCACATCGTTTTTATTTTCTTCCACCTACTTAAAAGCTCATTTCCCCTTATTTATACTATTTTCTAAATTACTCCTAATCCCCCACAATTCATAATTATATTTTTCTTCAACAGTAGAAACCCTAGTATCATGAGAAAAGCTATTTGAACTTATCTATCCACATCGACCATAATGAATTCGGCATATTCCATATCAAACTTATTCTTTCCAAATCTAATATTTCGGAATGACCTCCCTGAGCTCGAATTTCAAATTCTTATGTATTCTTAACTTCAACAGTTCTCTCTCTCCCCCAACAATTCTAAGTCATTCAGTTCGAAAACGAATTCTTACGCATCTTTTAGGTTACAAACGTATTTTTACTACTTGATTACTATCATAGATTTTTCAGTTCCAACCTCATATATTACATTTCATCTTCTATTCGTAAATCTTTGAATAATTCATAGCTCGATTTTAAGAGTTATTCTATATATCAACACAAAGTTTGAATTACAAATTTTATTAGGGTCGAATATAAATTACAGGTACCTTAGAGATATTAAATCTTTAAGGTACTTTACAGATAACAAGTTTTTGACGTACTCCAAAATTAGGTACTTTACAGATAACAAGTCTTTCAGGTACTCCGAAATAAGAAATCCAACAGTTCATCTGATTTGAGTGATATTTCACTCAAAGAATCTTTTGAAGTAAAGCAGACATTGCAAGTCACCAGATGTCCTTCTCCTTTCACACCAAATTACTCTGACTAGAAACTGGGTTTTGAGGAAGTCTGGACATGAAAGCAGAAAAAGTTAGTGCACGAACCAACTTTTCAAAAAGAAGGTCTTCTTAGAGCCAATAAACGATGATGGTGCAGAAGTAGACTTCTATTCTCCGTCTCCCATCTCCACTATCACTATCGCCTCCTCTATAACTACCACCACCATCAGAGAGTTGGTAGAGATTAAAAGGGCCAGACCTTAACATCCAATCCTATGCAAGATATCGGCAAAACTGCCCTGTAGTTACGCTAACCCCCGTATCTGTCTCCTCAACCTTGTCTTTCGCAAGGATGTAGAGAACCTTCTAATGTTGCTTGCCTGTGAAGACAACGTAATAAAATTTCTACATACAGTAAAAATCTTCTTCAGCTTCAACCACTTCTTCCGACATACCCTGATACGTCGGTGGAACAGGAACGGGGGTGGGCATCTCCAACGACTGATCACTAAAATATCTTAACTTTAACTTCTGCATCTCAATAGAGACTTGCTCTTCATAAACAATTCTCTGGGTCTTCACCATTGTCAATCTAGACTTCAAAAAAATTGTACAACAAACAACGTACTTTGCATAATCCTCAGTATATGTACTATTTAAATAGCCCTAATATTTAATGTGCAGGTATATTTTCTAAAGCATCATCATTCAAGACAGAAAAAAATCTCAAAACCCCAAATGTCGTGTACATCAATATTTCTATAATTATTTAATGCACAAACATCCCCCCCAAAAAAATATACACATTTTTCATACAGTCAAATCCACATTAATACTTCCTTCATTTTCAAACTTCTAAGACCCATATACCTATATAAGACTCATGCATTCTATAAGTGACCTAAACAATCAGCATTGACACCTACGCCACGAACTGATAAAGAATATGGGTCGAGCACAACAGAAATGCATGAACAAGTCCAAGATACCTCTATCATGAACTTAACAGTTACTCAGTCAAGCACCTTTCACTATAATGTTCAGTGAACATGCTTCAGCACGATTGAAAACTGCGGATAAGGTTTATATAAAGAAAATGTTTCAGAAGAGACAAGGTCCAAAAAAATATACGAGAAATCACGAAAAAAACTATATTTTCTTGATTCACAAAAAACTTAACTTCTTATTTATAAGATCAAATATTTCTAGTTAGAGAGATCACTTATAATAAGATATCAGCCTCAAACAATAAAAGTCAATGTTACTAAAACCCTCAACTCGGGGGTAGTGAGTTTTTACCTATTTAGAGGTTTTCCATGCAAAATCACCTGTAACATTTCTTATTTTACATTAGTTTTTGCCACAGGAACATTAGTATAAGAGCTAATTCCAAGCCATTTTGGGCTTACAGAATTAGGGCATTACAATATCGAATTTAATAGTAATGATATAGGTATATTTAATGATTTATGCAACCAACCTATTGCAATGAATTTCTCCGGTGCAGCCAAAAAGTTGAAAGATGTTGTCTCAAATTCCCAATAATTTTTTAAGCAAGACAAATTTTTTAGGTAGTGGTTTCAACCAATCAGCTCTGCTTTGGCCTTTCACTTAATAAGAACCGGGTGATGCTAACAGTACCCATTAAACAATTAGCAATCAAGTTCCTTCTATATATACAAATAATACTATCTACGTGATTACAAAATATATACAGAAAAATTACAATACAATCCTTGAGCATAGCCCACAAATACAAATACTTGTAAAGTTCATCAAAGCGTCTTCCCATTAATTTGTTCTTATACAAACTGGAACACTAAACTAAAAAAGATTTATCTTCAGGCTCTTCAAAAGTATTCCGGTTCTTCAAAAGAAAATTTATAGATTCTTTTGTGTTCTCCAATAACAGATGAGTAAGCATTGTCAAAAATAAAAAATACCATTCCCCCAAAATATTTCAAGAAAGCCAAAATGTATCAACCATTAGGAGATAAACTAGTTTATTCTGCCATTACCAAATAGACATCTTTTGGTTTCAAATATAAGATATCACAAGAATGGACACAATCGTTACATAACTAAAAAATAGTCAAACATAAAGCCAACAATATATCTTTAAATTAAAACTTAAGTAATATATATCAAATAATTACACTCGACCCCAACTTTAATCACAAAAATAATGTACTTGACTAGTTAGCGCGTGGATAATTGTTCGCATCTAATAAAATAAAATAAACAAATCATCTATAAAGGGAGAGATAATATGTTAAAGACTTGTGACGCCCTAGAGGGACCTCTAGGCTGTGAGATGCAAAAGAACCTCCCTCAGAGATATATCAACTCTCCCTGCTAAGAAAATCAACCCAAATTTTTTAAATGAATGGAGAGCCCATTTACAAAAAAAATTAAGGAACCTTTCGATAATGCTTTGAATCTTCGTACTGTACTTGTCGATCCCTGAAAGTAGATCAGCTCATAGTATTAAATTGCACGTGCTAACGAACATAAGAACAAGTCCACATTCAATACATATTAGTAGGTAACGTGAGGCGTGCATGACAGACGCGCACCAACTGTACGCTGATGCAAAATGTCTTAAACATTTCCTTCACTTATTCCCTTTAATTTTTTATTTATTTATTTGTATTGTGGAATCCAATCTATGATCAAAGAAAACCCAAATGGTTCATTATTAGGTCCTTAGAATCTCCGTTAATTGCGTGGGCTACATATACAATTATAATAGTCAAAATAAAAAAGAAAGGAAATGGATAATTGCGAATCAAACAAAACTCAACAAATTTAATGTTGAGATAAGAAGACTTTCATCTCCTGAAGAATTTGAATATTACTGCTAGCGAGTAAAATATCATCGACATAAAAAACCATAAATGTGTAATATCTCTTGCTTTGATTGACAAATATAAGAAAATCCATTTTGCACTCGACAAAACCGTAGTTCAAAACCACTTCATAAAACTGTAGGTACTACTGCCTAAATGCCTACTTAAGACCATAGATAAAACGATTAAGTTTACAAAATAGTTGCACCTTCCCTTCGGTTTCAAGACCTCTAGGTTGGTACATATAAATCTCTTCGTTGAGACACCCATTAAGAAAAGTAGCTAAAACCAAAATAATCTATAAAAAATATTTCTTCAAAAATAGTAAGAAATTCCTATCAATGTCAATTCCTGGCCACTATTTAAAGTCCTTCGCAACAACTCTCGCCTTGAAACGCTCAATCTTCCTTTCAAAATCATTTTTGGTCTTAAAGATCCATTTATATTAAATTTCCTTAGATCCTTCAGGCAAAGGTATCAACTCCAAGACATAGTTGCGAGACATAGAATGCATCTCCTCCGTTATGGCATTACGCTACTGATCTTCAAAGCTACTAGCCATAGTTGTACTAAAAGATAGTGGATTATCATAGAATGCATCTCCCTCTAGAGAATTTCTGAGTAGAAGCAAGAGGTTGGGCTAGAGGTGGAATGACAGGAAGCTAAACGGGAGTGGGTAGAGGAAAAATCTGAGGGGGTATCGGTGCTGTAATGGGGTCCAAAATTAGGATTTGAACAATATATGAGCCTAAAACAACACTCATCACATTGTAAATATCAGATAAATACAAAAGTATATCAACATTAATCGGAATAGCAGCTGGACTATAAATCTTAGAACCCTCTTTAAAGATAATCGCTCTATGAATAGTACAAGTAAAGTGATCTCCCTCCTCTGCAAAATAAGCCTGAGCATACTCAATAATCTTTATGGGTCGAGAGGGACTATAAAACCTAAAACCTTTCTATATCTCTGGGAAATCAACAAAGAAACAACTAACAGTCCTCGAATCTAACTTTTTGGCGTCCAGATTAAACAATTTTGCCTCTGTAGGACAGCCCCAAACATTTAACTGATTAAGACTAGGATTTCTCACAGTTCATAAATGGCACGGATTAGCTTGAATAGAGCAAGAAGGAACTTGATTATGAATATAAACTAAATAGCGTAAGCACTCACCCAACAAATTCACAGGTAAGTCAATACGATATAGCGTGCTGCGAACCATATTTTGATAAGTACGATTATGACGTTTACAAACACTTTTCTGCTCTGGGATCCAAGAGGTATATACTGGGCTATAATACCCTGATTCTTTAAATACTAATAGAATTGTTCTGAATGATGGCTATCTTGATTAATCTTACTATAATACTCACCTCCTCAATCTAACCATACAGCCTTGATTATTTGATCTAATTATTTCTAAGCCTCTAACTGGAAAGTCTTGAATATATCAAGTGATACCGACTTCTTATGGTTATGAAAAATTTAGGCATAACGAGAGAAATCGTTAATGAAGGTGATAAAATGTTAATGACCACCATGGATATATTTGTATGAATCAGCTGCAAAAGGCTTGCGTTACGAGTAGAGTCAATTTTTTTGATCTTGGTCAATTTTTAACGAATGCAATCGACGCAAGTATAAAAGTTAGAGAAGTCAAAATCTCTTAGAACCTAGGAACTCTATAATGTTCAGTAGGTACTAACCTCAGCAAATAAACATAACAGTAAAGTCTCAAACGAATGATCAAGAGATAGATAATATAACTGATCAACAAGAAAACCAGAACAATTAATATAATCATGATAAATATTGTCAAAACCATCTTATCAAATTTTTAAAAAATAGCAGAAAGAGTACAACCGATAAATTGAAACTTTAGATCATCTCATCAATTTAACATAAAATGTGCCTATCAAATATAAAGTAATATTCTTATCTAAAACTAATCAAAAAGTTCTATGGAACTCAATGGAAAGATGCCAAACATCTTCTGTAAAAACATATTCCTCAGGCCATGTCGGTTGCCTACTAATGAACCCCTGTGGAGAATTTGAAATGTAAATAGTTACCCTAGAATCTAACCACCAAGAGTTGGTGGGAACATCAACCAAATTGTATTCAAAGTAAACATTAATAAAACTAACACCGTCTTTCTTAGTCAACCTATTTTAGTAAGAACGATAGTCCTACTTTAAATGTACTTTCTTCTTGCAAAAAAAACACTTTATAACTAGTGAAGTAGTTGCTAAAAAAGTCATATTAAGCTTCCCATTCCCATTCCTTGAACGAGGCTTGAAACCTTTAATCTTTGCAGAACCTTGACTCTTGAACTTCTTTTTTCCCTGAGAATTGATGGGAAAACTCACCATGGACGTAGTTAGATGAGCTGATTCTACTTTACCTTTCTTTTGCCATTCTTCCAAAGAGACCAATAATGCAATAAATTTATTCATTTCCCAAGTCTTATCCTAATTCTAATAGTGAACCTGGATCATCTGGAAACTTTTTGAAAGAGACCAAATTGCTAAGTGAATCGTCAGCGTATCATCAATAGTAAGACTGAGTTCTTTTAAAGTAAGAACTAACTTGGAGATCTTAAGAATGTGTGACCACACATTTCCGTTGCTATCATACTTCAGCGATAAAATCTAAGATAAGTTACTGCACTGCCTTCCCTTGATAAAAACCCTCAAAAAGTTTCTAAATGACATCTAGCATTTCCCTTACGGGATCGATAGAAGAAGGAATGATAAGATTTTCTATTTTATTGGCTTTAACCAATTTAGCATGGGCCACTTTCTTAGCATCAAAAGAGGTATACGTGTGATCCACGTGCTTGGCTTCAGTAAAAATAAAATCAAAATTATGGTAGCCTAAGGCAATCTGGACTTTGAGCTTCCAATTGGAGTAGTTAAAGTACTTCAAAGTCTCAATACTAGCCAGTTGGTTCTGGATGATAGGGTCTATAGCTACATAAATCAAAGACTTATATTTGGACGTCTAAAAAATAAAATTTATTTACGTTTAACTTGATATGTAAAAGATCTATAACTTGATGTCTATAAATCGATCCTACAATCTGCTTGGCAATTTTGGCGCAGCGAGGAGGAAAATCATAGTCGAATGCGATGGAAAGCTTGGAAAGAAATTGTAACCGTCGATGCATTTATACAACGCAAAATTCCATTTGTATCTAGGTGTTGTTGCAGCGACATTGGAGAGACAAAAACACTTAATCATCTACTCATTTAGGCCAGCGTTGCTGTGAGGGTCTGGGATTTCTATGCTAACGCTTGCAGCGTCCAGCAGGGGGTAAACAATAGTTGGTGGATTAGACAGGATTTAGGGTTTTAGGCAGCTGATATGAGCACTCAAATGGGTATAATAAGAGGTGCACTCCTTTCTTATATCGTATGGGAGATATGGAAAATATGTTGTATCATTCGGTTCGAGGAAGGGCATCTTTCAGCCTTAGACATCATCAAAAGAATTAATAAAGCTCTACAAGAGAGCATGCCCAAACTAAAGATAATGCAAAGCAGTAATTTCAGCAACCTCATTTCACTTCAGGTATTGCAACTAGGCAAGTAATCGGTGTATATCAAAAGACTAGTTACTAGTAGATGGACATATCCACCTCTTGGTTACTTCAAACTGAATAGTGATGGTTCAGCATTTACTTCAGGAATGGTTACAGCATAAAACTTGTTCATGGCACAAATTCATCTACATAAATGTTTGCTTTACTTCATGGTTTAATGTACTGTTAAAGACAAGGCGGGCTTCCTCTCATTGTTGAAGCAGATATTTAACTTCTAGTAAACTGGAATAGGTACAAGCATACCTGTCATGCAAAGTACAGTACAACTTGGAAGCTTCTTACTCAGCTGGGAAGGAAGCTACATATTATTATGATACACATTTACAAAGATGGAAATGGAATAGCCGATGAACTATCTAAACTTGGTAGCTCCCAACATTCACAACTATTTTAGTATGTGTCCACGCTTCCAAGGTAGATTTGGGCAACTTACTTCATGTATAAAATAGGAATAGCTACAATTAGGCAATAAATTAGTGGCCAGGTGTTATGTCCTCTACATGTACTATTGCTTTGCTAAATAAATTAAACACAAATTCAATCAAAAAAAATCTCGATCCTATCTGGGGTTAGGATGGTAATGTTCAAGTGTAGATTATATGCAAGGTATTGACTTTTTACTTTGTGGGTACAATGGTATATCATTGAATCCCTCCATTGGGTGGTAATGACATATAATGCCCCCAAGTTAGTGATTACTCACCCTCAAGACTAGAATGACCACTTACAGTTTGACTCGAGATACTTCCTCATCTTTAGGCCGAGGGTTATCCTCATCTCCTAGTACCGTGTGGCCTATCTTGACCCACTAATTAATTAGAAGGTTCTTAGCCACTTTTGAGTGGTCTAATTATTTCAAGTTTAATTAGTACAAAGAAGACTTAATGGTACCTTACAAGAGAGTCTCAAAATTAGAAGAAACGTTCAACACCATGGATAAAACTCCTTTATGTGTACTTACCCATTTTATATCCCATATTTTTATCGACTACTTGATCTCACTTAAGCCCTATTGAAGATCCTTGGGCATTAAATCCCTATATCATTAAGTATTTATCATAGTTTATGCCAAATGTCTTTTTCCAATTAATTAAAAATGTGAATTAGGTTATTGCTTAAATTACTCACTACTAATTTATTGTAATCCCTTAAGAGAGTCGCCTCATAATGAATTATACCTTATTGAGTATTACTAAAGTTGGCAATATCATAACTTAGAGTAATTTCCTGCGACCCAACATATTAGCCATAAATCCAGATCTAGAGATCAAATAAATAAAACTTTTACACATGTAGAACACAAATCTTGATCCACTTAAGATTAAATAAACATTTGGGGAACTGAGAAAGAGTAGAGAATACCAACTCAAACTCTATTCCTGATCTATAGACAGGAGCTACTCCCATTGCCCTACTCTGCCATTGGAGCACTTAAGAGCATCTCCTAAAGTACCTCACTACCTTGGATTTCAATGTGCTACCTAGGATTTTCACAATCCAACAGTGCCTCACTGACTTGGATTTCACCCTCCAAATCCAAGGCTGAGTCTTGGATTTCAAGACTCAGCCTTAGAGTTTAATGTTTCGATTGGGTGCCTAAGTGTTGGGCGCCTATTTTATTTTTAAACATACTCCTAAGACTTAAGCGCCTAAGTTAATTTTTTTTAATTTCTACTGAGTAAATTTGTTAGAGCTTCTAAAACTAAGTCATTTCCCTCTCCACCTCTTAAACCAAAACCACCTCCAATTGTACCACAACTCATCTTCTTCACTCAAATTGTTTGAAGTTGTTGAAGCTTTATCTCTCAAGGTAAGCTTATGTTTAATTTTACCATATCTGCTTTAATTTTATAGATTATAATATTCTAGGGTTTTAAGTTTTTATTGATTATTAATTTATATTAAAATTAATAGATGAACTCTACGAATACTACGTAAGATAATGATTCTACTACCGAGAGTAGTTTGAATCAATAACACAACAATAACAAATCCCACCTAATTGGTTATAATTCACTCATTCCCCTCAACCTCAATCATCTCAATCACAACCCTTTCAATTATTTTACTCGTCGAATAATTGGGTACAACCCTCTCAACCATTCATAGTACCCAATAATTGGGGACAACCCTCTTAATTCACCTTTCCTGCTCAATTCCAACATCCTCCACCATTCGCCAATCCTTCACAATCTCAATCATCTCAATCACAAGCATTTCAATCGGTTAACTTATCTCAATCCGAACACGTCGGGTGTGTTGATAAACAAAAGGCTAAAGGCAAACGTTGCTTAACTAAGAAAAATACCAGTGGAGGGGCGGGGTCTCAGGTTTTAAAATAGACGGGCATTCAAAACAAAAATCTTACAAAAGCGTGGATTCATGTCTCAGAGGATCAAATCAAAAGAAGCAACCAATAACTTAAAGTGTTTTGAGACTCAGTTTTGGATGTATTTCATGATTTCTGTGAATAGGATGGTGAACGGGTTGACCGTACAGTATCACCTTTGAAAAATCATTGATCTAATATGAATCATCCTTGCAAGATTTATTGTACTTGTTTGAAAAATGTGATGCAAGGCCTCATAAGCGGTATACAACAAGAAAATTTGGTAAGTAATTCATCATTCATCATTACTAATAAATTATAAACTATTTTTACCAAATCCATGTATTTTTTTATTATCTTAATCTATTTTATAGAACGATGCCGCCAGAATGATTTATGAAGCACGTGGAAAAGGCAAATGGGTGTATAAAGAAACTTATGAAGTTTTAAGTTGTCATTATTGTTGGAAAATCTTGCAAGACCAACACCCGGATACTTTAGCTCGCAATGTGCGAATGAAGTAAACTTCAATTTCTAGCCCGAGAATGTTTACTCCCGCAATACCCGGCACACCCGTTAGCTCAAACAACGACTCTTCAGTACTTGTCACGGATGTCGAGACGAAATGTCCCGGCAATATCAAAAATGCTAAACTAAAGGAAATGAATGAAAAAAGATAAAATATTTTCATTCGACGCCAAAATGTACTTATTAGTCGTCTTGACCGAATGGAGAAGAAGATAGAATAGTATATTACCGAGAGAGATAAGAAAAAAGAAGAGTATATATCTGAGAGAGATAAGAAGAAGGAAGAAAGGGAAGCTCGTATTATAGAGTTAAGAGAAAGGAAGGTAAAGGCCGTGGTGAATTTAAAAGCTCAATTTCAAGCCCAAAATAATCAAAAGGTAGCGATAGACATGTCTACTTTGGACGACGTTCAAAGGGTTTATTGGGAGGCACAATGTAATGCGATTATCGAGGTTTATTGGGAGTCGACGTCTTCATAATTTTATCGAGGTTTTCGGGTGACTAACTTCTTGCCAGACCTTTCACAATTGCAAATAAAGATTGAAGGACATCGAAACTCGTTCTACATCTTTCGCAAAATATTTTTCTGTATTACCTCGGGGATATCGTAAGGTTTGAACAAGTGTTGCCCATTTTGGATATATACCATCCGCCAAGTAGTATCCCATATCGTATGGTTTTTCATTAAATTTATAGTTCCAAGGTGGAGAACGACCAAGAAAAAGCTCTCAAAAAATATGTGATTGATGTGATGAATTGTTGTATATCGTCCGGAGTTGGGGATTTTAAATACTCTGCATCGAATTGCCCGATCATCGCATTTCAAAATGTCATAAGGGCCTTAATTGTTGTTCTCTCTGCAACCCGAGCATATTAATCACAGCTATCCACCGACACTCCTAATGCAAGCATACGAAATACTGCTTTAAGTTTTTGTTGAGGCAATAAGCCCAAAACATTTGCACAATTTTTCCTACGAGCGAAACACTTGTCATAAGCAACAGCCGCATTCAAAATACGATCGAAAAGACCTCGACTCATACAAAATCTTTGAAACATTTTTATCACGGAAGTAGTCATGCATGAGTAGCTTATGATAGAATACACGTGAGCGATTTATGGTTTTATGCCTGACAACCGAACTAACAAGACTTCTTGAAGATTCCGCTATTTGTAATTCATCAATTTCGGCTTGATTACTCAATATCTTTATTTTAATCGTGTCAATAACGTCGTCATCACTATAATCGGTTGAAGATTCATCGATATCCTCTTCCTCCTCTGATGAAGATTCGATCTAAATATCAAGAACCACCTTGAAATTCATTAAATAATTGAAAATATAAGAGAATATTAGAATTGGTTATGAGATAGTTTGAGCCAAGTAATAGATTTATATATTCCCTTCACAAAATATAGCTGTTAGACACAAAATATAGCCATTAGACATAAAATATAGCCGTTAGGAACAAAATATGGCCGTTTGAAAAAAAAATTACTCAGCACAGCAGGCGCCTAAAACTTAAGCGCCTGATTAAATTTTATCAATCTAGCACCTATGTCTTAGGCGCCTGTTGCGCTGAGTAATTTTTTATTTATTTTTTATAAACTACTTGAAAACATACCAAACCATATGCAATTAAAAGTTTGAATCAAAAAAATTATGCAAAACCTTATCCAATGAAAAGTTAAAATCAAAACCATTTTACTAAACATCAAAAGTGAGAATCAAAAGCTTAGGCAATGGAAAATATTTAGCCATTAATATCATTCAAAAGTGTGAATCAAAACATGAAACAACTTAAAATATATTCTCACATTGATTTAGACTTAACATGAAACAACTAATATTATTTACTCAAAAGACCCCTGTATACGTCTTGATCGTTGGGGAGGAGCGGCCCCCGCCTTCAAATGTCCTTCCCCGCGAACGCCTCTTCCGTGAAGTCCCCACTTGGGAAGTTCCCGCTTCACCTTCGTCATCTTCCCAATTGACTATAATCCCCTGAAACATACAAAATGGGAATATCAATATTAATTAAAACTAAAAATATTAATTAAACAGAAAATATATCATAAGATGTTTAAACAAATTACTTCTTCATCTAAATAGTCATTCAATTGGGAAAGATGATCCTTTGCACGTCTCAAGTCTGTCGTCAAATGTGTAATACGACTTTCGTCATGAAGGTGTCGAGCCTCCAAATCTAATGTCCTATCAAGTGTAAGCTTCCACATACCCTCATTCATAGCGAACAAATCATATCCTGTTGGCATGTCTACAGTAGAGGTCATAGTAATAGAGGGAATGGTATGCCACGTGGATCCATGTGGCGACCCAAACTCCATAATCCATTTAGGGTAATCACCAAGCTGTGGGGAAGGGATTTGTGTCTCCTGAGTAGAAAAATCTCCAGTGGAAAACTCAACATGTAGAAAGGTAACTTCGGCTTTCAAAGTGCCAAGGCCTAGGATGTCAATTTTGTCACACTTCGTAATGTCCAACATAAGTGCACCATGTAAGCCATGCCTCCAGTAGACATCATAGTTGACATGGTGACCCACAATATAATTTTGTGCCTCGATCCAACCCGCTGCTCAGAGGGAACAAACCACATCGGGACTCGGGATGCAATGGAGTTTCTCTAGAGGGCCGTATGGCACTGCCTGATGTTCTAGTTGATCCCAACAATGGTCCCCAAGATACCACTCATATCCACCAATTGGGATTTGCAAGAGTACTCTGTTACGACTGATATTACCGGCGATAATTACCTCCTACTTTAGTACATCTTTCATAGTTTTAAAGGGGTCCCATTGCATGTAATTCATTATACACAAATCCAGTTGTTGCCTCATCAGTGCTAGATGATTTTTTGCCTTAATTCTTGTAAGTTCTCATCTTTTAATATGCCAGCCTGGCATCCTTGGAAAAAAATCATCCAACCAATTATCTATCAAGATTTGATGGCCTATCTGACAATACTTGTAGCACTGATACTGCAGAAGATAAAAAATATATATTAAATTTCTAAATAAACTTGAATAAACAAAAAATAAATAACTATAACTATTAATTAAAAATATTATACCTCGATCAATTGGAAAAGGCCGCTGATGTATTTCCCCTCCAGATTCGATGCTTGGTCAAGGCAGTAGTAGGGATGTCCTAATATAGCGGAGCCGAAGCCGATCGCAGGTTCCTTTTCTCTATGATAGCAATTGGACCCAATAACTCTAGTCGAGCCCAACTCTTCGAGTTCCCAAATAAGATACCTCCAAAATATAATTGCAAAAATACCCTAATGATTGTATTAGTATTAGCCGGATCTTTGATGGTTACTCTAGTATGGTCAAGGTAAGTCCGAAGGTGAGCAAAACTAATACATCCCATTTCATAATCTTTAAACTCCATATCGGGAAAAAAATTTAAGGCGTTACCATATTCCATGTATAACTCATCCAATACCATCGACTCTTCTGTCCCGATACCTATCCCGGTACGCACTGTAAAATCTCTAAGAGTGATCCCTAGCTCTCCACAAGGTAGGTGAAATGCATGAGTGGTTGCCCACCAGCGCTCAACCATCGACACTATTACTTGGTTGTCAGAGTTCCCAATTTTGCAATCAAATAAACTCATCAAATTGGTAGCCTTTAATTTCTGCTTCAAGTGAGGTACCTCAATAAGAATTAAGTACATTTCATAGAGCTTGACTAATACCGATCTCCATTTAAATCTAACCCGAGCCTGCAACAAAATTAATAAACAAAAATAAGAACATCTAAACTAAATTCTACCAAAAGTAAATACTTTAAAATAAGTATAAAACCAATAATTTATTTATTTGTATTATTTTAACTTACAGATGTAGTAGCAACTGATGGGGACAAATGAACCTTCCCATCCAATTGTGTGAGTTGCCGAAAGCTACGTGGTTCATAATTTTTCGGGAGAGGTAGAGGAGGTTCGGTGGAGACATTGAGTTCTTCGTAAGTGATTTTCCGCTTCTTGCCCGATAAAAATCGCATTTGAGAAACGGTCCCTTCGTCTTCATCAGACTCGAATTCCTCCTCATCGTCGGTTGTATCGTATTCTTCCTCCGCTGACGACATCGTCAAATCCTGCATGAAGGTTAAATTCCAATTTATATAATGACCACCACAAAACCAATTTATATAAACTAAGCCAAAACTTGATAATAGTAAGGAATCTTGTAAGGATGTTTATAAACTAGAAATACAAGACAATTCAAGAATGAATCAAATACTTGAAAAAGATTCCTTGAGGTGGATGATGGCTAACAAGATTCCTTGTGGGAGTAAGCAGTTGATATATTGCATTAGCTTGAACTATATAGAAGAACCATAAAACAACAAATATACAAAGATAAGCTCCGCTCATGATTGTCATAAGTACCGTGACAAAAAAGATTCTAACCTTGGACTGAATGATAATATTAAACAAAGCGAAGTTAAAAACTGGATTTCTAGTGTATTGAATCTTCCAACAAATTCCACAAATTTTATAATGTGTAAAAAAACTAATCCAAATGAAGTAGCAACACTATAATCTTCCAAGTAGAAGAAACAACAAGAATCCTCAAATCAGGTTCAGCAAATTCAAGAGCTGTTCAACAAATTCAAGGAAAATTCCAACAAATTCTACTTATCCAATCAATTCAACTTACCCAACAAATTCTAACAAATTTAACAAATTCTAACAAATTCTATTTTGGCAATCAAATACCCTAAATCACAATATTTACCTAAATTTGAGAGAGAGAGAAAGAGAGAGAGGGATACCTATGATAGTAACTTTTAGACAATCAGGCTCAAATGTAAGAAGAGAGAGAGAAAAAAAAATACCCTAAATCACGGCGATTTAGCTAAAATGTGAGAAGAGAGAAGACAGATTCGTATTAAGCTTTTAGATAATCAGGCGCCTAAGTCTTCGGTGCCAAATTTTTTTCTAAAATAATTTGGACGCCTAAAGAGTTAGGTACCTATTTGCAAACATAGCAGGCGCCCGAGTATTATACGCCTAATAGAAATCCAAGTTAGGTACTGTTGGAGAAAATAGAGTCTGACTTACTTGGATTTGCCTTTTTTTCATCCAAGTCAGTCAGGTACTTTAGGAGATGCTCTTACTCCCCCAATTTGGGGAGTTATAAACTGAAAGGGATAACCCAACCATGGTTAAGTCCTCCTCCTCTAACATAATGTGGGGTTAATCCATATACGTTTCATCCCAGTTTGTCTCTTACAACACGATGCAACAGCTGCCCATGGCCGTACTTTGCTTATCGATGATAAACCAACAAACTCCATTGTGAAGCTTTGTTAACACAATGGGGTGGTTAACAATGGCAACTTCTACTGTGAGAAGTAGGCTTTGTTGTTCTAGTTCATCTACTTCTCACGCTTGTAAAGAGTACCTACTTGCATCGACTAGATAGAGAAAGGAAGTAGGAGAGCAAGATGGCGAACAAGAGTTGCTAATTGAATGGGACTTGACCTTTTTAGCTACCCTTCAATGATCACAGGCCTATAGATGGGCGTTGACTAAGAAGGAAGTGGGTCCAGGGATGTAAGTCTATCTTTTCTTTTTCCGATCAATCGCACAAAAACAATGACTAAGAAGAGAGATCTTTGAATGAATTATCAGATGGGTAGGGTGCCTATACCTATAGTTTGAGTAGATCGGATGGAGTACCAGGTGCATTGATTGGAGAGAGGAGGCTGGTATGGGGAAGCATATGAGCAGACCAATCAAGTTCTTTAGTAGAAGCATCATGGACTTGAACCATAGTATGGAGGAGAAGGCCCAGATGCTTGAGTCTTTAGTTACGCCAGCAGAATCATGATCATGAATCTATGGAGCTCTTTCAATGAGCCCTTAAAATCAAACTCTTGATCTCACTAAATGCTAAATTCAAAAATGAGACTTTTGGAAGCCTCAAAGATGAATCGTAGATTTAGAAAATGTCGATTTAAGCTTGATTCATAACATGTTGAAAAAGGCCACAAGAATTGAGGTCTTGATCTCAAGTATATGAGTTTGTTTAAACACAAATAAGAAATGGGAGCAAGAAATTTTTTTTGGTTAAAGTGGAAAACCATTAAAGTTTAAAAAAAACTTCTGATAATATTTTGTTGCTTTCTCTCTTTGTATCAATAAATTATATAATCAATTTTATGACATAAATAAGAAATGCATATTCTTCTGGGGGATACACGGATTCAAGATGAATTATAGTTAGAGAATTGGCAAATAAATTTGTAAGGGACGGTTTGCTAGAATTATTAAGGAAAGGTGTAGAGGTGAGATAGAGAGGGGTTAATGGGTGTAATGATAACGGTTTATAAAATTGATACAGTTTGAGAATAGTTTATTTAAGAAGAGAAAAAGAGAGTAAAAAATTTATTCAATTACCTCTGTATTTGGCTAAAGGAGAGATAAAAAACTTTGTTCCTTCTGACTCTCATCATCTGAAAGTACTTGTGCCTATCGTTGTTGTTGACGGAGATCATCGAAAATATCAGTTTCAAGTATATCTTCCTTAGCATTATCTTTCAATTGTCCTTTATTTTCATTTATTCTCTTTGTGTCTGATAATTAGAGTAGAGAAGACTTGGTGTCCGCCATTAATGGCATATGCTGGGGCTTGAAAGAGATGGTGGTGATTGGGTAGGCTGGGGTAGATGAGTTGGGGCTGAACAAATGATTTTGTGTTATATCTATTGTACATTAGCTTCGAGGTAAGTTGTTAGTAGGTGTTGTAGAATGGTTGATTATTTGACCGGGTCTGAGACCTTCGGGCCCAGATTTGGCTGTATCCAATGGGTAATACTTTGGCAACCACCAAAAATTGGTATAATCAAGGGCTTTAACTTGAATATATCGAGCTAACTTGTTCCCTCTTCTTCTGCAGGGTATGAATGTGTACCCGTAAGTTTTTGACGATAAGGCTACTTGATGAGGTCAAAGATGTACTGAATGAGCCAAATACCTCCGGTAAGTGAGTAATAGTGATCTGAAGGAATTGCATATTGCAAGTGATACTCCTCTTGTGATTATGGAACCCAACATTAATTTAGTAAGACGAATCCAGTGAAGGGCGCGAATTTTTGGGGAGAGTGATGGGGAAAAGAATGATGGCAAGGAGGTTGGGAATAATCCTATAGGAGACGAAGGAGAAGGCGAAAAAAGAAATGATAAGGGAGATGGGGAGGATGATGGGAGTGGTCGTGAAAATGTTGATGAAGAAACAGAGGATAATGGTGCCATTTTTGCAAACGTCACCCCTTCGGGAGCAAGCGAGACTTTGCCAATTTATGATAAAACATGACCTGGTTAGGAAGCGATCTTTCTTAATTCTCTTTGGGCCAAAGTGGTCCTTCAAGGATGAGCCCTCCAAATAAATTATGGCTTTTGAGGAAAGATTAGGTTGGGCATGCAGCTGCCCCTTTAACGTCTTGTGAAGGAGTTATTGAACTTTTGGGATGTTGTTCCTTGCCAGTGGAATGGAAATTATTAAGAGATGATGAAAGTCATCAGGGCTTTAAATAGAGGGTTGCTAGCCGATAAAAGACCACTTGTGAAATTTGAGGACATTGTAGTCTTTTATACAAAGAAGGGTAACCTGAAGGTAGGGACATTTCACATATAATGTTATCCAGAGAAATCTTGGCTATTCAACTTGTGTTCGACTGGGCGCGGGTGGAATAAAGAACTTGTAGTGATAAAGGGGCATTACGAGCACCTCAGGGGTGAAGATGAGCTTACGTTAAGCAATAAGGTGTTCAATCCTAGTAAGTATTATTTGACTATTTTGTAAAATATTTACCTTCGATCATGCTCTTCTCTTCGATAAGTGTGTTTTACAGGAAATCGAGGTAAAGTACTTGACTGCGCCCGACATTATCTGGATGATGTGATAAACAAGAATGACGATCGTATAATAAAGATCTTTTGATGGTTGAAGCTGCTAAGGAGGATACGAAAAAAGATATATACCCTTCTCAGAGGTTCTTTGATTTTGAAAGGTCCCTCGAAGAAATGAAAATCTTATGCTCCCCAGGAAGGCTCAGGTGAAATTGATTATGACAATCTTACGAGGCCGAAGACTAGTTATGTCTCGAGGGCTCGGCGGGGGAATACTGGTACAAGTGCTTCACCTACCTTAGGTAGACAAACCTTGAATCAATAAGAGTTGCCACGAACAACTAAAAAGGGGAAAAGTAAATCTGTCAGGGAGGGATCGAGTTCGCAGGCAACTGGGTCGATGCCTCAAAAGAGAATACATGAACAAATGGAGATGCTACCAACCAACTTTAGCCAAAACCAGGTAGCTCATAGCTATGTAGAATGGCAATGCCTTAGCTACTAGCGAGTCGATAGTGCAGCTGTGTGTATCTCATCCTGACAAAGTTGGGCGTCTTGACAAAGTGGCAATAAGATAGGTAGGAATGTATTGTGCAATTTGTTATATATTCCTCCTTGGTGTCAACTTCAAACATTTAGTTTTTGATGGTTTATTAGGCTATGTTCATGCTTGGATGTTTTCTTTTAAGAAGGCTCAGAAGGGATCTAGTAGAAGTTTGAAAGGCACAACTAAGGACGAGGAGCTCGAATAGAGAACCATCATGTCTCTAAACACCTATGTATCTAAGCCAGAGCACCATCTTTTATAGGCTTGAGCAGATGCGGCAAAGGAAAATTTGACCATAGCCGAGCATTATACTACGAAGGTGTAGGAGCTCGAGGATAAGCTAAGGGATAACCATGTGATGTTCCAACCAGACTTTGTGGGTGAATCCCTCGTGGCCATATCCCTAAAGCAGGTCATTGACAAGTTGAGCTATGATCCTGAGATTTACGAGCATTTTCTTTCTGATCCTCCACCGAGTCCTATTATAGAGGATGTGAGTCTAGCTGGAGAAGCAGTACAGAGTTCGGTAGTGATGACCCCGACCGTCGAGTACCAAATGAAGCCCCCGATGTGTGAACCAAAGTGTTGATGCTGCTGTGGTCAATGACGAGGATCAAAACCATCTCCTTGTGCAGTAAGTTATTGTTGTTGTGGTGAGAAGTAGTGTTATTTTTCTATTTTATGGCTTATGTTGTAATTGATGATACTCTACTTCTTTCTACCTCGAATTTGTATGGTAACTTTTTCTGCTTCCATTTCTTATGTCCAAATGTATGTAGGTTAAAATATAAAGCTGTGACGATCATAACCGTGGAGTTGCCATTTGGGTTTACCCAAATTAGGAAACTTGAGAAACTTTGAGACCACCCCCAAGCATTAGTCACGTCGAAGGTTGACGTGATACTTTGGTTTAAATAACTTTAGAAATTCAGGAGGCTTTGAGCTCGTCCCCCAGTATTATTTATACAAATTTGAACCTAGTAGAAACCAAAACATGGTCAGCACCGAGATCGCCCCCAAGTGTTTAATATTTTGATTATTCATGCTACTTGGACTTGCCCCAAATCAGGAACCTTGAAAAATTTTAAGGTCGCCCACAAGTATCAGTAGAGCCGAAGGTTGGCGTGATACTTAGGTTTGACCAGCTCAAGAAGTTCATGAGGTTTTGAGATTGCACCCAGGTATATTTATCTGCAAGTTTGAACCTAGTAGAAATAAAATCGTGGTCAGCTTTAAGGTCACCCCCAAGTGTCTAGTCATTCAATTATTTATGCCACTTGGGTTTTCCCAAATAAGGAACATTGAAAAACTTTGAGGTCGCCTCCAAGTATCAGTCGGGTTGAAGGTTGATGTAATACTTAGGTTTGGCCGACACAAGAAGTTCATAAGGTTTCGAGGTCGCACACAAGTATTTTTATCAGTGGGTTTGAACCCAGATGAAATCGTACATTATCAGCTCTGAGGTCGCCCCCAAGTGTGTAATCCTTCGATCATTCATGCCACTTCGAATTGCCCAAATCAGGAACCTTAAAACAATTCAAGGTCACCACCAAGTATCAGTCAGGTCAAAGGTTGACATGATACTTATATTTGACCAACCCAAGAAGTTCTTAAGGCTTCGACTGTTACATATGGCTCAACAATAATCTTTTATTGATTCAAAATTGTGCATTTAGAATTGTGGTAAGTGTCTAGTATGGTCTTCCGTTATAGCCAACAAAATGTATCATGTTCTAGGGGATCGGTAGAGGTTCATCGTCTTCGCTCATTAGGTAATAGAAACCCCTATCTATTTTATCATATATGATGTATGGGCCCTCCCAAGATTTGGCCAGTTTCCCTGCATCTCGTAGTTTAAGGACGGGGTAACTCTTCGAAGGACTAAGTCTCCGATTGTAGCATTTCATGGACGAACCTAATGAGCGGAGACAAACTTATTTGTTGTATCACTTCATAAGGGAGTTATCACTAAAACAAAAAGACTAAAAAATAAGGGTAGTAGTCCGCCGCTTTTACATAAAACAAGGGCGCTTTACCCGTCGCCGTTGGTTAGCCACATTTTTTAGTAGTACCACTGGCCGTCATTTTTCAAGGCCGATACGCCAACGTAAACCCGTTGCTAATTTGTAAAAACAATAAGCGGTCATTTTTTTCTAGTCAAACGAAGTATTTACTGGTAAAATGCGACTATTAGGACATGTCGTTTTCCCCCCCACTAATATGGGAAAACAAAACGAGGGCCATAACCACTACAATTTACTAGAATTTTTATTTTATTTTTAGTTTTTGGCATATTGGAGCAAAAAGTAACAATAACAAAGAAATAAAAGTATTATTAATCAAAAATTATAAGGTATCATTTTTCCAAAAAAATGTTGTAAGATTACTTAAATTTGGAATCATTAATAAAGAGAACTTTCTCTATCCCTTCACCATAATGACATTGACTACAATCTAACTAACGAAAACATCTTCGAACAACTTGTTTCTCATTAAAAATGGAGGGCACTTGATCTTTGCATGCCCTTTCTCAAATAAGGTTTGGTCCCCAGAAATCCTTAAAACTCTTGGCGTATCAATCACTCTTGGAATATCAGTACATCATTCTTCCTCGCCATGAATGGATTACCTTAGATAAGCACCAAACCAAAAATAGGGAACTATACAAACAAAATGTGAATTAAGTTAAAGAAAACTGATTTCAATGAAATTCATCAAATTGAGGCTTCAAGTATTAATTAAGGTTTGTAGGGAGTGAACTAGTCAAATTAATTAATGGAAAGCATTTGGCACAATTGTTGTTACAAATTAAGAAAAAATATGATCTTTTGCCTATGATAAGCAAAGAATATAAATTAGCCAATACTGTCAAAAGTACCACTTACATGCTGGAGCTGAAATTTTGGAGTTTAATTAATTTACATATGCAACCTGAGGTATGGTAGCCAAGATAAAGTGAATGCTCCAGACAAACTGTTGCTGTAAAGCTTATACTCCCATCTCAAAACTCTGATAAGATTGATATTATTAAGTAAATTAAAAACATGGCAAATGGGGTTTTGCATTTAGATTAAAACCAAAGCACTTGAAGTTTTAGATGTCAGCTACTACATAGTTTTGCAGCAGTATTATTAGCAATACCCGAACCAATTAAAATAATCAGTTAGTACAAAAAATTAGAGATAATCCACCATTAACATTTTGAAAGCCGCTGTGAAGCCCCTACATCACGGAACTTCACCTCCAAGATCCGTGAAAATATTGAAGTTATCGTGGAAAAATGATTGCAAACAAGAAGAATACCCCTATACAAATATCCAACAACTATGCATAGGACTAAGCAGATGACAACGAATGATAACAAAAGAAACAACATACTTTCAAAAAGAATGTTGCCTTAAGATGGTGCCATGAACATGTAGTGCTTCTTGAGAGTTGTGTGTTTCCTGCCCAAGCAATGCACCAGTCACCTAACATGAGAAATTTTGCTGCATAGTTTATTTTGACTCAAAACATTTTTTAACTAAAACTCATATATCATTATTTTTTGAACACCCCCATCAGGCTTCCAGTAGCAGTGACGGTGCTACCATTTGAAGTACTCCTATGTAGAAAGTGATCAAATTAGTTTATGGCCTGAGGAAAGAGCTCACCACAAAAAAATGATGTAATAAGCGCATTGAAAAAATATAACAAGTAGTATACGTATATGTATTCTTTAATGTTACATCGTTCAAGCTATGATTGCAAAGTTCTAAATAATTCAAGCTGCAATGTCCAAAACTACTTAGCACTCTAAAACCCATACTCATAATTATAAAGGCAGTTTGCAGATTAGTCCATGGGCAACCAAGTTCTACTACTCATTTCATACTCAGAAAGTATCATAGAGTTTAAGTCATCTGTGAAAACCCAACAATGGTTTCCCAGAGATGTTGGTTTCCCAAAGATGCCAGTTTCGACAGATTATATTTGTTGACTAGTTAGAGAATAAACTCTTATAACTCAATCTAACTTTTCACTAGAAGCATAAATAAATAGCCGCAAAGCTGCCATTTTCTTAGATATCTTCCATGTATAGGAGTAGTCCTAATCAATTCCCTACCCTGTCGCACCAAAGTGAATATTCTGAGTGAGAGGCTTACCTATTGCATAAAATATGAATCACAATTAAGAAGCAGCAATAGCAAGATGGGAAGATAAATACATTAACAAGGCTCAATCTTCATAGCCTATGCTACTATGACAAGGTTGAGGTGAGCCGCTTATATGAAGTCATGGTCCACTTAACAATTTGAGCAAAATTTCCCCCTGCTCAAACGAATAATCAAGCACTTTAAGAATATGGGAAGGATGGTGCTACTCTTTAGAACATGTACTCATTAAAGAGGAAACTTGGAAAGTAAGCAAAAGTTTGTAAACATTGTTGACATTATTTTTAGACCATGGACTGCACAGTACACATTATCAAACTCTAAGCCTAATATAATATCTCTAAATTACGAATATACATATTCAGAGTAAAAAATCAAGAGAAATAAGTAGCAAATTCAATTTCAAAATGATTGAAGAAACTTCATTGTGGTTGCATCGACATATATATAGACATAAGAACTCAACCTTACCATTTACGCAAGGGTGTAATTAATTTTATGGTTATAGTTTTGGTTTCATCTTAGATACTGATTTTTACAATAATAAGAGAATAATTCCAAAAAATAGTAAACACTTTTCGCCTCCACATCCGAGTCTAATACATTTTAACCGCCGTACTAGCACCTAGATGCCATTTCCCTAACCCCTAAAGCACTTTGCCCCAGTAATGCATATATTTTAATGTATTAGTACTTGGGCTATTAAAACATGATCCTAATGCAAGAATCAGAAATCTTAAACAAGCAATATCTTAACTATAGCTCACCAACAATATCTGAGAGAAAAACAAGCCCATACTAATTAAGAGAATTTTAGACATCCCATTACTTTAGACCTTTAGATGAACATAACCCATAACTTAAAAGAGAACCCCATACCTATAAACCATAACTTAGACGAGAGTCCCATACCTACATAACCCATTAAGAAGTACAAACATGCATAACATCTGAAGATTACAAGAGAGCTCCGTACCTATAAACCCCAATCACACAGGAAAATATCTATCAATAAATTTACAATTCAAATAAAATTAAGAACTTTAAAGAATATATTTCAATAGAGAATTTACCTTGAAAAATAGGGCAATGGAAATTATGGAATATCATAGAAAATCAATCACCCATGAATCACATATATATGATATGTAATTAGGATCAGACCCACCGATCTGTGATTTTTCTTGATTAAATTCCATCTTCTATCAATTGCTTCATATACATTACAAATGCATCATCACCTCTCTTTCTCTCTCTCTCACTCACTTGAGCAATAGGAAAGAAATCATTAACAAATCATCCTTGAGATTAGCTTGAATCCCTAATTTTATTTACTAAGACGATGAAAAGTGAAAACTCTATTGAGCGCAATAAACCTAAGAAATTGAAAAGGGTAATTACGGGGAAGCTTAAAAAGGAACAAGAAAGATACGTGAAAAAGTGAGGGGACGCATAGGAAAACAAAGGTAGTATAGTCGTTAATCAGCGACATGGTGCCTTGTCAATTTCATGAGTTGTAATTTTAAATTTTTGTTGTAGTGTATGGTATCGGCCAAGGTTTACGAGGGCTTTTCCATGAGCATCATCGATCCATAACATGTTACAACCGAGTTTAAAGTCGTTTTCTTCGTTTGGGAGATCGGAGTCTCTTATGGGGACTTTAAATTGAGTTTGGAAGAACTATTTCATTTTTATAGGCGAGTAAAAAAGGAGTGCAACCCATTCCATTTCTAGGGGTTATATAATACACCTAGAGGGTGTATTGCAGCTCTTGCGCCCATTGTCTCTTCTTATCATTGACCCATTTTTTAAGGCCGTCGACAATAGTTTTGTTTATAGCTTAGACCTGGCCATTTTCTTGGGGGAAGTATGGCATAGAGGGAGAAATAATGATGTTATACTTCTTTTAGAATGTTCTAACCTTGTTTCCCACGAACTATTGAAAGTTGTCACAGTGATCTTGTGAGGACATCTAAATCTTGAAATTATGTTTTTCGCCAAGAACTTAATTACCTATTCTGATCTTGTTCTGCATAACAATACTAAGTTAACCTATTTTATAAAATAGTCTGCGGCCATTAGGATGCGCTTTCCCTCTTACCCTAAGCTTTTCAGAATGGGCCCACCAAATCGATGGCCCATCGTTTAATTAGCAAAGATACTTGGCTGCAGTAGAGATCTTGTAAATTACTCTTGATGTCAAGGCCATATCGTTAGCACTAATCGTAATATTTCACGTAGTCTTTGGCCTATTTCTTCATATTTGTCTAAAATAGTCCTTGCATAATTGCGCAAAGTACCATTGATTGTCATGCAGTATGTGAGCCGCAGTTACTTTTGTGTAACTCTTTAATGAGGGTTGCGGCTTCTTGTTGGGATACACATTTGAGGTGTACCCTATTTGGGGTCCTTCGGTGTAGTTAGCCTTGGAAGATTGAATTGTTTTGGCAGTTCTCCAGCAGTGATCATTTGGCCTTCGAGATAGATTGGAGGGTCTTGTTATCAAGAGACACCAGGAATGGGGTGTACCAGTTTTTAGGATTGATACTCTTGCCCTTAGTATTGATCGTATTCATTTCCATCTGGTCTATACTTGGGCATTTGAGTAATTTAATGTTGAGCTTTCAGGGTTTGGACTGGCCTAACATTATGGCAATGTACACGGGGGCATCGGCATGTCTATTTTTTCCTCAAGGGAAGTAGGTAATCAACAAATGTTCGAGGAAATGATCTTTGTACTGGCGGATGAGTTCTGAGTATTCGGCCATTCGCTTGGATTTCTCTAAAATAATGTCTTTGGACCAACTGTGAGTCAGTAAGTACAACTAACATGGGCATGTCGAAGTCGAGAGCCATGTCTAATCTTTGGAATAGAGCCTCGTATTCAGCTTTGTTGTCGGTGCATTCAAAGTTTAGTTTGATGGCTATTTCCAATAGATCAATCTAAGGGATGACAAGTATGATGCCTATGCCCAAACCTTTAGAGCCTGCCAAGCCATTGGTAAATAATCTCTGGCTAGTGCATGGATTCTGTGGTCTGGATAGTTCGGTTTGCTCTTCTAAGGTTTCTTTTTCGTGCTCTTCCCAATCAGTATCATCTATAGGGAAGTCTATTTGGAAGTCGGTGACTGCCTGGCCTTTCCCAAATATCATCTTCTTATAAGTAATGCCATATTCCCCGAGGTAAACGAACCATTACTGAATCTGTCTAGATTTTTCTTTTTTGACGAGAACATCTCGAAGGAGGTAACTCATCATCAATCTTATGCGATGCTTGGAAATATTGTTTTAGCCTACTCGATGTGTGGACGAGGTTGAGTAGAAGTTTTTCAAGTTTTAAATATCTAGTTCATGCCGAGGTCATGGTTTTGCTGATGAATTGGGTTTCTCGATGCCTTCCTCTGTACGAATGTGGACCAAACTTATGGATTCGACTGTTATAGTGAGATAGAGGAAAAGTAGTTTACCTTTGATCATGGAGCTCATAATTGGTGGTTGACCGTGGTAAGTTTTAAGCATTTGAAATGCTTGATCGCCTTCTGTTCTCCCTTTAATATCTGGGTTTTTTATCTTTATTGTGTGGGCTCTTTGACTGTGCAGTAAGGATAAGAGCAATTTGCATCCATCCGATGATTTTGAAATGAAGTGGTTCAGGGCGACAATTTTGCTAGTGACCTTCTACATATCTTTTTTAATTCTGGGGGATGGCATGCCGATTAGCGCTCTAACATGAGCAGGGTCAATCTCGATAATATTCTTGCTGATGAAGTGGCCAAGAGATTTTCTGGACAAAACCGAACTGGCATTTCTCAGGGTTTAGTTTCATTCTGTACGATCAAAGGATTGAAAATACTTTGGACAGGACTTCTAGGTGGGTATTTTTATGGAGGCTTTTACAAAGTATGTCGTCGTTGTATAGTTAGACTGACTTTCCTCATAGTGGCCTGAACATGCTTGTAACCAATCGCTGGTAGGTCGTACCTGTGTTTTTAAGACCTAAGGGCATGATATTGAACAAATATAGGCCTTGCTCTATGATGAACGACATTTTTCTTTGATCTTCAGGCATGAAAGGTACTTGGTTGTAACCGAAAGTGGTATCCATCATAGAGAGGCGTTCGTGCTTGGCCGTAGCATCCAGCAGCAATGCGATGATAGGGAGTGGGAAACTGTCCTTTGGGGTATGTTTCCTAAGATCATAAAAGTTTACACATATTTTAATTTTGCCCTTCTTTTTGGGAATTACCACGATGTTCGTGATCCCGTCTACGTACTTAACCTTGCAAAAAAAAGTTTGGGCTGGAAATTTATCCATTTTGATAGACACGTAATATTTATGTGTAAGACTCCTAAATTTATATCTACCTAGTCATTTATTAAATGTGACACTAATATTGCTTTTATTTGCATTTACAGAAATCGATCACATGATAAATAGGTCGTAAATTTATCCAGTCTTTAATGAAGAACAAGGGTGATGCACTCCAACAATGATTCTCATTTGAAGTTGTCAACCAAAGGCCCATGCATGGAAGCCCATTGAAGAGAATTAGATATAAATATTATTCTCATGAGTTGTAATATATATGCTTGATTGTAGACATTGTTTAGGGGATTTTATATTAATGGTGATATTTAGAAACCCTTCCTATACTCTATAAATGGGAGGGGAATCCCACCCATAAAGGATTATCTTAGAGAGTGTAAATCAAAGTTCATAGCAATAAAAGTTATTTTTTCTCTTGTTCTTATCTTTTAATTTTATCGTAGTAATAGTTGTATGACAATGATCAAAGGGATGAGTAGCTAATTTTCTTAGCCAAGGCTAGAGGAAGCTCCACCCAATGTAGCCTTAGTGTAGATTGTGCAGCTTAGTTAGAGTAATTACTTTATCTTTATCCCGTAATTTTGCATATTCGTATACCTTTATCATATGCTTGACCATAGCTAGGATTAAGAGGAATAATGAATCTATATAACCATCTTGTTGGATCATAACAAAATAGGTTAGGAATATGGAGAGGAGAACATAATTCATACTTATCAACCGGACCATGGTTGAGTAAGTTGGTTTATGGACAGTTCCCAATTACTAAATCTCTTGTATCTTTTGATGTATTGCATATGCCCGACCAAGGATATGCAATATGGGAACTCGTAATTTACTTTAATTATTTCTGCTATCTAACGGTTACAAAGGGTGGAGTGGAATCGATGCCTTGGTTTTTCACTCCAATTTATCTTATAATTTGTTTCGTTTTTCTTTTTATTTTGAAACCTACACATACTCGTTGTTATTGGATAAAACTAGTAACTCGAAGTATAATTTAAACCACAAGTCTCTAGGGATACGATCCTGCTTACCCTTGTACTTAACGGTACACCGTGCACTTGCGGGTCTTTTAAGACGTCAGTTTATAATCGATCACATTTCATGATTAATCGTGTCTCGAATTCTCGGGGATAAGGTTCATTTCTTTTGCTTGATAGTCGTACAATTGGCTATCAGGTCGAGTCGGTGATAGGCGAGGTTAGGGTCGAGTCTGGGCATCTCGTGGAATGTCCAGACGAAGATGTCTCTATTACCTCGAAGGAAAAAGGTTATTTGTTGGTTTTCAACATCACTCGAAAAGCTCCCAATGAACGTTCCTCGACCGGGGCCGTCAAGGCCAATGTATTATATGGGCCCGACATTTTATGCCTCGGTTGGGACAATCGAGGGTTTGATGGAAATAATTTGTTGTGACTACAATGGCTTAACCAACTTTCGGGTCAAATCAATCTCTGGGTGATCGCATGATTTTGCTTGCCATTGGGACCCCTTCATGTCACAAGTTCTACTTGGGGTTTTAAAGTACAACACTTGGTGGTAGGTTGGTGATAATACCTTCTTGGCGTGCAACCAGTCTTAACCCAAGATGCTGAGGTAATTTAACTTATTGTTGATTACAAAAAAGCTAGTCTACTGCACTATTGGTTCTACTATGACTTGGACGCTTATTTGCCCTATTATGACTTTGGCTGACCCATTAAAGCCCTTGAGCTCCACATTTAACGGGGTAAAGCGGTCTATCATTTGCATTATTTTGACTGTCAAGAGAAAAAGGACATTAGCTCGCCCTAAGTGAAGGGGAATTTCCTTCTTTCGCCCCCTTAGTGAAGGGGCGGCCACAGCATCACCGGGAAACACTTTTCGTTGGTTGGTACTTCTCAAACTTGACATCTAGAAGGGGTACATATCGACTCCCCCCCGATACTAGGATATATGAAGTCGTGTGAAAAGTGCAAATGCACGCTGCTCTAATAAAAAAAATTGATGTGGGTGGATTGACCTATTGCTGTGTTAAATATTCATTTTCATTCCAACATTAGTAAAGGTAAAAACTGTTAAAGACTTGCGGGATATTATCACCTAAGAAGCACTCCAATAAGTAGGACCACCCATTAGGGATACAAAAAAATTTGTATCCCACAAAAATTGAACGTCCCAGACCTCAAAATAAATGTTAATAAAAAAGAGTAGCAAGATTCCCGTGGGATTTTATCACCCAACGGATAGGTGTACCAGACCGGGGTACAAACACGGGTTCATAGGATATGGCCCAAGCCTAGAGCCGTAAAATACTGGTTGTAGGTTTGCGACGTCACCGTTTCGAGTGCTGACGTACGACAAGGCGACTCGCTCGGGTGTGAGAACTGAACATCTACTTTAATCTGGTACAAGCATAGTAACGCAGGGGAGTGTAGGAACCAAAGCCTTTTGCCATCGTACCCATTTTTAACATAGAAGAATATAGGGGAAACCTAATTATTACTTCTAAAAAGCGTTGATGTACTAGAATTAATGTTTGATTGGTTATTAAATGCAACGGGTGCTGAATTTTATTGATTAGTAGTTGTGCATGATCAATTGGATACGTGAAGGAAAATGTTTAGGAAGCTTACCAGAACCTTTACCCATTTACAGGCCACCAACTCAGCCTAAGCGGAGAGGGCGACCACCTCGCCCAGTCAATACCATAAAGGACTTAGGAGCCCCAGTTTGTGAGGAAATTAATCCATCTCGAGTTTTTCCAATTTCGGAGGAGGGTAATTCATCTAGAGTTAACCTAATTAAACTTATTGTCGAGCTAGAAGTTGAACCCCCAATCATGGCTGCCGCCAAATCTCTTAGGGACTATTGGACCCCAGTGGTGAGTGATATGCCTTCGTATATTGTATTACCAGTTGTCACAATAAACCATTATGAAATCAAGCCTAGTGTAATCCAAATGTTACCTACTTTTCGTGGGCTTGATTCTGGGAGCCCTTATATGCACGTCTACGAGTTTAAGAAAATATGTGCACTCTCCAAATACCAATATTTTACTAAGGATTCTGTCCTCCTTTGTTTATTCCCATTCTCGCTAATAGACAAGGCGAGTCATTGGCTTGATTCATTGGCACCAGCATCTATCAATTCATGGGATCAAAAAGAGACCAAGTTCAAAACCAAATGGTTTTCTATGGGAAAAACCCTCGCTCTTAAAAATACAGTTGTTGAATTTGTTTAAAATGATAGTGAAACATTTTACGAGGCATGGGAAAGATATAAAGTTCTTCTTTCACAATGTCCCTATCATGGTTTTGAGAAACAACATCTAGCCCAGATCTTCTATCGTGGAATAACTTCTGAGAATTGCAATAGGATAGAATCTAAGCATAGTGGAAAATTTATAGACCTTGAACCTGATAGAGCTTATGAGGAGTTTGAGACATTGGCTGAGAATTCTCAGAATTAGGATTTTGATTTACATAGAAGTATTCAAACAACCAAGAAAGGTGGCTTATACGAAGTAAGTGACTGAACGGCCTTCAAAGCCCAATTAGATACTCTTACCTGAAAAATTGAGGTTATGGCTGCGAATCAATCTAAGGATAGTGTGAACCAGGTTCAGTAACAGGGTTGCACCGTTTGTTATGATGTAACCCATGTGACTCAAATGTTCCCCATGCTCAATGAAATGAATGACAATCAAGAGCAAGTGAATGCTTTAAATAATACCTACAAGAGCCCCTTTGACTCGTACAAGCCAACTTGGCAGAACCACCCAAATTTTTCGTGGAAGAACAACCAAACCAGTTCAGGTTTTGAAGAGCCAACAACCTTATCCTCATTCTCAAACTTATCCTCAGGCATCTCAACAAACCTTTCAGTCATCCAAACAGTTCCCACCCGATCCACCCAAACCATCTTTGGAAGATAGTATTGTTCTCTTCATGCAGCAATCAATGAAAAGCCAAAAACAAGCATTACAATTTTAGCAAGAAATGATACAATTTCAACAACAGACTTTGGTGAATCAGAATTCAACATCCCAATCTATCTCTAATCTCGAGACTCAGATAGGACAATTGGCAAATGCATTGCATGAGAGACCACCAGGTACCTACCTAGCCAACCACTATCAAATCCGAAAGGACCACCGGGGTTTGATTCTAACTCAATCCCAAAGCAGGCTAATTCCATTACAACTCTTCAAAGTGGTAGATAAATTGATAACTAAGTTGAAATACCTAGGGTTGAGCCAATACCCGTTGCTATTGAGGATGAGGTCAGTACGAGTGAACCTTTTAAGAAATCTAAGGAGTTGCCTACCTCATCAATTTCCGTACAAAAGGCACATATTGAGCCAAAGGTGCCTTACCCACAGCGCCTTCTTCTGGCTAATAAAGGAATTCAATTTGACAAGATATTGGATACATTTAAGCAAGTTCATATAAATATTCCAGTACACGATGTCATCATGGTTATCCCTGCATATGCCAAATTCCTTAAGGATGCGTGCACTAGGAAAAAGAAAATCAATGTGCATAAGAAAGTCATCTTGACTGATACATTAACCCCGCCTAAGCTTTGAGATCCTGGAATCCCAACCATCCCTTGTAAAATTAGAGATCACAAAGTGGATAGGGCGTTACTTAAGTTAGGTGCTAGTGTGAATGTCCTACCTTACTCAGTCTATCAAGAATTAGGACTTGGAGAACTTGAACCAACTTGAATGACACTTCAATTGGCTGATAGGTCAATACGATACACACGTGGCATCCTTGAGGATATTCTTAACAAGGTTGATACCCTGATTTTTCCTTTGGATTTTGTTGTTTTGGACACTGAAGATGTAAAGAATCCTAGTTGTGAGGTCCCCGTCATATTGGGTCGCCCTTTCCTTGCGACTGCTCATGCCATTATTAATTACTTTAATGGGGTCTTACAACTATCAATGGGAGACATATAGATCAAGCTCAATGTTTTTAACAATAATACTCAAGTTCCTCATTTAGATGATATGGCTGAGCTGAATATGATTGACTCTTTAGCTTACAATTTTTTCCCTAAATCATTTTCTGAAGACCCCTTAGAATTATGTCTTGTGAACTTTGGTGAAGACTTCGATGAAAATCCGATTGCTGAAAAGCTTAATGCTCTACTTGACTCAACTCTAATTTTTACTAAGTCTAAATGGAGACCTCATTTTGAACCTCTGGAACTGTCCACTACTTTGCCTATGTCATCCATTATTAATGCACCCAAGTTAGACCTCAAGCCATTACATAAGACTTTGAAGTATGTTTTCTTAGGTGATTCTAAAACTTTGCCTGTGATCATAGCTTCCAGCCTCAATGTTGACCAGGAAAGTAGATGGATAGGTGTTCTTGGAAGACACAAATCAGCCCTAGGGTGGTCTATATCAGACATAAAGGAGATTAGCCTGGCCGTTTGCATGCATCGTATCAATCTCGAGGAAGGTGCTAAAAATTCTCGTGAGATGCAACAGCGCTTGAATCCCACCATGATGGAGGTGGTGAAGAAGGAAGTTCTCAAACTTTTGGACTCGGGTATCATATACCCCATTTCGGATAGTAAGTGGGTCAGTCCCGTTCAGGTTGTACCTAAGAAATCAGGGATTACTATAGTTGAGAATGAAAATAATAACCTAATCCCCACTCGCATGACCACTGGGTGGCGTGTATGTATCGACTACAGGAAATTAAGCACGGCCACGAGGAAAGATCATTTTTCACTTCCTTTTATTGATCAAATGCTTTAACGCTTAGCCGGAACAAGATATTACTGCTTTCTTGACGGTTATTCTGGCTACAATCAGATCTCCATTGCTCCAGAAGATTAGTAGAAGACAACTTTCACGTGTCCCTACAGGATATATGATTATCGACGTATGCCATTTGGGTTGTCCAATGCACCCGCTACATTCCAGCGTTGTATGATGAGCATATTTTCTGAAATGGTTGATAAATTTCTTGATATTTTTATGGATGACTTTTCTGTGTATGGATCGTCTTTTGACAAATGCTTACACCATTTAGAGCTCGTGCTAGAACGATGTACATAAACAAATTTGGTGTTAAACTGAGAAAAGTGTCACTTCATGGTGACACAAAGGATAGTTCCTGGACATATTATCTCCAACAAAGGGATTGAAGTCGATAAGGCCAAGATCGACATTATTTCTTCTTTACCTCCACCTCGGACGGTTAAGGCCATTCGATCATTTTTGGGGCATGCTGGGTTTTAGCGCCGGCACATCAAAGATTTTAGTAAAATTTCCCAGCCCTTGTGCAATTTACTGGCTAAGGACACTAATTTCAAATTTGATGACGCATGTTCAAGAGCTTTTGGGAAGCTCAAACTTTTATTAACTTCAGCCCCTATCATCCAACCTTCCAATTGGGAACTTCCCTTCGAGCTCATGTGTGACGCTTCAGATTACGTTGTTGGAGCGATTTTAGGGAAAAGAGTAGAAAATAAGCCGTATGTTATTTAGTATGCTAGTTAGTCGCACGCTTAATGATGCACAGTTAAATTACTCCACCACGGAGAAGGAGTTATTAGCCATTGTGATCGCATTGGAGAAATTTTGATCATACCCCGTTGGATCCAAAATCATTATTTACACTGACCATTCGGCCTTAAAGTATTTACTATCTAAAAAAGACGTTAAGCCTCAGTTAATCAGATGGATTCTTTTGTTACAAGAATTTGATATCGAAATTCGAGATAAAAAAGGTACTGAGAATGTGGTTGCAGATCATCTATCTCGAATTCTCACTGAGGGCGCTGAAGATTTTTTCCCTATCTTAGAGACATTTCCTGATGAGCAACTCATGGCCGTCTCACAACTACCTTGGTTCGCCGATATTGTCAATTATCTTGCTATGCAACGATTACCTCCCCATTGGTCAAAGCAAAATAGAACCAAATTCTTGCACGAGGTTAGACGTTTTAGTTGGGACGATCCTTATCTTTTTAAGTTTTGTTCTGACCAAGTGTTTAGGATATGCATCCCAAATGATGAGATTCATAGTGTACTCACATTTGGCCATACCTTAGCTTGCGGAGAACATTTTGGGACCAAGAAAACTGTTGTAAAAGTCCTTCAATCTGGTATTTATTGGCCTACCCTTTTTCATGACGCACATACATTTTATTCTAAATGTGCTAGGTGCCAGAGGACCAGGAATATTTCTCATCGAAACATGATGCCCTTGAACAACATCCTTATTATTGAACTATTTAATATTTGGGGCATTGACTTTATGGGCCCATTTCCTTCTTCTCGCGGTTACCTTTACATTCTTGTTGCAGTCGATTATGTTTCTAAATGGGTTGAGGCAGTGTCATGTCAAACGAATGACCATAAGCCCGTGGTAAAAATTTTGAAAACGCCTCGGGCAATTATTAGTGATGGTGGTAAACATTTTTGTAACCGTATCTTTCAAAATATTTTGAAAACTTACTCCATCACTCATAAAGATTCCACACTGTATCATCCGCAAACAAGTGGTCAAGTCGAAGTATCCAATCGGAAGATCAAAAGAATTTTAGAAAAAACTGTTCGAGCCGATCATAAAGATTTGTCTGATCATCTTGATGATGCCCTTTGGGCATATCGAACAGCTTATAAAACCCCGATTGGTATGTCACCCTATAGACTTGTCTTTGGGAAGGCTTGCCACTTACATGTGGAATTAGAACGCAAGGCCCTCTGGGCTACAAAGGCCTTCAACTTTAAAATAGATAAAGCCGGATTACATAGAAAACTTAAACTTTCTGAACTTTGCGAACTTTGCCGCAAGGCTTATGAAAATGCAAAAATTTACAAGGAACGAACTAAAGCCTTTCATGATAGGTCGATTATTCGCAAAAAAATTGAGCCTAATCAGAAAGTGTTACTCTATAATTCACGGCTACATTTATTTCCTGGGAAATTACATTCTCGTTGGTACGGCCCTTTTGTAAGTAGAACTGTTTATCCTCATGGAGCCGAAGAGTTGGAGGATCCTAAGAACGGAAATATTTTTAAGGTCAATGGCCAACGATTAAAACCGTACTTAGAGTCTAACATTTTTGATGAAGAGATAACATTTCTAAATGATCCAGTATATCAAAACTAATATTATGTACCCCTATAGTACCATTATAAATCATTTAAGTATGGGGGTATATTTTTCTGGTTGAAGACGGTAAACTTAGCGCTTCTTGGGAGGCAACCCTTGACACATTCAGGTGAGACATTTGAGTTTCCTATTTATTTTCTTGTTCTCCAACATTGAGGGCAATGCTTGATTTAAGGTTGGGGGTAGGAAACCATTTCTTGATATGTTTTTTGAAGAAAAGTGAGATAATGATACTTTGACAATTTATGATATATTTTGACGAATTTCCAAATACTTAAACTGATATTACCTTGACTTAAATATAATGGAAAAACCTAAATTTTGATGTTGTACCAAGTATACACTAGAATATTTTGGAATATCCTAAGCTAGATGTACTATCTTTTTATTAGCAACTAATTCAAGTTAACTTGGCATATTTTGGAAACGTGCACTTCACTATAGTTTTGCAATTAATATCTTCAATAGATTTTTACTCAGTATAAGGGAAATTTAGCATTTATGTTAGGAATAGTTTGCTACAAGGGAGACAACTGCCTAAGAATAAGTTCATTCTTAAGAATAAATAATAAGCCAAATGTGTTCTAAAAACTTTTACGCTGCAAGGCTACTCGCATGATTAAGAACTGAAAGAGGAAAAATTATCATCAATCACGAGTTTGACCATGAACTATGTGAAAGGAGCATAAGAAAATATTACATGTAAGAATCCTGAGTCTAAGTCATGATGGGGCACCACACCGTGGCAACCTTAACCAACTGGCAAGGATTGTCGGCCGAAAACTCCTTGTTATGGAGGCTTCACTAAGAAACAAAGTACTTAAAAGAAAAGGCTTAAAAAGTAGAAGAAAAAAAATGTAAAATTTTAGGAAGACGAATTGACTAAGGCACTTATCGAACTGACCGTTGAATTTATTCCAGTGAGAACTAGACTACCAAAAAAACTGAGTAAATTATTCTAGACAATGTATTAGGCAATAAAACTATTTTCATTTTATACTCAAATATAGATAAAGCAAAATACTTGAATCTTTTTCTAATCTTGAGGTTGTACCTCTAGTTTCGGATAAGCTTAAAATATTTTTTGATATACTTGGGAGAATAGCAAGTTTAAGGATTTTTTTTTCATTGGTATATTTTTGTCACAACTAAATAATGATAAGTTCACATGAAATTAGCCATATGTATTCTAGAATTGTTTAAAATGTCATTATTAACTTTTGTGGGTATAGTCACTGCAAACCCTCACGAGACAACACTCGTCCACCAGGTTAAACTTGGGGGTTAAACGGCTTGTTGCATATGCTAAATACAACCGCGTGACATGCGAAAATGGTTTTGGTTTAATTTCGCTCGAGAACTAGCAAAATATAAGTTCGGGGGTATTTGATAGACAAGTAATATTTACGTGTACAACTCCTAAATTTATATCTACCTAGTCATTTATTAAATAAATGTGACATTACTATTACTTTTGTTTATATTAACAGAAATCGGTCATATGATAAACAAGTCGCACATTTTTCCGGTCGTTCACGAAGAACAAGGGTGATACACTCCAACAATGATTCTCATTTGAAGTTATCAACCAAAGACCCATGCATGGAAGCCCATTGAAGAGAATTAGATATATATATTATTCTCATGAGTTGTAATATATATGCATGATTTTAGGTATTATTTAGGGGATTGTATATTAATGGTGATATTTAGAAACCCTTTCTATACTCTATAAATAGGAGGGTAATCCTACCCATGAGGGATCATCTTAGAAAGTGTAAATCAAAGTTCATAGCAATAAAAATTATTTTTTCACTTGTTCTTATCTTTTAATTTTATCGTAGTAATAGTAGTATGACAATGATCAAAGGGATGAGTAGCAAATTTTCTTAGCCAAGGCTAGAGGAAGCTCCACCCAATGTAGCCTTAGTGTAGATTGTGCAGCTTAGTTAGAGTAATTACTTTCTCTTTATCCCGTAATTTTGCATATTCGTATACCTTCATCAAATGCTTGACCATAGCTAGGATTAGGAAGAATAATGAATCTATATAATCATCTTGTTGGATCATAACAAAATAGGTTAGGAACATGGAGAGGAGAACATAATTCATACTTATCAACCGGACCATGGTTGAGTAAGTTGGATTATGGACAGTTCCCAATTACTAAATCTTTTGTATCTTTTGATGTATTGCGTATGCCCGACCAAGGATATTCGATACGGGACCTCGTAATTTACTTTAATTATTTATGCTATCTAACGGTTTCAAAGGGTAGAGTGGAATCGATGACTTTGTTTTTTACACCAATTTATCTTGTAATTTGTTTCATTTTTCTTTTTATTTCAAAACTTACACAAACTCGTTGTTATTGGATAAAACTAGTAGCCCAAACTATAATTCGTACCACAAGTCTCTAGGGATACGATCCTCCTTACCCTCGTACTTAATGGTACACTGTGCACTTGCGGGTCCTTTAAGACGTTGGTTTATAATCGATCACATTTCATGATTAATCTTGTCTCGAATCCTTAGGGATAAAGTTTGTTTCTTTTGTTTGATAGTTGTATAATTAGGTATCAGGTCGAGTCGGTGATAGGCGAGGTTAGGGTCGAGTCCGGGCATCTCGTGGAATGTCCAGACGAAGATATCTTTATTAGCTCGAAGGAAAAAGGTTATTTGTTGGTTTTCAACATCACTCAAATAGCTCCCAATGAACGTTCCTCGACGGGGCCGTCAAGGCCAATGTATTATGTGGGCTCGACATTTTATGGCTCAGTTGGGACAATCGGGGGTTTGATGGATAGAATTTGTTGTGACTACTATGGCTTAGCCAACTCTCGGGTCAAGTCGATCTTTGGGTGTTCGCATGATTGTGCTAGCCGTTGGGACCCTTTCATGTCCCAAGTTCTACTTGGAGTTGTAAAGTACAACACTTGGTGGTAGGTTGATGATAATGCCTTCATGGCATGCAACCAGTCCTGACCAAGATGCCAAAGTATTTTAACTTATTATTTATTACCAAAAAGATAGTCTTCTACAATATTGGTTCTACTATGACTTGGATGCTTATTCGACCTATTGTGACTTTGGTTGACCCATTAAAGCCCTGAGCTCAGCATTTATTGAGGTAAAACAATCTATCATTTGCATTGTTTTGACTGTCTAGAGAAAAGGACATTAAATGTGCTTCCAGTATCGATGAGCATCATGTGCAAGATACTGTGTTTAACCTTTATCATGATGATGAACGGATCTGAGTATGGAAATTTGGCGTGAAAGACGTCGCAGTCGATAAAGAATATACCTTCAGGCCGGAGATACTGGCTGGTTTCTAGTAAGAGGGCTTGTAATTTTAGTTGGTAGGTAAGTTTGCAACAATCTGCTACTTTTTTCCTCCTGCATTGAGTGTGACCATTGTCGATGTTATTGACTGCGATAATGTTGGCTTGGAAGACATGCACTTCATATTTTCAGTTGGTAAGAGCTACCGGGGTTTTGAGATATAACCTATCGAGGTTGTTTGAGATGTCACCAATATGCAGGTACAATCATCTTGCTTTAGGTACCATTTTAAGCGACCGCTACAACGTGTAATAATTGTATTTTGGATGGTAGTGGCATTTGTGGTTCTGAAAGCATGGTTCATCTTTCCTAACTTTGATTTGGTATGGTGTTCGCCATATTGGGTCAACTTGGATGAGGGGCTAAATAGTTATGATAAAGACATTGTGCTTGTGTAAGACTGGCATCGAGTGTTTCTTTCATGACCAATCTGATTGATCATCGTGACTGCTACGTTTCCAATTATCGGGCTCATTATAAATGGGAGTGACCATGGTTTTATTCGACTATCGAGGTTTTTGTTAATTGTTTGTTTGGTGTAGTCCTTGTTGATTATTTTTACGGATACGTTTGAGTTCAATGTAACCGTTGACTTTAGGCAGTATTTTTTTTGAGTATTTTGGGTTTCTAGAGGACAATGTACTCCTTGACCCGACTGTGGTTGGGGAAGGCATTGGAGTATGCTAAAACTGTATTTGCACAATCAAGGTTTTCTATTTTAAAGAATTCATCTAAGAACCTTTATGTAAAACTCTCAAGTATTTCCACTTGTATCTTTCGAATGTTGAAAAGGGCGTTGATTCTGACTTCTCGATCCTTGCTGAATGCAAAGTGAGATATGAATAAACAAGACAAGTCTTCAAAACTTTGACTAGAACCATTGAGTAGGCTATGATATCACTTGAGTGGGTTGTCTATAAAACTAATGGGGAGCATTCAGTAAAGGAAGTGGTCTACCAATGAGTGGAGGCTTAACAAGTTCTGGAACTCGAAGATGTAGAATTGTAGGTCTGTGTTACGGTATCTGTGGATTTTAAGAATATGGAAATTTAAAAGGACCTTGATGTCTAAAAGCTCTTTGCAAAGTGGTTTATTAAGTCTTATCCAAGAGTTAGGGGTTAGGCTCGAAGTGAGATGGCAGCCTTAATTTGTTGGTCCAGGTCCTATTATGTAACGTAAGCTGCTCAAGGGGGAGAATGATGTGTCCGTGGTCAAAGCAGTCGAACCATCATGTGATAAAATCACTCGTATCTAAAACTTTATTATAGCTGCATAACTGTAATTGAAATTGAATATGTGCACATATAATAACAGATCCAAGTATAAAAGCAACAAAATAATCAAAATTAAAAACTGAATGTTGACAAAAATAAAAACTAGGAACAACTCCCACATAGATAAAGAATCCTAATGCAGTAATAGTAAGTTAAATAAATCAATAACTACACCTACATAAAAAATGATCCTCAAAGAGACTCTAGCAATCCCATACGCGTAATATGTCCCCTGAAAGCTGGAATCGAATGTTCCTTAGTAAGCGGGTTAACAATCATCTCCAATATCGACAAATGAGAAATTTTGATAATTTTCTTTTGTACTTTATCAATGACAACGTGATACTTAATGTCAATATAGCTATTTTCCATGGTCATGTTATCATTGTTAACATACTTGACAACAACCTCATTGTCACAAAATACGCGCAACGGTCTAGAAATCGTACCAACAACCTTGGGCTCATAAATAAACTATTTGAGCCATACAACCTATTAGGAAGCTTCATAGCAAGCCCTATACTTTGCTTCTATAGTCGAGGAAGCTGCAAGAGACTGTTTGACAGCTCTCTACGAGATAGCGCCATGAGCAAACATAAAAACATAACCAGAAGTAGGCTTCTTGTCATCTTTATACCCTACAAAATCTGAGTCAAAATTGCCCAAAACCATGAGCTCATCTGATCTCCTATAAACCATTCTGTAATCACTAGTCCTCTTCAAATAGTGTAGAACCTTCATGGATGCCAGCAAGTGAATAACAACAAAACTGATATTGGGTCTGATGCATATCATGTTATACATGAGGTTACCAACTACTGAAGCATACTCCTTAGCAATGTCTGAAGAAATTGTCTCGTATGGTATCGTCTCCCTAAAGATATCTCCCTTGACAACAAGGACTTCACCTTCTTTGTAATCTTGCATGCCATACCTCTTCAAGACTTTATTGATATATGCACTCTGAGATATGTGAGCGGATATATATTGCCGACATCTATTTACAAACGTACAGCGGATGTATAATCAATACTTCCCCCTTAACTGAAGTACATAATCAACAACAGCAAGTCCACGGAGATGCGGTTTCCCACAAATAGCTCAAGCTAACATGTAAGGAGAAGCATATATTACGTACACAGATAGTTCTTTGTGATATGCTCTTAAGAGGAGCTCTTGTAGGTATTGTTACTCCATCACCTAATATAATGGACCTTGTAAAGTGCGATGGAGCTGCACTTTACTATCAAAAAAAGTTTTGGTTGCTCAGGGTTACGTCAACAGAAGATCAAATTAGAGATATTGCTTCGTGGCTACTTCAGCACCATAACGACAGTACAGGTTTAAGTACGGATAGCCTTGTTGAAACTGGATACCCGGGTGCTTTTGTTCTTGGGGAAGAAGTTTGTGGAATGGCTGCCATAAGTATTACTTCAAAGGATTTCCTCTTTTGGTTTCGTTCTCACGGCGCTAAAGATATCAAGTGGGGTGGTGCAAAACGTGATCCTAAAGATAAGGGTGACGGAAGAAAAATGTATCCGAGGTCCTCGTTCAAGCGTTCTTGGAGGTGGTTAGGCGACGGAGTTTGCCGTGGGAAGATGTTGAGATGGACGCAATTCACTCCTTACAATTAATATTACGATCAGCTTTGCAAAATGAGATTATGAATGATGTTAAAACAATTGTAATTGCACCAGTGGTAAATGAAAGGACACAATGGGTGAATGAACTTCATATTGTCACAACTGAAATTGTTCGCCTTATGGAGACAGCTTCAGTCCCCATTTTGGCTGTTGATGTTTGCGGTAAAGTGAATGGTTGGAATTCTAAAGCTAAGGAGTTGACAGGACTGACTGTGCAACATGCTATTGGCAAGCCATTAATTGATATCGTCGAGAATGATTCGGTTCAAGTGGTGAAGATCATGCTCAGGTCCGCGTTACAGGGTGAAGAAGAGTAAATTAAGCTCAAAACATTTAGACCTCGGGAATACGATGGCCCTATAATATTGATGGTTAATGCATGCTGCAGTCGAGATATAAACCAATATATCGTAGGTATTTGCTTTGTTGGGCAAGATATAACCAGGCAGAAGCTGGTGATGGACAAATACACACGCGTTCGAAGGGATTACATTGCAATTGTGCCAATCCCGTCTGCGCTAATTCCTCCAATATTTATGATTGATAAGAATGGACGTTGTTCTGAGTGGAACGAATCTATGCAGAAATTAACAGGCTTAAAGAGGGATAAAGCCGTTGGTATAATGTTTTTAGGAAAAGTGTTCAGTCTTTATAGTTTCGGTTGCCGTGTGAAGGACCAAAATACCCTGACTAAGCTTAAAATATTACTCAATGGTGTACTTTCAGGTCAAGAAGGGGGATAAAGTTGTATTTGGGTTCTTCGACAAGAAGGATAAGTATCTAGAAGCGTTACTTTCCGTGAATGAGAGGATGGATGCGAAGTACAGAGAATGTCAGAAGAAGTGGAAAAGATTAGCCTTAAGGAATTAGCATATGTTCGTCGAGAAATTAGAAACCCTCTTCAAGGGATAACTTTTATTCAGAGTCTGATGGAGGGATCTGAATTGACCAAAGGGTAGATGCAACTTCTAAGGATCAGTACACTTTGTCAAGAACAACTTGCCAAGATATTAGATGATGTGGATTTGGAAAGCATCGAAGAGTGCTATTTGGAAATGAATACCACATAATTCAACCTCGGGGAAACCTTGGATGCTGTTGTAATGCAAGGGATGTCTTTGAGTACGGAGCGAAAGGTGCAGATCGCCTGTGATTTGCCTGACGAAATATCCTCGATGGACTTGTACGAAGACAACTTGAGACTTCAGCAAGTACTCTCAGACTTCTTGACAAATGCAATTTTGTTCAGCCCTGTAATAGAAGATTCATTTGTTGGACTAACTGTCATTCCAAGGAACGAAAAAATCGGGAATGGAGTACACCTTGTTCATCTTAAATTCAGGATAGACCATCCGGCACCTGGGATTCCCGCTGCATTAGTTCAAGAGATGTTTTGCCACAGTCAAAGTGTCTCACGAGAAGGTCTTGGTTTATACATTAGTCAGAAGCTTGTCAAGATCCTGAATGGAACTTTACAGTATCTTAGAGAGGCAAAGAGGCCATCCTTCATCCTTAGGTTTGGATAGTTGACTCTGATCTCAACTGGACAAGAAAATACTTCATCCCTGTATGGGATATGGATTACAATCCATTTTTTTTAAGAGTTGGTGCAGAAAGCCGCCTAACGTGTCTGATTGGTACACCACTCCCAGTACAACTATGCATCCATTTGCTTTCTGCGATGATGCTGTATTTATGGAGGTATGCAGTTCAATTTGTAGTTATCACATAAAAACCAGAAGATTTGAGGAACTTTGTGGGTTTGGGAAGCTGAGCTGTCGGAAACCCAATGAAATTGTGGTTCCGTACAAATTAACTTTAGTACGAGTGCAAAATATGTAGAATAGCTATTGGCAACCCAAAACCTATGAAAGAGCAGTAACAAATGTTAAAAGGAAAGATATCCAAGCATATCATGCGAGTATAAATGACGTGCAGAAAGTCATAGAACTCAATAAGATCTTGAGGGATTTGAGAAAGAATGACGATATAGTTATTATGGCATCGAAAGTGAAAGAGTTGCTTAAGGATTGAAAATACTTTATTTGGGGCTTGATTCTTATAATGCCAAAGACATGAAATTATTCTCAAAGTTAAAGAGGAGTTTTCCTTGAAGAAGCCTATCATGGAAGAGCCATGCATTATTAACACACAAAATAAAGGAGACCAACACTAGTGTCCACCTCCTAGCTCCTAATTTGTTCTATCTCAGTATGAGTGAGGCTATGTAGGAGATTTAGGTTTGCCTAGGTATCCAAGTCAAGTAAAAGCATCTATAAACAGAACATAATGAAACAGGTAAGAATTCAAGTATCCAAGTTAAGTGGATATAATTCTCCTTATTAATGCCTCTAGTTTCTTTGCACACAAAAGAGATATCAAATAAAATGCAGCTTTATAATGGTGAGTGAAATATATGTCTAACAAAGAAAGTATATTTTAGGCATCAAGGAGTAATGGAAGAAAGGGAGTTGCTTTTACCTTCTCAACAACTTTTCATGTAGCAAATGTTGACTAACTCGTCCATATGCACGACCAATCGTAAGGGAATCATCACTATCTAGATAGACAATTGTGTCCTACCGAACATGCTCAATACACCCTCCAAGCCCAAGATTTGAAAAACAAGGTTATTAGGTTTAACTTGGATTTGGAACCAAAGGAGAGAACATAACTTCTATTTTAATGCTGATTTCCCAATAAGAATCACAAGTAGTAAATTAGTGGGTTTCGTGTAGTGAAAATATTATTATGCTGGAACTGAAATTACTAAAGGGCTTATGGATGAAAGAACTCAGAAGGATAATTACATAGCTCTTCCACTCATAAGCTGTCCAGTATACTATAGTAATAAGTTACACTCAAAGCTAATATAGGATTTACGAGTTCATTTTTATGAACTAGCTAAGCTGACTCCCCTTTAAATCTTCAAAGTTGTGCTTAGGATCAATATGGAAGAAACTAAAAGCACAAAAGTCCCATAGAAGCAAGTTAAAGCACAAACAGGGGTGAAGCTAAGGGGCATATGAAAGAACTTCTCGCCCATGGAAGAGATAGTATGCCCATTATCAGATTCCGGAAAAAAAAAAAAAACAACTTCTATATAAATTAATAAGCAATAATAGTGAATTCTCAAACCTATTATAGCAATAATAAAATTCAGTGAGAAAAGAGGAAAAACCCAATTAGGGTTTAAATCTAAGAAATAAAAATTTAGTAGGAAAATCATACCTTTGAATCGATTTCAAACTGCCTCGTAACACAACCAATACAAAAACTAGCAAACATTAACCCCAAAATCAAAAGAGAATGCATAAATGCATAGTAATGATTGTTAATTTGAAAGGAAAAATGAGACAAAAATTACCCAACTTGCAGGAACCCTAAAACATTTACATAGATTAGATAAATCAGATCCTACACTAAAAGATTGAACGAGAAAGCATTGAATTTCAAAGCCCCCATTCAAATACCTCATATGCAGAGATTGAAGAAATCAGAAATAACACAAGGAGAAGAGAAGACTTATAGATGATCAGCAGTGTCCCTTTTGAAATTGTGGCTGGTAAAGAAAGATACTTTATGTTCACCACAATACAAAGTTAAAAATTGGAGTGGGAATGGGAAGTGCGAGAGTTCTAATTCCCTAAAATAAATAAACTACGGCAAGGTACAAAAACGTTAGAAATAGTAGTCATTTTCTAGCAATAGAAAAATCCCTCGTTTCCCTTTGTAGCATTTTATTGTTCTTGTTGTAGTACTTTTTAGTAACTACAATTGAAATCCATTATTGACAAATAAACCATTGTCCTATGAAAATCAAGTTTCCTGGTCCTTAGTTGGTTGCCCATTATCCATCAGCTTTACCAGTTTTGCAACTATGTTTTAGAATCAGAACATAAAGCATAGGATGTTCTGGAGAACGAGTACTATAAAGGAGGGAAAAACATAAACCATACATGTTTTCTTGTTTAATAAAGAGAAATGAACCTATCTTTCATAACTTAGGGATAATTAACCATTTTGAAAATGGAAGATGAAATGAACAATGTTAAAGTAGTCCCTTCTATACAGGGATTATGTTTGACACCAATGTCCGACCCCTCGATGAAAAATCCAACTCAGGCACCCCCTTTACCTCCCCACTAACACCTAGATTTCCCAAAGCATTTTTACATGAAGGATTTCAAGGTAACATTTTTTCTCTTATGACGATCCCAGAATTTTTTATGGATTGAATTTTAAAGTTTAACACCCATTTATACAAGTACTTTTTATTGATCTTGTCTAGGTTTGATTTCTTTTAATCATCACAATAAAACCTAGTTATCATTTCTCCAACCCCCAAAGTTCTTTAATTTTTAACTTAAGATAACATGTTTTATAGTTCCAGGCGGGTATCTTTTGTTTTTCTGTATCAAAAATACGACTTCTTAAATCATGATCCTTACAAAGCAAGAACGAAAATCCTTGAACAACCAACTTCTTAATACAACCCACCTATATAACACTTTCATGCTTTCAATACTACAAAAAGGTAAACACTCAACCCAATGGCATGTGAGAAATAAAAATAAAGCACAACCAAGTAGGAATTTTTGGAACCTATTACATCAAACCTTTAAATAAACATAACCCATGATTTAGATTTGAACAAATATATCATTTGAAGTTCACAATTGTACTGTAAAAGTAACAAAATCAAATTTGCACACAAAATCTAAAATTAAGAACTTCAGAGATGCGATTGCAAGAGGAACTCACCTGCGTACATAGGGCTTATCTTAGAAAACCACCCATAAATCACAAATGATATATAATCCAGATCAGACCCATAGTTCTGCAATTTTTTTCATGACAATTTCATCTTCTATAGTTCTCTAAATTGGCATTTTAATTTCATTCACGATGTTATCAAACCTGAACTCTCTCTCTCTCTCTCTCACGCGATAAGACTAATTGAACCCCTTTAGCCTAATTTGAAACCCTAACTTCAAAGAAGAGAGTGAAAACCTTGACAACTCGGAGAAACCAAAACAAGTAAAAAGGGTAGCGTAGAGAAGCTGAAATTGTAGTAAGGGTAACCCGTGATAAAACGACAGAACGCATGATAAAACGAAGACAATATGGTCATTTTTTTAATGACATAGGGCCTAGTCTCTTCTACGAGTCATTTTATCTTGTTTTTGGTGTAGTGACGAGCCAGAAATCTGGAAATCCCAAGCATGTGAGTACACCTGCTTGATATTCTGTTGTAAGTAATCCTAATTTCATTTTTGACTTTTTAGATTTGGATGATGTCCTTTTTCTTGGAGTATCACCCATGGTGATCCCATTCTATTGCTTAATACTTGAAAAATTATTATATTTTCTTGGTTCTCTTCTCATAGTTATTTTCTAGCCGTCTAGTTGAATAACAGCTAATTCTTCCTTTCAAATCAATGATCTAATCAAAATAGGTTAATCATTTGCATCTTGTAGGTACAAATCAGAGGAATTGTGCTGATTAGTGTAAGCTTTTCAAGAAAAGTTATTCCTGCCTTTGCTAGGATTTTATTGCGTACTTCTTTAGGGAAGAAGCACTTGGTGCAGCCTTTGCTACGCACTGAAATTACTCAAGTGGTTAATCGACGTTCATGGTATGATGCTACCAAACTAACGAAAGAGGTTTTAAACCTTTGCAAGGTATGTTTATCTAAGAATGATACATTGCTTAAGAAAATTATATTATCCTGTTATGAGAATATCACTATCTAGCCTGCTAATGATTGGAATTTAAAATCAAGAAAAAGTTCACATTTTCAGTTAATTTGTTTATTAAGGTATTTTTATTCATTTTGGTATTTAGGAAAATAGTTGAGGCCGTTTGGACGGCAGAGTTGACTCGGTTCTTTTTATTTCATATATGGAGCAGCAACAGTATGTATGAAATAAAAATTTTCGCAAAAATGTTGGATAATTAAGTAACGAGTAAAGGAGTCGCATTGTATAGGTATTAAATAATGAGTAATGCTAAGAACCATGCTATTTCCCCTTTAAAACTGCTATGAGCCCTATATTGACCTCTACACCTTATTGATATCCTCGCTAGACATGTATGATGCAAGTAAAAAATTAGTATGACATAACCTTGTCTCACGAGCTTGAAAAATTGGAAAGTTATATAGAAATCTGTGTAACTTGAAATCTAATGGTATGTTTTTTTGTCTATTGTCAATGTATATTTATGGTAAAGTTGCAAATTCATGTTTATTGGCATTACTCATAAATTATATTTTCATACAAATACTCTAGCTTTTATGTCTTTAGTGATTGCTAATAAATGTGCTTATTTCATTTGGTTATTATAAAATGGTTGTTTATGCAATTAGGTCGCACTATGTGTAGAAGGTTGGGATGAAGCACTCCATGAAATTGGTAGATTGTCATCTGAAACATATTTCTCAACACATTAAGTAGAAATATTACTTAAATCTCTCGAGGACCTACCAGTTTTGGTCATCGCAGGTGTCGAGGATGTACTTGTTTCTCCAAAATTTTCTCAAGTTATGTCTTCAAAGCTTATAAATTCTGTAAGTATTATGTTTCTCTGGAGTTTCTTTGTAAATCCTCTAGCATTCATATTAATAATAAAATTAAAAAAATATACGAAAGTTCAATACTAATAGACATAATGTAGGGCTGTAAGATTATAGTGAATTCCCATTTTTTATCTGACCTCTACTCAAAACATATCAAGTTTTAGGCTATTGAATTACAGAAGGTTCACATTGACGGATGTCTTAATCTGTAATTGAGCCGGTTTTGCTGTTTAAATTTGATATAGTGACATACCTTCCTTAGTATAACTAGTAGTTTTGAACTATGCTTTCATATAGATGCAGGACCATCCTCAAGTTTGTTCTGATAATACAATTGACAAAAGGGTTTGTTTTTGCTGTTGTAATTAGAAAGTACAAAGTTAATGTAGTAGCTATTTGATTGATGTAATCTGCCCTTTTTTATTTTACAAATTAGTTACAGTCTCATCAGAATGTGGTCATCTTCCACATGAGGAATGTCCAAAGGCATTACTTGCAGCTCTATTACCCTCTATTTCAAAACTCATATTATTGACGACCCATCAACATAGAATGCAAAGACATTAATTTTCCCAAATGATTAATCTAAGGGGGCCTCCTAGGTCTTTGTAACAATGGCATTAAGTGGATGCGCTCACTCAAAGAGATCACCCGCAAACATATCATTGAAAATTTATTTTGATCCCCTTACCTTCAAATAAGGGTGATGATTTTCTTCCCTAGATAGATAAATCATAACTGTGTAAAATAACATATCTAAAAATAATGGACAATGTGTTGTTCTGCTACTTCAGTTGTAATCTATAATCTAACACTGAAGGTTTGTGTTAAGGGTATTGTTTAAAAAAGTTTATATGTAAACTAGAATAATGGTTTTATTTTTAATGTTCATCTTAATATTTTAATTTCGCTCTGAATACTTATACTGGCAGTTTTGTTTTGTTCGGCCTTGTTTTAGTTGCTCCCATCTTTGTTAAATTGATAATATTTTTACCGAGTAAAATTCTTTTTCGAACATAAGCTGTGTTTGAGGTAGACCCCAACTAGTTGTATTGCACAATGAGAAATTACAACCGATACTAGATTTTACCTCTAGCATCATCCGTCACCTATATCATCTATTACATCCATAAATGATACTAGTAAGTCCCTTACTGCATTAAACAGCCTGAATCTATTGACACTTTATGGAGTTGTTTCTTTCTCTCTATATGTGTTTGATGTGCATAGACTGCCCTTCATGATCTCAGCTTTACTTCTATCAGCAATGCCTAACACCCCCAGGACATCTTTGAGATTACCTTGCTGTCTCACCACTTTGTTATTGCACAAAATCATTTGCCAAATCTCATACGCATTAATTATGATGATTTTTGTTACTTTCTTATGTTGCAATTTTTAACGTAAGAGGTAATATAAATTTCCTTTTACAATTTATCCCCTACATTTTAAATCATTGCTCTTTAAGGAATGACTATTGTGGCATGTGCCTATACAAGAACATCTAAAACTCATGGTAGTTGTTGATATAAAAGAAGATTAGTAAAACAACATAAAAAAAAAATATAATACTGATCATACAATCGTATGTAGTCCAACAAAAAAGGCAAAACCCAGATTCCAATACTATTTTCTCCTAAATAAACTAAGAAGCATAATCAGAATTAATATAAGTAACATATCAATGTAGTATTATTCATAATTAGAATCCCACAATATTTTTTAAGTTTCTAAACCAAATATGCACTTTGAACAACTATTTGCCCTTGTGAACCAACTATGCAAACATCGACTATGAAATTGGTATTTGCAAGGCATCGTAGTAAGCACGTCATTTTCAACAAAGTTTCTCTGACAACAAGGACACTCCAATGTATTGTCATTTCCCCCTTTTCCATATTTATATTGTTCTAACATGGTAATTGCCGTAAATTGTGGTTGTTGCATAAGATGTTTCTTTCTTTTGTTTTCGCAACTTCGAGTGTCGAGAGTAATAACCAATTCTCTGTACTTATTGGGTTTAGACTGCGACATGTACTGCAACAACCCATCCTCTACCCGACAAGCTATGTGTTTCCACTTGGATACGAAGATCACAAGTTCGTTAAATTTTATTCAATTCCCAAAAAAATTCTATAACATTGAAGGTACCTCAAGAAAATAGAATATAGTGCAAATTTCTTTGATCAAAATCGAGTAACATCCAGTTATCATCTTATTTCAAAGACTATGGCAAAGAATGAATGGAATCCAAGGACCACTATTATCCGGCACAAAATTTTACTTAAAGAGCCGGGCATAATATGTTTTTCCTGAGCAAAGAAAAGGTAAGCCTTCTTGTTTCTATTAAAATATATATCACAAGATTTTCGAACACAAAACTAGCAGCATATCTATACAATTACAATTTCATAATATATCAAATAATGACACTCAATCCCAACTTGAATCTTAAAAATAATGCGTTTGCAGGCGCTAGCGCATGCCACATTGCTCATAGAATAATAATAAAGGAGGTGAGTAAATACAACTGAATCTATTGAAATAGATGCAGAGGGAGTCGTGGGGCAAAGAGAACTTCCAATGGGGTTGCTCTGGACATGGTAACACCGTAACTCCGGGGTGTCATATCAACTGGCATACCAGATGGAGTTGTCATCTCAAATCCATGAATTAAACGAGCTAATGTTAACTGCATGACTTGAAGAGCAAATGAGATTCCGGGACACGACCGCCTGCCTGACCCAAATGGAATTAGCTCAAAATTTTGCCCCCTAAGGTTGACATCCGCATGGGTTGTGAGAAACCTCTCGGGGCAATACTCCGAAGGGTTCGGCCATACACGTGGGTCCCGCTGTATCATCCAGGCATTGATCATCACTCGTGTGCCAGCTGGAACATGGTATCCACCTATGGTACAATCTTCCATAGCCTCGTGTGGTACTAAGAGAGGAGAAGCAGGACACAATCTCATTGATTCCTTCACAATGGCCTGAAGGTAGTGCAATTTCGTTAGATCGGATTCCTCCACGAATCTTTCCTTTCCTACATGGACTTCAATTTCGTCGCGTGCCTTTTTTAACACGTTAGGATTGTTCATTAGCAAGGAGAGAATCCACGAAAGAGTAACGGTGGTGGTGTCAGTGCCACCAAGGAACATAGCCTGCATAAAGAGAGTTGAAACTTGAAGTTATCATCATCATCACCACCAAAAAAATATCTCAAAATTATTGCAGACGTTTATATGCTCATATATATGAAATATCAGATTGAGAAATATATCGACGGTACAAAAATACGTGTACACTGTTTTTTTCAGATGGAAATTGTTTTTTTCTTAACGGTCAGTTGGAAATTGTTGGCGCACATAAATAGTTCCCTACTAATATATATATGTATATATATATAAGTTAGAAAACGGGTTTGGTTAATTACCAAGACAGTTGCTTTTATGATTGTATCAGGATCATAATCAGAAAACTCGGTCTTCTTTTCTAAGATCGTTATCATCACATCAATGAAATCATTGTCGCTGTTGTCATCTGATACTCCATTTACTCTCCTCTGTCGATGCTCCTCAACCCAAACTGAGGAAACCGCGTCTAGTTCCTTATTAACATTCTTCATGCCTTTCTTGTATCCCCCAATATCAACATAATCGAGAAACGGGAATGAGTCCGGTGCAGCCGATAGTTCGGCTAGACGAACAGATTCCAGCAAAGCTTTTTGAAACCTACGCGCTTCCGCTTTATCAGTGTCATCAGTTGTGCTGCCAAAATATCTTTTACTCGTTACCATCATGAACACCACATTGTATGTAAGGTCTGAAAACCACTGCTTCATCTCGACCAGAACGGGTTCCTTCCTGTTGGTAATCCACTGCTGATACAACTCTTTGGTGCTCATATCAACCTCTGCAATCCGAAATTGTTTAAGCATTTCAAGACGTCGATTTGATAAGAGCTCGAGGGTTGTTATCTTCCGCATCTCACGCCAGTAAGGACCATAAGGGGTTAAAGCAAACATGGCATAATTGTAGCCCATGTATTTTGATGCGGCAGAGAGCGGCCGTGTAGCTAAAATTTTGTCATTTGTTGTGAAACACTCCCTTGCTACTTCCCAATCACTAACGATAATTGAGGCTCGCATACCAAACCAGAGTTTGAATACCGGTCCATGTTTATCCGCCATGCCTGAAAGCATTCGGAAGAAGGGACCACGTCCTCTTAGCTGAAGGAGATGACCTATGATAGGCCAGGCACCTGGCGGTTCAGGTGCCTCGATTTTCTTACTCTTCCTAGATCTTATCCTCCATAAATTGAGAAAAAATACTATGGCAAAAAGGCTAAGAATATACTCTGTTTGGAGAAGGGAAACCATTACTATCTTTGTACACAGTATTTGTCAAGTTGAACTTTAATGTAGCTAGAAGAGTATCTTCTTCTTCTCTCTTAAGATGACTTGGTTTTGTTTCTAAGGTGGAGATGCCAAAAATTGATTTTGGAACAAAACAATGCCACTATCTTCCAAGTAGAGAAAGGGACACCGGACACTATTTTGATTATCTTAGACTGTGGACAAATATGGTGGGTTTGATCACACATGCTGTATCTTTTAGATGAGATTATTGTGGATGCTCTTAAGGCGCCGAGTTTCTCACTCCGGGTTCCAAGAAGAGAAAAAGACACTAACCTTCATGTTATGATAGTAGTCAGTTTTAGTGTATCATGGGAAATATAGGGCGTTTTACGTAAGATTCTAGTTTGTCTATCTTGTGGTGTAGATTAGCTGACCCTCATTAATCGTTCTGTCATGATTATTATAATCTGGATCCTTCTCATTTTGAGTTTCCAGGATTTAGTTATTCGTTGGTGATGTATTTATGTACCAGATAAGTGTTTTTGGAACTGTGTATTAGGAGAACTTAGGTGCACGTATGCCTGTCCTTTTTCTTCTCCAGTGTCCAAAACATTATTACCTTATCTCAAAAAAAATTTCTACCTTTCCCAGGAACAAAATGAAGAAGAAACGAAATTTCAACTGGTGTCAATCCGATTCTCAATAGAACCTTTTTTTATATATAAACACCGGTACTTTTATTTTTATCAACTAAAATTTTCATTATCCGTTACATGACAAGGCTCTGAAATATCACTAAACAAAGAAAATCATAAGAAAGAAGACACTGCATCTAACCACGTAAAAAAGGGTTCAGTAGCTAGCTGGATCCTCACGTATTCCCCTTCGTTACCAATAAGATCAGCGGAACAATTACATTCACAATAGATAGCCTGCCACTTAAAGTTATGTGTTTGTTCATTGTTGTAACAGATTCTCTGTTGGACTCATTACAGAAATTTTTAAAACCTTGTAAACGGGTTTATACTTTATATATATGTTTGCAAGAAAAACAAAAACAAAAACAAATTATGCATGCGTTAGAATAAAGAGAATTGTGGGAAGATGCTCTTTAACCTAGACAATAAGACAGAGAGAAGAGTTGAAAATACCCCACAAAAATAAAAATAAAAACGGAGTTTATAATTAAATAGAGGAATCTTTCATTAGTAGAGATTATTGACTTCACGCAATTGAACTAATTGTATGTCTGTCATCTCTCCCTATAATTAAAGGCATTTCTCAAGCTAGAGAAAAGTTTGAAGTTTGTTAAACTAACTTTAACTTGCAAGATCCAAACATTTCTGGCCAACATTTGTTTTTTGAAGAAAAATTTATTTAGCCAAACCAACAAACTACAACAGGTTTTTGACTGAGCTATAAGCTCAATCCGGCATAGTACTAGAGTCATAAAAAACATTAGAAGCTCACCCCTTGATCAGGAGCAATCTCACGGGCAACAAAATTGCAAGTCCTACAAACATGCATGGCGTTATGCCCTAGCGAACACCAAATAAATCTTCCCGAGCATTTTGAGTTCAAACCTTGGATATATGTTTTTATATCTTAATATAGCTACACGCCAAGTTTCGCTAAAAACGGAATTGGTTAAGGGGCGAGAAGTGTCAGTACGCTTCGTCGATCTCAACTTTTGATATTTCCTTTTGGAAACTAGCTATTTACTTAATAGCTATATTAAGGAGGAACCTTGGTCCAAACCTCCCCATGACAAAGTAAGCTTCATAGCTTGGTCATCTTGGACTTTGGCTCATGGGCTATCCACAAAGGCTATTCGTGAGTTCTCCTTGGCCTAGGAAGGGTTAGGAGACATTGTCTTGCAATGCGGGCCGCATTCCCTGATATGGCTTCATAGGGCCCTGCTAAACCCCACGAGCCAAGAGAGACGCACCACCCCTTATAGATGTACTATGTGACTAGTCTAGGGTCGTCGCCCCTTTATATATAACATATATCTGGAACCCGGCGTATTGAGCTATCCTGATCCGCTACATGACAGGTGTGCTATCTGTATCTCGTGCCCAGTCACGAGAGATTACAATGTAGGAATTATTGAGGGAACCTTCAGCGTTGCCGCCAATACCGAATACCTATTCGATGATTCCTCACGAGTATCAAGGATTATTCGGATGTCACTCTTGTAACCGTGGCTCTATTCCACTTGCGCCACCGGGCCAGTGAATAAGACTTGTTCATGCCGCCGCACGTGCATGTATGCCGCACGACCATATATTTTGTTGTGCTCCAGGCACTGTAGTATCTGCCCTCAGCTGGGCTGGGACAGTTGGTATCAGAGCTAGGCTAGTTTGCCCTTGGCTTGTCAAAGTGAGTCTGGTAGGTTGAAAGGAATACCTACTTGACAGTTGTTATCCTAGGTGCCGATGTTGCGCATGACATATGATTCAAGCACCGTTGTTAACGCTTGTAGAGTGGGTTGCCAACATGCCAGTTAATACTGGGAGTGCGACGAATGCTCCATATCCGAGAGTGAGATTGCTTGAGTTAAGTGTGCTTTAATCATTTACGCAAAGAGGAAGGATGGATATTTGAGTTGGACACGGTGACCTATATCGTTAGTTGTCACAAGAAGGTTGGTTAGTATAGCAAGTGCTTTATGAAGTATAGTAGTAGGGCGTTCTAGCTGGTCGAAAATTTGCATTCGACCCACCTACGCACTGTGAAGTATAGTAACAGTTAAGATCAAGGATGATGCCCATCTCAGCAGAGATTGATATGGTCAGTGTTATATGCCAAGTACTTACGTGTGGAAGCCGCGAAGCTTGGTCAGGTTAGAATTCCTTAGTATTTACAGAAGATTGAAGAATCCGGGTTTGATACTCATTTTGATTGTCCTGAGTTGGACACAGGTTCGTTTCGGAGTTGAACTTTATGATCCAAAAATGAAGCGGCAAGAAGTAGAAGATGAAGAATTGGATGGAGTCCCAAGTTTGCAAATAGTGATTTAAGTAAGTGTTGACATTGAGGGTAGAGTTTCTCTTGGTTATACAAAGACATGGTGTGAAGACCTATGCAGATTTAGTTGAAAGAGAAGTCATACAATTTTTGAGCGCGACACGTGTTTCGTAGCAGATGGCGAGAGTTTACCCCGGGTTATTAACAGACTTGCTTCGCCGGTATAAAGCCGAGATTCACAGATGATTAAACTTTTGAGCACCAAAGGCATTGTGTGACTCGAAGGAAGAGCGTACCGGTGTGACTCAGGACAGAGCGCACCACGTTAATAAGATTATAACTCATCAAGTTATCAAATGGAGGCACCAAGTTTATCAGGGGAGAAGGCATTTTACAACAGGATGCAACGCATTTTAGAGGACGCAATGCAAGAAGTACGGATCATATAAATATCAGAAGGCTAAAGGCCGCGGGACAGTATAAAAAAAAAATGGCAGCCTTCAGAGTTTGAATGAAGCTTCAGTCACCGACGCATTACAGTTTGAAAGGCCAAAGATCAAGGTTCAGTTGTCAAGATCACAGTTGTCACCATCGAGACTAGTAGCTTGGCTTAGTATCCACCAGTCAAGAAGAATGTGCAGTACTCTAAGCTGGGTGTAGGAAAGTATTAGTCTCAAGAAGATACAGAAGATTGAATCCCTGCAAAGCCGTTTTGAAGGGAAATTTTGACGAGGACGTCGAGATTATTTTAAATGCGGTAGGGTGTAACGACTTAGCGAATGTCGAGCAAATCTACTTGAGCATCTTGAGTTCTGAATTTTAACATATGTTCTTTATATCTTAATATAGATATACGCTAAGTTTTGTTGAAAACAAAATTGGTTAAGAGGGAGAGAAATGCCAGTCCGCTTCATCTCCACTTTTGATGTTTCCTTTTAGAAATTACTAGCTATTTACTTAGTAGCTATATTAAGGAAGAAACTTCGTCGAAACCTCCCCATGACAAAGTAAGCATTATAGCTTGGTCATCTTGGACCCCGGCTCATAGGTTATCCACAAGGGATGTTCATGAGTTCTCCTTGGCTTAAGAATGGTCAGGAGACATTGCCATGCCATGCAATGCAAGAAAGGTTTGTTATCCGTACCTCATACGCAATAACGACACTGTAGGGATTATTGAGGGAACCATCAACGCTGCCGCCTATACTGAATATCTATTTGATGATCCCCCACTACTGCCCCCATTGTCCCTCAGTAAGTAGGGAAACTTATCCTCAAAGAAATCATCATCATTTAAATCTACTTTAGGGATCATGGCAAGTTTAGTCCTATGTGTACTAACTTCTTATTAACATGACATAGTCTAGAGTGCCAAATATTAAAGGAAGACAACAAGTATCCAGAAGCAGATTAATTCATTTCAATACTCATCTTGAACATTCCATTACAAGCAAAACCCTTTCCTACAAAATCCCCACCCTTAGTCAAAATGCATTGATCAGACCCAATGGTCTGCTGAAATCCTGCCTTGTTGAGAAGGTAGCCAAAAATAATATTTTTCCTCATTTCAGGAGTATGCATCACATCCTTCCGAGTTACTGTCTTTCCAGAGGTAAATACCAGTTCAACATCTCCAGTGCCTCGCACTTTGGCGCAATGGGAATCCCAAAGTAGCACCTACTGGTCTTCAGTCTCTTTGTAGTTCTTGAACCAATTGCGTTCATAGCATAAATGCCTAGAAGCGCCCGAATCAGCCCACCACCCATCGGTTCCACCGACAAAGTTGATTTATGTGTTCATAGACACTAAGGGCTCTTCAGTAATGTTAGCATGATCAACAGGTTTGCGGTTCTGGCAGTTTTTAGATATGTGTCCAGGCTTTTTACAGTTGAAACACGTAATAAGGCCTGTTCAGTTATATGGCGGGGTTTGTTGGTTCGTTCATTCATTAGGATTCTGGTATCCATATTTCTGACGGTTATTCGGATTACCACCATTAGGGCAGTTGTTCCGATTACCACCATTCTTAGCCTTGAAAGGTTTCCCCTTAGGTTTCAGATGGACCATCCCTTTAGCTTGAACTAAAAGGATTTCCTCTTTTAGGTCTTGTTTTCAAGATTCATCTTAAACCCTAAGACTAGTAATCAAGTTCTCCATGGTTAGTTCCTTTGACTTGAGCCTGAGTTGAAGGAAGTAGTTTGTTCAGCAACGCAGACAACTAGCAGTAAGTACATGCAACAGTTTTAGTAGTAAGAAAGGGTAATTTGATTTCTGGCAAATAGCAGCAAGAGAAGGAAATTTTGGTACAGTAGCAATAAACGAAACAATACCGGTAACAACGTCTGTAACAAATAACAAAGAGAGACATTGGAACAATAGCTCAAGGCGCGGGTCGCACTCTCTTTAAAGAGTATTTTGACCTACCTAGGATAAGGTAATGAAGGTTTAATCTCTTCCAGGATACAACGAGCATAACGTATACAGTAGATTCAGTTATCCCAGAAGTCTACGTAAAGATTAAGTTTGCACCCCTCAGGTAACCGTACAATATAGAGAGAGATAGAGTTTTAACACAGAGAGGAGAGTGGTATTCTGTGTGTTTTTAGAAGGTGGTGAGGAGTTGTATTTATAGAGAGAGGTTGCCTATCTGCTCTCTCTATATTAAAACGAGTGGGACGTGTCCCTGAGGATTTGGTCTTCTATAGGAGTGGAGAGAACAAAGTAAAGACCAAGACTAAGTAATTCTACCAAGCCCAAGCCCAGTGAATCTTTTGTTAAAAAGATTAGGGTGAGACATGCCCAAGCCCAAAGGACCCCCAAGGCCTCCAGAGCCAGAAGAGCCAATTGCCCATGTCCAAGTCCGAATCCAAGTTCGAATCCGAGTCCAAGCCGGTCCGGCCTACCTGGCTACCTTAGAGAGGTCTAAGTGTGTATAAGGTATAAAATCCCCTCACACACTCACACAAATATACACTCTCTCTATGTCACATGTTACACAAATGTCACATGGGTACTAACTTATATATTTAGTTTCTCTACTCTTTATAAATAATGTGGGACCAAACCTTAGCCTATAGTTTAGGAGTCACATAAAGTAGATGGCGAAGAGGTCATGGGTTCAAGGCTCAAAATGAGGTACAAGTTTTGAAAAATTCCAACAATCCCCCACTTTTAAAAAACTTCCAAAAAAAAAGGATAGATGAATGAAAAGAGAAATGAGAGTACGGTTTCGATATATAGAGATGCACTTAAGTAAATGTGTCCTTAGCCTTGATCCTTTACGTAGTAGACAATCTTCAACGTGTAAGAATATTAAGTGTTTAGAGTCTTAAACTCATTATTCGCTTTTATACAGTGAAGAAAACTACATACAACCCTACCAGGTGCAATATCTAAATGCCATCATTATTCGGCCATGTGCTTAATCCCAATTTAGGTGAAGGCTTTAGAGAATTTAGCCTAATTCTTATAGGAAGCGGCCACACTTTCACAATCACCTTTGTGAGTCTATTAAGAGTGCTCTTGTAGCTAGACACCCCACTCAAGAATGAGATATAAAACTCATTAAGAGTTTAAGAAACTCAGCCTTACAGTCACTGCAAGATATCATGCATATATACAATATGTACAATGAGATTAACACTGGAGTGACAAACTCCAAGTTGCATGATTATATATCACAATGATTTGTTTTTCCCATTAAACCTATTTCTTGGGATCTCAAGTAATTTAGGTTGGGTTCCCACCACTTGAGATTCTATCATTGGCTTTAGTCCCATCCATAAGGATGTACTCCAAACTTTATCTTGAGACAGTCCTTTCATCAAAGGATCAACCAAGTTGTTTGCCGATCTTACAATATCCACAGTAACTGTACTATTTGAGTAGATCAGAATCGGCGATATAGTTCTACACCATAAAGGAATATAAGACAAGAGGTCTTTCAACCAACTTGCCTCCTCACTAGATGCAGCTAGTGCTACTAACTCAGACTCCATAGTCCACTGAGCTAGAATCATTTGTTTCTTGGATCTCCAAGAAACTGACCCTCCAGCTATACTAAACACGTATCTGTTGGTTGCTTTGGACTCATCCAAAAATGAGTTCCAATCTGCATCGCTAAATCCATCAAGGACCGCAAGAACTTTTGATAGTGTAAACCCAAGTTCATGGTTCTTTTCAGGTAGCGTAAAACTCGATCAATAGCATCCTAGTGCTCCAAAATTGGCTTACTTGTAAATCTACATAGAACCCCTACAGTATAAGCAATATATCGGGTCTAGTACATTCCATAGCGTGGCGAAGACTACTAATAATATTTGCGTATTCTTTCAGTCTAACAGTCTCCCCCAAGTTCTTTATAAGTTTACTTGTGGATCACTAGGAGTACAAGCAGGTCTACGGTCAAAATATTGGTATTTCATCAAGATCCTCTCAATGTAATGAGATTGACCAAGAGTAATACCAGTTTCTGTGAGTGTGATCTTCATGCCAAAAATTACACTAGCCTCACCTGGATCCTTCATATCATAATTATATTAAGCATATTTTTGGCTTCTAAAAAGATATCGAGTGTAGAACCAAATTATGAGTATAGACAAATCATAATTAAAATGCTTAGCAATCTTTAAACATTTACCTCTACAAAGTTATGGGTCTCTATCATGAGAATCAACAGCTTTAATTTTTTTTTATTTGAGGTATATTAGGGGTCGAAGCCGTAGATGGTTGAGAACCCCCACTACAACCCCTACTGTCCCTCAGTAAGTAGGAAAACTTATCCTCAAAGAAATCAACATCATTTAAATCTACTTTTGAGATCATGGCAAGTTTACCCATATGTGTACTAACTTCTTATTAACATGACATAGTCTAGAGTGCCAAATATTAAAAGAAGACAACAAGTAAGCCAAAGCAGATTAATTCATTTCAATGCTCATCTTGAACATTCCATTACAAGCAAAACCTTTTCCCACAAAAACCCCACCCTTAGTCAAAATGTACTAAACAGACCCGATGGTCTGCTAAAATCCTGCCTTGTTGAGAAGATAGCCAGGAACAAGATTTTTCCTCATTTCAGGAGAATGCATCACATCGTTCAGAGTCACTGTCCTTCCTGAGGTAAATACCAGTTCAACATCTCCAGTACCTAAAACTTTGGTGTAATGGGAATCCCAAAGTAGCACCTTCTGGTTTTCAGTCTCCTTGTAGGTCTTGAACCAATTGCGTTCATTACATACATGCCTAGAAGCACCTGAATCAGCCCACCACCCGTCGGTTTCACCGAACATGTTAATCTTTGTGATCATAGCCACTAAGGGCTCTTCAGTAACGTTAGCCTGATCAACAGGTTTGCGGTTCTGGCAGTTTCTAAATATGCGTCCAGGCTTTTTACAGTTAAAACACATAATAAAACCTGTTCCGCTATATGGTGGGGCTTGTTGGTTCGTTCCTTCATTAGGATTCTGGTATCCATAATTCTGACGGTTATTCAGATTACCACCATTAGGATGGTTGTTCTGATTACCACCATTCTTAGCCTTGAAAGGTTTCCCCTAAGGTTTCAGATGGACCTTCCCTTTAGCTTGAACCAAAAGGATTTCCTCTTTTACGTATTGTTTTCTAGATTCATCTTCAACCCTAAGGCGAGTAATCAAGTTCTCCATGGTTAATTCCTTTGACTTGAGCCTGAGTTGCAGGAAGTAGTTTGTTCAGCAGCGCAGAGAACTAGCAGTAAGTACGAGCAGCAGTTTTAGTAGTAAGAAAGGGTAATTTGATCTCAGGAAAATAGCAGCAAGAGAAGGAAATTTTGGTATTGTAGCAATAAACGAAACAGTACCGGTAACAGCGCCTGTAATAAATAACAAAAAAAGACAATGGAACAATAGCTCAAGGCGTGGGTCGCACTCTCTTTAAAAATTATTTTGACCAACCTAGGGTAAGGTAATGAAGGTTTAATCTCTTCCAGGATACAACGAGCATAACGTATACAGTAGATTCAGTTATCCCGGAAGTCTGCGTAAAGATTAAGTTTACACCCCTCAGGTAACCGTAAAATGTAGAGAGAGATAGAGTTTTAGCACAGAGAGGAGAGTGGCATTTTGTGTGTTTTTAGAAGGTGGTGAAGAGTTATATTTATAGAGTGAGGTTGCCTAAGTGCTCTCTCTATTAAAACCTGTGGGATGTGTCCCTGAGGATTTGGTCTTCTATAGGAGTGGAGAGAACAAAGTAAAGACCAAGACTAAGTAATTCTTCCAAGCCCAAGCCCAATGAAACTTTTGTTAAAAAGATTAGGGTGAGACATGCCCAAGCCCAAAGGACCCCCAAGGCCTCCAGAGCCAGAAGAACCTATTTCCCATGTCTAAGTCCGAATCAAAGTCCGAATCTGAGTCCGAGCCGGTCCGGCCTACCTGGCCGTCTGAGAGAGGTCCAAGTGTGTATAAGGTATAAAATCCCCTCACACACTCACACAACTATACACTCTCTCTATGTCACATGTTACACAAATGTCACATGGGTACTACCTTATATATTTAGTTTCTCTATTGTTTATAAACAATGTGGGACTAAACTTTAGGCTATAGTTTAGAAGTCACATAAAGTAGATGACGATGAGGTCATGAGTTCAAGGCTCAAAATGATGTACAAGTTTGAAAAATTCCAACAATCCCCCACTTTTAAAAAACTTCCAAAAAATAAGGATCGATGAATGAAAAGAGAAATGAGAGTACGGTTTCGATATATAAAGATGTACTTAAGTAAAGGTGTCCTTAGACTTGATCCTTTATGTAGTAGTCAATCTTCAACGTGTAAGAATAATAAGTGATTAGAGTCTTGAACTCATTATTCGCTTTTATGCAGTGAAGAAAACTACATACAACCCTACCAGGTGCAATATCTAAATGCCATCATTATTCGCCCATGTGCTTAATCCCAGTATAGGTGAAGGCTTTAGAGAATTTAGCCTAATTCTCATAGGAAGCAGCCACACTTTCACAATCACCTTGGTGAGTCTATTATGAGTGTTCTTATAGCTAGAGACCCCACTCAGGAATGAGATATAAAACTCATTAAGAGTTTAAGAAACTCAGCCTTAGAGTCGCTGCAAGATATCATGCATATATTCAATATGTACAATGAGATTAACTCTGGAGTGACAAACTCCAAGTTGCATGATTATATATCACAATGATTTTTTTTCCCATTAAACCTATTTCTTGGGATCTCCAGTCATTTAGGTTGGGTTCCCACCACTTGTGATTCTATCATTGGCTTTAGTCCCATCCCTAAGAATGTACTCCAAACTTTGTCATGAGACAGTCCTTTTCATCAAAGGATCAACCAAGCTGTTTGCCGATCTTACAATATCCACAGTAACTGTATTATTTGAGTAGATCAGAATCGGCGGTATAGGTCTACTCTATAAAGGAATATAAGACAAGAGGTCTTTCAACCAACTTGCCCCCTCACTAGCTGCAGCTAGTGCTAATAACTCAAGCTCCATAGTCCACTGAGCTAGAATCATTTGTTTCTTGGATCTCCAAGAGACCGACCCTCCAGCTATACTATACACGTATCTGTTGGTGGCTTTGGAATCATCTAAAAATGAGTTCCAATATGCATCGCTAAATCCATCAAGGACTGCAGAAAATTTTGATAGTGTAAACCCAAGTTCATGGTCCTTTTCAGGTACCGTAAAACTCGATCAATAGCATCCCAGTGCGCCAAACTTTGTTTACTTATGAATCTACATAGAACCCCTACATCATAAGCAATATATCGGGTCTAGTACAGTCCATAGCGTGGAGAAGGCTACTAATTATATTTGCGTATTCTTTCTGTCTAACAGTGTCCCCCAAGTTCTTTATAAGTTTAACTTGTGGATCACTAGGAGTACAAGCAGGTCTGCGGTAAAAAATATTTGCACTTCTTCAAGATCCTCTCAATGTAATAAGATTGATCAAGAGTAATACCAGTGTCTGTGAGTGAGATCTTCATGCCAAAAATTACACTAGCCTCACCTAGATCCTTCATATCAAAATTATATTAAGCATATTTTTGGCTTCTAAAAAGATATCGAGTGTAGAACCAAATTATGAGTATAGACAAATCATAATTAAAATTCTTAGCAATCTTTAAACATTTACCTCTACAAAGTTTTGGGTCTGTATCATGAGAATCAATAGCTTTAGAAATTTTTTATTTGAGGTATATTAGGGGTCGAAGCCGTAGATGGTTGAGAACCCCCACTACTACCCCCACTGTCCCTCAGTAAGTAGGAAAACTTATCCTCAAAGAAATCAACATCATTTAAATCTACTTTTGAGATCATGGCAAGTTTACCCATATGTGTACTAACTTCTTATTAACATGACATAGTCTAGAGTGCCAAATATTAAAAGAAGACAACAAGTAAACAAAAGCTGATTAATTCATTTCATTACTCATCTTGAACATTCCATTACAAGCAAAACCCTTTCCCACAAAATCCTCTCCCTTAGTCAAAATGTACTAAACATACCCAATGGTCTACTGAAATCCTGCCTTGCTGAGAAGATAGCCAGAAAAAAGATTTTTCCTCATTTCAGGAGTATGCATCACATCCTTCAGAGTCAGTGTCATTCCTGAGGTAAATACCAGTTCAACATCTCCAGTACCTAAAACTTTGGTGTAATGGGAATCCCAAAGTAGAACCTTCTGGTCTTCAGTCTCCTTGTAGGTCTTGAACCAATTGCGTTCATTGCATACATGCCTAGAAGCACCTGAATCAGCCCACCACCCGTCGGTTTCACCGACCATGTTGATCTTTGTGATCATAGCCACTAAGGGCTCTTCAGTAATGTTAGCCTGATCAACAGGTTTGCGGTTCTGGCAGTTTCTAAATATGCGTCCAGGCTTTTTACAGTTAAAACACATAATAGAACCTGTTCCGTTATATGGTGGGGCTTGTTGGTTCGTTCCTTCATTAGGATTCTGGTATCCATAATTCTGACGGTTATTCGGATTACCACCATTAGGACGGTTGTTCCGATTCCCACCATTCTTAGCCTTGAAAGGTTTCCCCTTAGGTTTCAGATGGACCTTCCCTTTAGCTTGAACCAAAAGGATTTCCTCTTTTAGGTCTTATTTTCTAGATTCTTCTTCAACCCTCATACGTGTAATCAAGTTCTCCATGGTTAGTTCCTTTGACTTGTGTCGCAGGATATTTTTATAGTCTTTCCAATTTGGCGGTAATTTGTCAATCATCACGGCAACCTGAAATTGTTCATCAAGAGGTATCCCTTTGGACATCATCTCATGCGCAATTCGTTGCAACTCTTGTGATTGGGAAATTGCCGACTTATCGTCGACCATATTGAACTTGAGATATCGTCTTACAACAAACTTTTTAGGGCCTGCCTCTTCCGCATCATACTTCTTCTGTAATGCATCCCAAACGGCTTTTGCAGTTTCGGACTGTAGATAGTAATTGTACATTTCATCCTCTAAACCGTTCAGAATGAAGTTACGGCATTTGAAGTCTGCCTCACTCCCGTTTGAAAGTCTCTAAGGTTTTATCATATTCACTTAGAATAAGATCAGGGTCTACCATAGGTATGGGAACATGATGTTCAACAGGGCATTCTTATTCCAGAACATGCGCAACTTCCTTAAGTGTAAGATAGAAGAACATTTTGTTCTTCCACTACTTGAAGTTGAGACCATCAAACTTAGAAAGTTTGTTGGAATTAAACTTCAGCACTTTTGAGGTAAGAGCCATATTGCAGGAAATAAAATGCTCTTTAAAATTGTAAAACAATTATCTTATGAACCTGTTATGCGCTTTCCCAGAACTGTAGAACAAAGAACAATAGCACAACTGTGGTAATCAGCTCTATGAATTTTGGTAACAACAGCAGCACATAAATAGGCAATAACAGTAACTGAGTTACAGGCAACAGCAGTTGGAAATGTAAAACAGGCAGCAGTAGCAACTGAGTTACAGGCAGCCGCAGTTGAGACGTAAAACTGGCAGCAGTTGCAACTAATTTATAGGCAGCAGTAGTTAAAATGTAAACTGGCAGCAGTGAGACTGCAGTAGTATAACAGCAACAACAAAAGGCAGCTTGATTAAACTCCGGCAAACATCAATGTTTTAGCACAAGAATAAGATGCAGGTTCAGCAGCAAAAACAGTTGGATAACTAGCGCAAGTTCAGGCAGCAAGAGCTATTGGGTAAGGCAGGTTTCAGCTCCAGCGTACAGCAAGTATTTGCACAAGAATAACAGGCAGTAATAACTGATTGTAGTTTCAGTAGCAACAAGAACTTCGGTAATAAGTAATAGCAACTCCGGCAGTAAAAGAGCTCAGTTCTGGTTTGGTAAACTTCGGCAATTAGTCTGATTTTTAGGAAGCAGTTTCTACAGCAAGTTTGAATATGAGTTACAGGAAGTAGTTTGTTCAGCAACGCAGGCAACTAGCAGTAAGTTTAAGCAGCAGTTTCAGTAGTAAGAAAGGGTAACTTGATCTCTGGCAAATAGCAGCAAGAGAAGGCAGTTTCGGTACAGTAGCAAGAAGCAAAACAACACCGGTTACAGTGCCTGTAACAAATAACAAAGAGAGACAACAGAACAATAGTTCGAGGCGTGGGTCGTACTCTCTTTAAAGAGTATTTCGACCTACCTCAGGATAGGTAATGAAGGTCTGATCTCTTTCAGGATACAACGAGCGTAACGTATGCAGTAGCTTCAGTTATCCCGGAAGTCTACGTAAAGATTAAGTATGCACCTCTCAGGTAACCGTACAATATATATAGAGAGAGAGAGATTTAACACAAAGAGGAGAGTGGTGTTCTGTGTGTTTTTTGAAGGTGGTGAAGAGTTGTATTTATAGAGAGAGGTTGCCTAATGGCTCTCTCTCTATTCAAACGTGTAGGACGTGTCCCTGAGGATTAGGTCTCCTATAGGAGTGGGAGAGAACAAAGTGAAGACCGAGACTAAGTAATTCTACCAAACTCAAGCCCAATGAAACTTTTGTTAAAAAGATTAGGGTGAGACAAGCCCAAGCCCATACCCAAAGGGACCATATGGCCTCCAGAGCCAGAAGAGCCAATTGCCCAAGTCCGAGTCCGAGTCCGGCCTACCGGGCCGCCTGAAAGAGGTCCAAGTGTATATAGGGTATAAAATCCCCTCACACACTCACACAACTATATACTCTTTCTATGTCACATGTTACACACATGTCACATGGGTACTACCTTATATATTTAGTTCATCTATTGTTTATAAATAATGTAGGCCAAAACTTTAGGCTATAGTTTAGGAGTTACATAAAATAGATGACCAAGAATTCATGGGCTCTAGGCTCAAAATGAGGTACAAGTTTTGAAAAATTCCATCATTATTATAATCTGGATCCTTCGTATTTTGAGTTTCTAGGATTTAGTTATTCGTTGGTGATGTATTTATGTACTTGTTAAGTGCTTTTGGAACTGTGTATTAGGAGAACTTAAGTGCACGTATGCCTGTCCTTTTTCTTCTCCATTGTCCAAAACATTATTACCTTATCCCAAAAAAAAATTCTACCTTTCCCAGAAACAAAAAGAAGAAGAAACGAAATTTCAACTGGTATCAATCCGATTCTGAATAGAACCTTTTTTTATAAATAAACACCGGCACTTCTATTTTTATCAACTCAAATTTTCATTATCCGTTACATGACGAGGCTCTGAAATATCACTAAATAAAGAAAATCATAAGAAAGAAGACACCACATCTAACCACGTAGAAAATGGTTCAGTAGCTAGCCGGATCCTCACGCATTCCTCTTCGTTACCAGTAAGATTAGCTGAACAATTACCTTCACGATAGATAGCCTGCCACTTAAAGTTATGTGTTTGTTCATTGTTGTAACAGATTCTCTGTTGGACTCATTACAAATTTTTTAAAAACCTTGTAAATGGGTTTATACTTTATATATATGTTTGCAAGAAAAGCAAAAACAAAAACAAATTATGCATGCGTTAGAATATAGAGATTTGTGGGAAGATGCTCTTTTAACCTAAACAATAAGACAGAGTGAAGAGTTGAAAATACCCCACAAAAATAAATAAAAAACAGAGTTTATAATTAAATAGAGGAATCTTCCATTATTAGAGATTATAGACTTCAGGCAATTGAACTAATTGTATGTCTGTCATCTCCCCCTATAATTAAAGGCATTTCTCAAGCTAGAGAAAAGTTTGAAGTTTGCTAAGGTAACTTTAACTTGCAAGATCCAAACATTTCTCGCCAACATTTGATTTTTAAAGAAAATTTTATTTAGCCAAACCAACAAACTACAACAGGTTCTGGACTGAACTATAAGCTCAATCCGGCATAGTACTGGAGTTATAAAAAACATTAGAAGCTAACCCCTTGATCAGCAACAATCTCACGGGCAACAAAACTGTAAGTCCTAGAAACATAATAAAACGGAATGGTTACTACAAACATGCATGACGTGATGCCCTAGCGAACGCCAAGCAAATTTTCCTGAGCATTTTGAGTTCTGACCTTGGATATATGTTCTTTATATCTTAATATTGCTACACGCCAAGTTTTGCTAAAAATGGATTTTGTTAAGGGGGTGAGAAGTGCCAGTACGCTTAGTCGATCTCAACTTTTGATATTTCCTTTTGGAAACTAGTTATTTACTTAATAGCTATATTAAGGAGGAACCTTGGTCCAAACCTCCCCATGACAAAGTAAACTTCATAGCTTGGTCATCATGGACCACGGCTCATGGGCTATCCACCAGGGTTATTCATGAGTTCTCCTAGGCCTAGGATGGGCTAGGAGACATTGCCTTGCAATGCGGGCCGCATTCCCCGATAGGGCTTCATAGGGCGCCGCTATACCCCACGAGCCAGCCGAGATGCACCACCTCTTATAGATGGAGTATGTAACTAGTCTAGGGTCGTCGCCCCTTTATATATATTATATATCTGGAGCCTGGCATTTTGAGATATCCTGATCCGCTACATGGCAGGTGTGCTATCCGCTTCTCGTGCCCAGTCACAAGAGATTACGTTGTAGGAATTATTGAGGGAACCTTCAGCGTTGTCGTTAATGCGGAATACCTATTCGATGATTCCTCACGAGTATCCAGGATTATTCGGATGTCACTCTAGCATCAGTGGCTCTATTCCACTTGCGCCACTGGACCAGTAAAAAAGACTTGTTCATGCCGCCGCACGTACATGTATGCCGTACGCCCTCATATTCTGCTGTGCTCCAGGCACTATAGTGCCTGGCCCGAGATGGGCTGGGACAGTAGGTATCAGAGCTAGGCTAGTTTGGTCTTGGCTTGTCAAAGCGAGTCTGGTTGTTTAAAAAGAATACCTACTTGATAGTTGTTATCTTTGGAGCCGATGTTGCTCATGACATAAGATTCAAGCACCGTTGTGAACGATTGTAGAGCGGGTTGCAATATGCTAGTTAATACTGGGAGTCCAACGAATTCCCCATATCTGAGAGAGAGAGATTGCTCGAGTTAAGTGTGCTTTAAACATTGCCGCTAAGTGGAAGGATGAATATTTGAGTTGGACACGGTGACCTATATTGTTAGTTGTCACAAGAAGGTTGGTCAGTATAGCAGGTGCTCTATGAAGTATAGTAGTAGGGCGTTCTTGCTGGCTGTAATTTGTATTCGACCTAACAGTAAAGATCAAGGATGATGCCCATCCCAGTAAAGATCGATATTGTCAGTGTTATATGCCAAGTACTTACGTGTGGAAGACGCAAAGCTTGGATAGGTTAGAATTCCCTAGTATTTACAGAAGATTAAATAATCCTGGTTTGATACTTGTTTTGATTGTCCTGAGTTGGACACAGGTACGTTCCGGAGTTGAACATTATGATCCAAAAATGTAGCGGCAAAATGCAGAAGATGAAGACATGGTTTGAGTCCCAAGTTAGCAAATAGTGATTTAAGTAAGTGTTGACATTAAGGGTAGAGTTTCTCTTGGTTAAGCAAAGATATGGTGTGAAGACCTTTGAAGGTTTAGTTGAAAGAGCAGTCATACAATTTTTTAGCACGGCACGTGTTCCGTAGCAGATGGTGAGAGTTTACCCCGGGTTATTAGCAGACTTGCTTCGCAGGTTTAAAGCTGAGATTCACAGATGATTAAACTCTCGAGCACCAAAGGAATTGTGTGACTCGAAGGTATAGCACACCGAGGTGACTCAGAGCAGAGCGCACCGGTGAGTCTCAGAACAGAGCGCACCTCATTAATTGGATTATAGCGCATCAGGCTATCCAAAGGAGGCGCCAAGTTTGTTAGGGGAGAAGTAATTTTACTGCAAGATGCAACGCATTTTAGAGGGTGCAATGCAAGAAGCACCGCTAATATATATATCAAAAGGCTAAAGGCCGCGGGACAATATCCTATAAAATAGGTAGCCTTCAAAGTTTGAATGAAGCTCTTGTCACCGATGCATTACAGTTTGAAAGGCCAAAGATCAAGGCTCAGTTGTCAAGATCACAATTGTCACCATCGAGACTAGTAGCTTGGTTCAGTATCCACCATTTCAGAAGAATGTGCAGTACTCTAAGTTGAGTGCGGGAGAGTGTTAGTTTCAAGAAGATGCAGAAGATTGAATCCTTGCAAAGCCGTTTTGAAGGGAAATTTTGACGAGGACGTCGAGATTATTTTAAGTGCGGTAGGGTGTGACGGCCTTGCGAGTGCCGAGCAAATCTACCTGAGCATCTTTAGTTCTGACTTTTAACATATGTTCTTTATATCTTAATATAACTATACGCCAAGTTTTGTTGAAAACGGAATTGGTTAAGGGGGAGAAAAATGCCAGTGTGCTTCATCTCCACTTTTGATGTTTCCTTTTGGAAATTACTAGCTATTTACTTAGTAGCAATATTAAGGAAAAAACTTGGTCGAGACCTCCCCATGACAAAGTAAGCATTATAGTTTGGTCATCTTGGACCCCGGCTCATAGATTATCCACAAGGGATTCTCATGAGTTCTCCTTAGCCTAAGAAGGGCCAAAAGGCATTGCCTTGCAATGCAGGCCACTTTCCCAGATAGTGCTTCATTGGACGCCGCTGCGCCCTACGAGCCAACCGAGATGCACCGCCCCCTAAAGATGGACTATGTAACTAGTCCAGGCTCGTCGCCTCTTTTTATATATAGTATATATCTAGAACCTGGCATATTGAGTTATTCTAATCTTCTACAGGAAAGGTGTGTTATCCGTACCTCATACCCAATCATGAGAGATTACACTATAGGGATTATTGAGGGAACCTTTAACGTATCCGCCTATACCAAATATCAATTTGTTAATCCCTCGCGAGTATTCAGGATTATCCGGATGTCGCTCTAGCATCTGTGACTTTATTCCATTGGCGTTACCGCACCCATTGAAGAAGGCTTGTGCATGCCGGCCGTACGTGCATGTACGCCGCACGACCTCATATTCTGCTGTGCTCTGGAGAATGTAGTGCCTGCCCCAAACTTGGCTGGGATAGTTGGTATTAGAGCTTGACTAGTTTGGTCTAGGCTTGTCAGAGCGAGTCTGGTTGGTTGAAAGGAATACCTACTTGACAGTTGTTATCTTCAGAGCCAATGTTGCTAATGACATATGATCCAAGCATCGTTATGAACGCTTGTCGAACGGGTTAAGTATATGCTAGTTGATATTGGGAGCGCGATGAATACTCTATATTCGAAAGTGAGATTGCTCGAGTTAAGTATACTTTGGACAATGATGCTATGAGGAAGGATGGATATTTGAGTTGGATGCGGTGACCTATATCGTTAGTTGTTTCAAGAAGGCTGATCAGTATAGCAGATGCTCTATGAAGAATAGTAGTAGGGCGATCTAGTTGGTCTTAATTTGAATTTGACCTACCTGCGCACTGTAAAGTATAATAACTGTTACGATCAAGGACGATGCCCATCTCAGCAGAGATTGATATGGTCAGTATTATATGCCAAGTACTTACGTGTCGAAGCTGCGAAGCTTGGTTAGGTTGGAATTCCTTAATATCTACTGAAGATTGAATAATCCTGGTTTGATACTCATTTTGATTGTCCTGAGTTGGACACAGGTACGTTCCGGAGTTGAACATTATGATCCAAAAATAAAGCCACAAAAAGTAGAAAATGAAGACATGGTTTAAGTCCCAAGTTTTCAAATAGTAATTTTCATCAGTGTTGTCGTTAAGGGGTTTATTATGGTTACGCATCATATACCGTGACCCCCCCCCCAAAGTTGGGTTATCGCCTATCTGCAGTTGGTCAAGAAGGTCAAGTGATGCTTGTTCTCTATCTCCGTAGTTAAGTTTTAGGTTTATCATCGTGCGAGTGCTCTAGCCGAGTTGATTCTTTTTGTTCTACAAGATGGTCCAAGATCATTTAAAGCTCACAGATTATAGGAGACTCACGTTTTAGAATAGTAATAAGATACGTGGTTGTCGCAGAACAGATTTGATCTACAGTCAATTTTACAGGTTACCTCAAACATGATTTCAGATGGATTAATGCTCTAAAATAAAAGGTCTTTAGCAGGAATTGGATGGTTTTCCCAATTCCTTATCACATGGTGGTTGGTGGTAGGGTCAGAGTTCCCGCGCTAATTTTCCTTGATGAAGTGTCTTTAGAAGATCACCTCTGAATAGCCGGTAAGATTGGGCTATATTTGTAGAAGGTAGTTTAGAGATAGAGAATGGCAACGCTTCTATTGAAAGGCTATCCAAAGGAGGCACGAAGTTTGTCAGGGGAGAAGGCGTTATACTGCAGGATGCAATGCATTTTAGAGGGCGCAATGCTAAATACGCCGCCAATATATATATCAGATGGCTACCGCAGAACAATATCCAGAAGAAAAGGTAGACTCCAGAGTTTGAATGAAGCTCCAGTCATCGATGCACTTCAGTTTGAAAGGCCAAAAATCAAGGTTCAGTTGTCAAGACCACAGCTGTCAGCATCGAGACTAGCAATTTGGTTCAGTATCTGCCAGTCTAGAAGAATGTACAGTACTATGAGCTGAGTGTGGGAGAGTATGAGTTTCTTGAAGATGCAAAAGATTGAATCCTTGTAAAGCCATGTTGGAGGGAAGTTTGGACGCAACGTCAAAATTATTTTAAGTGCGGGAGGGTCCGACGCCCTAGCAAACCCTGAGTAAATTTGCCTGTGCATTTTGAGTCTTAACTTTGGGTATATGTTCTTTATATCTTAATATAGTTGCACGCCAAGTTTTGTGGATAACAGAGTTGGTTAAGGGGGATAAAAGTGCCAGTATGTTTTGTCTCAACTTTTAATATTTTCTTTTGGAAACTAGTTATTTACTTAGTAGCTATATTAATGAGGAACCTTGGTCCAAACCTCCCCATGAATAAGTAAGCTTTATAGCTTTGTCATCTTGGACCCCGGCTCATAGGCTATCCACAAGGGATGTTAATGAGTTCTCCTTGGCATTGGAAGGGCCAGGAGACATTATCTTGCTATGCGGGCCACTTTCCTAGATAGGGCTTCATAGGGCAACACTATGCCCCACGAGCAAACCAAAACATACCGCCCCTTATAGATGAACTATATAACATGATAGACACGTAATGATTGTGTGTAAAACTCCTAAATATATATCTACCTAGTCATTTATTAAATAAATGTGATATTAATAGTGTTTTTGCTTGTATTTAAAGAAATCGGATACATGATAAACAAGTCGTACAGTTTTCTTATTTTCAGCAAAGAACATGGGTGATGCACTCCACCAATGATTGTCATTTGAAGTTGTCAACCAAAGGCCCATAAAAGAGTATTAAAGAGGCATTAAGGGAGATCATCAGGTCATATGATTTTATGCATGGACCAAGGCATAGACTATGGAGTTTTAAAGCTTTTATATTTTCTGCATAATGGAAGGCATTGCTTAGGGAATTTCTCATTTATGTTGATATTTTGTAAACCCTCCTATACTCCATATATAGGAGGGGAATCCCACCCATGAGATAACATCTTAGAGAGTGTAATATCAAAGTTTAAAGCAATAAAGGTTATTCTTTCTCTCTTTTTCTTGTCTTTTACTTTTATAGTAGTAATAGTAGTATGGCAATGATAAAATTCATGAGTAGCTAATCTTCTTAGCCAAGGCTAGAGGAAGCTCTACTCAATGTAGCCTTAGTGTAGATTGTGTAGCTTAGTTATAGTAATTACTTTCTTTTTATCCTGAAATATTGCATATTCGTATTCCTTTGTCCTATGCTTGACCATAACTAGGATTAGAAGGAGTAATGAATCTAAGTAACAATCTTGTTTGACTATAACAAGATAGGTTAGGAACATGGAGAAGAGAACATAATCCATACTTATCAACTGGACCATGGTTGAGTAAGTTGGTTTATGGGTAGTTCCCAATCACTAAATCTCTTTTATCTTTTGATGTGTTACATATGCCCAACCAAGGATATGCGATACAGGAACTCGTAATTTACTTTAATTATTTATGCTATCTCATGGTTATAAAGGGTAGAGTGGAATCTAAGCCTTGGTTCTCACTCCGACTCATAAAACTCTTATTTTCAAACATTTCTCTTTTCTTTACTTGTAATCCAACAAAACGAATACGCTGCTATTGGATAAAATTAGTTGTTCAATATAATTAGCCCCACAAGTATCTTGGGATACGACTCTGCTTACCCATATACTTAACGGTACACCATGCGCTTGCGGGTCTTTTAAGACATCGGTTTTATAATCGATCAAGTTTTTTGCGCCGTTGCCAGGGACTAACGTGCAATTTATCTTTGAGTTAATATTTTTAGGACAATTTTCTTCTTTCATCTTTCTTTTTGATTTTATTTGATCTCGAAACACTTGGTGCAAACAGTAAATATTGTTTAAGTACTTAGTGTATGAGGTAGTCGGCAATTGGTGCGATAGTTTTAACGATTGTGTTACTGTTCTTTCTTCTCTCTTAGATTATTATTATTTGGACAGGAACACTAACAACACCTAATCTTGGTGGTATTAATTGGTTACTAATGAGCTTAATCTCCTCCTTTGTATGTACCCACTTTAATTTTTAACGAGCTTTGGTTTATAACGAGTCGGTCCAACGTAACGAGCTTTAGTTTCGATAATTTATTAAAATAAGCACGAGTTGCTTTTGTCATAAAATTTGAACTTGAGCGCGAGCTTTGTTTTTTATTTTTATACTTGAGCACGAACTGTTTGAGAGAAAATTGTTTTACTGTTTGAACAAGAACTATTTTTAAGCACGAACTGTGGTGGCAACGTAACGAGCTTCGGTTTTTAACGAACTGTTTTGTAGACCTCTTAATTCAAACTTCTTTGGCTTCCCACAAACTATTTTTATAGCTTCAGCATGAATTGTCATTTTGTTTTCTGGGCCTCTTAATTCGATTGATAGCGAAATGTTGTTTTGTGGACCTCTTATGCATGAACTATTTTTGTAATGTATAACTTATCCAAGAGTTGCTTATGTTGAATACGACCAGAAAATCACAAATTGTTTGGTGGGCCTTGATTCGAACTTGTGTATGAGCGTTGGTAATTTTTGGAAGCATTTTACTGACCCCAAAAGGTTTAACGCGCTTGAGCACGAGTTGCTTTTGCACGTTTTGCTTGAGTTGGGATATGATAAAAGACCATCTTTGTAGAAAAACTACATTTTTTATATATATTTTTTAATGAAAAGTAAAAGAATGACTTTTTGGCAATTTATGATAAGTTTTTGGCGCCGTTGCAATTTATGATAACGTGCAATTTATTTTTGAATTGATATTTTTAAGCCAATTTTTCTTCTTTCTTCTTTCTTTTTGATTTTATTTGATCTCGAAACATTTGGTGCAAACAGTAAATATTGCTTAAGTACTTAGTGTATAAGGTGGTCGGTGTGAGGGCTTATTTATAATCCTCATACTGAGTCCGATATTCAAACTCACATAGCCCGAGTAAGCATACTGATAACCAATCTAGAACTCAAAGCAAGGAGATCATAATACAGACTTCCTCATCTACAGCTCGGGGATGACAAAGCATCCAATAACATCGTACTACAGAAAATACTCAGATATCTATCAACAGTTCAAATACACGCGAACACTATTAGAGATCATATCTTCATCAACAGTTTAGATATATCAAAGCATCCTATGACTTCGCGTTATAGAAGATACTCCTTCACTTATCAATAGGTCGTATGCACGCGAGCATCACAAGAGATCGTATCTTCCTAACGGTCTGAAGCTACAGCTAAAGAATGTTAATGGATCTGTTACAGATCAACAAGTATCAAGACGTTACAAAAGACCACCATGAAGACTCATCAAAACCCAATATTGTAACGTTCCTCATCAATGTAACCAACGGGCATATTATAAGACCTATAAATAAGACTAGATAGCTACGAATTAGAGAGGCTTCCCTGAGAAACTCTAAGAGATCTTTTATACATCTCTCTCTCTCTCTTTGTAATAGCTAGTAGTCTAAATATACCTCTCTCTCTTTCTAAAATCCACAGGAGAGGTCATTGTTTTTAACCCATTCAAGGGTTTTTCACACTAAATTTAGTGTTGTTTGTTTCCCGTTCATAACTAAACATACTAGATTTTGAAGGTGTAAAGCGCTATCTTCATGCAATACGAAAATAGGCTATTACATTTGGCACCGTCTGTGGGAAACAAAGATTACACTTAGCATTCTCTAATCAAGTTTTCACCGCATTCATCTTTGAATGATGGCTAATCAAGACAAATTATACCATGCCCTACCTGACGCTGCTGAAGGTGTGACAGATCTGGGAACAACTGTGCAAGCAGAAACCGAACGACGAATAGAGTTGGAGAAGCAGCTCGCCTGCATGCAGGACACAATCAGAGCACTCCAAGCTCAAATAATGGCAAATCCGAGACAGCAGAATGCTCTGCCCACAGGCTCGAGGATATCATTCCATGATTGCTTGGGACATCGAGGCAGAAATTCTGCACTTCTTCAAATTCAGCAAGAGCCAGTCCTACCTCGGAGTCACATCAATCCACCATTACCCCCTAGAGCGGTAATAGGTCTACAGACACAAGAAGAGCAAAACAGAGAAAATCCTCGAGTTTCAGTTTATGGTCGCATGGGAGAAGTAACAGGAAAACATAATCTTGCGAGGGGGCCAGCAACAAGACGAGCTGTCACGTCTCGACAACATCTCACTCCAGAGCAGGTGGAAAAATGCATCAAAGAGCTGTTAGATGCTCAAATACTCACCGGAAGAAGCAACTATGAAAGATTACAGAAGAGTCCACTCGTACAGGAGTTGCTAGACGAAGAAGTACCAACCAGTTTTTGCACTCGAACGATTCAGGGATCCTGTGGAACACGTCCAAGAATTTCAAGATTCCTTAGGGCTGTATTCCTCTTTCAACCACATCCTCTGCCATTTATTCCCAACTAGCTTAAAAGACGAGCCTCTACGATGGTTTCACACACTCGATGAAGGATCTATCCTCACCTTCGAACAACTTCGCAAACTATTCGTTAAGAACTATTCACATAATAAAGACATGGAGGAAAGTCTTTACTCTTTGTTAAGTCCCAAGCAGGCGCCAGGGGAAAGATTGGAGACATTCACCAGAAAAATTTTCGGGCTAGCTCGAAAACTCGGTAACTTTGGCAAAAAGATCACGATCTCCGCTTTCACCAATGCGTTACTCATAGATGGACGAGTCAAGGAACATCTGATCCTCAACAAGCCGCTGACATTAGAGGATATGATGGAAAAGGTCAACAATTTCATCGACCTTAAAAGACTGACGACTGAGAAAAAAAAATCTTAGCGCATCGCTCTATTCACCAACGATCATACCGGAGAACGTACTCGCAACAGCAGTAAAGACTACAAAGGTGATAAGAAACGTTTCAAGTCCTATGATGATCGAACACGCCAAGAAAAAAAGAGACCAGTTTCGCGCTTACCACAGTTGACAACTACTATTACAAGCATATATCCGCTACTGCATTCACCACAAGATCCACCATCATGACACGGAGCAGTGTTTCGTGTTGAAATTTCTCCTCTTGACTATATTTTTGCATGGTCAGATGCTTGAAAATATTGTGGACGTAAAAAGTTACAAAGATGGCAGCTACAAAACTGTAATCACGATCGTCTAGACTGACGAAACCAATAAGGAAAAGTACTTGTACTTCATCGTGACTCAGACAGTCAACCACTCTAACAGATCCAAGTGCAGTTGCGTTAGATAATGCCATTATCTGACAATGGTAGATAAAGAAGCTTATTTGTTGCCAGAATCCAGCAACCGACGATCTGGGATTTCTTTTGAAGACTGTGACGTACATCGCGTAAACTTCCCGCATCACGATGTTCTCATCCTCATGTTAAAAATGAAGAATATAGTTCTACATACAATGATCGTAGACACCGGTAGCAGCATCGAACTATTATTCCCATCACGACCAGACCGGTCACACTTGACGTAGTTTTTTATGTCATCAATACAAAATCCCATTACTTGGGCATCCGGAAACGCCCATGGTTGCATAACATGAAACTTATTCCCTCCACATATCATCAAACATTACGGTTCGACTGGAAAAGAGGGATCTACAAAATCAAAGCCAGCCAAAAATTAGCTCGAGCTTGCGATAATACTATTGAAGCTGAGCGAGCTACAACAACTCCTGCATAGCAATTAAAGTATTCAATACCAGCAGAACATCAGCTGCCAAGCGCCAAACCAACAGAATATATCAAGATCAACAGCGCACAAAGAGGAACTCACATCGGGACCTTCTTGAGCATGGAGGAACGCTCAAGTCTCATGCAATTCCTTTCGGATAACCACGATGCTTTTACGTGGACGTTTCGCGAAATGTCAGGGATTGATCCAGCCATGGCATGCCACAAGATAGAGTTGAAAGAGAAGGCAGAACTGGCTAAACAAAAGTGATAAACTCTTGCACCAAAAATACGAGACGGAGTAAACAAAGAGATCGACAAATTGATTGAGGTCCATTTTATCCGCAAAGCTATTTACCCGGACTGGGTCTCGAACATTGTCGCAATCCTAAAGAAAAATAGCAAGATCAGAATCTGCATCGATTTCATGGATCTCAATTGACATACTCCAAAAGATAGCTTTCCACTTCCAATCATCGACCATCTGTGCGATTCAATAGTAGGGCACGATATCCTCTCTATGTTGGATGCTGCATCAGGATATAATCAGATACTACTTTTCCCTGAAGATAAAGACAAGACTGCGTACATCACCGAACAAGGCCTGTATTGCTCTAAGGTCATGCCTTTCGGCCTGAAAAATACTGGCGCTACCTATCTGAGATTGATGACGCAAATGTTCAAAGATCAACTCGGTAAAACAATGAAGGCTTGCATCGATGACATGCTCTATAAGAGTCTCAAGAACAAAGACCATCTGGAAAATTTACGAACAACTTTTGAGATTTTGCGAGCTTACAAAATGCGTTTGAATCCTGGAAAATACTAGTTCGGAGTACAATCCAGAAAATTCTTGGGCCACCTAATCAGTAAGCGAGGAATTGAAGCTGATCCATCACGCATACGAGCTCTCTTGGCTATACCATCACCAAAGACAAAAAAGGATGTTCAGAAACTAGTCAGGAAGATCGCAGTACTTAATAGATTTGTGTCCAAATCATCAGACAGATGCCAACCTCTATTCGATCTGCTAAAACAAGGTACATCGCGGGGAAAATCAAAGAAGGATCCCGAGATCGAGTGGACAGATAAATGCGAAGCCGCTTTCCTTGAACTCAAACAACATTTAGGTAAACCACCAGTTATGAGCACACCAACTGTAGGTGAAGAACTAACAGTATACCTAGCCATCACAGATACAACACTCAGCTCCGTTCTTCTCCGACTCGACACAAAGACCGAGAAACCAGTCTATTTTATCTGCAAGACTCTGACCCCCGCTGAAACAAGATACACCAATATCGAGAAGCTTCTTTTAGCTCTCATCTATACATCGCAGAAATTAAAATAGTATTTTCAAGCCCATGCTATTTATGTCTTGACAAACTATCCACTCTGCGAAATCTTATCTAAACGCGAAAAATCTTGACGTATTTAGCAATGGTCAATAACACTCGGAGAACACGACATACATTTTGGGCCACGCCACTCTGAGAAAGGTCAGGCTATAGCAGATTTTCTAGCCGACTTTCCAATAGACGATCCTGATTGGGAAGAAGACGTTGATGATAGCAAAGATGAACCACCCACTGTACAGTCTGAAGATTAATCCGATTGGATAACAAAGAATGGTTGGAGACTTTTGACGGACGGCTCCGTCCGACCAGCCGGATCAGGAGTGGAGATTGTTCTTATTACTCCTTCTAATGATCGGCTTGAAAAATCTATTCACCTCAATTTTGAAGTAACCAACAATGTAGCAGAATATGAGGTACTAATTCATGGCTTAGACATGGCACTCATACTGGGTGTAGCAGAACTCTCTGTCTACTCAGATTCATTACTGATCGTCAATCATCACGCGGGTATCTATCTAGCCAATAGGAAAATGATTGACTATGCTGCTGCAATGGCCGAAAGAATAAACAAATTTCAGACAATTTCTATGAAACATTTTCCAAAGGGAGAAAATAGACATTCAGATGCACTCGCTTACCTTGTTGGGGTTCTTCGATCAGAAGCTTGTTATTTAAAAATCGACGTCTTTCTAACCCTAGCATTAATGCCATCGCGTCTAACACCATTAATACGGGGGGGGGGGGGGAAACGAGGAGATTGAAAATGATTGGAGACGGTCTTTCATCAGATACATTGGACCTCACAATTAATTTGATGGCTCACTTCCAGAGGATCCTACAGAACGATGGAGATTAATTGACAATGCCCGTAGATACATTGTCCGGGACAACCTCCTTTACAAAATGTCAGTCACTGGTCCATACCTCCTCTGTCTATCCAAAAAAAAGGCATAACAATTCTTGCACGATCTACACGAAGGCACATGCGGGTCCCATGCTGTAGGACGATCTCTTACAAGTAGAGCCTTCACGCAAGGAATGTTCTGGCCTAAGATAAAAGCACAAGCAATCGAGTATGCTCGTAAATGTGATGCTTGCCAACGTCACGGTCCAAAGATATGAGTCTTAGCGCTCGAACTACACTCAAGTCAAGTCACATGGCCATTCAAACGATGAACTCTCGATCTCGTAGGAGAATGTCCTACAACACCAGGAAAACGAAAGTATTTATTTATCGCAACGGACTACTTCACTAAATGGGTAGAGGCAGTTCCATTGTGCCAAACACGAGAAGAAGAATTCATCAAATTCATCAGGGAGCACATTATCATTCGGTTCGGTAGACCACATCTTATCAGAATCGGTAATGGACCACAGTTCATTAGCTCCAAAGTTGTCGCATTCCTCAATGAGCATAATATCATTCATTCCCCATCCAACCCTTACTATCCTCAAGGAAATGGACAAACTGAAATTACTAATCGAACGATTGTGGACGGACTCATGAAATATTTGGATGACAAAAAGGGGAATTGGGTGAACAAGTTACCACACATACTTTGGGCATATCGAACAACTCCAAGAACAACAACAAGCTGTACTCCATTTTACTGGCCTACGGGACGGAAGCCATAATACCTACTCAGTATCATCACCAATACACGATCACGAGATGACAAATGAAGAAAATGAATTTTAGATCGTATATAACCTGAATATGATCGAAGAAACACGCGATAGAGCCATTTTCAATCTGGGAAGATATCAGATTGCTTTATCACGGTCTTATAACAAGCGCGTTCGATATCGAGAATTCAAAGCCAAGGACCTCGTTCTCAGATAAATCCCCCAACATCGCAAAGCACCTAATGCGGGAAAGTTTGTAGACAATTGGGAAGGTCCCTTCATCATAACTGGCACAAGCGGTTTGAGGTCCTACGATCTTGGTACACATGATGGAGTACCTATACCTAATCCATGGAATACCCGCTGACTAAAGCTGTATTGAAATTAAACATGCTGTAACTTCTGATTTCATTCAATAAAGCAAATTTTCATCATCTTGCAGCAAATCTATTCAAACATTCTACCTATCTTCATATGGTTTGCTCAAATCGACCTACTACGGAGAATTACTACAATAATATCTACTTCATAGTTCTTCAAATATACACGCTCTTCGAGGATGGCTTATTGAGTCAATCAATTCAATCTGGCAGAGACTCCATTCAGCTATGCAATATTCAATACATGTCTCATCACGGTCGCACAACTCGACCTATAACCGGGATCTACTTCATAGCTTTTTAAATATACATGCTTTCTGAGGGTCGGTTATTGAGTCAATCAATTTGATCTGACAGAGACGCCATTCAGCTATGCAATATTCAATACATGTCCCATCACGCTCGCTCAGCTTGACCAATAACCAGGATCTACTTCATAGCTCTTCAAATAAATACGCTCTTCGAGGGTCGCTTATTGAGTCAATCAACTTGATCTGGCAGAGACACCATTCAACTATGCAATATTCAATACATGTCCCATCACAGTCGTTCAGCTTGACCTATAACTGGGATATACATACGCGTTGCCCCGAGGGTCGCTTATTGAGGCAATCAATTCGACCTGGCAGTGACGCGCCCTTCAAATATCTCGTTGCGGTCTTTATTGATTTGTTCAAATTGACCTATACACGTTAAAATGCAACATCACTACTTCTCTATATGGTCGTTCGTTAGATTACCAAATTTGACTATACATCGAGATAACAATAAACTTATTTATCTACTCAAGATTTGACATTTTTTCTACAGCAAAGACATATTTACACTCTGCCTCATTACAATATAAACAATGAAACTACTTTTCAAGCTTTGGACGTACAACATTCGAACTTTCCCCTGGCCCAGATGAAAGTAAGGCAGGGAAAGGTATTGCAGTATCAACTTCAATGGAAGGTGCATTTAACAATTCCATAACTCTCGCCATCAAATTATCTATATAAGATAACCGTGCTAGCTGTAAGTCATATTCCGTAACGTATTCAGTTGTAGCAGCCAAGATCGACTCACGCTCTGTTCGTAATTTATCTACATCAGCATGCAACATAACATTATCCGCAGTCAACAACGTAGCTTCACAAAATTCGGTTTTTACTTTGTTTAGTTCGTCTTCAAGATCTTTACATCGAGCTTCCAGAGATTTTTTCTCCTGCAGTAACGAGTCTCTATATTGCTTTGTTATCTGCACACTATACTCCATCTCCTGGTTTAGACGTTGCAACTTCTTATCTACCTCCCTCGAATAATTGATCTCATCTTCTACTGTGTCCAAAATCCTCTGCGACTCTTTATACTTAATATGGAGCTCCTCGAAAACTTCATTGCCTTGCATACACTCTAGTATCAAAGCTTGCTTATCCCGGTCAAGATCGGCGATTCGCGAATTACACTTATTGATCATTCAGCCCTCGATCTCTCTTGGAACATGCCTCCTCTTAACTTTTGGCACGGTCATTTTTCTCTGAGATGAATCTCAAGCCTCACGCAAATCCTAATTCAGCTTTTTCAGGCGCTCGCGCATATAGCGGATTTCAGAATCTTACTTCTTTAAGAAATCAGCATTATTTCTATCACCTACTGATGATACAACAGATCGTTCTTCTTCTTTTCAATTGTACTTAGCAGATCCAGTACCAGCTAATTCGCAGCCATGGTCCCCAATTTTTTCTTCTTCAAAGATTCTTTTCACAGTTCAGATTTATTATTAACAGTCAATATCTCTGCATCCTTACATGACAACTCTACAGTCATAGAATTTAACCGACTCTGCAGCTCCAACATCTCAGATTCGATAATTGAATTCAACAAAGTCATTTTTTCTACCGCCAACGAACATTGCTGCAACTTGGCAGACAATTTTTTATTTGACGCGGATAAGGCAACCAATTTGTCATGTTCTTTGTCTTCAACCTAGAAGAACTTCTCACAAGCAACAGATATTCATTCCAACAAGACATATCATATTACAACTATTATTACGACATCAAGCTATGTCACACGAATCAACTACATTATGCAAAGTACAATCAAATGCCACAATCTAGTTGGCTTGTGATTGTACCCAACTACTACTAGCATCTACTTGCAAAAGTTTATTAAAGATTACGACCTCTTGCTGACGGATCTTATGCCATGTGTGAGGCAGCAAATCTTCGACCTCCTCCTCCTCAGATTCTTCAGCTCGCGGTTTTGAGGTTGAAGCTCCCCCACCCTCATTCCCTTTTGCAAACCATATATTTTCAACCTTATGATTCTCAACATCCACATCTTTGCCACATCTCGAGATATAACGTCTAAATTTATTTTCTACTCTCACGAGCTCGCCCCCATAAAATACGATCACATCAGCTATCTGACGTTCGTGGTCTGTGATGATAGCACATTTTCCCCGCTTTAGAGCAATTTTCTTCTTCAAGCGCGATTGGGATACTTGCAGATGTTGCTGCGTATCTAGTAAACGCACTTCTAACAATGTCACTCTCTTCTCCGAGCTCTGCAACAACCAAGCACACTCCACCTTTTCCCTCTCTAGACATGCATTATGACCCTTACACCGCTTCAGTTCGTCATAAGCATGCCCCAGATCGATTTCTAATTGTGCGTGGATCTTTCTATCCTCCTTTTTTATGTTGAAGAAAAGGATCCTCATTGCTCTTTGCCCCTACAAAAGTTAAGCTCATCAGGCAATGAACCTACACCACCCCATATGATTGATACTCCTGCCTGAGCTAAGCATCTTTCCACCTCTCATCTCTGGCGATTGCGCATTTCTTGTGTTAAGAATTTTGCCCGAGCTGGGTCCGGTACTATGCCTCTCTCAGTTAACAGTTCTAAATAGGCCTCCTTCAAACCCTGCTCACTATCAACTTCGGCCTCAAAATAAATCATCAAAGACAATAATGACCTTTGACACTCCAACTTATCGGTCTCATCTACTAACCGCTTATCCTTAAAGGATTTTTGGAGTAAAACGAACCTATCCGTCTCTTTTTGCCAAACCTCATCCCTCTCAATTTTTATCTTCCCATATCTACATTGAAGCTCAAATAACTCCATAAAGGTGTTATCAAAGTTTGACTTATGAAGGCGTTTCTCATATTCAAGTTTATTGTGTACCTGTTAAGTACGATTGATGGAACCCCTTGCTTGACTCAAGGCCTTCTCCATCTCGATCACTTTCACCCTCAAATGAACTACCTCCTACATACAAATCATACATACACATCAAAATAACATATATCAACAACAACCACAAAAATTTCAAAGTCTCGGCAAAAACAGTTCTACCACCAGTACAAAGTACAAAGTTCGACTAAGTCTCATAACTATGTTGCAACTACAGAATCAAGGTTTAGCGCATCCTACCTCCTTGGTCGGATTATCAGCCACTGGAGGAGCCGGGGTCTGCTCAGCCATTAGAGAGGCATCATCCCCTGGGAAGACGATCTTGGCATACTTCCCTGTAAGAGCAAGATCGATATCCTCTCTGCTCAAATCCCTGAAGTAGAAGGCTTGAATTAGCTTATTTCGGGAAGCCACCGTAATATCAGCAGCTTTTTTTGCCTCATCTTCAACCTTTTGCTTTGTAACGACAGCTTCCTTCTCGAACTTATCTTTCTGCAGAGCCTTCTCCTTTTAAAACAGCTCCCTCTGTAGTATTATCTCCTGTTCGAACTATTCCCGCAGAGCAGCTTTCTCGGCATCATGTTGACGAGCAAGTTTGGCATGATTCGCTGTAGCTAGCTTCAACACCTCCGCGACTGACTTCCAAGCAACAGAAAGCTTCCCCACAAATGCAGCAAAACAGTATTACAAGATCGGATCATTACTGGAAAAAATTTAATCAAATAACACCTTGCATACCTGAGAGATGCTGGATCGAATTTGAGTATCTAGGCGGATGGGATCACGCGTAGCCAAATCCAACGCCTCCTGCTCCACTGCTTCAAGGCTGATACCCTTCGAAGAAGCTCGGATATCTTTACCGGATTATTTTTTCTACTTCTTCAGAGGAGGAGCCATATTTACATTAGCATCCACCCCCTCAGTTCCCACCGGCGGTATCTGCACAAAAGCTATTTGTTCTGAAGGCGGCACCGTCTTTTTATTCAAGATCGCCGAACTAAGGAGCTCGAAGTACCCACAGCATAGGCAGAAATCTCCATAACATCAGCATAAGTAGAGCTAAAAGCAGCCATAGTTCGATTTTTATGAGCTCGATGCACTTTTTCAACTACAGAGTTAAGCCTCTTCTCTCTGCGAATTCCTAGTTCTCCAAGAACTTTGTTCAGTTCGTTTCCTTCTCGACTAACGACGTCGAACAAACTCGATGTATCAGCAGTAGCTTTTGGATTAGGCTCTGTCAAAACAGCAACAAACTATGTTAGCAGCTCACAATAAGTTAAAAGATAAACTGTAGGCAGAATGAAGACACTTACTCTCGTTAAAATTCTTATATATTAGCTCGAACGCGGGTTCCCCAGGCACTTGCATACAATTACCCCTCACCATCACAAGGTGATTGCACCAGCGTCTCCCTGAAGAATCAAAAACAAAGAATTTTAGCCTCGCCGAATCACTAAACAAATATTCGCTCTTTCAATCTTTCACATACTTAAACTTATAAAATTTTACCATATCGTCCGCAACGAATTGTCTTGCAATACCACCATATCTCCACTTCTGGTTAAGGGATTCGCAGACTCTCATCATCTCAACGATGTTACCATTTAATTGACCAGGGTAACTCCTTAGTGCATTTATTTCCCCCTTTGGGAAAAAGGTTAGGGGAATACTCAGCCCATATGCGACCTGGTTCAAATAATAGAGGAATCCTTCCTCTACGACCTCTGCGCCAGTTCTATTATAATAAACGATATCTATATCATCTCCTATATCCATACTTCTCCTCCACCGATCTAGAGAAGGCACTTGATAATACTCTACATTACCACTCGGTCTCACCAAAGTTCTAAACCACAACCCTGCATTCATCACATAATTCCCACATTCTCTGTCCAAACTCTTTTTATACTGTAAAAATTTCTTCGCTACGTCTACATTCTCGGGATACTTAAAAAATTGCTCAATTTCATTCCCCGCATGCAATCCCACATCCCTCCCAGAAGAAACAGTTGGATTATCAGCAGTTACAATACAAATTACCACAGTATCATCCATAGACCTATTAGACGATGATGATTCCTCACTACTGGTAGATACAAATAATTTACTACTGGGTTTTGGGTTTTTTGAGCACATCTACCACACATACATAAAAAATCAATTCAGAGTTTTTTTTAATCAAACAGGCCTTCTCCCTCAGCCGTACCCAACACATTATTAATCTACCCAAAAAAGTCCAAACATGCAACCTACCAGTTTCCAAGAAATTAATACAATAATAGAAAAGATGGAAGAAGAGATACTAGCTTGTACTAGAAGAGAAACAGTCGTCGACTCTGGTTACCGCTCGCACCTCAAACGACAAAACTTTGTCCTTCTAAGCAAGATCACACAACACTGGAGGACTGCATTTTAAATTTGAAGATTTTCTCTCTCTAGAAATGCTTCTACCTCTATCTGTAACTGATTGTGGTTGAAGAGAAGAGGGAAGGAAGGCATTTATATTATCCCTCAATTTCTGAAACGATGGCTCTTCAGGACACGTGTCCACATCATCTCTCCTAGCAGGCACGTCTTTTTGTTTGCCCTCATAATGATTTTTGGTGTAACGTGTTCTGTTATCACGTATGTCTCTCTCCTCTGCCATTATTAAGGACTCAGTGCCCAAGAAGATTTATACAGATCTTACAGTACAATTACTTACAGTAACAACCTTCTATGGCTGCACGATCCTGCTGTACATTTTTATAGCATGGTTCCAGTTCAAAAACCTAAGAACAGCTATTACAGCTGCCACTTACCTCAATTTCGGTCCGACAGAAGCAGAAAATCAGCAACAAATCCTGCTTCAGTTATATTTTAGTTAAAAATTATCATAGATACAGAAAGCAATGACGACACGACCTCAACACAAGAAAATCAATTTATTATGATCAATCATCCGACCTTACATATAATGACAGCACGGATAATTCTCTTCACCACGCAGAATGAGTTCAATGTCAGTAGTTCTCACATCCTCTTTAGGAAGTTTATCCAGCACGATTTTCAAAGACTCCGACCAAGTTTCACTGATGATATCAAGTATTCAAGTTGACAATGACAAGGCTCTAACACCAAGAACTTATGGCATGAAAGAAATTATGACATTTTTATCTCCGCAGATATAACAATACTATATCTCAACAAGGCCACAAATATATAAGAGCGACCTACACAGTTTGGGCACCGATAAGAGATACAATAGAATGGAAAGTGAAGAAAATTTTGAAGGCGAAAATACAAAAAGCTTATGGCGGGGAAATTTCTGGAAAAATTCTTCTTGTACCCCCTAAGTGAAGGGGCACTTCATTCTTTTACCCCCTAAGTGAAGGGGTAGACACAGCTACACTGAGAAACACTTCTCGTAGGCTGGTACTTCTTTAACTTAACATCTAGAAGGGGTACATATCCGCTATGCCCCGACACTAGGACATATAAAGTCATGTGGACTGTGCAAATACACGTTGCTCTAATAAAAAAAATTACTTTGGTTGGATTGACCTATTGCGGTGCTTAATATTATTTTTCAATCCATCATTAGTAAAGGTAAAAACTGTTAGAGACTTGTGGGATTTCATCACCCAAAATGCTCTCCAACTAGTAGGACCACCCATTAGGGATACGAAGAAATTCATATCACACAAAAATTGAGCGTCCCGGACCTCAAAATAACTGTTAATAAAAAAGAGTTGCAAGATTTCCACAGGATTTCATCACCCAACAGATAGGTGTATCGGACCGGGTACAAACACGAGTTCATAGGATACGGCCCCAGCCTAGCGCCGCGAAATACTGGTTGTATGTTTGCGACATCACCGTTCCGAGTGGTGACGTACGATATGGCGACTCGCTTGGGCGTGAGGACTGAACATCTACTTTAAGCTCGTACAAGCATAGTGATGTAGGGGAGTATAGGAACCAAAGCCTTATACCATCGTACCCATTTTGAACATAGATGAATATAGGGGAGACCTAATTATTTCTTCAAATAAACATTGATGATCAAGAATCAAGGTTGGATTGATTATTTACTACGTCGGGTGCTGAATTTTATTGATTATTAGTTGTGCATGATCAATTGGACACGTAGAGGAAAACGTTTAGGAAGCTTACCGGAATCTTTGCCCATTTACAGGCCACCACCTCAGCCTAAGCAAAGAGAGTGACCACCTCGCCCAGTCAATACAATAGAGGACTTAGGAGCCCTAGTTTGGGAGGAAAGTGGTCCATCTTGAGTTTTCTAAATTTTTGAGGAGGGTAATTCATCTAGAGTTGACCCAATTCACTTATTATCAAGCTTGAAGTCGAACCTCTAATTAAGGCTGTCGTCAAATCTCTTAGGGACTATTGGGCCCCAGTGGTGACTGATATATGCCTTCGAGTATTGTGCTACCAGCTGTCACGACAAACCATTATGAAATTAGGCCTAGTGTGATCCAAATGTTACCTATATTTTGTGGGCTTGATTATGAGAGCCCTTATAAGTACGTCTATGAGTTTAAGAAAATTCGTGCGCTCTCCAAATACCAATATTTTACTGAGGATTCCGACTGCCTTCATTTATTCCCATTCACGCTAAAAGATAAGGCAAGTCATTGGCTTGATTCATTGGCAACAACATCTATCAATTTATGGGATAAATGGAGACCAAGTTCAAATCCAAATGGTTTTCTAAGGGAAAAACCCTCCTTCTTAGAGGCATGGGAGAGATATAAAGATCTTCTTTCACAATGTCCCCATCATGGTTTTGAGAAGCAGGATCTAGCCCAGATCTTCTATCGTGGAATAACTTCTGAGAATCGTTATAGGCTAGAATCCATGCATAGTGGCAACTTCTAAGACTTGAACCTGATAGAGCTTATAAGGAGTTTGAGACATTGGCTGAGAACTCTCAATAGTGGCATTTTGATCCACATATAAATATTCAAACAACCAAGAAAGGTGGCTTATATGAAGTGAGTGAGGGAACGACCATCAAAGCCCAATTAGATACTCTTACCCGAAAAATTGAGGCTATGGCTACGAATCAATCTAAGGGTAGTGTAAACCTGGTTTAGCAATAGGGTTGCACCGTTTGTTTTGATGTAACTCAAATTTGTCCCATGCTCAATAAAATGAATGGCAATCGAGAGCAAGTGAATGTTGTGAATAGTACTGACAAGAGGCCCTTTGACCAATACAAGCCAATTTTACAGAATCACCTAAATTTTTGTGGAAGAACAACCAATCCAGTTTAGGTTTTTGAGAGCCACAAACCTCAGGTCATAATTTGCCTAGGAATCCCCTTTCTCAATCTTATCTTCAAATATCTCAGCAACCCTTTCAGTCATCCAAACAGTTCCCACCCGCTCCACCCAAACCATATTTGGAAGACACCCTTGCTATTTTCATACAATAATTAATTGAAAGCCAAAAACAAGTGTTGCAATTTCAGTAACAAATGATGCAATTTCAACAATAGACTTTGGTGAATTAAAATTCTACATCCCAATCTATCTTTAATCTAAAGACTCAGATAGGACAATTGGCAAATGTATTACATGAAAAACCCCGAGGTAAGCTATCTAGTCAACCTGTATCTAATCTGAAAGGACCACCAGGGTTTGATGTTAGCTCAATCCCAAAACAGCTTAATGTCATTACCACTCTTCAAAGTGGTAAACAAATTGATAACCGAGTTGAAATGCCTAGGGTTAAGCCAACACCCATTGCTATTGAGAGCAAGGTCGATATGAGTGAACCAGTTATAGTAAGCAACCATGAGCCTTCCAAGAAATCTAAAGAGTTACCTACCACATCTATTTTTGTGCCAAAGGCATATATTGAGCCAAAAGTTCCTTATCCACAACGCTTTCTTCTGGCTAATAAAGGGATTCAATTTGACGAGATATTGGATACATTAAAGCAAGTTCATTTAAATATTTCAGTACTCGATGCCATCATGCTTATCCCTGCATATGCCAACTTCCTTAAGTATGCATGCACTAGGAAAAGGAAAATTAATGTGCACAAGAAAGTCTTCTTGGCTGAGACATTAACCCCGCCTAAGCTTTGAGATACTTGAAGCCCAATAATCCCTTGTAAAATTGGAGATCACAAAGTGGATAGGGCGCTAGTTGACTTAGAGGCTAGTGTGAATACCCCACCTTACTCGGTTTATAAAGAACTAGGACTTGGAGAACTTGAACCTACCCTAATGATACTTCAATTGGCTGATAGGTCAATACGATACCCGCGTTGTATTCTTTAGGATATTCTTATCAAGGTTGATACTCTCATTTTTCTTTTGGACTTTGTTGTTTTGGACACTGAAGATGTAAAGAATCCTAGCTGTGAGATCCCCGTTATATTGGGCCACCCTTTCCTTGTGACTGTTCATGCCATTATTAATTTCTTTAATATGGTCTTACAACTATCAATGGGAGACATGAAGATCAAGCTCAATGTTTTTAAAAATAATACTCAAGACCCTCATTCTGATGACATGGTTGAGCTGAATCTCATTGGCTCCCTAGTTTACAACTCGTTCCCAAAATCTTTTTCTGAGGACCCCTTAGAATCATGTCTTATGAACTTTGGTGAAGACTTTAATGAAAATCCGATTGTTGAAGAGCTTAATGCTCTACTTGACTCAACACCTGTTTTTACCAAGTTCAAATGGAGATCTCATGCTGAACCTCTGGAGCCGTCCACTACTTTGCCTATTCCATCCATTGTTAATATACCCAAGTTAAACCTCAACCCATTACCAAAGACTTTGAAGTATGCTTTCTTAAGTGATTCTAAGATTTTTCCTGTGATCATAGCTTCCAATCTAAATGTTGACCAGGAAAGTAGATTGTTGGGTGTCCTTGGAATATACAAATCAGCCCTAGGGTAGTCTATAGTAGACTTAAAGGGGATTGACCCGGCTGTTTGCATGCATCACATCAATCTCAAGAAAGGTGCTATAAATTCTCGCGTGATGCAACGGCGGTTGAATCCCACCATGATGGAGGTAGTGAAGAAGTAAGTTTTCATACTTTTGGACTCAGGTGTCATATACCCCATTTCGGATAGTAAGTGGGTCAGCCCCTTTCAAGTTGTACCTAAGAAATCAGGGATTACTATAGTTGAGAATGATAATAATGACCTAATCCCCACCCGCATGACCACCGGGTGGCGTGTATGTATCGACTACAGAAAATTGAACACGGTCATAAGGAAGTTCATTTTCCTCTTCCTTTCATTGATCAAATGCTTGAACACTTAGCCGGAAAGAGTCGTTAATATTTTCTTGACTGTTATTCTGGATACAATCTGATCCCCATTTCCCCAGAAGATCAAGAGAAGACAACTTTCACATGTCCCTACCGGACATATGCTTAATGACGTATGCCATTTGGATTGTACAATGCAGTCACTACATTCCAGCGTTGTATGATAAACATATTTTTTGATATAGTTGATAAGTTTCTTGAAATCTTTATGGATGAATTTTCTGTGTTTGGATCGTCTTTTGGCAAATGTTTACACCATTTAGAGCTCGTACTAGAACAATGTACACAAACCAATTTGGTGTTAAACTTGGAAAAGTATCACTTTATAGTGACACAAGGGATAGTTCTTGGACATATTATCTCTAATAAAGGGATTGAAGTTGATAAGGCAAAGATCGACATTATTTCTTCTTTACCTCCACCTTGGACGGTTAAGGACATTCAATCATTTCTGGGACATGTTAGGTTTTATCGCCGGTTCATCAAAGATTTTAGCAAAATTTCCCAGCCCTTGTGCAATTTACTTGTTAAGGACATTGATTGCAGCTTTGATAATCCATGTTCGGGAGCTTTTGGGAAGAAGCTCAAACTTCTATTAACTTCATACCCTATCATCCAACCTCCCAATTGGGGACTTCCCTTCGAGCTCATGTGCGACGCTTCTGATTATGCTGTTGGAGCAATTTTATAGCAAAAGGTAGATAATAGACCTCATATTATTTACTATGCTAGTCACACGCTCAATGATGCACATTTAAATTACTCCACCACGGAGAAGAAGTTATTAGCCTTGTGTTTGCCTTTGAGAAATTTTGATCATACATTGTTGGATCCAAAATCATTGTTTATACCGACCATGCGGCCTTAAAGTATTTGCTATCTAAGAAAGACGCTAAGCCTCGGTTAATTAAATGGATTCTTTTGTTACAAGAATTTGATATCGAAATTTGAGATAAAAAAGGTGTTGAGAATGTGGTAGCAGACCATCTATCTCGAATTCGCACAGAAGGTGCTGAAGATTTTCTCCCTATCTTAGAGATATTTCCTGATGAGCAGCTTCTGGCTGTCTCACAACTGCCTTGGCACGCCGATATTGTCAATTATTTTGCTACCCAATGATTACCTACCCATTAAAGCGTCTTCCCATTAATTTGTTCTTTCGGCTCTTCAAAAGAAAAGTTATAGATTCTTTTGTGTTCTGCAATAACAGATGAGTAAGCATTGTCAAAAATAATAAATACCATTCCCCAAAAATATTTCAAGAAAGACAAAATGCATCAACCATTAGGAGATAAACTAGTTTATTCTGCCATTACCAAATAGATATCTTTTGGTTTCAAATATAAGATATCACAAGAATGAACACACTCGTTACATAACTAAAAAATAGTCAAACATAAAGCCAACAATATATCTTTAAATTAAAAATTAAGTAATATATTTCAAATAATTACACTCGACCCCAACTTTAATCACAAAAATAATGTACTTGCACTAGCTAGCGCGTGGATAATTGTTCGCATCTAATAAAATAAAATAAACAAATCATCTATAAAGGGAGAGATAATATGTCAAAGACTTGTGACACCCTAAAGGGGCCTCTAGGTTGTGAGATGCAAAAGAGTCTCCCTCTGAGATATATCAACTCTCCCTGCTAAGAAAATTAACCAAAAATTTTAAGATGAATGGAGCGCCCATTTACAAAAAAATTTAGGAAACCTTTCGATAATGCTTTGAATCTTCATACTGTACTTGCCGATCCCCGAAAGTGGATCAGCTCATAGTATTAAATTGCACGTGCTAACGAACATAAGAACAAGTCCACAATCAATACATATTAGTAGGGAACGTGAGGCGTGCATGACAGACGTGCACCAACTGTACGCTGATGTAAAATGTCTTAAACATTTCCTTCACTTATTCCCTTCAATTTTTTTATTATTTATTTGTATTGTGGGATCCAATTTATGATCAAAGAAAACCCAAAAGGTTCATTATTAGGTTCTTGGAATCTCCGCTAGTTGCGTGGGCTACATTTACAATTATAATAGTCGAAATAAAAAAGAAAGGAAATAGATAATTGCGAATCAAACAAAACTCAACAACTTTAATGTTGAGATAAGAAGACTTTCGTCTCTTGAAGAATTTTAACATTACCGCTAGCGAGTAAAATATCATCGACATTCAAACCATATATGTAAAAGATCTCCCGCTTTGATTGACCAATATAAAAAAATCCATTTTGCACTCGACAAAACCGTAGTTCAAAACCACTTCATAAAACTGCAGGTACTACTGCCTAAATGCCTACTTGAGACCATAGATAGAACGATTAAGTTTATAACATAGTCACACCTTCCCTTCGGTCTCAAGACCTCTAGGTTGGTGCATATATATCTCTTCGTTGAGACACCCATTAAGAAAAATAGCTAGAACCAAAATAATCTATAAAAATTCTTTCTTCGAAAATAGTAAGAAATTCCTATCAATGTCAATTCCTGGCTACTATTTAAAGTCCTTCGCAACAACTCTCGCCTTGAAACGCTCAATCTTCCCTTCGAAATCATTTTTTGTCTTAAAAATCCATTTGTAATAAATTGCCTTAGATCCTTCAGGCAAAGGTATCAAGTCCAAGACATAGTTGCAAGACATAGAATGCATCTCCTACGTTATGGCATTACGCTACTGATCTACAAAACTACTAGCCATAGCTACTAAAAGATAATGGATTATTAAAATCAAAAAAAGTCCCCATAACCTGAATAAAGATGGAAATCTGAAGAAATAGCTTAATGTCTCCCTCTAGAAAATTTCTGAGTAGAAGCAAGAGGTTAGGCTAGAGATGGAATGATAGGAAGCTAAACGAGAGTGGGTTGAGGAAAAATCTGAGGGGGAACCGGTGCTGTAAAGGGGCCCAAAATTAGGTCTAGAACAATATATGAACCTAAAACAGTACTCATCATATTGTAAATATCAGATAAATACAAAAGCATATCAACATTAATTGGAATAGCAGCCGGACAATAAATCTTAGAACCCTCTTTAATGATAATCGTTCTATGAATAGTACTGGTAAAGTGATCTCCCTCCTCTGCAAAATAAGCCTGAGCATACTCAATAATCTTCATGGGTCGAGAGGGACTATAAAACCTAAAACCTTTCTATATCTCTGGAAAACCAACAAAGAAACAACTAACAGTCCTCGAATCTAACTTTTTGGCATCCAGATTAAACAATTTTACCTATGTAGGACAACCCCAAACATGTAACTGATTAAGACTAGGATTTCTCCCAGTTCATAAATAGCAAGGATTAACTAGAATAAAGCGAGAAGGAACTTGATTATGAATATAAACCAAATTGCATAAGCTCTCACCCAACAAATTCTCAGGTAAGTCAATTCGATATAGCATGCTTCGAACCATATTTTGATAAGTGCGATTATGATGTTTACAAATACTGTTCTGCTCTGGGATCCAAGAAGTGTATACTGGGTTATAATACCCTGATTCTTTAAATACTAATAAAATAGTTATGAATGATGGCCATCTTGACTAATCTTACCTTAATACTCACCTCCTCAATCTAATCGGACAACCTTGATTATTTGATCTAATTATTTTTAAGCCTCTAACTGGAAAGTCTTGAATATATCAAGTGATATCGACTTCTGATGGTTATGCAAAATTTAGGCATAACGAAAGAAATCGTTAATGAAGGAGATAAAATGTTAATGACCACCGTGGATATATTTGTATGAATCAGCTGTAATAGGTCTGTCAAATTTCTTGATCTTGGTCAATTTTTAACGAATGCAATCGACGCAAGTATGAAAGTTAGAGAAGTCAAAATCCCCTAAAACCCCATCTCGAACCATAATCTCCAACCTCTTTCTAGAAATATGTCCTAGTCATTTGTGCCATAACATCGAAGATAACTCAGGAACTCTAGAATGTTCAGTAGGTACTAACCTCTGCAGATAAACATGACAGTGAAGTCTCAAATGAATGATCAAGAGATAGATAATATAACTGATCAACAAGTAAACCAGAACAAATAATATAATCATGATCAATACTGTCAAAACCACCTTATCATTAATTTAAAAAATAACTGAAAGAGTACAACCGATAAATTGAAACTTCAGATCACCTCATCGATTAAACATAAAAGGTGTCTGCCAAATATAAAGTAATATCCGTATCTAAAACTAATCAAAAAGTTCTATGGAACTCAATGGAAAGATGCCAAGCATCTCCTGTAAAAAAATATTCCTCAGGCCATGTCGGTTGCCTACTAATGAACCCCTGTGGAGAATTTGAAATGTAAATAGTTACCATAGAATCTAACCACCAAGAGTTGGTGGGAACATCAATCAAATTGTATTCAAAGTAAACATTAATAAAACTAACACCATCTTTCTTAGTCAACCTATTTTTGTAAGAACGATAGTCCTGCTTCAAATGAACTTTCTTCTTGCAAAAGAAACACTCTATAACTGGTGAAGTAGTTGCTGACAAAGTCATATTAAGCTTCCCATTCCCATTCCTTGAACGAGGCTTGAAACCTTTCATCTTTGCAGAACCTTGACTCTTGAACTTCTTTTTTCCCTAAGAATTGATGGGAAAACTCATCATGGACGTAGTTAGATGAGGTGATTCTACTTTACCTTTCTTTTGCCATTCTTCCGAAGAGACCAATAATGTAATAAATTTATTCATTTCCCAAGTCTAATCCTGATTATAATAGTGAACCTGGATCATCTGGAAACTTTTTGGAAGAGACCAAATTGCTAAGTGAATCGTCAGCGTATCATCAATACTAAGGCCGAGATCTTTTAAACTAAGAACTAACTTGGAGATCTGAAGAATGTGTGACCACACATTTCCGCTGCTGTCATACTTCAGCGATGAAATCTGAGATAAGTTACTGCACTGCCTTCCCTTGATAAAATCCTCAAAAAGTTTCTAAATGACATCTAGCATTTCCCTTACGGTACATTTCTCAGCGATATCACCCCGCATAATGGGATGGATAGAAGAAGGAATGATAAGATTTTCTATGTTATTGGCTTTAACCCATTTAGCATGGGCTACTTTCTTAGCATCAAAAGAGGTAGACGTGGGATCCACATACTTGGCTTCAGTAAAAATAAAATCAAAATTATGGTAGCCTAAGGCAATCTGGATTTTGAGCTTCCAATTGGAGTAGTTAAAGTACTTCAAGGTCTCAATATTAGTCAGTTGGTTCTGGATAATAGGGTCCATAGCTGCATAAACCAAAGACTTATATTTGGACGTCTAAAAAATAAAATTTATTTTCGTTTAACTTGATATGTAAAAGATCTATAACTTGATGTCTATAAATTGATCCTATAATCTGCTTGGCAATTTTGGCACAGCGAGGAGGAAAATCATAGTCGAATGCAATGGAAAGCTTGGATAGAAATTATAACTGTTGATGCATTTATTCAACGCAAAATTCCTTTTGTATCTAGGTGTTATTGCAGCGACATTGGAGAGACATAAACACTGAATCATCTACTCATTTAGGGCAGCGTTGCTGCGAGGGTCCGGGATTTCTATGCTAGCGCTTGCGGCGTCCGGCAGGGGGTAAACAATAGTTGCTGGATTAGACGTGATTTATGGTTTTAGGCCGCTGATATGAGCACTCAAATGGGTATAATAAGAGGTGCACTCCTTTCTTATATCGTATGAGAGATATGGAAAATATGTTGTATCATTTGGTTCGAGGAAGGGGATCTTTCGGCCTTAGACATCATCAAAAGAATTAATAAAGCTCTACAAGAGAACATGCCCAAACTAAAGATAACGCGAAGCAGTAATTTCAGTAACCTCATTTCGCTTTAGGTATTGCAACTAGGCAAGCAATCGGTGCATATCAAAAGCCCAATTACTGTTAGATGGACATATCTACCTCTTGGTTACTTCAAACTGAACAGTGATGGTTTAACACATACTTCAGGAATGAGTGATGTAGGAGGTATTATTAGAAACAATCTGGGTGATTTTCAGCTTGGTTACAACATAACACTTGTTCATGGTACAAATTCATATGCAGAAATGTTCGCTTTACTTCATGGTTTAATGTACTGCAAAAGACAAGGCTGGCTTCCTCTCATTGTTGAAGTAGATATTGAACTTCTGGTAAACGGGAATAGGTACAAGCATACCTGTCCTGCAAAGTACAGTACAACTTGGAAGCTTATTACTCAGCTGGGAAGGAAGCTACATACTATCATGATACATATTTACAGAGATGGAAATGGAATAGCTGATAAACTATCTTAACTTGGTAGCTCCCAACATTCACAACTATTTTAGCATGTGTCCACGCTTCCAAGGCAGATTTTAGCAACTTACTTCATGTATAAAATAGGAATAGCTACAATTAGGCAATAAACTAGTGGCCAGGTATTATGTCCTCCACATGTACTATATTCTTCTGTATCTGATGCTGCCATCTGAATTAGCTGTCCAATAATCCGAGAAGCCCAAGACTGCAATCTGTCGTTCTGCTGCTGCACCTCCATAATCCGAGAAATCAAAGAAGGCTGAACTCTCAAATTTACAATAAGGTCACCCGTAGTCTGTGAACTCATAGTCAACCCGAACTCTGCGATATCACCAAGCATCGTCTACTCACGAACCATCAGATGTGCAAGTAATCCCCTAGGTAAATGGCTCAAAGCGTCGGCCACCACGTTTGCCATCCCCGGATGATTCTACCAATCTGTATCATAGTCCTTCAGAAATTCCATCCACCTATGTTATCTCATGTTTAGCTCCTTTTGAGAGAAAAGATACCGCAAACTCTTGTGATCAGAAAAGAGCTCGAACCTCTCCCCATATAAGTAGTGTCTCCAGATCTTCAGCGCATAAACCACTGCTGCCAACTCGAAGTCATGAGTAGGATAATTCCTCTAGTGTACCTTAAGTTGTCATGAAGCGTAAGCCACCACCTTGCCCTCCTGCATCCAAACTCAACCAAGCCCACTAAGCGATGCATCACTGTATACTCTATATCTCTGCCCACTGGATGGAACGATCAGAGCTGGTGCTGTCGTCAATCTACTCTTCAACTCAGCGAAAGCTAAAGTACATCGGTCATCCCAAATGAATCTAACGTCCTTCTGCGTCAAACGAGTCAAAGGAGCTGCAATCCGCGAAAACCCCTCGATAAATCTAAGATAGTAACCCGCTAAACCCAGAAAACTACGAATCTCGATAACACTCATCGGCTATGCCCAATTTGCGACTGCTGCAACCTTGGAATGATCTACTGCAATTCCATACTTAGACACCACGTGTCCAAGGAATTTCACCTTCTGCTGCCAAAACTCGCACTTTTCAAACTTAGCAAATAGTGCGTTCTCCCGCAAGGTCTGTAAAGCAATCCTTAAATGTTCCTCGTGCTCTACCTCGGTCTTCGAATAGATCAATATGTCGTCGAGAAACACAATGCCGAACCGGTCAAGAAAAGGGTGGAAAACACGGTTCATCAGGTCCATAAATGTAGCGGGCGTATTCGTCAAACCGAACGGCATTACCCAAAACTCATAGTGTCCGTAACGAGACTGAAAAGCAGTCTTCGACAAATCAGCTGCCCTGATCCTCAGTTGGTGGCATCCCGATCTAAGATCAATCTTCGAAAAGAACTGTGCTCCTCGAAACTGGTCAAACAAGTCCTCGATCCTCGACAACAAATATTTGTTCTTGATCCTGACTTTGTTCAACTCGCGGTAGTCTACACACAAACGCATCGAACCGTCCTTCTTCTTTGTGAACAAAATCAGAGCTCCCCACGGTGAAGTACTCGGTCGAATAAAACCCTGATTCATCAACTCAAAAATCTAATCCTTAAGCTCTTTCAGCTCAACAGGCGCCAAACGGTACGGTGCCTTCGTAATCGGTGCTGTACCCGGAACAAGATCTTTGCAAAAAGTCAATCGCTCTCGTCGGCGATAACCCAGGAATCAACTGGAACACGTCAAAATAATCGCAAACTACTGGAATAGAGCTGACGTCCACGTCTGAGGACTCAAACTCTAAGAAAGCTAGTAAGCCGTCCCCTGTCCGCATAGGTTTCAAACTAGAAAACACGAAGCACCTCTCGCCGGGAATACAAAAGGTAGCCGTCTTCTTGAAGCAATCTAAAGTGACCCGGTGTATTGACAACAAATCCATACCTAGGATGATGTCAAACTCATGCATCGACAAAACTAATTGGTCTGCTGAGAGGATACGACCACAAGCAACTATCGGGCAATCTCTACATATACGTGAGATGGACACCGAAGAATCTAAAGGAGTACCCACGGAAACCTCATCTATCAATAAATAAGACTCAAAGCCAATAATGCAGAGGAATGCAGATGCGAGGAATGAATGTGATGCAGCAGAATCAAAAAGGACATGAGCGAGCTATGAAATATGGATCGTACCTTCCACCACAGGTGGAGCGGTGCGAGCACCTCGCCTCCCCCACTGCGTACATCCTGCTATGTCCGCGTCCCTGCCCTTGCTGCACTGGAAGATGTGGTCATTGAACACCCTGAGGTCATGGAATTATCTGTTTGCCCTGAGAACCCTGGAACTGTCACTGCGGAAACTGTTGAATCTGCTGCGGTCGCGGCTGAAAACCAACTGGACTCTGAAACTGCCTCTATGGTTGCGGTCCTCTGACTGGTTTAGGGCAGTGCTGCTTGACGTGCCCTGACTCCCCGCAGTTCCAAAACTGACTTGAAACAAACTATGCTCTCTCAAAATACTGTCCGCCCACAACTCTAGCTGGAGTACTCTTAAACCTCGGCCTCTTCGAACCCAAGCTAGTGTACTGCTTCTGGACTGCCTTGCCCTTATCGGGCCTTTGGTCTTGCCTCTGCTAGTCCCTCAAGTCCATGGACTTGCGATCCTCGGTATCGTTCTGCTCCAAAGCCAAAGCTTTAGACAAAACTTCTCTATATGTACTGGCACCAGAAGTAATCAAGAACCTCCTAAAATATTGACAAAGTCCCTTTAGGAACTTCATCATCCTCTGCTCCTCGCCATCAACAATGAACAGAATGTAACGAGATAAATCGTTAAATCGCTGATCATACCCAGCAATACTCATATCACCCTGCTCAAGTACGTAGAAATATGAAATGCAGGCGTCCTTGTAGCTCTGAGGGAAGCACTGATTGAAGAAATGCTCCAGGAATGATAACCAAAGAATAGGAGACTCCAAAACTATCCTCTTGGCCATATCCCACCAATAATCTGCCTCGCCCTGAAGTAGGTAAGCAACAAGTGCTACCCGCTGATCGTCGGGACACTTCATCGTGTCCAAGGTCTTCTCTATAGACCTGAACCAAGTCTCGGCCTCTGTAGGAATCAACGTGCCAAAAAATGTAGGGAATTTGTACCTCTGAAGCTGCTCCAAGTAATTATGTTCCCTGTGCACTGGGCTTTAAGCCTGCTGAAAGGAAGCGGCAAAACTCTCCATAAACTGTCTCATCTCAGCTGAAACACCTGAAGCCGCTAGTACTGGTAAAACTCCTAGGTGCCCTTGAAGCACTGGAGTAGGTAGGGTACCCTGCTGAAGCTGAACCCCTGGTGTTACTCCAACGCTAACCCCAGCCTCATAAACAATCGGCTCAGCCGGCAGGATTGGAACGGACCCCGAACTTTCCTGACTGACCACTGGCTCATCAGCCACTGCGCCAATGCGCAAACCTTGATGAACACCTCCTCGGATACCCCCACAGGTTCGAGCACAACCTCTGCCTCTGCCACCGCTAGCCATCTGTTACGAATAAGGAAACACAACTCGGAATGGATAGGAAAGGATTAGAATAGGAAAGGAATTCAGTAAATATGAATATCCGAAAAGAACCGATCCTAACTCTGTCTAAAGACTAACTCGTCATGTGATCTGCAATAACAGAGATAAGGATTTACCTTACGCTCTGATACCAAGTCTGTCACGCCCCAAAATCCGGAAATCGGTAGCTTGACCAATTACTAGATTCTAAGTAGTGCAGGTCGGGGAATCCAAAGATTCAACCCCACAAATAGCCAACCCGTAGTCAAATTCTGGCTCGGCTATTCACATATAACAATAATTATCAGAATAAAGAAATGAAATAACAACATAGCGAAAGCGAAAAACATATATACATATCTGACATAAATATATACAATGTCCAACATAAGTTACAGCGACATACGCTGAGATAACAACAAAAGTCTAAACTAAAACTGGTCGGTAGTGTCAACTGCTCTAAACACTGCTGAGGCTCTCAGCAACTCAAACTTCTCAACCTCTGAAAGGGGGGAAACAATGCAAGAGTGAGCAAAACCATGGCTCACTGAATACCCAACAAGTCTAAATAGCAGACTAGTAAATAGATATAGATAAAGAGAGTGAAGTGAAACAGATAGAGTAAGTTAAAGTAGAATAATAGTAACTAATAGATTCATGATCCAAGTAACTGAGCAATAAGAACAAAAAGGAAATATAAGAGTAACCAGAGTAAGAATAAGGAATATAAGAAAAGGAGGGAATGTGACAATGAGGTAAAGATGCAATGATATGCTAATGATGTGATATGTGCTAAGTTCTAAATGCTAAATGAGTTGATGTTAAAAACGTGATGCAATACTATTATAATAATTAATGGTTGATCAACCGCTAGCATGTTTGACTTTAAGAGATCTATTAAAGGGATACAATGGGTACGATTTTTGTCAGACACGACCAAGCTAGTGGATACTTACTTGATCAAAGTGTTCTGGGCTTTTTAACCCACGGAGCCAGCGTCTGAACTGTATTTCATTCTAAGGAGTTTCAACCTCAAGGATAAACCCTGTACCGGATTGTAAATACTTTCTCATAGCTTCCCACACTCCCAGATGGGTTTATAAGGTATGATAGTAACCATCCTGGACCCACCTACTATTTTAACCCGATGTAGGACTCCTGCGATCCTATCGGAGGTCAAGAGATGTAAAGCTTTGTTATGTATCCGATCTCGATAAGTTAAAAAAGTTTGCATGATTTGAAAAGATGCAACAGAACCCGAGGATCACAATATAATAGCCGTGTACCAGGCAAACAAACATAGGATAACAATCCGAAACAAAATGCCCAATGACTCGGTTACACCATCTAAACCAATGAAACAACAACCTAACCGTCATCACCACTAAATAACCTTAGTCTCTAGAAGACTGAACCCAACAACAAGAATGCAACTACTAGTAACTTTACTAACAACTTCTAGCAAAACCCAAATCCAATGTAAGTATAGTAACTAAGGAGTTAACAATTATACGGAGAAGTAATATGAAAATAAACCCTAACTGATCACAACACTTCTATGCTCAGAGTACTACTCAAATTAACATCTATTAACTAGTAGAGGAATTTTGAAATAACGGGAAAACTCGCCTGAAGGAAATCCCAAGTCTTGCGGAAAACCATCCCGGAAACCCAACTACGATCCGCGAAAAAGAAAATGGAATGCCTGGTAATCCAACATACACCAGGAATAACAAACAACCAACAATTTAAGGAAACGAGAATAAAATCCAAACCCTAAGCCAAATCAAGCGGAATTGACGGAAAGGAATAAAGGGAATTACTTACTGAGGATAGGAGAAGAGATCGCGGCGAAGCTGAGGAAGAATCCATGAGCGAAGCGGAAGGTTGTATTAGGAATGAGGAGGAGAGAGGTTGGATTAGGGAGAGGGAGAGAGTGAAGGAGTGAAGAGAGGAGTGAAGAAATGAGGTATATAAACCCAGACGCAGCTGAAATTGTGCCTCTGTTCGAACAAGAAATATCCTGTTCGAACAGGACAAGGCTTCTTAGAATAGAATGTTACAAGGATGAAAGAAAACTGTCCCTGAAAGATCATGTTCGAACACACAAAGTACTGTTCGAACAGAACTGGTCTGTTCAAAAACTGGACTTACCAGAAAAGCAATGGAATTGCCGGGAGACACCACGGACCAACCCGGCACCCCGGAACTCCACGGACCACCTCCACCACCACACAAATACTTCTACGAACCCATCCAAGGCTCCCCAAGGTGAACACACCACCTCTACCACCCCTCGGGAACCAAAATGCCTAAGCCCCCATAAAAGAATCTTTTCCTCGGGTGACCCCAAAAATTTACCGGTCACTCCAACGGTTCACCGAAACCACCCCAAATCACACACACAACACATAAATACCACTACCAAACCTTTTACTGGCTCTCAAGGCCACAAAACCACCTCTTACTTCAAAACACCTCCGAACCGCCCAAAACTACTAAAGGAATCTAATACTAAACCACTAAAAGGAATAAATGGATACATAGAGGATGAGTAGAATGGATGAAAGAGTACATGCGGGAAATGAATGCGGATATTAACGTGAAGGAAAGGAATCTAATATGCCAATGTGATTAAGAATAGGATTAAGGGTGAATATTAGGAATTATTAAATACGGGTCATTACAAATAGTATATTACTGAGAGAGATAAGAAGAAAGAAGAGTATATATCTGAAAGAGATGAGATGAAGGAAGAAAGAGAAGCTCGTATTATAGAGTTAAGAGAAAGGAAGATAAAGGCTGTGGTGAATTTAGAAGCTCAATTTCAAGCCCAAAACGATCAAAAGGTGATGGCGATGGACATATCCACTTTGAACGGCATTCAAAGGGTTTCTTGGGAGGCACAATGTAATGCGATTATGGCAAGAATGTTTAAAGATAATAATAATAACGCCTAAGATGCTCTAGCTGAAGAATCTTATTTTAGAATTTTGGTATATTTTGGTGATTCTTATTTAAGAAGTTTGGTAGTACATTTTTTAAGCAATTTGGTATATTTTGTTTAAAAACCTTGTTTAAGAAGTTTGATATATTTTGTTTAAAAACATTGTTTAAGAAGTTTGGTATATTTTATATAATAGAATCTTGTTGAGAAAGTTTTATTTTTTTAATTATTTTCTATTTGAATTTATATTGAAATTGAAAAAAATTTCTTAAATAAATTTCATAAAAGTGCTTAATTGAAATTACTAAAATTGAAATAAAATTACGTTTACATTAAAATTATATATAATTGTTTCCCTGATGTTTCCACAAATGCTTAATGAGATCATTTTAAAGTGTCATATACTTATCCGAACTTGTCATATTATCGTACTTCGCAATATATCCTTGTAAAGTAACTTTTTCCTGATTCAAGTCAATTGGGTTAGGGTCTAGGACAAAATGCTTGGTTAGTAAGCTTACTCCGTAACTATTGCGTTCTTCTTCACCGATCATGTTATGCATAATTATACACGTCTCATTAATTTTATCGAGGTTTTCGGGTGACTAACTTCTTGTCAGACCTTTCACAATTGCAAATCAAGATTGAAGGACACCGAAAGATCGTTCTACATCTTTTTGATATGCCACTTGTTGTTTGGAAAAATATTTCTCTGTATTATCTCGGGGATATCGTAAGGTTTGAGCAAGCGTTGCCCATTTCGGATATATACCATCTGCCAAGTAGTATCCCATATCGTATGGTTTTTCATTGAATTCAAAGTTGCAGGGTGGAGAATGACCAAGAAAAGATCTTAAAAAAGATGTGATTGATGTGCTCAATTGTTGTATATCATCCAGAGTTGGCGATCTTAAATACACCATATCGAATTGCCCGATCATCGCATAACAAAATCTCATAAGGGCCTCAATTGTTGTTCTCTCTGCAACCCGAGCATATTCATCGCAGCTATCCACCGACACTCCAAATGCAAACATATGGAATACCGCTTTAAGTTTTTGTTGAGGCAATAAACCTAAAACATTTGCACAATTTTGCCTCACAGCAAAACACTTGTCATAAGCAACAACTGCATTCAAAATACGATCGAAAAGACTTTGGCTCATACAAAATATTCGACGGAAATGTTCACTTCCGCAAACATTTTTATCACGGAATAGTCGTGCATGAGTAGCTTATGATAGAATACACGTGAGCGATTTATGGTTTTTTGCCTGACAACCGAACTAACAAGACTTCTTGAAGATTCTGCTATTTGTAATTCATCAATTTCGGCTTGATTACTCAATATCACTATTTTAATCGTATTAATAACGTCGTCATCACTATAATTGGTTAAAGATTCATTGATATTCTCTTCCTCTTCCTCCTCTGATGTAGATTCGATCAAAATATCAAGAACCGCCTTGAAATTCATCAAATAATTGAAAATATAAGAGAATATTGGAATTGGTTATGGGATAGTATGAGCCTAGTAATAGGTTCATATATTCCCTTCACAAAATATAGCTGTTAGACACAAAATATAGCCATTAGACATAAAATATAGCCGTTAGGAACAAAATATAGCCGTTTGAAAAAAAAATTACTCAGCACAGCAGGCTCCTAAGACTTAAGCGCCTGATTAAATTTTATCAATCTGGTGCCTATGTTTTATCCGCCTGTTCCGCTGAGTAATTTTTTTTTATTTTTTATAAACTACTTGAAAACATACCAAACCATATGCAATTAAAAGTTTGAATCAAAAAAATTATACAAAACCTTATGCAATGAAAAGTTAAAATCAAAACCATTATACCAAACATCAAAAGTGAGAATCAAAAGCTTAGGCAATGAAAAATATTAAACCATTAATACCATTCAAAAGTGAGAGTCAAAACATGAAACAACTTAAAATATTTTCTCTCATTGATTTAGACTTAACATGAAGCAACTAATATCATTTACTCAAAAGACCCCCGTATACGTCTTGATCATTGGGGAGGAGCGGCCCCGCCTTCAAATGTCCTTCCCCGCGAACACCTACCCCGTGAAGTCCCCGCTTGAAAAGTTCCCACTTCACCTTCGCCATCTTCCCAATTGACTATAATCCCCTAAAATATACAAAATGGGAATATCAATATTAATTAAAACTATCAATATTAATTAAACGGAAAATATATCATAAGATGTTTAAACAACTTACTTCTTCATCTAAATAGTCATTCAATTGGGAAAGATGATCCTTTGTACGTCTCAAGTCTGTCGTCAAATGTGTAATACGACTCTCGTTATGAAGGAGTCGAGCCTCTAAATCTAATGTCCTATTAAGTGTAAGCTTCCACATACCCTCATTCATAGCAAACAAATCATATCCTGCTGGCACGTTTACAGTAGAGGTCGTAGCAGTAGAGGGAATGGTATGCCACGTGGTTCCATGTAGCGACCCAAACTCCATAATCCATCTAGGGTAATCACCAAGCTGTGGGAGAGGGATTTGTGTCTCCTGAGTTAAAAAATCTCCAGTGGGAAACTCAACATGTGGAAAGGTAACTTCAGCTTTTAAAGTACCAAGGCCTAGGATGTCAATGTTGTCACATCTCGTAATGTCCAACATAAGTACACCATGTATGAGATGCCTCTAGTAGGCATCATAATCGACATGGTGACCCACAATATAATTTTGAGCTTTGATCCAACCCGCTGCTCAGAGGGAACGAACCACATTGAGACTCGGGAAGCAATGGAGTTTCTCTAGAGGGTCGTAAGGCACTGCCTGATGCTCTAGTTGATCCCAACAATGGTCCCCAAGATAACACTCATATCTACCAAATGGGCTTTGCAAGAGTACATTGCTATGGCTGATATTACCGACAATAATTACCTCCCACTTTTAGTACATCCTTCATAGTTCTAAAGGGGTCCCATTGCATGTTATTCATTGTACGCAAATCCATTTGTTGCCTCATCAGTGCTGGATGATGCTTTGCCTTATTTCTTGTAAGTTCTCGCCTTTTAATTTGCCAGCCTGACATCCTTAGCCAAAAATCATCCAACCAATTATTTATCAAGATTTGATGGCCTATCTGACAATACTTATAGCACTGATACTGCAGAAGATAAAAAATATATATTAAATTTCTAAATAAACTTGAATAAACTAAAAATAAATAACTATAACTATTAATTAAAAATATTATGCCTCGATCAATTGGAAAAGACCGCCGATGTATTTCCCCTCCAGTTTCGATGCTTGGTCAAGGTAGTAGTAGAGATGTCCTAATATAACAGAGCCGAAGTCGATCGCAGGTTCCTTTTTTCTATAATAGCAATTGGACCTAAAAACTCTAGTCGAGCCCAACTCTTCGAGTTCCCAAGTAAGATACCTCCAAAATACAATAGCATAAATGCCCTAAAGATTGTATTAGTATTAGCCAGATCTTTGATGGTTACTCTGGTATGGTCAAGGTAAGTCCGAAGATGAGCAAAACTAATACATCCCTTTTCATAATATTTAAGCTCCATATCGGGAAAAAAATTTAAGGTGTTACCATATTCCGTGTATAACTCATCCAATACCATCGGCTCTTCTGTCCAGATACCTATGCACTGTAAAATCTCTAGGAGTGATCCTTAGCTCTCCACAAGGTAGGTGAAATGTATGAGTGGTTGCCCACCAGTACTCAACCATCGACACTATTACTTGGTTGTCAGAGTTCCCAATTTTGTAATCAAATAAACTCATCAAATTGGTAGCCTTTAATTTCTGCTTCAAGTGAGGTACCTTAATAAGAATTAAGTACATTTCATGGAGCTTGACTAACACCGATCTCCATTTAAATCTAACTCGAGCCTGTAGCAAAGTTAATAAACAAAAATAAGAACATCTAAACTAAATTCTACCGAAAGTAAATACTTTAAAATAAGTATAAAACCTATAATTTATTAATTTGTGTGTTTCAACTTAGTGATGTAGTAGCAACTGATGTGAACAAATGACCCTTCCCATCTAATTGTGTGAGTTGCCAAATGCTACGTGGTTCATAATTTTATGGGAGAGGTAGAGGAGGTTCGGTGGAGACATTGAGTTCTTCGTAAGTAATTTTCCACTTCTTTCCTGATAAAAATTGCATTTGGGAAACGGTCCCTTCGCCTTCATCAGATTCAAATTCCTCCTCATCGTCGGCTGTATCGTATTCTTCCTCCGCTGACGACATCGTCAAATCCTGCATAAAGGTTAAATACCAATTTATATAATGACCAACACAAAACCAATTTATATAAACTAAGCCAAAACTTGACAATAGTAAGGAATCTTGTAAGAATGTTTATAAACTAGAAATGCAAGACAATTCAAGAATGAATCAAATACTTGAAAAAGATTCCTTGGGTGGATGATGGCTAACAAGATTCCTTGTGGGAGTAGGCAGTTGATATATTGCATTAGCTTGAACTATATGGAAGAACTATAGAACAACAAACATACAAAGATAAGCTCTGCTCATGATTGTCATAAGTACTGTGACAAAAAAAATTCCAACCTTGGACTGAATGATAATATTAAACAAAGCGAAGTTTAAAACTGGATTTCTAGTGTATTGAATCTTCCAACAAATTCCACAAATTTTATAATGTGTAAAAAAACTAATCCAAATGAAGTAACAACACTATAATCTTCCAAGTAGAAGAAACAACAAGAATCCTCAAATTTGGTTTAGCAAATTCCAGATTTGTTCAACAAATTCCACTTATCCAACAAATTCAACTTACCAAACAAATTCAACAAATTCTAACAAATTCCAACAAATTCCATTTTGGCAATCAAATACCCTAAATCACAATATTTACCTAAATTTGAAAGAGAAAGAAAGAAAGAAAGAGGGATACCTGGGATAGTAACTTTTAGACAATCAGGCTAAAATGTAAGAAGAGAGAGAAAAAAAAAAACCCTAAATCACAGAGATTTGGCTAAAATGTGATAAAAGAGAAGACAGACTCGTATTAAGCTTTTAGACAATCAGGCGCCTAAGTCTTGGGCGCCTGATTTTTTTCTAAAATAATTTGGACGCCTAAGAGTTAGGTACCTATTTGCAAACATAGCAGGCGCCCAAGTATTATACACCTAATAGAAATCCAAGTTAGGTATTGTTGGAGAAAATAGAGTCTGACTTACTTGGATTTGCCTTTTTTTCATCCAAGTTAGTCAGGTACTTTAGGAGATGCTCTAACTCCCCCAATTTGGGGAGTTTTAAACTGAAAAAGATAACCCAACCATGGTTAAGTCCTCCTCCTCTAACACAACGTGGGGTTAATCCATATGTGTTTCATCCCAGTTTGTCTCTTATAACACGATGCAATAGCTGCCCATGGCCGTACATCGCTCATCGATGATAAACCAACAAACTCCATTGTGAAGCTTTGTTAACACAATGGGGTGGTTAACAATGGCAACTTCTACTGTGAGAAGTAGGCTTTGTTGTTCTAGTTCATCTGCTTCTCACGCTTGTAAAGAATACCTACTTGCATCGACTAGATAAAGAAAGGAACTAGGAGAGCAAGATGGCGAGCAAGAGTTGTTAATTGAATGGGACTTGACCTTTTTAGCTACCCTTCAATGATCACGGGCCTATAGATTGGCGTTGACTAAGAAGGAAGTGGGTCCAGGGATGTAAGTCAATCTTTCTTTTCCTCGATCAATCGCGCAAAAACAAAGACTAAGAAGAAAGATCTATGAATGAATTATCAGATGGGCAGGGTGCCTATACCTATAGTTTGAGTAGATCGGATGGAGTACCAGGTGCATTGACTGGAGAGAGAAGGAGGCTGGTCTGGGGAAGCATATGAGCAGACCAATCAAGTTCTTTAGTAGAAGCATCATGGACTTGAACTAGAGTATGGAGGAAAAGGCCCAGATGCTTGAGTCTTTACTTACGCCAGCAGAGTCATGATCATGAATCTATGGAGCTCTTTCAATGAACCCTAAAAAACAAACTCTTGATTTCACTAAATGCTAAATTCAAAAATGAGACTTTTGGAAGCCACAAAGATGAATCGTAGATTTAGAAAATGTCGATTTAAGCTAGATTCATAACATGTTGAAAGAGGCCACAAGAATCGAGGTCTTGATCTCAAGTAAATGAGTTTGTTTAAGCACAAATAAGAAATGGGAGCAAAAAAAAAAAATTGATTCTAGTGGAAAACCATTAAAGTTTAAAAAAAACTTCTGATAATATTTTGTTGCTTTCTCTCTTTGCATCAATAAAATATATAATCAATTTTATGACATAAATAAGCAATGCATATTCTTCTGGGGGATACACGGATTCAAGATGAATTATAGTAGAGTATTGGCAAATAAATTTGTAAGGGACGGTTTGCTAGAATTATTAAGGAAAGGTGGAGAGGTGAGATAGAAAGGGGTTAATGGGTGCAATGATAACGGTTTAAAAATCTGATATAGTTTGAGAATAGTTTATTTAAGAAGAGAAAACGAGAGTGAAAAAGTTATTCAATTACCTCTGTATTTGACTAAAGGAGAGATAAAAAACTCTGTTGCTTCTGACTCTCATCATCTGAAAGTACTTGTGCCTATCGTTGTTGTTGACGGAGATCATCGAAAATATCAGTTTGAAGTACGTCTTCCTTAACATTATCTTTAAATTGTCCTCTATTTTAATTTATTCTCTTTGTGTGTGATAATTAGAGTAGAGAAGACTTGGTGTCCGCCATTAATGGCATATGCTGGGGCTTGAAAGAGATGGTGGTGATTGGGTAGGCTGGGGTAGATGAGTTGGGGCTGAACAAATGATTTTGTGTTATATCAATTATACATTAGCTTCGAGGTAAGTTGTTAGTAGGTGTTGTAGAATGGTTGATGATTCGACCGAGTGATGGGGAGGAGAATGATGGCAAGGAGGTTGGGAATAATCCTATAGGAGACGAAGGAGAAGGTGAAAAAAGAAATGATAAGGGAGATGGGGAGGATGATGGGAGTGGTCGTGAAAACGGTGATGAAGAAAAAGAGGATAATGGTGTCAGTTTTGCAGACATCACCCCTTCTGGAGCAAGCGAGACTTTGCCAATTTATGAAAAAACATGACCTGGTTAGGAAGCGATCTTTCTTATTTCTCTATGGGCCAAAGTGGTCCTTCGAGGATGATCCCTCCAAATAAATTATGGCTTTCGAGGCAAGATTAGGTTGGGCATGCAGCTGCCCCTTTAACATCCTGTGAAGGAGGCATTGAACTTTTGGGATGTTGTTCCTTGCCAGTGGAATGGAAATTATTAAGAGATGATGAAAGTCATCGGGGCTTTAAATAGAGTGTTGCTCGCCGATAGAAGACCACTTGTGAAATGTGAGGACATTGTAGTCTTTTACACATAGAAGGGTAACCCGAAGGTAAGGACATTTCACATATAATGTTATCTAGATAAATCTTGGCTATTCACCTTGTGCTCGACTGGGCACGAGTGGAATAAGGAACTCGTAGTGATAATGGGGCATTACTAGCACCTCGGGGGTGAAGATGGGCTTACATTAAGCAATAAGGTGTTTAATCCTAGTAAGTATTATTTGATTATTTTGTAAAGTATTTACCTTCGATCATGCTCTTTTCTTCGATATGTGTATTCTACAGGAACTCGAGGTAAAGTACTTGACTGCGCCCGACATTATCTGGATGATATGATAAACAAGAACGACGATCGTATAATCAAGATCTTTTGAAGGTTGAAGCTGCTAAGGAGGATAGGAAAAAGATATATACCCTTCTCAGAGGTTCTTTGATTTTGAAAGGTCCCTCGAAGAAAATAAAATCTTATGCCCCCGAGGAAGGCTCAGGTAAAATGGATTATGACAAACTTACGAGGCCGAAGACTAGGTAGGAATGTATTGTGTAATTTGTTATATATTCTTCCTTGGTGTCAACTTCGAACATTTAGTTTTTGATGGTTTATTAGGCTATGTTCATGCTTGGATGTTTTCTTTTAAGAAGGCTCATAAGGGATCTAGTAGAAGTTTGAAAGGTGCAACTAAGGGCGAGGAGCTCGAATTGAGAACCATCATGTCTCTAAACACCTATGTATCTAAGCCGGGGCACCATCTTTTATAGGCTTGAGCTGATGCGGCAAGGGAAAATTTGACCATAGCCGAGCTTTATACTACGAAGGTGTAGGAGCTCGAGGATAAGCTAAGGGATAACCATGTGATGTTCCAAGCAGACTTTGTGCTTGAATCCCTCGTGGCCGTATCCCTAAAGCAGGTCATTGACAAGTTGAGCTATGATCCTGAGATTTAGGAGCATTTTCTTTCTGATCCCCCACTGAGTCCTATTATAGAGGATGTGACTCTAGCTGGGGAAGCAGTACAGAGTTCGGTAGTGATGACCCCGACCATCGTGTACCAAATGTTGCCACCGATGTTGGTGTGAACAAAAGTGTTGATACTGTTGTGGTCAATGACGAGGATCAAAACCATCTCCTTGTGTAGTAAATTGTTGCTGTTGTGGTAAGAAGTAGTGTTATTTTTCTATTTTATGGATTATGTTGTAATTGATGATACTCTTCTTCTTTCTGCCTCGAATTTGTATGGTAACTTTTTCTACTTCCATTTCTTCTGTCCAAATGAATGTAGGTTAAAATATAAAGCTGTGTCGATCATAACTGTGGAGTTTCCATTTGGGTTTTCCCAAATTAGGAAACTTGAGAAACTTTGAGACCACCCCCAAGTATTAGTCACGTCGAAGGTTGACGTGAAATTTTGGTTTAAATAACTTTAGAAATTCAGGAGGCTTTGAGCTCGTCCCCCAGTATTATTTATACAAATTTGAACCTAGTAGAAACCAAAACATGGTCAGCACCGAGATCGCCCCCAAGTGTTTAATATTTTGATTATTCATGCCACTTGGGCTTACCCCAAATCAGGAACCTTGAAAAATTTTAAGGTCGCCCACAAGTATCAGTAGAGCCGAAGGTTGGCGTGATACTTAGGTTTGACCAGCTCAAGAAGTTCATGAGGTTTTGAGATTGCACCCAGGTATATTTATCTGCAAGTTTGAACCTAGTAGAAATAAAATCGTGGTCAGCTTTAAGGTCACCCCCAAGTGTTTAATCTTTCGATTATTTATGCCACTTGGGTTTTCCCAAATAAAGAACATTAAAAAAATTTGAGGTCGCCTCCAAGTATCAGTCGGGTCGAAGGTTGATGTAATACTTAGGTTTGCCCGATACAAGAAGTTCATAAGGTTTCGAGGTCGCACACAGGTATTTTTACCCGTGGGTTTAAACCCAGATGAAATAGTACATTATCAGCTCCGAAGTCGCCCCCAAGTGTGTAATCCTTTGATCATTCATGCCACTTGGGATTGCCTAAATCAGGAACCTTAAAAAAATTCAAGGTCACCACCAAGTATCAGTCAGATCAAAGGTTTACATGATACTTATGTTTGACCAACCCAAGAAGTTCTTAAGGCTTCGACTGTTACATATGGCTCAGCAATAATCTTTTATTGATTCAAAATTGTGCATTTATAATTGTGGTAAGTGTCTAGTATAGTCTTCTGCTATGGCCAACAAAATGTATCATGTTCTAGGGGATCGGCAGAGGTTCATCGTCTTCGCTCATTAGGTAATGGTAACCCTTATCTATTTTGCCATATATGACGTATGGGCCCCCCCAAGATTTGACCAGTTTCCCTGCATCTCGTGGCTTATGGACGGGGTAACTCTTTGAAGGACTAAGTCTCCGATTGTAACATTTCATAGACGAACCAAATGAGCGGAGACGAACCTATTTGTTGTATCACTTCATAAGGTAGTTATCACTAAAACAAAAAGGCTAAAAAATAAGGGCAGCAGTCCGTCGCTATTACATTAAAACAAGGGCGCTTTACCCGTCACCGTTGGTTAGCCACATTTTTTAGCAGTACCACTGGCCGTCGCTAATTGGTGAAAATAATAAACGGTCATTTTTTTTCAAGTCAAACAAAGTATTTACTGGTAAAATGCGACTATTAGGGCATGTCGTTTTTTCCCCCACTAATATGGGCAAACAAAACGAGGGCCATAACCACTGCAATTTTCAGGAATTTTAATTTTATTTTTAGTTTTTGGTATATAGGAGCAAAAAATAAAAATAACAAAGAAATAAAAGTATTATTAATCAAAAAATATAAGGTATCTTTTTTCCAAAAATATGTTGTAAGATTACTTAAATTTGGAATCATTAATAAAGAGAACTTTCTCTATCCCTTCACCATAATGACATTGACTACAATCTAACTAACGAAAACATCTTCAAACAACTTGTTTCTCATTAAAAATGGAGGGCACTTGATCTTTGCATGCCCTTTCTCAAATAAGGTTTGGTCCCAAGAAATCCTTTGAACTCTTGGCGTATCAGTCACTTTTGGAATATCAGTACATCAATCTTCCTCGCCATGAATGGATTACCTTAGATAAGCACAGAACCAAAAATAAGGAACTATCCAAACAAAATCTGAATTAAGTTAAAAAAAACTTATTTAAATGAAATTCATCAAATTGAGGCTTCAAGTATTAATTAAGGTTTGTAGGGAGTGAACTAGTCAAATTAATGGAAAACATTTGGCACAATTGTTGTTACATATTAATCAAAAATATGATCTTTTGCCTATGATAAGCAAAGAATATAAATTAGCCAATACTGTCAAAAGTACAACTTACATGCTGGAGCTGAAATTTTGGAGTTTAATTGATTTACATATGCAACCTGAGACATGGTAGCCAAGATAAAGCGAATGCTCCAGATAAACTGTTACTATAAAGCTTATACTCCCATCTCCAAACTCCGATAAGATTGATATTATTAAGTAAATTAAAAACATGGCAAATGGGGTTTTGCATTTAGATTAAAACCAAAGCACTTAAAGTTTCAGATGTCAGCTACTACATAGTTTCGCAGTAGTATTATTAGCAATACCCCAACCAATTAAAATAATCAGCTAGTACAAAAAATTAGAGATAATCCACCATTAACAGTTTGAAAGCTATTGTGAAACCCCTACATCACGGAACTTCACCTCCAAGATCCGTGAAAATATTGAAGTTATCGTGGAAAAATGATTGCAAACAAGAAGAATACCCCTATACAAATATCCAACAACTATGCATAGGACTAAGAAGATGACAACGAATGATAACAAAAGAAGCAACATACTTTCAAAAAGAATGTTGCCTTAAGATGGTGCCATGAACGTGTAGTGCTTCTTGAGAGTTGTGTGTTTCCTGCCCAAGCAATGCACCAGTCACCTAACATGAGAAATTTGGCTGCATTGTTTATTTTGACTCTAAACATTTTTTAACTGAAACTCATATATCATTCTTTTTTGATCACCCCCATCAGGCTTCCAGTAGCAGTGATGTTGCTATCATTTGAAGTACTCCTATGTAGAAAGTGATCAAATTAGTTTATGGCCTGAGAAAAGAACTCACCACAAAAAAAAATTGATGTAATAAGCGCATTGAAAAAATATAACAAGTAGTATAAGTATATGTATTCTTTAATGTTACATCATTCAAGCTATCATTGCAAAGTTCTGAATAATTCAAGCTGCAATGTCCAAAACTACTTAGCACTCTAAAACCCATACTCATAATTATAAAGCCAGTTTTGCAGATTAGTCCATGGGTAACCATGTTCTACTACTCATTTCATACTCAGAAAGTATCATAGAGTTTAAGTCATCTGTGAAAACCCAACAATGGTTTCCCAGAGATGTTGCTTTCCCAAAGATGTCAGTTTCGACAGATGTCAAAGGTACTACTTGACTTAGAATTATATTTGTTGACTAGTTAGAGAATAAACTCTTATAACTCAATCTAACTTTTCACTAGAAGCATAAATAAATAGCCGCAAAGCTGCCATTTTCTTGGATATATTCCATGTGTAGGAGTAGTCCTAATCAATTCCCTACCCTGTCGCACCAAAGTGAATATTCCGAGTGAGAGGCTTACCTATTGCATAAAATATGAATCACAGTTAAGAAATAGTAATAGCAAGATGGGAAGATAAATACATTAACAAGGCTCAATCTTCATAGCCTATGCTACAATGACAAGGTTGAGGTGAGCCGCTTACATGAACTCATGGTCCACTTAACAATTTGAGCAAAAATTTCCCCCTGCTCAAACGAATAATCTAGCACTTTAAGAATATGGGAAGGATGGTGCTACTCTTTAGAACATGTACTCATTAAAGAGGAAACTTGGAAAATAAGCAAAAGTTTGTAAACATTGTTGACATTATTTTTAGACCATGGACTGCGCAGTACACATTATCAAACTCTAAGCCTAATAGAATATCTCTAAACTACGAATATACATATTAAGAGTAAAAAAATCAAGAGAAATAAGTAGCAAATTCAATTTCAAAATGATTGAAGAAACTTCATTATGGTTGCATCGACATATATATAGACATAAGAACTCAACCTTACCATTTGCGCAAGGGTGTAATTTATTTTATGGTTATAGTTTTGGTTTCATCTTAGATATTGAGTTTTACAATAATAAGATAATATTAGGAAAAAATAGTAAACACTTTTCGCCTCTACATCTGAGTACTTTTCATTGATCCTTGTCTCAGTCTAATACATTTTAACCGCCGTACTAGCACCTAGATGCCATTTCTCTAACCCCTAAAACACTTTTCCCCAGTAATGCATATATTTTAATGTATCAGTACTTGGGCTATTAAAACATGATCCTAATGCAAGAATCTAAAATCTTAAACAAGCAATATCTTAACTATAGCTCACCAACAATATCTGTGAGAAAAACAAGTTCATACTAATTAAGAATATTTTAGACATCCCATTACTTCAGACCTTTAGATAAACATAACCCATGACTTAAAAGAGAACCCCATACCTATAAACCATAACTTAGACGAGAGTCCCGTACCTACAGAACCTATTAAGATGTACAAACATGCATAACATCTGAAGATTACAAGAGAGCTCCGTACCTATAAACCCCAATGACACAGGAAAATATCTATCAATAAATTCACAATTTAAATAAAATTAAGAACTTTAGGGAATAGATTTCAGCAGGGAATTCACCTTGAAAAATAGGGCAATGGAAATTATGGAATATTATAGAAAATCAATCACCCATGAATCACATATATATGATATGTAATTAGGATCAGACCCACCGATCTGTGATTTTTCCTGATTAAATTCCATCTTCTATCAATTGCTTCATATACATTACAAATGTATCATCACCTCTCTCTCTCTCTCTCTTTCACTCACTTGAGCAATTGGAAAGAAATCATTAACAAATCATCCTTGAGATTAGCTTGAATCCCTAATTTTATTTTCTAAGACGATGAAAAGTGAAAACTCTATTGAGCGCAATAAACCTTAGAAATTGAAAAGGGTAATTACGAGGAAGCTTAAAAAGGAATAAAAAAAGACACGTGAAAAAGTGAGGGGACGCATAGGAAAACAAAGGTAGCATAATCGTTAATCAGCGACATGGTGCCTTGTCAATTTCATGAGTTGTAATTTTAAATTTTTGTTGTAGTGTATGGCATCGGCCAAGGTTTACGAGGGCTCTTCCATGAGCATCATCGATCCACAACATCTTACATCCGAGTTAAAAGTCATTTTCTTCGTCTGGGAGATCGGGGTCTCCTATGGGGACTTCAAATTGAGTTTGGAAGAACAATTTCAGTTTTGTAGGCGAGTAAAAAAGGAGTGCGACCCATTCCTTTTCTTGGGGCTATATAATACATCCAGAGGGTGTGTTACAGCTCTTACGCCCATTGTCTCTTCTTATCATTGACCCATTTTTTAAGGCTGTCAACAATTGTTTTGTTTATAGCATAGATCTGGCCATTTTCTTGTGGGCAGTATGGCATAGAGGGAGAAATAATGATGTTATACTTCTTTTAGAATGATCTAACCTTGTTTCCCACGAACTATTGAAAGTTGTCACAGCGATCTTGTGAGGTCATTTAAATCTTGAAATTATGTTTTCTGACAAGAACTTAATTACGTATTCTGCTCTTGTTCTGCATAACAATACTAAGTCAACCTATTTTATAAAATAGTCTGCGGCCATTTGGATGTGCTTTCCATCTTACCCTAAGCTTTTCAGAATGGGCCCACCAAATTGATGGCCCATCGTTTAATTAGCCAAGATACTTGGCTGCAGTAGGGATCTTGTAAATTGCTCTTGATGTCATGGCCATATCGCTGACACTAATCGCAATGTTTCACGTAGTCTTTAGCCTATTTCTTCATATTTGTCTAAAATAGTCCTTGCATAATTGCGCGAAGTACCATAGATTGTCATGCAATATGTGAGCCGCAGTTACTTTTGTGTAACTTTTTAATTAGGGTTGCGGCTTCTAGTTGGGATACACATTTGAGGTGTACCCTATTTGGGGTCCTTCGGTGTAGTTAGCCTTGGAAAATTGAATACTTTTGGCAGTTTCCAGCAGTTATCATTTGAACTTCGAGATAGATTGGAGGGTCTTGTTATCAAGAGACACCAGGAATGGGGTGTACCAGTTTTTAGGATTGATACTCTCGCCCTTAGTATTGATCGTATTCATTTCCATCTGGTTTATACTTGGGCATTTGAGTAATTTAATGTTGAGCATTCAGGGTTTGGACTGGCCTAACATTATGGCAATGTATACGAGGGCATCGACGTGTCTATTTTTACCTCAATGGTAGTAGGTAATCAAGAAACGTTCAGGGAAATAATCTCTGTACTGGTGGATGAGTTCAGAGTATTCGGCCATTCGCTTGGATTTTTCTGAAACAATGTCTTTGGACCAACTATGAGTCAGTAAGTACAACTAACACGGGAATGCTGAAGTCGAGGGCCATGTCTAATCTATGGATTAGAGCCTCGTATTCGGCTTCGTTGTTGGTGCATTCAAAGTTTTGTTTGATGGCCATTTCCAATAGATCAATCTAAGGGATGACAAGTATGATGCCTATGCCCAAACCTTTAGAGCCTGCCAAGCCATTGGTAAATAATCTCTGGCTATTGCTTGGATTCTGTGGTCTAGATAGTTCGGTTTGCTCATCTAAGGTTTCTTTTTCGTGCTCTTCCCAATCAGTATCATCTATAGGGAAGTCAATTTGGAAGTCGGTGACTGCCTGGCCTTTCCCAAATATCTTCTTCTAAAAAGTAATGCCATATTCCCCAAGGTAAACGAACCATTACTGAATGTGTCTAGATTTTTCTTTTTTGACGAGAACATCTCGAAAGAGGTAACTCATCATCAATCGTATGCGATGCTTGGAAATATTGTTTTAGCTTGCTCAATGTATAGACAAGGTTGAGTAGAAGTTTTTCAAGTTTTAATTATCTAGTTTCTGCCGAGGTCATGGTTTTACTGATGAATTGGGTTTCTCGATGCCTTCCTCTGTACGAATGTGGACCAAACTTATGGATTTGCCTGTTACAGTGAGATAGAGGGAAAGTAATTTACCATCGATCGTAGAGCTCATAATAGATGGTTGACCGTGGTAAGTTTTAAGCTTTTGAAAGGCTTGATCGCCTTCTGTTGTCCATTTAATATCTGGGTTTTTTATCTTTATTTTGTGGGCTCTTTTACTGTGCAGTAAGGAGAAGAGCCATTTGTATCTATCCGATGATTTTGAAATGAAGCGGTTCAGGGAGACAATTTTGCCAGTGACCTTCTACATATCTTTTATAATTCTGGGGGATGGCATGTCGATTAGTGCTCTAACATGAGCAGGGTCAATCTCGATAATACTCTTGCTGATGAAGTGTCCAAGAGATTTTCTAGACAAAACCGAACAGGCATTTTTCTGGGTTTAGTTTCATTTTGTATGATCAAAGGATTAAAAATACTTTGGACAGGACTTCAAGGTGGGTATTTTTATGGAGGCTTTTACAAAGTATGCCGCTGTTGTATAGTTCGGCTGACTTTCCTCACAGTGGCCTGAACATGCTTGTAACCAAACGCTGGCAGGTCGTACCTGCATTTTAAAGACCTAAGGGAATGATATTGAACCAATATAAGCCTTGCTCTATGATGAACGACATTTTTCTTTGATCTTCAGGCAGGAAAGGTACTTGGTTGTAACCGAAAGTGGTATCCTTCACAGAGAGGCATTCGTGCTTGGCCGTTGCATCCAGCAGTAATGCGATGATAGGGAGTGGGAAACTGCCCTTTGGGGTATGTTTCCTAAGATCAGAAAATTTTACACATATTTGAATTTTTCCCTTCTTTTTGGAAATTGCCACGATGTTCGTGAACCCGTCTACGAACTTAACCTTGCAATGAAAGTTAGGGCTAGAAATTTATCCATTTTGATAGACACGTAATATTTACGTGTACAACTCCTAAATTTAAATCTACCTAGTCATTTATTAAATAAATGTGATACTAATATTGCTTTTGTTTGTATTTACAGAAATCGGTAACATGATAAATAAGTCATACATTTTTCCAGTCTTTAACAAAGAACAAGGGTGATGCACTCTAACAATGATTCTCATTTGAAGTTGTCAACCAAAGGCCCACGCATGGAAGCTCATTAAAGAGAATTAGATATAGATATTATTCTCATGAGTTGTAATATATATGAATAATTTTAGGCATTGTTTAGGGGATTTAATATTAATGGTGATATTTAGAATCCCTTCCTATACTCTATAAATAGGAGAGGAATCCCACCCATGAGGGATCATCTTGGAAAGTGTAAATCAAAGTTCATAATAATAAAAGTTATTCTTTCTCTTATTATTATCTTTTAATTTTATCGTAGTAATAGTAGTATGGCAATGATCAAAGGGACGAGTAGCTAATTTTCTTAGCCAAGGCTAGAGGAAGCTTCACCCAATGTAGCCTTAGTGTAGATTGTGTAGCTTAGTTAGAGTAATTAGTTTCTCTTTATCCCGTAATTTTGCATATTCGTATTCCTTCAACCTATGCTTAAGCATAGGTAGGATTAGGAGAAATAATGAATCTATGTAACCATCTTGTTGAACCATAACAAGATAGGTTTGGAACATGGAGAAGGTAACATAATTCATACTTATCAACCGGACCATGGTTTAGTAAGTTGGTTTATGGGTAGTTCCCAATTACTAAATCTCTTGTATCTTTTGATGTATTGGATATGCCCGACCAAGGATATGCGATACGAGAACTCGTAATTTACTTTAATTATTTATGCTATCTAACGGTTACAAAAGGTGGAGTGGAATCGATGCCTTGGTTTTTCACTCAAATTTATCTTGTAATTTGTTTCGTTTTTCTTTTTATTTCAAAACATACACAAACTCGTTGTTATTGGATAAAAATAGTAGCTTGAGTATAATTCGCACCACAAGTCTCTAGGGATACGACTCTGCTTACCCTTATACTTAACGGTACACCGTGCACTTACGGGTCTTTTAAGACGCTAGTTTAAAATCGATCACATTTTATGATTAATCGTGTCTCGAATCCTCGGGGCTAAAGTTCGTTTCTTTTGATTGATAGTTGTGCAATTGGGTATTAGGTCGATTCGGTGATAAGCGAGGTTATGGTCGAGCCCGGGTATCTCGTGGAATGTCCAGACGAAAATATCTCCATTAGCTCAAAGGAAAAAGGTTATTTGTTGGTTTTCTGCATCACTCAAAAAGCTCCCAATGAACGTTTCTCGACCAGGGCCATCAAGGTCAATATATTATGTGGGTTTGACATTTTATGACTCGGTTGGGAAAATCGGGGGTTTGATGGAAAGAATTTGTTGTGACAACTATGGCTTAACCAACTCTCAGGTTAAATCGATCTCTGGGTGTTCGCATGATTGTGTTTGCCGTTGGGACCCTTTCATGTCCCAAGTTCTACTTGGGGTTGTATAGTACAACACTTGGTGGTAGGTTGGTTATAATGCCTTCATGGCGTGCAACCAGTCTTAACCCAAGATGCCGAGGTATTTTAACTTATTGTTGAGTACCAAAAAGCTAATCTACTTTACTATTGGTTCTACTATGACTTGGAAGCTTATTCGCCCAATTATGACTTTGGTTGACCCATTAAAGCCCTTGTACTTGACATTTAACGGGGTAAAACAGTCTATCATTTGCATTATTTTGACTGTTAAGAGAAAAAGGACATTAGCTCGCTCTAAGTGAAGGGGCACTTCCTTCTTTCGGCCCCTAAGTGAAAGGGCGGCCACAGCTTCACCGGGAAACACTTTATGTTGGTTGGTACTTCTCAAACTTGACATCTAGAAGGGGTACATATCCTCTCTGCCCTGGCACTAGGACATATAAAGTCGTGTCGATAGTGCAAATACACGCTGCTCTAATAAAAATTTTGTTATGGTTGGATTGACCTATTACTGTGTTTAATATTATTTTTCATTCCAGCATTAGTTAAGGTAAAAACGGTTAGAGACTTGCAGGATTTCATCACCGAAAAAGCTCTCCAACAAGTGGGACCACCCATTAGGAATACGAAAAAATTTATATCACACGAAAAATGAACGTCCCAGACCTCAAAATAACTGTTAATAAAAAAGAGTAGCAAGATTCCCGCGGGATTTTATCACTCAACGGATAGGTGTACCTGACCGGGGTACAAACCTGGGTTCATAGGATACGGCCCCAACCTAGCGCCGCAAAATATTGATTGTAGGTTTGCGACGTCACCGTTCCGAGTGCTGACGTACGATAAGGCGACTTACTTGGGCGTGAGGACTGAACATCTACTTTAAGCTGGTACTAGCATAGTAACGCAGGAGAGTGTAGGAACCAAGGCCTTTTGCCATCATACCCATTTGTAACTTAGAAGAATATAGGGGACACCTAATTATTACCTCTAAAAAATGTTGATATACTAGAATCTATGTTTGATTAGTTATTTAATGAAACGGGTGCTAAATTTTATTGATTAGTAGTTGTGCATGATCAATTGGACATGTAAAGGAAAATGTTTAGGAAGCTTACCGGAACCTTTACCCATTTACGGGCCACCAACTCAGCCTAAGCGGAGAGGGCAACCACCTCGCCCAGTCAATACCATAGAGGACTTAGGATCCCCATCTTGGGAGGAAAGTAATCCATCTCGAGTTTTTCCCATTTTGGAGGAGGGTAATTCATCTAGAGTTGACCCAATTGAACTTATTGTCAAGCTAGAAGTCGAACCCCCAATCATGGCTGCTGCCAAATCTCTAAGGGACTATTGGACCCCAGTGGTGAGTGATATACCTTCGTGTATTGTGTTACCAATTGTCACAACAAACCATTATGAAATAAAGCCTAGTGCAATCCAAATGTTACCTACTTTTTGTGGGCTTGATTCTGAGAGCCCTTATAAGCACGTCTACGAGTTTAAGAAAATTTGTGCGCTCTCCAAATACCAACATTTTACTGAGGATTCCGTCCTCTTTTGTTTCTTCCCATTCTCACTAAAAGACAAGGTGAGTCATTTGCTTAATTCATTGGCACCAGCATCTATCAATTCATGGGATCAAATGGAGACCAAGTTTAAAACCAAATGGTTTTCTATGGGAAAAACCCTCGCTCTTAGAAATGTAGTTGTTGAATTTGTTCAAAATGATAGTAAAACATTTTACGAGGCATGGGAAAGATATAAATATCTTATTTCACAATGTCTCCGTCATAGTTTTGAGAAGCAACATCTAGCCCAGATCTTTTATCGTGGAATAACTTCTGAGAATCGTTATAGGATAGAATTCATGCATAGTAGAAAATTCCAGGACCTTGAACCTGATAAAGCTTATGTGGAGTTTGAGACATTGGCTGAGAACTCTCAGCATTGGGATTTTGATCCACATAGAAGTATTTATACAGCCAAGAAAGGTAGCCTATAGGAAGTGAGTGAGGGAACGGCCATCAAAGCCCAATTAGATACTCTTACCTGAAAAATTAAGGCTATGGCTACGAATCAATCTAAGGGTAGTGTGAACCAGGTTCAGCAACAGGGTTGTACCGTTTGTTATGATGTAACCCATGTGACTCAAATGTGCCCCATGCTCAATAAAATGAATGTCGATCAAGAGCAAGTGATTGCTTTAAATAATACCTACAAGAGGCCCTTTGACTCGTACAAGCCAACTTGGCAGAACCACCCAAATTTTTTGTGGAAGAGCGACCAAACCAGTTCAGGTTTTGAAGAGCCAACAACCTCAGGTCATAATTTTCCTAGGAATCCTCCTTCTCAATCTTATCATCAAGCATCTCAGTAATCCTTTCAGTCATCCAAACAGTTCCCACCCGTTCCACCCAAACCATCTTTGGAAGATACTATTGCTCTCTTCATGCAGCAATCAATGAAAAGCCAAAAACAAGCGTTATAATTTTTGTAACAAATGATACAATTTCAACAATAGACTTTGGTGAATCAAAATTCAACATCCCAATCTATCTCTAATCTCGAGACTCAGATAAGACAATTGGCCAATTCATTGCATGAAAGACCACCAGGTACCCTACCTAGCCAACCTGTATCTAATCCGAAAGGACCACCGGGGTTTGATTATAACTCAATCCCAAAGTAGGTTAATGCCAATACAACTATTCGAAGTGGTAGATAAATTGAAAACCAAGTTGAAATGCCTAGGGTTGAGCCAATACCCGTTGCTATTGAGGATGAGGTCAGTACGAGTGAACCTTTTAAGAAATCTAAGGAGTTGCCTACGTTATCTATTTCTGTAAAAAAGGCACATATTGAGCCAAAGGTACCTTATCTACAATGCCTTCTTCTGGCTAATAAAGGAATTCAATTTGACGAGATATTGGATACATTTAAGCAAGTTCATATAAATATTCCAGTACTCGATGCCATCATGCTTATCCCTGCATATGCCAAATTCCTTAAGGATGCATGCACTAGGAAAAGGAAAATCAATGTGCATAAGAAAGTGTTCTTGACTGAGACATTAACCCCGCCTAAGCTTTGAGATCCTGAAAGCCAAACCATCCATTATAAAATTAGAGATCACAAAGTGGATAGGGCATTACTTGACTTAGGTGCTAGTGTGAATGTCCTATCTTACTCAATCTATCAAGATTTAGGACTTGGAGAACTTGAACCTACCCGAATGACACTTCAATTGGCTGACAAGTCAATACGATACCCACGTGGTATCATTGAGGATATTCTTAACAAGGTTGATACCCTGATTTTTCCTATGGATTTTATTGTTTTGGACACTGAAGATGTAAAGAATCCTAACTGTGAGATCCCCGTCATATTGAGTTGCCCTTTCCTTGCGACTGTTCATGCCATTATTAATTGCTTTAATGGGGTCTTACAACTATTAATGGGAGACATAAAGATCAAACTCAATATTTTTAACAATAATACTCAAGTTCCTCATTATGATGATATGGCTGAGCTGAATATGATTGACTCCCTAGTTTACAACTTCTTCCCTAAATCATTTTCTGAACACCCCTTAGAATCATGTCTTGTGAACTTTGGTGATGACTTCGATGAAAATCCGATTGTTGAAGAGCTTAATGCACTACTTGACTCAACACCTATTTTTACCAAGTCTAAATGGAGACCTCATGTTGAGCCTCTGGAACCGTCCACTACTTTGCCTATGCCATCCATTATTAATGCACCCAAGTTAGACCTCAAGCCATTACCTAAGACTTTGAAGTATGCTTTCTTAGGTGATTCTAATACTCTGCCTGCGATCATCGCTTCAAACCTCAATGTTGACCAGGAATGTAGATTGATGGGTGTTCTTGGAAGACACAAATCAGCCCTAGGGTGGTCTATATCAGACTTGAAGGGGATTAGCCTGACCGTTTGCATGCATCGTATCAATCTCGAGGAAGGTGCTAAAAATTCTCGCGAGATGCAGCGGCGGTTGAATCCCACCATGATGGAGGTGGAGAAGAAGAAAGTTCTCAAACTTTTGGACTCGGGTATCATATACCCCATTTCGGATAGTAAGTGGGTCAGTCCCATTCAGGTTGATCCTAAAAAATCAAGGATTACTGTAGTTAAGAATGAAAATAATGACCTAATCCCCACCCGCATGACCACTGGGTGGCGTGTATGTATCGACAACAGGATATTAAACACGTTCACGAGGAAAGATCATTTTCCACTTCCTTTCATTGATTAAATGCTTGAACGCTTAGCCAAAAAAATATATTACTATTTTCTTGACAGTTATTCTGGATACAATCAGATCTCCATTGCCCCAGAAGATCAGGAGAAGGCAACTTTCACGTATCCCTACAGGACATATGCCTATCGACGTATGCCATTTGGGTTGTGCAATGCACCCGCTACATTCCAGCGTTGTATGATGAACATATTTTCTGATACGGTTGATAAATTTCTTGAAATCTTTATGGATGAATTTTTTGTGTATGGATCATCTTTAGACAAATGTTTACACCATTTAGAGCTCGTGCTAGAACAATGTACATAAACAAATTTGGTCTTAAACTGGGAAAAATGTCACATCATGGTGGCACAAGTGATAGTTTTTGGACATATTATCTTCAACAAAGGGATTGAAGTCGATAAGGCCAAGATCGAGATTATTTCTTCTTTACCCCCACCTCGGACGGTTAAGGCCATTCGATTATTTTTGGGGCATGTTGGGTTTTATCGCCAGTTCATCAAAGATTTTAGTAAAATTTCCCAGCCCTTGTGCAATTTACTTGCTAAGGACCCTGATTTCAACTTTGATGACGCATGTTCAAGAGCTTTTGAGAAGCTCAAACTTTTATTAACTTCAGCCTCTATCATCCAACCTCCCAATTGGAAACTTCCCTTCGAGCTCATGTGTGACACTTCAGATAACGCTGTTGGAGCGACTTTAGGGCAAATAGTAGAAAATAAGTCTCATGTTATTTACTATACTAGTTAGTCGCACGCTTAATAACGCACAGTTAAATTACTCCACCATGGAAAAGGAGTTATTAGCCATTGTATTTTCATTGGAGAAATTTCGATCATACCTTGTTGGATCCAAAATCATTATTTATGCCGACCATGCGGCCTTAAAGTATTTACTATCTAAAAAAGATGATAAGCCTCGGTTAATCAGATGGATTCCTTTGTTATAAGAATTTGATATCAAAATTCAAGATAAGAAAGGTGTTGAGAATGTGGTTGCGGATCATCTATCTCAAATTCTCACTGAGGATGCTGAAGATTTTCTCCCTATTTTAGAGACATTTTCTGATGAGCAGCTTATGGCTGTCTGACAACTGCCTTGGTTCGCCGATATTGTCAATTACCTTGCTACGCAATGATTACCTCCCCATTTTTCAAGCAAGATAGAACTAAATTCTAGCACGAGGTTAGACGTTTTAGTTGGGACGATCCTTATCTTTATAAGTTTTGTTCTGACCAAGTGATTAGGAGATGCATCCCAAATGATGAGTTCCATAGTGTACTCACATTTTGCCATACCTTAGCTTGCGGAGGACATTTTGGGACCAAGAAAATTGCAGTAAAAGTTCTTCAATCTGGTCTTTATTGGCCTACCCTTTTTCGTGACGCACATACCTTTTGTTCTAAATATGATAGGTGCTAGAGGACCGGGAATATTTCTCATCGAGGCATGATGCCCTTGAACAACATCCTTATTGTTGAACTATTTGATATTTGAGACATTGACTTTATGGGTCCATTTCCTTCTTCTCGCGGTTACCTTTACATTCTAGTTGCAGTCAATTATGCTTCTAAATGGGTTGAGGCGGTGCCATGTCAAGCGAATGATCATAAACCCGTGGTAAAAATTTTGAAAACGCTTCGGGCAATTATTAGTGATGGTGGTAAACATTTTTGCAATGGTGTCTTTCAAAATATTTTGAAAACTTACTCCATCACTCATAAAGTTGCCATACCGTATCATCTACAAACAAGTGGTCAAGTCGAAGTATCCAATCGGGAGATCAAAAGAATTTTAGAAAAAACTTTTCGAACCGATCATAAAGATTGGTCTGATCGCCTTGATGATGCCCTTTTGGCATATCGAACAGCTTATAAAACCCTGATTGGTATGTCACCCTATAGACTTGTCTTTGGGAAGGCTTGCCACTTACCTGTAGAATTAGAACACAAGGCCTTCTGGGCTACAAAAGCCTTAAACTTTAAAATGGATAAAGCCAGATCGCATAGAAAACTTCAACTTTTTGAACTTGACAAACTTTGTCGCAAGGCTTATGAAAATGTAAAAATTTACAAGGAACGAACTAAAGCTTTTTATGATAAGTCGATTATTTGCCAAAATTTTGAGCCTAATCAGAAAGTGTTACTCAGCAATTCACGGCTACATTTATTTCCTAGGAAATTACGTTCTCATTGATACGGCCCTTTTGTAATTAGAACTGTTTATCCTCATGGAGCCGAAGAGGTGGAGGATTTATTTCCAGGGAAATTACATTCTCGTTGGTACGGCCCTTTTGTAATTAGAATTGTTTATCCTCATGGAGCCGAAGAGGTGGAGGATCCTAAGAATAGAAATATTTTTAAGGTCAATGGTCAACGATTAAAACCGTACTTACAGTCCAACACTTTTGATATGAAGAGATAACATTTCTAAATGATCCAGTATATCAGAACTGATATTATGTACCCCTATAGTACCATTATAAATCATTTAAGTATGGGGGTATATTTGTCTGGTTGAAGACGGTAAACTTAGCACTTCTTGGGAGGCAACCCTTGATACATTCAGGTGAGACATTTGAGTTTCCCATTTATTTTCTTGTTCTCCAACATTGAGGGTAATGCTTGATTTAAGTTTGGGGGTAGGAAACCATTTCTTGATATGTTTTTTGAAGAAAAGTAAAATAATGGCACTTTGACAATTTATGATATATTTTGAAGAATTTCCAAATACTTAAACTGATATTACCTTGACATAAATATTATGGAAAAACCTAAATTTTGAAGTTGTACCAAGTATACACTAGAATATTTTGGAATATCTTAAGTTAGATGTACTATCTTTTTATTAGCGACTAATTTAAGTTAACTTGGCATATTTTTGAAACGTGCACTTCACTGTAGTTTTGCAATTAATATCTTTAATAGATTTTTACTCAGCATAAGAGAAATTTAACATTTATGTTAGGAATAGTTTGCTACAAGGGAGACAACTGCCTAAGAATAAGTTCATTCATAATAATAAATAATAAGCCAAATGTGTTCTAAACAATTTCACATTGCAAGGCTACTCGCATGATTAAGAACTGAAAGAGGAAAAATTATCACCAATCTTGAGTTTGACCATGAACTATGTGAAATGAGCATAAGAAAATGTTACATGTGAGAATCCTAAGTTTAGGTCATGATGGGGCACCACACCCAGGCAACCTTAGCCAACTGGCAAGGATTGTCAGCTGAAAACTCCTTGTTATGGAGGCTTCACTAAGAAACAAAGTACACAAAAGAAAAGGCTTGAAAAGAAGAAGAAAAAATGTAAAATTTTAGGCACTTGTCGAACTGACCGTTAAATTTATTCCAGTGAGAACTAGACTACCAAAAAAACTGAGTAAATTATTCTAGACAACGTATTAGGCGATAAGACTATTTTCATTTTACACTCAAATATAGCTAAAGATAAATACTTGAATCGCTTTCTAATCTTGAGGTAGTACCTCTAGTTTCGGATAAGCTTAAAATATTCTTTGATATACTTGGGAGAATAGCAAGTTTAAGGATTTTTTTTTCATTGGTATATTTTTGTCACAACTAAGTAAGGATAAGTTCACAGGAAATTAGCCATATATATCCTAGAATTGTTTAAAATGTCATTATTAACTTTTGTGGGTATAATCACTGCAAACCTTCTCGAGACAACACTCGTCTACCAGGCGAAACCTGGGGGATTAACTGCTTGTTGCATACGCTAAATGTAACCGCGTGATATGCGAAAATAGTTTTTATTTAATTTCGCTCGAGGACTAGCAACATATAAATTCGGGGGTATTTGATAGACAAGTAATGTTTACGTGTACAACTCCTAAATTTATATCAACCTATTCATTTATTAATTAAATATGACACTAATATTGCTTTTGTTAGTATTTACAGAAATCGGTCACATGATAAACAAGTTGAACATTTTTTCGGTCTTTAACGAAGAACAAAAGTGATGTACTCCAGTAATGACTCTCATTTGAAGTTGTCAACCAAATGCCCATGCATGGAAGCCCATTGAAGAGAATTAGATATAGATATTATTCTTATGAGTGGTAATATATATGCATAATTTTAGGCATTGTTTAGGAGATTTTATATTAATAGTGATATTTAGAAACCCTTCTTATACTCTATAAATAGGAGGGAAATCCCACCCATGAGGGATCATCTTGGAGAGTGTAAATCAAAGTTCATAGCAATAAAAATTATTCTTTGTCTTATTCTTATTTTTTAATTTTATCGTAGTAATAGTAGTATGGCAATGATCAAAGGGATGAGTAGCTAATTTTCTTAGCCAAGGCTAGAGGAAGCTCCACCCAATATAACCTTAGTGTAGATTGTGTAGCTTAGTTAAAGTAATTACTTTCTCCTTATCCCGTAATTTTGCATATTCGTATTCCTTCATCCTATGCTTGACCATAGTAAGGATTAGGAGGAATAATAAATTTATGTAACAATCTTGCTGAACCAGAAAAGATAGGTTTGGAACATAGAGAAGAGAATATAATTCATACTTATCAACCGGACCATGGTTGAGTAAGTTGGTTTATAGGTTGTTCCCAATTACTAAATTTTTTGTATCTTTTGATGCATTGCATATGCCCGACCAAGGATATGCGATATGGGAACTCGTAATTTACTTTAATTATTTATGCTATCTAACGGTTACAAAGGGTGGAATGAAATCGATGCCTTCGTTTTTCACTCCAATTTATCTTGTAATTTGTTTCATTTTTCTTTTTATTTTAAAACCTACACAAACTCGTTGTTATTGGATAAAACTAGTAGCTCGAAGTATAATTCGCACCACAAGTCTCTAGAGATACGACTCCGCTTACCATTTTACTTAACAGTACACCGTGCACTTGCGGGTCTTTTAAGACGTCAGTTTATAATCGATCACATTTCATGATTAATCGTGTTTTGAATCCTCGAGGCTAAGGTTCGTTTCTTTTGTTTGATAGTTGTACAATTGGGTATCAGGTCAAGTCGGTGATAGGAGAGGTTAGGGTCGAGTCCGAGCATTTCGTGGAATGTCCAGACGGGGATGTCTCTATTACCTCGAAGGAAAAAGGTTATTGGTTGGTTTTCTGGATCTCTCAAAAAGCTTCCAATGAACGTTCCTCGACCGGGGGCCGTCATGGTTAATGTATTATGTGGGCTCGACATTTTATGGCTCGATTGGGACAATTGGGGGTTTGATGGAAAGAATTTGTTGTGACTACTATGGCTTAACCAACTCTCGGGTCAAGTCGATCTTTGGGTGTTCGCATGATTGTGCTAGCCGTTGGGACCCTTTCATGTCCCAAGTTCTACTTGGGGTTGTAAAGTACAACACTTGGTGGTAGGTTGATGATAATGTCTTCATGGCGTGCAACCAGTCTTGACCCAAGATGCCAAGGTATTTTAACTTATTGTTGATTACCCAAAAGCTAGTCTTCTACACTATTGATTCTACTATGACTTGGAAGCTTATTTGCCCAATTCTGACTTTTGTTGACCCATTAAAGCCCCTGAGTTTGACATTTAACAGGGTAAAATGGTCTATTATTTGCATTGTTTTGACTTCTAGGGAGAAAGGACATTAGATGTGCTTCCGGCATCGATGAGCTTCATGTGCAAGATACTGTGTTCAACCTTTATCATGATGACCAGCGGATCTGAGTATAGAAATTTGGCATGAGAGACGTCGCAGTCGATAAAGGATATACCTTCGGGTCGGAGATACTGGCTAGTTTTTAGTAAGAGGGCTTGTAATTTTTGTTGGTAGGCAAGTTTGCAACAATCTGCTACTTTTTTCCTCCTGCTTCGAGTGTGACCATTGTCGATGTTATTGACTACGATAATGTTGGCTTGGAAGACATGCACTTCACATTTTCGGTTGGTGAGAGCTGCCCGGGCTTTGAGATATAACCTATCGAGGATGTTTGGGATGTCAACAATATACAGGTACAATCATCTTGCTTTAGGTACCATTTTAAGCGACCGCTACAACGTGTAACAATTGTATTTTGGATGGCAGTGGTATTTTTGGTTCTGACAGCATGGTTAATCTTTCCTAACTTTGATTTGGTATGGTGTTCGCCATATTGGGTCAACTTGGATGAGGGGTTAAATAGTTATGATAGAGACATTGTGCTTGTGTAAGACTGGCATCGAGTGTTTCTTTCATGACCAATCTGATTGATCGTCGTGGCTGCTACGTTTCCAGTTATCGGTCTCATTATAAATGGGAGTGACCATGGTTTTATTCGACAATCGAGGTTTTTGTTAATTGTTTGTTTGGTGTAGTCCTTGCCGATTATTTTTACGGATACGTTTGAGCTCAATGTAACCGTTGACTTTAGACAATATTTTTTTTGAGTATTTTGGATTTCTAGAGGACAATGTACTCTTGACCCGGCTGTGGTTGGGGAAGGCATTGGAGTATGCTAAAACTGTATTTGCACAATCAAGGTTTCTTATTTTACGGAATTCATCTAAGAACCTTTTTGTAAAGCTCTCAAGTATTTTTACTTGTATCTTTCTAATGTTGAAAAGGGGGTCGATGCTGACTTCTCGATCCTTATTGAATGCAAAGTGAGATATGAATAAACTAGACAAGTCCTCAAAACTTTGACTAGAACCATTGAGTAGGCTATGATATCACTTGAGTGGGTTGTCTATAAACTAATGGGATCATTCAGTAAAGGAAGTGGTCTACCGATGAGTGGAGGCTTAACAAGTTCTAGAACTCGAGGATGTAGGATTGTAGGTCCGTGTTACGGTATCTGTGGATTTTAAGAATATGGAAATTTAAAGGGACCTTGATGGCTAAAAGCTCTTTGCAAAGTGGTTTATTAAGTCTTATCCTAGAGTTAGGGGTTAGGCTCGAAGTGATGCGGATGGCAGCTGTAATTTGTTGGTCCAGCTCCTGTTATGTGAGGTAAGCTGCTCAAGGGGAAGAACGAAGTGTTCGCGGTCAAAGCAGTCTAACCATCATGTGATAAAATCACTCGTATCTAAAACTTTATTATAGCTACATAACTGTAATTGAAATTGAATATGTGCACATATAATAACAGATCCAAGTATAATAGCAACAAAATAATCAAAATCAAAAACTGAATGTTGACAAAAATAAAAACTAGGAACAACTCCCACATATACAAAGAATCTTAATACAGTAATAATAAGTGAAATAAATCAATAACTACACCTACATAAAGAATGATCCTCAAAGAGACTCTAGATATCCCATACGCGTAATATGTCCCCTGAAAGCTGGAATCGAAAGTTCCTTATTAAGCAGGTCAGCAATCATCTCCAATATCGACAAATGAGGAATTTCGATAATTTTCTTTTGTACTTTATCAATGACAACGTGATACTTAATGTCAATATAGCTATTATCCATGGTCATGTTATCATTGTTAACATACTTGACGACAACCTCATTGTCACAAAATACGCGCAACGGTCTAGAAATCGTACCAACAACCTTCAGCTCATAAATAAACTATTTGAGCCATACAGCCTATTAGGAAGCTTCATAGCAAGCCCTATACTTTGCTTCTATAGTTGAGGAAGCTGCAAGAGACTGTTTGACAGCTCTCTACGAGATAGCGCCATGAGAAAACATAAAAATATAACTAGAAGTAGGCTTCTTGCCATCTTTATCGCCTATAAAATCTGAGTCAAAATTGCCCAAAACCATGAGCTCATCTGATCTCCTACAAACCATTCTGTAATCACTAGTCCTCTTCAAATAGCGAAGAACCTTCATGGATGCCAGCAAGTGAATAACAACAAAACTGATATCGGGTCTCATGCATATCATGCTATACATGAGGTTGCCAACTACTGAAGCATACTCCTTAGCGATGTCTGAAGAAATTGTCTCGTATGATATCGCCTCCCTAAAGATATCTCCCTTGACAACAAGGACTTCACCTTCTTTGTAATCTTGCATGCCATACCTCTTCAAGACTTTATCGAAATATGCACTCTGAGATATGTCAACGGATATATATTGCCGACATCTATTTACAAACGTACAGCGGATGTATAATCAATACTTCCCCCTTAACTGAAGTACATAATCAACAATAGCAAGTCCACGGAGATGCGGTTTCCCACAAATAGTTCAAGCTAACATGTAAGGAGAAGCATATATTACGTACACAGATGGTTCTTTGTGATATGCTCTTAAGAGGAGCTCTTGTAGGTTTTGTTACTCCATCACCTAATATAATGGACCTTGTAAAGTGCGATGGAGCTGCACTTTACTATTAGAATAAGTTTTGGTTGCTCGGGGTTATGCCAACAGAAGATCAAATTAGAGATATAGCTTCGTGGCTACATCAGCACCATAACGGCAGTACAGGTTTAAGTACGGATAGCCTTGTTGAAACTGGATACCTAGGTACTTTTGTTCTTGGGGAAGAAGTTTGTGAAATGGCTGCCATAAGTATTACTTCAAAGGATTTCCACTTTTGGTTTCGTTCTCACGGCGCTAAAGATATCAAGTGGGGTGGTGCAAAACGTGATCCTAAAGATAAGGGTGACGGAAGAAAAATGTATCCGAGGTCCTCGTTCAAGCGTTCTTGGAGGTGGTTAGGCGACGGAGTTTGCCGTGGGAAGATGTTGAGATGGATGCAATTCACTCCTTACAATTAATATTACGAGAAGCTTTGCAAAATGAGATTATGAATGATGTTAAAACAATTGTAATTGCACCAGTGGTATATGAAAGGACACAATGGGTGAATGATCTTCATATTGTCACAGCCAAAATTGTTCGCCTTATAGAGACAGCTTCAGTCCCCATTTTGGCTGTTGATGTTTGCGGTAAAGTGAATGGTTGGAATTCTAAAGCTAAGTAGTTGACAGGACTGATGTGCAACAAGCTATTGGAAAGCCATTAATTGATATCATCGAGAATGATTCGGTTCAAGTGGCGAAGAACATGCTCAGGTCCGCGTTACAAGGTGAAGAAGAGTAAATTAAGCTCAAAACATTTAGACCTCGGGAATACGATGGCCCTATAATATTGATGGTTAATGCATGCTGCAGTCGAGATATAAACCAATATATCGTAGGTATATGCTTTGTTGGGCAAGATATAACCGGGCAGAAGCTGGTGATGGACAAATACACACGCGTTCAAAGAGATTACATTGCAATTGTGCAAATCCCATCTGCGCTAATTCCTCCAATATTTATGATTGATAAGAATGGACGTTGTTCTGAGTGGAACGAATCTATGCAGAAATTAATAAGCTTTAAAGAGGGATAAAGCCGTTGGTAGAATGCTTTTAGGAGAAGTGCTCAGTCTTATAGTTTCGATTGCCGTGTGAAGGACCAAAATACCCTGACTAAGCTTAAAATATTACTCAATGGTGTACTTTAAGGTCAAGAAGGGGATAAAGTTGTATTTGGGTTCTTCGACAAGAAGGATAAGTATCTAGAAGCGTTACTTTCTGTGAATGAGAGGATGGATGCGAAGGGTAAGATTATCGGGGTTCTTGGTTTCTTGCATATGGCAAGCCCTGAACTTCAACATGCTTTACAAGTACAGAGAATGTCAGAAGAAGTTGTAAAGATTAGCCTTAAGGAATTAGCATATGTTCGTCGAGAAATTAGAAACCCTCTTCAAGGGATAACTTTTAATTAGAGTCTGATGGAGGGATCTGAATTGACCAAAGAGTAGATGCAACTTCTAAGGATCAGTACACTTTGTCAAGAATAACTTGCCAAGATATTAGATGATGTGGATTTGGAAAGCATCGAAGAGTGCTATTTGGAAATGAATACCACATAATTCAACCTCGGGGAAATCTTGGATGCAGTTGTAATGCAAGGGATGTCTTTGAGTACGGAGCGAAAGGTGCAGATCGTCTGTGATTTGCCTGATGAAATATCCTCGATGGACTTGTACGAAGACAACTTGTGACTTCAGCAAGTACTCTCAGACTTCTTGACAAACGCAATTCTGTTCAGCCCTGTAATGGAAGATTCATTTGTTGCACTAACTGTCATTCCAAGGAACGAAAAAATCGGGAATGGAGTACACGTTGTTCATCTTCAATTCAGAATAGACCATCCGGCACCTGGGATTCCCGCTGCACTAGTTCAATAGATGTTTTGCCATAGTCAAAGTGTCTCACGAGAAGGTCTTGGTTTATACATTAGTCAGAAGCTTGTCAAGATCCTGAACGGAACTTTACAGTATCTTAGAGAGGCAAAGAGGCCATCCTTCATCCTTTAGGTTTGGATACTTGACTCTGATCTCAACTGGACAAGAAAATACTTCATCCCTGTATGGGAAAGGAATTACAATCCATTTTTTTTAAGAGTTGTTGCAGAAAGCCGCTTAACGTGTTTGATTGGTACACCACTCCCAGTACAACTATGCATCCATTTGCTTTCTGCGATGATGTTGTATTTATGGAGGCATGCAGTTCAATTTGTGGTTTTCACATAAACACCATAAGATTTGAGGAACTTTGTGGGTTTGGGAAGCTGAGCTATCGGAAACCCAATGAAATTGTGGTTCCGTACAAATTAACTTTAGTACCAGTGCAAAATATGTAGAATAGCTATTGGCAATCCAAAACCTATGAAAGAGTAGTAACAAAACTAAAAAGGAAAGATGTCCAAGCATATCATGCGAGTATAAATGACGTGCAGAAAGTCATAGAACTCAATAAGATCTTGAGGGATTTGAGAAAGAATGGCGATATAGTTATTATGGCATCGAAAGTGAAAGAATTGCTTAAGGATTGAAAATACTTTATTTGGGGCTTGATTCCAATAATGCCAAAGACATGAAAATATTCTCAAAGTTAAAGAGGAGTTTCCCTTGAAGAAGCCATGCATTATTAACACAAAAAATAAAGATGACCAACACTTGTGTCCACCTCCTAGCTCCTAATTTGTTATATTTCAGTATGAGTGAGGCTATGAAGGAGATTTAGGTTTGCCTAGGTATCCAAGTCAAGTAAAAGCATCTATAAACAGAACATAATGAAACAGGTAAGAACTCAAGTATCCAAGTTAAGTGGATATAATTCTCCATATTAATGCCTCTAGTTTCTTTACACACAAAAGAGATATCAAATGAAATGCAGCTTTATAATGGTGAGTGAAATATATGTCTAACAAAGAAAGTATATTTTAGGCATCAAGAAGTAATGGATGAAAGGGAGTTGCTTTTACCTTCTCAGCAACATTTCATTTAGCAAATGTTGACTAACTCGTCCATAAGCACGACCAATCGTAAGGGAATCATCACTATCTAGATAGACAATTGTGTCCTACCGAACATGCTTAATACACCCTCCAAGCCCAAGATCTGAAAAACAAGGTTATTAGGTTTAACTTGGATTTGAAACCATTGGAGAGAACATAACTTCTATTTTAATGCTAATTTTCCAATAGGAATCACTTCTATTTTAATGTTGATTTTCCAATAGGAATCATAAGTAGTAAATTAGTGGGTTTCGTGTAGTGAGAATATTATTATGCTGGAACTGAAATTACTAAAGGGCTTATGGATAAAAGAACTCAAAAGGATAATTACATAGCTATTCCACTCATAAGTTGTCCAGTATACTATAGTAATAAGTTACACTCAAAGCTAATATAGGATTTACGAGTTCATTTCTATGAACTGGCTAAGCTGACTCCCCTTTAAATCTTCAAAGTTGTGCTTAGGATCAATATGGAAGAAACTAAAAGCACAAAAGTCCCATAGAAGCAAGTTAAAGCACAAGCAGGGGTGAAGCTAGGGGGCATATGAAAGAACTTCTCGCCCATGGAAGAGATAGTATGCCCATTATCAGATTCTGGAAAAAAAATAACTTCTATATAAATTAATAAGCAATAATAGTGGATTCTCAAACCTATTATAGCGATAATAAAATTCAATGAGAAAAGAGGAAAAACCCAATTAGGGTTTAAATCTAAGAAATAAAAATTTACTAGGAAAATCATACCTTTGAATCGATTTCAAACTGCCTCGTAACACCACCAATACAAAAACTAACAAACATTAACCCCAAAATCAAAAGAGAATGCATAAATTCATAGTAATGATTGCTAATTTGAAAGGAGAAATTAGACAAAAATTACCCAACTTGCAGGAACCCTAAAATATTTACATAGATTAGATAAATCAGATCCTACACTAAAAGATTGAACGAGAAAGCATTGAATTTCAAAGCCCCCATTCAAATACCTCATATGCAGAGATTGAAGAAATCAGAAATAACACAAGGAGAAGAGAAGACTTATAGATGATCAGCAGTGTCCCTTTTGAAATTGTGGCTGGTAAAGAAAGATAAACTTTATGTTCACCACAATACAAAGTTAAAAATTGGAGTGGGAATGGGAAGTGCGAGAGTTCTAATTCCCTAAAATAAATAAACTACGGCAAGGTACAAAAACGTTAGAAATAGTAGTCGTTTTCTAGCAATAGAAAAATCCCTCGTTTCCTTTTGTAGCATTTTATTGTTTTTGTTGTAGTGCTTTTTAGTAACTACAATTGAAATCCATTATTGACAAGTAAACCATTGTCCTATGAAAATCAAGTTTCCTGGTCATTACTTGGTTGCCCATTATCCATCAGCTTTACGAGTTTTGCAACTATGTTTTAGAATCAGAACATAAAGCATAGGATGTTCTGGAGAACGAGTACTATAAAGGAGGGAAAAACATAAACCATACATGTATTCTTGTTTAATAAAGAGAAATGATCCTATCTTTCATAACTTAGGCATAATTAACCATTTTGAAAATGGAAGATGAAATGAACAATGTTAAAGTAGTCCCTTATATACAGGGATTATGTTTGACACCAATGTCCGACCCCTCGATGAAGCATCCAACTCAGGCACCCCCTTTACCTCCTCACTAACACCTAGATTTCCCAAAGCATTTTTACATGAAGGGTTTCAAGGTAACATTTTTTCTCTTATGACGATCCCAAAATTTCTTATGGATTGAATTTCAAAGTTTAACACCCATTTATACAAGTAATTTTTGTTGATCTTGTCTAGGTTTGATTTCTTTTAATCATCATAATAAAACCTAGTTATCATTTCTCCAACCCCCAAATTTCTTTAATTTTTCACTTCAGATAACATGTTTTATAGTTCCAGGCGAGTATCTTTTGTTTTTCTGTATCAAAAATACGACTTCTTAAATCATGATCCTTACAAAGCAAGAACCAAAAACCTTGAACAACCAACTTCTTAATATAACCCACCTATATAACACTTTCATGCTTTCAATACTACAAAAAGGTAAACACTCAACCCAATGGCATGTGAGAAATAAAAATAAAGCACAACCAAGTAGGAATTTTTGGAACCTATTACTTCAAACCTTTAGATAAACATAACCCATGATTTAGATTTGAACAAATATATCATTTGAAGTTCACAATTGTACCGTAAAAGTAACAAAATCAAATTTGCACACAAAATCTAAAATTAAGAACTTCAGAGATGCGATTGCAAGAGGAACTCACCTGCGTACATAGAGCTTATCTTAGAAAACCACCCATGAATCACAAATGATATATAATCCAGATCAGACCCATAGTTTTGTAATTTTTTTATGACAATTTCATCTTCTATAGTTCTCTAAATTGGCATTTCAATTTCATTCACGATGTTATCAAACATGAACTCTCTCTCTCTCTCTCTCCCTCTCTCTCACTCACGTGATAAGACTAATTGAACCCCTTTAGCCTAATTTGAAACCCTAACTTCTGAGAAGAGAGTAAAAACCTTGACAACTCGGAGAAACAAGAACAAGTAAAAAGGGTAGTGTAGAGAAGCTGAAATAGTAGTAAGGGTAACCCGTGATAAAGCGACAGAATGCATGATAAAACAAAGGCAATATGGTCATTTTTTAAATGGCATAGGGCTTAGTCTCTTCTACGAGTCATTTTATCTTGATTTTGGTGTAGTGACGAGCCAGAAATCTGGAAATCCCAAGCATGTGAGTACACCTGCTTGATATTCTGTTGTAAATAATCCTAATTTCATTTTTGACTTTTAGATTTGGATGATGTCCTTTTTCTTGGAGTATCTCCCATGGTGATCCCATTCTATTGCTTAATACTTGACAAATTATTATATTTTCTTGGTTCTCTTCTCATAGTTATTTTCTAGCCGTTCAGTTGAATAACAGCTAATTCTTCCTTTCAAATAAATGATCTAATCAAAATAGGTTAATCATTTGCATCTTGTAGGTACAAATCAGGGGAATTGTGCTTATTAGTGTACGCTTTTCAAGAAAAGTTGTTCATGCCTTTGCTAGGATTTTATTACGTACTTCTTTAGGGAAGAAGCACTTGGTGCGGCCTTTGCTATGCACTGAAATTATTCAAGTGGTTAATCGATGTTCATGTTATGATGCTACCAAACTAACGAAAGAGGTTTTGAACCTTTACAAGGTATGTTTATCCAAGAATGATACATAGCTTAAGAAAATTATATTATCCTGTTATGAGAATATCACTATCTAGCCTCCTAATGATTGAAATTTAAAATCAAGAAAAAGTTAAGGTATTTTTATTCATTTTGGTATTTAAGAAAATAGTTGAGGCCGTTTGGACGGCAGAGTTGACTCGGTTCTTTTTATTTCATTTATGGAGCAGCAACAGTATGTATGAAACAAAAAATTTCGCAAAAATGTTGGATAATTAAGTAACGAGTAAAGGAGTCGCATTGTATAGGTATTAAATAATGAGTAATGCTAAGAACCATGCCATTTCCCCTTTAAAAATGCTATGAGGCCTATATTGACCTCTACACCTTATTGATATCCTCGCTAGACATGCATGATGCGAGTAAAAAATTAGTAAGACATAACCTTGTGTCATGAGCTTGAAAAATTGGAAAGCTATATAGAAATCTGTGTAACTTGAAATCTAATGGTATGTTTTTTTGTCTATTGTCAATGTATATTTATGGTTAAGTTGCAAATTCAAGTTTATTGGCATTACTTATAAATTATATTTTCATACAAATACTCTAGCTTTTATGTCTTTAGTGATTGTTAATAAATGTGCTTATTTCATTTGGTTATTATAAAATGGTTGTTTATGCAATCAGGTCGCACTATGTGTAAAGGTTGGGATGAAGCACTCCATGAAATTGGTAGATTGTCATCTGAAACATTTCTCTCAACACATAAAGTAGAAATATTACTTAAATCTCCCGAGGACCTGCCAGTTTTGGCCATCGCAGGTGTCGAGGATGCACTTGTTTCTCCAAAATTTTCTCAAGTTATGGCTTCAAAGCTTGTAAATTCTGTAAGTATTATGTTTCTCTGCAGTTTCTTTGTACATCCTCTAGCATTCATATTAATAATAAAATTAAAAAAATATATGAAAGTTCGATACTAATAGACATAATGTAGGGCTGTAAGATTATAGTGAATTCCCATTTTTTATCTGACCTCTACTCAAAACATATCAAGTTTTAGGCTATTGAATTATAGAAGGTTCACATTGACGGACGTCTTAATCAGCATTTGAGCCAGTTTTGCTGTTTAAATTGGATATAGTAACATACCTTCCTTAGTATAACTAGTAGTTTTGAACTATGCTTTCATATAGATGCAGGACCATCCTCAAGTTTGTTCTGATAATACAATTGACAAAGGGGTTTGTTTTTGCTGTTGTAATTAGAAAGTACAAAGTTAATGTAGCAGCTATTTGATTGATGTAATCTGTCATTTTTTATTGTACAAATTAGTTGCAGTCTCATCAGAATGCGGTCATCTTCCACATGAGGAATGTCCAAAGGCATTACTTGCAGCTCTATTACCCTCTATTTCAAAACTCATATCATTGACGATCCATCAACATAGAATGCAAAGACATTAATTTTCGCAAATGATTAATCTAAGGGAGCCTCCTAGGTCTTTGTAACAATGGCATTAAGTGGATGCGCTCACTCAAAGAGATCATCCGCATGCATATCATTGAAAATTTATTTTGATCCCCTTACCTTCAAATAAGGGTGATGATTTTCTTCCTTAGATAGATAAATCATAACTGTGTAAAATAACTTATCCAAAAATAATGGACGATGTGCTGTTTTGCGACCTCAGTTGTAATCTATAATCTAACACTGAAGGTTTGTGCTAAGGGTATTGTTTGAAAAAGTTTATATGTAAACTAGGATAATGGTTTTATTTTTAATGTTCATCTTAATATTTTAATTTCGCTCTGAATACTTATACTGGCAGTTTTGTTTTGTTCGGCCTTGTTTTAGTTGCTCCCATCTTTGTTAAATTGATAATATTTTTACCGAGTAAAATTCTTTTTCGAACATAAGCTGTGTTTTAGGTAGACCCCAACTAGTTGTATTGCACAATGAGAAATTACAACCGATACTAGATTTTACCTCTAGCATCATCCGCCACCTATATCATCTATTATATCCATAAATGATACTAGTAAGTCCCTTACTGCATTAAACAGCCTGAATCTATTAACACTTTATGGAGTTGTTTCTTTCTCTCTGTATGTGTTTGATGTGCATAGAGTGCCCTTCATGATCTCAGCTTTACTTCTATCAGCAATGCCTAACACCCCCAGGACATCTTTGAGATTACCTTGCTGTCTCACCACTTTGTTATTGCACAAAATCATTTGCCAAATCTCATACGCATTAATTATGATGATTTTTGTTACTTTCTTATGTTGCAATTTTTAACGTAAGAGGTAATATAAATTTCCTTTTACAATTTATCCCCTACATTTTAAATCATTGCTCTTTAAGGAATGACTATTGTGGCATGTGCCTATACAAGAACATCTAAAACTCATGGTAGTTGTAGATATAAAAGAAGATTAGTAAAACAACATAAAAAAAACTATAATACTGATCATACAATTGTATGTAGTCCAACAAAAAAGGCAAAACCCAGATTCCAATACTATTTTCTCCTAAATAAACTAAGAAGAATAATCAGAATTAATATAACTAACATATCAATGTAGTATTATTCATAATTAGAATCCCACAGCATTTTTTAAGTTTCTAAACCAAATCTGCACTTTGGACAACTATTTGCCCTTGCGAACCAACTATGCAAACATCGACTATGAAATTGGTATTTGCAAGGCATCGTAGTAAGCACGACATTTTCACCAAAGTTTCTCTGACAACAAGGACATTCCAATGTATTCTCATTTCCCCCTTTTCCATATTTATATTGTTCTAACGTGGTAATTGTCGTAAATTGTGGTTGTTGCATAAGATGTTTCTTTCTTTTGTTTTCGCAACTTCGAGTGTCGGGAGTAATAACCAATTCTCTGTACCTAATGGGTTTAGACTGCGACATGTACTGTAACAACCCATCCTCTACCCGTCAAGCTATGTGTTTCCACTTGGATACGAAGATCACAAGTTCGTTAACTTTTGTTTAATTCCCAAAATGATTCTATAACATTGAAGGTACCTCAAGAAAATAGAATATATTGCAAATTTCTTTGATCAAAATCGAGTAACATCCAGTTATCATCTTATTTCAAAGACTATGGCAAGGAATGAATGGAATCCAAGGACCAGTATTATCCGACACAAAATTTTACTTAAAGAGCCGGGCATAATATGTTCTTCCTGAGCAAAGAAAAGGCAAACCTTCTTGTTCTATTAAAATATATATCACAAGATTTTCAAACACAAAACTAGCAACATATCTATACAATTACAATTACATAATATATCAAATAATGACACTCATCCCAACTTGAATCTTAAAAATAATGCGTTTGCACGCGCTAGCGCGTGCCACATTGCACATTGAATAATAATAAAGGAGGTGAGTAAATACAACTGAATCTATTAAAATAGATGCAGAGGGAGTCGTGGGGCAAAGAGAACTTCCAATGGGGTTGCTATGGACATGGTAACACCGTAACTCCGGGGTGTCATATCAACTGGCATAACAGATGGAGTTGTCATCTCAAATCCATGAATTAAACGAGCTAATGTTAACTGCATGACTTGAAGAACAAATGAGATTCCGGGACACGACCACCTGCCTGACCCAAATGGAATTAGCTCAAAAAATTTCCCCCTAAGGTTGACATCCGCATGGGTTGTGAGAAACCTCTCGGGGCAATACTCCAAAGGGTCCGGCCATACACGTGGGTCCCGCTGTATCATCCAGGCATTGATCATCACTCGTGTGCCAGCTGGAACATGTTATCCACCTATGGTACAATCTTCCATATCCTCGTGTGGTACTAAGAGAGGAGAAGCAAGACACAACCTCATTGATTCCTTCACAATGGCCTGAAAGTAGTGCAATTTCGTTAGATCGGATTCCTCCACGAATCTTTCCTTTCGTACATGGACTTCAATTTTGTCGCGTGCCTTTTTTAACATGTTAGGATTGTTCATTAGCAAGGAGAGAATCCACGAAAGAGTAACGGTGGTGGTGTCAGTGCCACCAAGGAACATAGCCTGCATAAAGAGAGTTGAAAACTTGAAGTTATCATCATCATCACCACCAAAAAAAAATCTCAAAATTATTGCAGACGTTTATATGCTCATATATATGAAATATCAGATTGAGAAATATATCGACGGTACAAAAATACGTGTAAACCGTTTTTTTCAGATGGAAATTGTTTTTTTCTTAACGGTCAGTTGAAAATTGTTGGCGCACATAAATAGTTCCCTACTAATATATATATATATATATATATATATATATATACTTTAGAAAACGGGTTTGGTTAATTACCAAGACAGCTGCTTTTATGATTGTATCAGGATCATAATCAGAAAACTCGGTCTTAAGATGACTTGTCAAGTTGAACTTTAATGTAGCTAGAAGAGTATCTTCTTCTTCTCTCTTAAGATGACTTGGTTTTGTTTCTAAGGTGGAGATGCCAAAAATTGACTTTGGAACAAAACAATGCCACTATCTTCCAAGAAGAGAAAGGGACACCGGACACTATTTTGATTATCTTAGACTGTGGACAAATATGGTGGGTTTGATCACACATGCTGAATCTTTTAGATGAGATTATTGTGGATGCTCTTAAGGCGCCGAGTTTCTCACTCCGGGTTCCAAGAAGAGAAAAAGGCACTAACCTTCATGTTATGATAGTAGTCGGTATTGGTGTATCACGGGAAATATAGGGCGTTATACGTAAGATTCAATTTTGTCTATCTTGTGGTGTAGATTAGCTGACTCTCTTTAATTGTTTTGTCATGATTATTATAATCTGGATCCTTCGCATTTTGAGTTTCCAGGATTTAGTTATTCGTTGGTGATGTATTTATGTACTTGATAAGTGTTTTTGGAACTGTATACTAAGAGAACTTATAGCATCCACAACAGCCTCTATATAATAGGGAGTACTTTTGAGGAGTTTCAACCCAACTTTGATGTTATAGATGTAGCAGACTACCTACAAAAAGGAGCCACATCACATAATTAACTACCTAAACCACTTCAAATTAGTTAAGTTTAAAAATAAGAGGCAAAAAATAACCTTTTTGTTTACTTTAAACCTCTAAAGAAACTTTACACGTAATATAAGAGTCCTACGCGGCTCACCAAATATTTCTCTAGACTCCCCATACCTGAGGAGAGAGAAAGAGAAAAATAGGGATAGGAAGTCTCATAGGGAGTCTATAAAAGCCATTTTAATACTTTTTGCCTCCTTAAAATAAGTTTAGGGAGGCTGCTGTGGATGCTCTTAGGTGCACACATGCCTGTCCTTTTTCTTCTCCAGTGTCCAAAACATTATTACCTTATCTCAAAAAAAAAATTTGTCAATCCGATTCTCAATAGAACCTTTTTTTATATATAAACACTGACACTTTTATTTTTAACAACTCAAATTTTCATTATCCGTTACATGACGAGGCTCTGAAATATCACTAAACAAAGAAAATCATAAGAAAGAAGACACCACATCTAACCACGTAGAAAAGGGTTCAGTAGCTAGCCGGATCCTCACGCATTCCCATTCATTAGCAGTAGGATCAGCTGAACAATTACCTTCACGATAGATAGCCTGCCACTTAAAGTTATGTGTTTGTTCATTGTTGTAACAGATTCTCTGTTGGACTCATTACAGAAATTTTAAAAACCTTGAAAACGGGTTTATACTTTATATATATGTTTGCAAGAAAAAAAAAAACAAAAACAAATTATGCATGCGTTAGAATAAAGAGAATTGTGGGAAGATGCTCTTTAACCTAGACAATAAGACAGAGAGAAGAGTTGAAAATACCCCACAAAAAAAAAAAAAAAAACGGAGTTTATAATTAAATAGAGGAATCTTTCATTAGTAAAGATTATTGACTTCAGGTAATTGAACTAATTGTATGTCTGTCATCTCTCCCTATAATTAAAGGCATTTCTCAAGCTAGAGAAAAGTTTGAAGTTTGCTAAGCGAACTTTAACTTGCAAGATCCAAACATTTCTGGCCAACATTTGTTTTTTGAAGAAAAATTTATTTAGCCAAACCAACAAACTACAACAGGTTCTGGACTGAGCTATAAGCTCAATCGGGCATAGTACTAGAGTCATAAAAAACATTAGAAGCTCACCCCTTTATCAGCAGCAATCTCACGGGCAACAAAATTGCAAGTCCTACAAACATGCATGGCGTGATGCCCTAGTGAACGCCAAACAAATCTTCCTTAGCATTTTTAGTTCAGACCTCGGATATATGTTCTTTACATCTTAATATAGTTACACGCCAAGTTTGGCTAAAAACGGAATTGGTTAAGGGGGCAAGAAGTGTCAGTATGCTTAGTCGATTTCAACTTTTTATATTTCCTTTTGGAAACTAGCTATTTACTTAATAGCTATATTAATGAGGAACCTTGATCCAAACCTCCCCATGACAAAGTATGCTTCATAGCTTGGTTATCTTGGACCTCGGCTCATGGGCTATCCACAAGGGCTATTCATGAGTTCTCCTTGGCCTAGGAAGGGCCAGGAGACATTGCCTTGCAATGGGGCCGCATTCCCAGATAGGGCTTCATAGGGCGCCGCTATACTCCACGAGCCAATCGAGATGCACCACCCCTTATAGATGGACTATGTAACTAGTCTAGGGTCGTCGCCCCTTTATATATATTATATATCTGGAACCCGACGAATTGAGCTATCCTGATCCACTACATGACAGGTGTGTTATCCGTATCTCGTGTCCAGTCACGAAAGATTACATTGTAGGAATTATTGAGGGAACCTTCAGTGGTACCGCCAATACCGAATACCTATTCGATGATTCCTCACGAGTATCCAAGATTATTCGGATGTCACTCTAGCATCCGTGGCTCTATTCTACTTGCGTCAGTGGGCCAGTGAAAAAGACTTGTTCATGCCGCCACACGTGCATGTATGCCGCACGACCACATATTCTGCTGTGCTCCAGGCACGGTAGTATCTGTCCCGAGCCAAGCCGGGACAGTTGGTATCAGATCAAGGCTAGTTTGGCCTTGGCTTGTCAAAGTGAATCTGGTAGGTTGAAAGGAATACCTACTTGATAGTTGTTATCCTCAGAGCCGATGTTGTGCATGACATATGATTCAAGCACCGTTGTGAACGCTTGTAGAGTGGGTTGCCAACATGCCAGTTAATACTGGGAGCGTGACGAATGCTCCATATCCGAGAGTGAGATTGCTCAAGTTAAGTGTGCTTTAATCATTTACACTAAGAGGAAGGATGGATATTTGAGTTGGACACGGTGACCTATATCGTTAGTTGTCACAAGAAGGTTGGTTAGTATAGCAGGTGCTCTATGAAGTATAGTAGTAGGGCGATCTAGTTGGTCGCAATTTGCATTTGACCCACCTACGCACTGCGAAGTATAGTAACTGTTAAGATCAAGGATAATGCTCATCTCAGCAGAGATCGATATGGTCAGCGTTATATGCCAAGTATTTACGTGTGGAAGCCGCGAAGCTTGGTTAGGTTAGAATTCCCTAGTATTTACAAAAGATTGAAGAATCCTGGTTTGATACTCATTTAGATTGTCCTGAGTTAGACACAGGTACGTTCCGGAGTTGAACTTTATGATCCAAAAATGAAGCGGCAAGAATAGAAGATGAAGACATGGTTGGAGTCCCAAGTTTGTAAATAGTTATTTAAGTAAGTATTGACATTGAGGGTAGAGTTTCTCTTGGTTATACAAAGACATGGTGTGAAGACCAATGTAGATTTAGTTAAAAGAGCAGTCATACAATTTTTGAGCGCGGCACGTGTTCCATAGCAGATGGTGAGAGTTTACCCCGGGTTATTAGCAGACTTGCTTTACTGGTATAAAGTTGAGATTCACAGATTATTAAACTCTTGAGCACCAAAGGCATTGTGTGACTCGAAGAAAGAGCGTACCGGTGTGACTCAGGACAGAGCACACCGCGTTAATAAAATTATAACTCATCAAGTTATCCAATGGAGGCGCAAAGTTTGTCAGTGAAGAAGGTATTTTACAGCAGGATGCAACGCATTTTAGAGGACGCAAAGCAAGAAGCACCTCCCATATATATATCAGAAGGCTAAAGGCCACGGGACAATATCCAAAAATAAAGGCAGCCTTTAGAGTTTGAATGAAGCTTCAGTCACAGACGCATTCCAGTTTGAAAGGCCAAAGATCAAGGTTCAGTCGTCAAGAGCACAGTTGTCACCATCGAGACTAGTAGCTTGGTTCAGTATCCACCAGTCTAAAAGAATGTGCAGTACTCTAAGCTGGGTGCAGGAAAGTACTAGTTTCAAGAAGATGTAGAAGATTGAATCCTTGCAAAGCTGTTTTGAAGGGAAATTTTGACGAGGATGATTATTTTAAGTGCGGTAGATGTGACGGCCTAACGATTGTCGAGAAAATCTACCTGAGCATCTTGAGTCCTGAATTTTTACATATGTTCTTTATATCTTAATATAGCTACACGCAAAGTTTTGTTAAAAACAGAATTGGTTAAGGGGAAGAGAAATGCCAGTGCGCTTCATCTCCACTTTTGATGTTTCCTTTTAGAAATTGCTAGCTATTTACTTAGTAGCTATATTAAGGAAGAAACTTCGTCGAAACCTCCCCATGACAAAGTAAGCATTATAGCTTAGTCATCTTGGACCCCGGCTCATAGGTTATCCACAAGGGATGTTCATGAGTTCTCCATGGCTTAAGAAGGGCAAGGAGACATTGCCTTGCAATGCATGCCTCTTTCCCAGATAGGGCTTCATTGGGCGCCACTGCGCCACACGAGCCAACCGAGACGCACCGCCCCTTAGAGATGGACTATGTAACTAGTCCAGGCTCATCGCCCCTTAGATGGTCTGCTACAGGAAAGGTGTGTTATCCGTACCTCATACCCAATCGCGAGAGATTACACTGTAGGGATTATTGAGGAAACCTTCAACGTTGCCACCTATACCGAATATCTATTTAATGATCCCCCACTACTAACCCCATTGTCCCTCAATAAGTAAGGAAACTTATCCTCAAAGAAATCATCACCATTTAAATCTACTTTAGGGATCATTGCTAGTTTATTCATATGTTTACTAACTTCTTATTAACATGACATAGTCTAGAGTACCAAATATTAAAGGAAGACAACAAGTAAGCAGAAGAAGATTAATTTATTTTAATACTCATCTTGAACATTCCATTACAAGCAAAACCCTTTCCTACAAAAGCCCCACCCTTAGTCAAAATCTACTGATTAGACCCAATGGTCTGCTGAAATCCTGCCTTGTTGAGAAGATAGCCAGAAACAACCTTTTTCATCATTTCAGGAGTATGCATCACATCCTTCAGAGTTACTGTCTCTCCGGAGGTTAATACCAGTTCAACATCACCAGTGCCTAACACTTTAGCATAATGGGAATCCCCAAGAAGCACCTTCTGGTCTTCTGTCTCCTTGTAGGTCTTAATCCAATTGCGTTCATAGCATACATGCCTAGAAGCGCCCGAATCAGCCCACCACCCGTCAGTTCCACCGACCATGTTAATCTCTGTGATCATAGCCACTAAGGGCTTTTCAGTAACGTTACCCTGATCAGCAGGTTTGCGGTTCTGACAATTTCTAGATATGAGTCCAGGCTTTTTACAGTTGAAACACATAATAAAACCTGTTCAGTTATATGGTGGGGTTTGTTGGTTCGTTCCTTCATTAGGATTCTGGTATCCATATTTCTGACGGTTATTCGGATTGCTACCATTAGGACGATTGTTACGATTACCACCATTCTAAGCCTTGAAAAGTTTCCCCTTAGGTTTCAGATGGACTTTCCCTTTACTTGAACCAAAAGGATTTCCTCTTTTAGGTCTCATTTTCTAGATTCTTCTTCAACCCTCAGACGAGTAATCAAGTTCTCCATTGTTAGTTCCTTTGACTTGTGTCTGAGTTGCAGTAATTAGTTTGTTCAGCAACACAGACAACTAGCAGTAAGTACAGGCAACAGTTTTAGTAGTAAGAAAGGGTAATTTGATCTCTGGCAAATAGTAGCAAGAGAAGGCAACTTTTATATAGTAGCAATAAACAAAACAGCACCGGTAATAGCGCCTGTAAAAAATAACAAAGAGAGACAGTGGAATAATAGCTCAAGGCGTGGAACGCACTCTCTTTAAAGAGTATTTCGACCTACCTCGGGTAAGGTAATGAAGGTCTAATCTCTTCTAGGATACAACGAACGTAACGTATACAGTAGCTTCAGTTATCCAGGAAGTCAACGTAATGATTAAGTATGCACCCCTTAGGAAACCGTACAATGTAGAGAGAGAGAGAGTTTTAACACATGGAAGAGAGTGGTATTCTGTGCGGTTTTAGAAGGTGGTAAAGAGTTATATTTATAGAGAGAGGTTGCCTAACTTCTCTCTCTCTATTCAAACGTGTGAGACGTGTCCCTGAGGATTTGGTCTCCTATAGGAGTGGAGAGAACAAAGTGAGAGAGTGTGCGTGAAAGAGTATATAGTTGCGTGAGTGTGTGAGGGACACGTGTCCCTGAGGTTGCATAAAATCCCCTCACACACTCACGCAACTATACACTCTCTTTATGTCACATGTTATTCACATATCACATGGGTACTACCTTATATATTTAGTTCCCCTATTGTTTATAAACAATGCGGGACTAAACTTTAGGCTATAGTTTAGGAGTCACATAAAATAGATGACCAAGAGGTCATGGGTTCAAGGCTCAAAATAAGGTACAAGTTTTGAAAAATTCCAACAATCCTCCACTTTTAAAAAACTTCCAAAAAAAAATATAGATGAATGAAAAGAGAAACGAGAGTACGGTTTCGATATATAGAGATGTACATAAATAAAGGTATCCTTAGACTTAATCCTTTACGTAGCAGACAATCTTCGACGTATAAGAATAATAAGTGATCAGAGTCTCGAACTCATTATTCACTTTTATACAGTAAAGAAAACTACATACAACCCTACCAGGTGCAATATCTAAATGCCAGCATTATTCGGCCATGTGCTTAATCCCAGTATAGGTGAAGGCTTTAGAGAATTTGGCTTAATTCTCATAGGAAGCGGCCACACTTTCACAATCATCTTGGTGAGCCTATTAAGAGTGTTCTTGTAGCTAGACACCCCACTGAAGAATGAGATATAGAACTTATTAAGAGTTTAATAAGCACAGCCTTACAGTCACTCCAAGATATCATGCATATATACAATATGTACAATGAGATTAACTCTGGAGTGATAAACTCCTAGTTGCATGATTCTATATCACAATGATTTGATTTTCCCATTGAAACAATTTCTTGGGATCTCCAGTCATTTAGGTTGGGTTCCCACCACTTGTGATTCTATCATTGGCTTTAGTCCCATCCCTAAGGATGTACTCCAAACTTTGCCATGTGATAGTCCTATCGTCAAAGGATCAACCAAGTTGTTTGTCGATCTTATAATATCCATAGTAACTGTACTATTTGAGTGGATCAGAATCGACGGTATAGGTCTACTCCATAAAGGAATATAAGACAAGAGGTATTTCAACCAACTTGCCTCCTCACTAGCTGCAGCTAGTGCTACTAACTCAGACTCCATAGTCCACAGAGCTAGAATCGTCTGTTTCTTGGACCTCCAAGAAACCGACCCTCCAGCTATACTAAACATGTATTCGTTGGTGACTTTGGAATCATCCGAAAATGAGTTCTAATCTGCATCGCTAAATCCATCAAGGACCGCAGGAACTTTTAATAGTCTAAACCCAAGTTCATAGTCCTTTTCAGGTACCGTATAACTCGATCAATAGCACCCCAGTGCGCCAAACTTGGTTTACTTGTGAATCTACATAGAACCCCTACAGCATAAGCAATATATCGGGTCTAGTACAGTCCATAGCGTGGCGAAAGCTACTAATAATACTTGCATATTCTTTCTGTCTAACAGCCTCCCCCAAGTTCGTTAAAAATTTAACTTGTAGATCACTAGGAGTACAAGCAGGTCTACGGTCAAAATATTTGTACTTCTTCAAGATCTTCTTAGTGTAATGAGATTGATCAAGAGTAATACCAGTGTCTGTGAGTGTGATTTTCATGCCAAAAATTACACTAGCCTCACCTAGATCCTTCATATCAAAATTATATTAAGCATGTTTTTGGCTTCTAAAAAGATATCAATTATAGAACCAAATTATGAGTATAGACAAATCATAATTAAAATGCTTAGCAATCTTTAAACATTTAACTCTACAAAGTTATGGGTCTGTATCATGAGAATTAACAGCTTTAGAAAATTTTTACTTGAGGTACATTAGGGGTAGAAATCGTAGATGGTTGAGAACCCCCACTACTACCCCCACTGTCCCTCAGTAAGTAGGAAAACTTATCCTCAAAGAAATCAACATCATTTAAATCTACTTTAGAGTTCATGGCAAGTTTACTCATATATGTACTAACTTCTTATTAACATGACATAGTCTAGAGTGCCAAATATTAAAAGAAGACAAAAAGTAAGCAAAAGTAGATTAATTCATTTCAATACTCATCTTGAACATTCCATTACAAGCAAAACCCTTTCCCACAAAAACCCCACCCTTAGTCAAAATGTACTGATCAGACCAATGGTCTGCTAAAATCCTGCCTTGTTGAGAAGATAGCCAGAAATAAGATTTTTTCTTATTTCAGGAGTATGCATCACATCCTTCAGAGTCACTATCCTTCCAGAGGTAAATACAAGTTCAACATCTCCAGTGCCTAACACTTTGGTGTAATGGGAATCCCCAAGTAGCACCTTCTGGCCTACAGTCTCCATGTAGGTCTTGAACCAATTGCGTTTATAGCATACATGCCTAGAAGCACCCGAATCAGCCCACCACCCGTCGGTTCCACCGACCATGTTGATCTCTGTGATCATAGCCACTAAGGGTTCTTCAGTAACGTTAGCCTGATCAACAGGTTTGCGGTTCTGGCAGTTTTTAGATATGTGTTCAAGCTTTTTACAGTTGAAATACATAATAGAACCTGTTCCGTTATATGGTAGGGATTGTTGGTTCGTTCCTTCATTAAGATTCTAGTATCCATAATTCTGGCGGTTATTCAGATTACTACCATTAGGACAGTTGTTCCGATTACCACCATTCTTAGCCTTGAAAGGTTTCCCCTTAGGTTTCATATGGACCTTCCCTTTAGCTTGAACCGAAAGGATTTCCTCTTTTAGGTCTTTTTTTCTAGATTCTTTCTCAACCCTCAGACGAGTAATCAAGTTCTCCATGGTTAGTTCTTTTGACTTGTGTCGCAGGATATTTTTAAAGTCTTTCCAATTTGGCGGTAATTTGCCAATCATCACGGCAACCTGAAATTGTTCATCAAGAGGTATCCCTTTGGACACGATCTCATATGCAATTCGTTGTAACTCATGTGATTGCGAAATTACCGACTTATCGTTGACCATATTGAACTTGAGATATCGGCTTACGGAAAAAATTTTAGGGCCTGCCTCTTCCGCATCATACTTCTTCTGTAATACATCCCAAACGGCTTTTGTAGTTTCGGACTGTAGATAGTAATTGTACATTTCATCCTCTAAACCATTCAGAATGAAGTTACGGCATTTGAAGTCTGCCTCAATCCAGTTTGAAAGTCTCTAAGGTTTTATCATATTCGCTTAGAATAAGATCCGGGTCTACCGCAGGTACGGGAACAGGATGTTCAACATAGCATTCTTGTTCCAGAACATACGTAACTTCCTTAAGTATAATATAGAAGAAAATTTTGTTCTTCCACCTCTTGAAGTTGAGACCATCAAACGTAGAAGGTTTGTTGGAATCAAACTTCAAGCACTTCTGAGGTAAGAGCCATATTACAGGAAATAAAATACTCTTTAAAATTGTAAAACTATTATCTTATGAACCTGTTATGCGCTTTCCCAGAACTGTAGGAAAAAGAACAATAGCACAACTGTGGTAATCAGCTCTATGAATTTTGGTAACAACAGCAGCACATAAATAGGCAATAACAGCAACTGAGTTACAGGCAGCAGCAGTTGGAAATGTAAAACAGGTAGCAGTAGCAACTGAGTTACAGGCAACCGTAGTTGAGACATAAAACTGGCAGCAGTTGCAACTGATTTATAGGCAACAGTAGTTAAAATGTAAACAGGCAGCAGTGAGACTGCAGTAGTATAACAGCAGCAACAAAAGACAGCTTGGGTAAACTTTGGCAAACATCAATGTTTTAGCACAAGAATAACATGCAGGTTCAGCAGCAAAAACAGTGATAAGTAGCGCAAGTTCAGGCAGCAAGAGTAATTGAGTAAGGCGGGTTTCAGCTCCGACGAACAGCAAGTATTTGCACAAGAATAACAGGCAGTAACAACTGATTGTAGTTTTAGTAGCAACAGGTACTCCGGTAATAAGTAACAGCAGCTCCGACAGTGAAAGAACTTAGTTCTGGTTTGGTAAACTCCGGCAATTACTCTGATTTGTAGGAAGCAGTTTTTACAGCAGTTTTGAATATGAGTTGCAGGAAGTAGTTTGTTCAGCAACGCAGGCAACTAGCAGTAAGTATAGGCAGCAGTTTCAGTAGCAAGAATGGGTAACTTGATCTCCGGAAAATAGCAGCAAGAGAAGGCAGTTTCGGTACAGTAGCAAGAAACGAAACAACACCGGTTACAGTGCTTGTAACAAATAACAAAGAGAGACAACGGAACAATAGCTCGAGGTGTGGGTCGCATTCTCTTTAAAGCGTATTTTGACCTACCTCGGGTAAGGTAATGAAGGTCTGATCTCTTCCAGGATACAACGAGCGTAACGTATGCAGTAGCTTCAGTTATCCCAGAAGTCTACGTAAAGATTAAGTATGCACCTCTCAGGTAACCGTACAATTTAGAGAGAGAGAGAGAGAGAGATTTAATACAGAGAGGAGAATGGTATTCTGTGTGTTTTTAGAAGTTGGTAAAGAGTTGTATTTAAAGAGAGAGGTTGCCTAACGGCTCTCTCTCTATTAAAACATCTAGGACGTGTCCCTGAGGATTAGGTCTCCTATAATAGTGGGAGAGAACAAAGTGAAGACCGAGACTAAGTAATTCTACCAAGCCCAAGCCCAATGAACTTTTGTTAAAAAGATTAGGGTAAGACAAGCCGAAGCCCAAGCCCAAAGGGCCCCTAAGGCCTCCAGAGCTAGAAGAGTCAATTGCCCAAGTCTGAGTCTGAGTCCGAGTCCAAGTCCAGCCTACCGGGCCGCCTGAAAGAGGTCCAAGTGTGTATAAGGTATAAAATCCCCTCAGAAACTTACACAGCTATACACTCTCTCTATGTCACACGTTACACACATGTCACATGTGTACTACCTTATATATTTAGTTCCTCAATTGTTTATAAATAATGTGGGACCAAACTTTAGGCTATAGTTTATGAGTCACATAAAATAGATGACCAAGAAGTCATAGGTTCAAGGCTCAAAATGAGGTACAAGTTTTGAAAAATTCTAACATTATTATAATCTGGATCCTTCGTATTTTGAGTTTCCATGATTTAGTTATTCGTTGGTGATGTATTTATGTACCTATTAAAGGTTTTTGGAACTGTGTATTAGGAGAACTTAGGTGCACGTATGCCTATCTTTTTTCTTCTCCAGTGTCCAAAACATTATTACCTTATTTCAACAAAAAATTCTACCTTTCCCAGGAACAAAAAGAAGAAAAAAATAAATTTCAATTAGTGTCAATCCGATTCTCAATAGAACCTTTTTTTATATATAAACACCGGCACTTTTATTTTTATTAGCTCAAGTTTTCATTATCCGTTACATGACAAGGCTCTGAAATATCACTAAACAAAGAAAATCATAAGAAAGAAGACACCACATCTAACCACGTAGAAAAGGGCTCAGCAGCTAGCCGGATCCTCACGCATTCCCCTTCGTTACCAGTAAGATCAGCTGAACAATTACCATCACGATAGATAGCCTACCACTCAAAGTTATGTGTTTGTTCATTGTTGTAACAGATTCTCTGCTGGACTCATTACAAAAATTTTAAAAACCATGAAAACGAGTTTATACTTTATATATATGTTTGCAATAAAAACAAAAACAAAACCAAATTATGCATATGTTAGAATAAAGAGAATTGCAGGAAGATGCACTTTAACCTAGACAATTAGACAGAGAGAAGAGTTGAAAATACCCCACAAAAATAAATAAAAATCAAATTTTATAATTAAATAGTGGAATCTTTCATTAGTAGAGATTATTGACTTCAGGCAATTGAACTAATTGTATGTCTGTCATCTCTCCCTATAATTAAAGGCAATTCTCAAGCTAGAGAAAAGTTTGAAGTTTGCTAAGCTAGCTTTAACTTGCAAGATCCAAACATTTCTGGCCAACATTTGTTTTTTGAAGAAAAATTTATTTAGCCAAACCAACAAACTACAACAGGTTCTGGACTGAGCTATAATCTCAATCGGGCATAGTACTAGAGTCATAAAAGGCATTAGAAGCCCACCCTTTGATTAGCAGTAATCTCACGGGCAGCAAAATTGCAAGTCCTAGAAACATAATAAAACGGAATGGTTACTACAAACATGCATGACGTGATGCCCTAGCGAACGCCAAACAAATCTTCCTGAGCATTTTGAGTTCTGACCTTGGATATATGTTCTTTTTATCTTAATATAGCTACACGCCAAGTTTTGCTAATAATGGAATTTGTTAAGGGGACGAGAAGTGTCAGTACGCTTCGTCGATCTCAACTTTTGATATTTCCTTTTGAAAACTAGCTATTTACTTAATAGCTATATTAAGGAGGAACCTTGGTCCAAACCTCCCCATGACAAAGTAAGCTTCATAGCTTGGTCATCTTGGACCTCGGCTCATGGGCTATCCACAAGGGCTATTCATGAGTTCTCCTTGGCCTAGGATGGGCCAAGGGACATTGCCTTGCAATGCGGGCCGCATTCCCAGATAGGGCTTCATAGGGCGCCGCTATACCCCTCGAGCCAACCGAGATGCACCACCCCTTATAGATGGACTATGAAACTTGCCTAGGGTCGTCTCCCCTTTATATATATCATATATCTGGAACCCGGCGTTTTGAGATATCCTGATCCGCTACATGACATGTGTGCTATCCGTATCTCGTGCCCAGTCACAAGAGATTACTTGGCATAAATTATTGTGGGAACCTTCAGCGTTGCCGCTAATACGAAATACCTATTCGATGATTCCTCATGAGTATCCAGGACTATTCGGATGTCACTCCAGCATCTGTGGCTCTATTCCACTTGCGCCACCGGGCCAATAAAAAAGACATGTTCATGCCGCCGCACGAACATGTATGCCGTACGGCTACATATTTTGCTGTGCTCCAAGCATAGTGCCTACCCCGAGCTGGGCCGGGATAGTAGGTATCAGAGCTAGGCTAGTTTTGTCTTGGCTTGTCAAAGCGTGTCTGGTTGGTTGAAAGGAATACCTACTTGACAGTTGTTATCTTCAGAGCCGATGTTGCTCATGAGATAAGATTCAAGCACCGTTGTGAACGGTTGTAGAGCGGGTTGCCAACATGCCAGTTAATACTGGGAGTGTGAAGAATGCCCCATATCTGAAAGAGAGATTGCTCGAGTTAAGTGTGCTTTAAACATTGATGCTAAGAGGAAGGATGGATATTTGAGTTGCACACGGTGACCTATATTGTTAGTTGTCACAAGAAGGTTGGTCAGTATAGCAGGTGCTCTATAAAGTATAGTAGTAGGGAATTCTAGCTAGTTGTAATTTGCATTCGGCCTACCTACACACTACGAAGTATAGTAGCACTTAAGATCAAGGATGATGCCCATCCCCGCAAAGATCGATATGGTCAGTGTTATATGCCAAGTACTTACGCGTGGAAGCCGCGAAGCTTGGTTAGGTTAGAATTCCCTAGTATTTACCGTAGATTAAAGAATCCAGGTTTGATACTCATTTTGATTGTCCTGAGTTGGACACAGGTACATTCTGGAGTTGAACATTATGATCCAAAAATGAAGCGACAAGAAGTTGAAGATGAAGACATGGTTTGAGTCCCAAGTTTGCAAATAGTGATTTAAGTAAGTATTGACATTGAGGGTAGAGTTTATCTTGGTTCTGCGAAGACATGGTGTGAAGACCTTTGTAGATTTAGTTGAAAGAGCAGTCATACAATTTTTGAGCGTGACACGTGTTCCGTAGCAGATGGCGAGTGCTTACACCGGGTTATTAGCAGACATGCTTCGCAGGTTTAAAGCTGAGATTCACAGATGATTAAACTTTCGAGCACCAAAGGCATTGTATGACTCGAAGGAAGAGCGCACCGGGGTGACTCATACCAGAGCGTACCGGTGTGACTCAAAACATAGTGCACCTTGTTAATAGAATTATAGCTCATTAGGCTATCCAAAGGAGGTGCCAAGTTTGTCAGGGGAGAAGTAATTTTACAGCAAGATCCAACGTATTTTAGAGGGTACAATGCAAGAAGCACCGCCAATATTTATATCAGAAGGCTAAAGGCCGCGGGACAGTATCCTAAAAAAAAGGCAGCCTTCAAAGTTTGAATGAAGCTCCTGTCACCGACGCATTACAGTTTAAAATGCCAAAGATCAAGGTTCAGATGTCAAGATCACAGTTGTCACCATCAAGACTAGTAGCTTGGTTCAGTGTCCACCAGCCGGAAGAATTTGCAGTACTATTAGCTGAGTGCGGGAGAGTGTTAGTTTCAAGAAGATGCAGAAGATTGAATCCTTGCAAAGCCGTTTTGAAGGGATATTTCGACGAGGGCGTCGAGATTATTTTAAGTGCGGTAGGGTGTGACGGCCTTGCGAGTGCCAAGCAAATCTACCTGAGCATCTTGAGTTCTGACTTTTTATATATGCTCTTTATATCTTAATATAGCAATACGCCAAGTTTTGTTGAAAACAGGATTGGCTAAGGGGGAGAAAAATGCCACTGCGCTTCATCTCCACTTTTGATGTTTCCTTTTGGAAATTACTAGCTATTTACTTAGTAGCTATATTAAGGAAAAAACTTGGTCGAGACCTCCCCATGACAAAGTAAGCATTATAGCTTGGTCATCTTGGACCCGGCTCATAGGTTATCCATAAGGGATTCTCATGAGTTCTCCTTGGCTTAAGAAGGGTCAGGAGACATTGCCTTGCAATGCAGGCCACTTTCCAAGATAGGGCTTCATTGGGCGCCGCTGCACCCCACGAGCCAACCAAGACGCACCGCCCCTTAGAGATGGACTATGTAACTAGTCCAGGCTCGTCGCCTCTATATATATATAGTATATTTCTAGAACCTGGCATATTGAGTTATTCTAATCTTCTACAGGAAAGGTGTGTTATCCGTACCTCATACCCAATCACGAGAGATTACATTGTAGGGATTATTGAGGGAACCTTCAACGTTGCCGCCAATACCAAATATTTATTTGCTGATCCCTCACGAGTATCCAAGATTATCCGGATGCCGCTCTAGCATCAGTGACTTTATTCCACTGGCATTACCGCGCCCATTGAAGAAGGCTTGTACTTGCCGGCCGTACGTACATGTACGCCGCACGACCTTATATTCTACTGTGCTCTGGACAATGTAGTCCATGCCCCAAACTAGGCCAGGATTATTGGTATCAGAGCTAGACAAGTTTGGTATAGGCTTGTCAGAGCAAGTCTGGTTGGTTGAACGGAATACCTACTTGACAGTTGCTATCTTCAGAACCAATGTTGCTAATGACATATGATCCAAGCATCGTTATGAACGTTTGTCGAGTGGTTTAAGTACATGCTAGTTGATATTGGGAGCGCGACGATGCTCTATATTCGAAAGTGAGATTGCTCGAGTTAAGTATGCTTTGGACAATGATGTTATGAGGAAGGATGAATATTTGAGTTGGATGCGGTGACATATATCGTTAGTTGTCTCAAGAAGGCTGATCAGTATAACAGATGCTCTATGAAGTATAGTAGTAGGGCAATCTAGTTGGTCTTAATTTGAATTTGACCTACCTGCGCACTGTAAAGTATAATAACAATTACGATCAAGGATGATGCCCATCTCAGCAGAGATTGATATGGTCAGTGTTATATGCCAAGTACTTGCGTGTGGAAGCCGCGAAGCTTGGTTAGGTTAGAATTCCCTAGTATTTACAGAAGATTGAAGAATTCGGGTTTGATACTCATTTTGATTGTCCTGAGTTGGACACAGGTATGTTCCGGAGTTGAACATTATGATCCAAAAATAAAGCCGCAAAAAGTAGAAGATGAAGACATGGTTTGAGTCCCAAGTTTGCAAATAGTGATTTTCATCTGTGTTGTCGTTAAGGGGTTTTTTATGGTTACGCGCCATGTACCGTGACCCCCCCCCCCCCCCCCAAAGGTGGGTTATCGCCTATCCGCAGTTGGTCAAGAAGGTCAAGTGATGCTTGTTCTCTAGCTCCATAGTTTAGTTTTAGGTTTATCGTCGTACGAGTGCTCTAGCCGAGTTGATTCTTTTTATTCTACAAGATGGTCCTGGATCATTTCAAGCTCACAGATTATAGGAGACTCACGTTTCGGAATAGTAGTAAGATACGTGGTTGTCGCAGAATAGAGTTGACCTACAGTCGGTTTTACGGGTTACCTCAAATATGATCTCAGATTGATTAATGCTGTAAAATAAAAGGTCCTCAGCAAAATTGGATGGTTTTCCCAATTCCTTATCACATGGTGGTTGGTGGTAGGGTCAGAGTTCCCGCGCTTGTTTTCCTTGATGGAGTGTCTTTAGAAGATCACCTCTGAATGACCGGTAAGAGTAGGCTACATTTGTAAAAGGTAGTTTAGAGACAAAGAATGGCAACACTTCTGCTGAAAGGATATCCAAAGGAGGAGCAAAGTTTGTCAGGGGAGAAGACGTTATACAGCAGGATACAACGCATTTTAGAGGGCGCAATGCTAATTGCGCCGCCAATATATATATATGAAGGCTAAAGGCCGCAGGACAGTATCCAGAAGAAAAGGCAGACTTCTAAGTTTAAATGAAGCTTTAGTCACCAACTCACTTCAGCTTGAAAGGCCAAAGATCAAGGTTCAGTTGTCAAGACCACAGCTGTCAGCATCGAGACTAGATATTTGGTTTAGTATCTGCCAGTCTAGAAGAATGTGCAGTACTATGAGCTGAGTATGGGAGAGTATTAGTTTCTTGAAGATGCAAAAGATTGAATCCTTGTAAAGCCGTGTTGGAGGGAAGTTTGGGCGCAACGTCAAAATTATTTTAAATGTGGGAGGGTCCGACGCCCTAGGAAACGCTGAACAAATTTTCCTGTGCATTTTGAGTCTTGACTTTGGATATATGTTCTTTATATCTTAATATAGTTGCACACCAATTTTTGTGGATAACAGAGTTGGTTAAGTGGGGTAAAAGTGCTAGTATGTTTTGTCTCAACTTTTGATATTTTTCTTTTAGAAACTAGCTATTTACTTAGTAGCTATATTAATGAGGAACCTTGGTCCAAACCTCTCCATGACAAAGTAAGATTTATAGCTTTGTCATCTTGGACCCCGGCTCATAGGTTATCCACAAGGGATGTTAATGAGTTCTCCTTGGCATTAGAAGGGACATGAGACATTGTCTTGCTGTGCGGGCCGCTTTCCTAGATAGGGCTTCATAGGGCAGCACTATGCCCCACGAGCAAGCCAAAACATACCGCCCCTTAAAGATGGACCATATAACATGATAGACACGTAATATTTACGTGTAAACCTCCTAAATATATATCTACATAGTCATTTATTAAATAAATGTGATATTATTAATGTTTTTGTTTGTATTTACAGAAATCGGACACATGATAAACAAGTCGCACATTTTTCTTGTTTTCAACAAAGAACAAGGGTGATTCACTCTAACAATGATTATCATTTGAAGTTGTCAACCAAAGGCCCGTGAAGGAGTATTGAAGAGGCGATCATCAAGTCATATGATTTTATGCATGGACCAAGGCATAGACTATGGAGTTTTAAAGCTTTTATATTTTGTGCATAATAGAAGGCATTGCTTAGGGGATTTCTCATTTATGTTGATATTTTGTAAACCCTCTTATACTCCATATATAGGAGGGGAATCCCACCCACGAGATAACATCTTGGAGAGTGTAATATCAAAGTTTAAAGCAATAAAGGTTATTCTTTCTCTATTTTTCTTGTCTTTTAATTTTATCGTAGTAATAGTAGTATGGCAATGACCAAAGGGATGAGTAGCTAATCTTCTTAACCAAGGCTAAAGGAAGCTCTACCCAATGTAGCCTTAGTATAGATTGTGTAGCTTAGTTAGAGTAATTACTTTCTTTTTATCCTGGAATATTGCATATTCGTATTCCTTTGACCTATGCTTGACCATAGCTAGGATTAGAAGGAGTAATGAATCTAAGTAGCAATCTTGTTTGACCATAACAAGATAGGTTAGGTCATGGGGAAGAGAACATAATCCATACTTATCAACCGGACCATGGTTGAGTAAGTTGGTTTATGGGTAGTTCTCAATCACTAAATCTCTTTTATCTTTTCATGTATTGCATATGCCCAACCAAGGATATGCGATACAGGAACATGTAATTTACTTTAATTATTTATGCTATCTCACGTTTATAAAGGGTAGAGTGGAATCTAAGCCATGGTTCTCACTCTGACTCATAAAACTCTTATTTTCAAGCATTTCTCTTTTCTTTACATGTAAACAGACAAAACGAATACGTTGTTATTGGATAAAATTAGTAACTCAATATAATTAGCACCACAAGTCTCTTGGGATACGACCCTGCTTACCCTTGTACTTAACGGTACACCATGCGCTTGCGGGTCTTTTAAGACATCGGTTTTATAATTGATCATGTTTTTTACGCCGTTGTCGGGGACTAGCGTGCAATTTATCTTTGAGTTGATATTTTTAGGCCAATTTTTCTTCTTTCTTCTTTCTTTTTGATTTTATTTGATCTCGAAACACTTGGTGCAAACAGTAAATATTGCTTAAGTACTTAGTGTATGAGGTGGTCGGTAATTGGTGCTATAGTTTTAACGATTGTGTTACTGTTCCTTCTTCTCTCTTAGATTATTATTATTTGGACAGGAACAGTAACAACACCTAATCTTGGTGGTATTAATTGGTTACTAACGAGCTTAATCTCCTCCATTATATGTACCCACTTTAATTTTTAACAAACTTTGGTTTATAACGAGTGGGTTCAACGTAACGGGATTTAGTTTCGATAATTTATTAAAATAAGCACGAGTTACTTTTGTCATAAAATTTGAACTTGAGCGCGAGCTTTGTTTTTTATTTTTGTACTTGAGCACGAACTGTTTGTGAGAAAACTGTTTTACTATTTGAACACGAAATGTTTTTAAGCACGAACTGTGGTGGTAACGTAACGAGCTTCAGTTTAACGAACTGTTTTATAGACCTCTTAATTCAAACTTTTTTGGTTTCCCCCAAACTATTTTTATCGCTTCAGCATGAATTGTCATTTTGTGGGCCTCTTAATTCGATTGATAACGAAATGTTGTTTTGTGGACCTCTTATGCATGAACTGTTTTAGTAATGTATAACTTAAGCAAGAGTTGCTTATGCTGAATACGACCGGAAAATCACGAACTGTTTGGTGGGCCTTGATTCGAACTTGAGTACGAGCGTTGGTAATTTTTTGAAGCATTTTACCGACCCCAAAAGGTTTAACGCGCTTGAGCAAGAGTTGCTTTTGCACGTTTTGCTTGAGTAAACTATATTTTTTTTAATGAAAAGTAAAAGAATGACATTTTGGCAATTTATGATAAGTTTTTGGCGCCGTTGCAATTTATGATAACGTGCAATTTATTTTTGAGTTAATATTTTTAAGCCAATTTTTCTTCTTTCTTTTTGATTTTATTTGATCTCGAAACACTTGGTGCAAACAGTAAATATTGTTTAAGTACTTAGTGTATGAGGTGGTCGGTGTGAGGGTTATTTATAATCCTCGTACTGAGTCCGATATTCGAACTCACATAGCTCGAGTAAACATACTGATAACCAATCAAGGACTAAAAGCAAGGAGATCGTAATAAAGACTTCTTCATCTACAGCTCGGGGATGATAAATCATCCAATAACATCACACTACAGAAAATACTCAGATATCTATCAACAGTTCGAATACACGCAAATACTATTAGAGATCATATCTTCATCAACAGTTCGAAGATATCAAAGCATCCTGTGACTTCGCGTTATAGAAGATACTCCTCCACTTATCAATAGGTCGTATGCACATGAGCATCACAAGAGATCGCATCTTCCCAACGGTCTGAAGCTATAACTAAAGAATGTTAATGGATTCGTTACAGATCAACAAGTATCAAGACGTTACAAGCGACCACCATGAAGACTCATCAATGTAACCAACGGTCATATTATAAGACCTATAAATAAGACTAGATAGCTACGAATTAGAGAGACTGCTCTGAGAACCTCTAAGAGATCTTTTCTACATCTCTCTTTGTAATAGTTAGCACTCTAAATATACCTCTCTCTCTTTCAAAAATCCTCAGGAGAGGTCATGGTTTTTAACCCATTCAAGGGTTTTCTACGCTAAATCTAGTGTTGTTTGTTTCCCGTTCATAACTAAACATACTAGATTTCGAAGGTGAAAACCGTTATCTTCGTGCAATACGAAAATAGGCTATTACATTTGGCGCCGTCTTTGGGAAACGAAGATTACACTCAGCATTTTTCAATCCAGTTTTCCCCGCATTCATCTTTGAATGATGGCAAATCAAGACAAATTACACCACGCCCTACCTGACGCTGCAGAAGGTGAGATGGATCTGCGAACAACTGTGCATGCAGAAACGGAACGATGAATAGAGTTGGAGAAGTAGCTCGCCAGCATGCATGACACAATCAGAGCACTCCAAGCTCAAATAACGGCAAATCCGAGACAGCAGAATGTTCTGCCCGCAGCCTCGAGGATATCAGTCCATGATCGCTTGGGACATCGAGGCAGAAATACCACACTTCCTCCAATTCAGTAAGAGCCAGTCCTACCTCGGAGTCAAATCAATCCACCATTACCCGCTGGAGCGGTAATAGGTCTACAGCCACAAGTGGAGCAAAACAAAGAAAAACCTCGAGTTTCAGTTTATGGTCGCATGGGAGAAGTAACAGGAGAACATAATCCTGCGAGAGGATCAGCAACAAGATGAGCTGTTACGTCTTGACAACATCTCACTCCAAAACAGGTGGACAAACACATCAAAGAGCTGTTAGACTCTCAAATACTCACTGGAAGAAGCAACTATGCAAGATTATAGAAGAGTCCACTCGCACAGAAGTTGCTAGACGAAGAAGTACGCACCAATTTTTGCACTCCAACGATTCTGAAATACGAAGGGGGGGATCCTGTGGAACACGTCCATGAATTTTAAGATTCCTTGGGGCTGTATTCCTCTTCCAACCACATCCTCTACCGTTTATTCCCAACTAACTTAAAAGGCGAGCCTCTATGATGGTTTCACACACTCGATGAAGGATCTATTATCACCTTCGAGCAACTTTACGAACTGTTCATCAATAACTATTCTCATAATAAAGACAAGGATGAAAGTCTTTACTGTTTGTTTAGTGTCAAGCAAGCGCCATGGAAAAGATTGGAGACATTCACCAAAAAAAAATTTGCGTTAGCTTAAAAACACGATAACCTCGATAAAAAGATCACGATCTCCGCTTTAACCAATGCGTTACTCATAGATGGACGAGCCAAGGAACATCTGATCCTCAACAAACCGCTGACATTAGAGGATATGATGGAAAAGGTCAACAATTTCATCGACCTTGAAAGACTGACGACTGAGAAACAAAAACCTCAGCGCATCGCTCTATTCACCAACGATCATATCGGAGAATGTACTCGCAACAGCAGTAAAGACTACGGAGGTGATAAGAAACGTTTGAAGTCTTATGATGATCGAACACGCCAAGGACAAAAGAGACCAGTTTTGCACTTACCACAATTGACAGCTACTATTACAAACATATATACGCTATTGCAAAAGGATGAACTCTTTAGAAATGCCAATATTTTTCAACCCATACCAAGAAAGCCGTACTGCATTCACCACAAGATCCACCATCATGACATGGAGCAGTGTTTTGTGTTGAAATTTCTCCTCTTGAGTATATTTTTGCATGGTCAGATGCTTAAAAATATTGTGGACGTAAAAAGTTACAAAGATGGCAGCTATAAAACTGAAATCACGATCGTCTAGACTGATGAAACGAATAAGGAAAAACACTTGTACTTTATCGAGACTCAAACAGTCAACCACTCTAACAGATCCAAGTGCAGGTGCGCTGGACAATGCCATGATCTGACAATGGTAGATAAAGAAGCTCGTTTGTTGCCAAAATCCAACAACCGACGATCTAGGATTTCTTTTAAAGACTGTGACGTACGTCGCGTCAACTTCCCACATCATGATGCTCTTATCATCATGTTAAAAATGAAGAACATAGTTCTACACACAATGATGGTAGACACCGGCAGCAGCATCGAACTATTAATCTAGGGCACGATCGACAAAATGGGTTTAGCGGACAAGGTCGAATCAAGTGACATCAACGTCTCTAGATTTAATGGTTCCAAGGAAGAATGCATGGGAAAAATTATACTTCCCATCATGACCAGACCAGTCACACTTGGCGCAGTTTTTTATGTAATTAATACAAAATCCCGTTACCTGGGCATCCTGGGACGACCATGGTTGCATAACATGAAAGCTATTCCCTCTACATATCATCAAGCATTGCGGTTCGACTGGAAAAGAGGGATCTACGAAATCAAAGGCAGCCAAAAATTATCTCGAGCATGCGATAATACTATTGAAGCTGAGCGAGCTACAGCAGCTCCTGCATAGCAATTACAGCATTTACTACCAGCAGAACATCAGCTGCCAACCGCCAAACCAGCAGGCTATATCGAGATCAATGGCGCACAAAGAGGAACTCATATCGGGACCCTCTTGAGCACGGCAGAACGCTCAAGTCTCATGCAATTCCTTTCGGATAACCACGATGTTTTTGCGTGGACGTTCCACGAAATGTCAGGGATCGATCCAGCCATGGCGTGCCACAAGCTAGAGTTGAAAGAGAAGGCAGAACCAACTAAACAGAAGCAACAAACTCTAGTACCAAAAATACGAGACGAAGTATAAAAAGAGATCGACAAATTGATTGAGGTCGGTTTTATCCGCAAAGCTATTTACCTGGACTGGATCTCGAACATTGTCGCAATCCTAAATAAAAATGGCAAGATCAGAATCTGCGTCGATTTCATGGATCTCAATCAACACACTCCAAAAGATAGCTTTCTACTTCCAATCATCGACCATCTGCTCGATTCAACAGCAGGGCACGATATCCTCTCTATGATGGACGTTGCATCAGGTATAATCAGATACCATTTTTCCCTGAAGATCAAGACAAGACTGCATACATCACCGAACAAGGCCTGTATTACTATAAGGTCATGCCTTTCGGCCAGAAAATTGCTAGCACTACCTGCCAGAGATTGATGACGCAAATGTTCAAAGATCAACTTGGTAAAACATTGGAGGCTTACATCGACGACATGCTTTGCAAGAGTCTCAAGAAAGAAGACCATCTGGCAAATTTACGAACAACTTTTGAGATTTTGCGAGCTTACAAAATGCGCTTGAATCCTGACAAATGCTAGTTTAGAGTACAATCCGGAAAATTCTGGGGCCACCTAATCAGTAAATGAGGAATTGAAGCTGATCCGTCATGTATATGAGCTCTCTTGGCTATGCCTTCACCAAAGACAAAAAAGGATGTTCAGAAACTAGTCGGGAAGATCGCAACACTTAACATATTTGTGTCCAAATCATCAGACAGATGCCGACCTCTATTCGATCTGCTAAAATAAGGTACATCGTGGGGAAAATCAAAGAAGGATCCCGAGATCGAGTGGACAGATAAATGTGAAGCCACTTTCCTTGAACTAAAACAAAATTTGGGTAAACCACCAGTTATGAGCACACCAGCAGAAGGAGAAGAACTAACAGTATACCTAGCCATCACAGATACTTCTCTTATCTCCGTTCTCCTCTGACTCCATGAAAAGACTAAGAAACCAGTCTATTTTATCAGCAAGAGTCTAACCTCCGCTGAAACAAGATACACCAATATCGAGAAGCTTCTTTTAGCTCTCGTCTATACATCGCAGAAATTTAAACAGTATTTCCAAGCCCATGCTATTTGTGTCTTGACGAACTATCCACTCCACAAAATCTTATCTAAACGCGAAAAATCTTGACGTATTCGGTAATGGTCAATAACACTCGGAGAATGCGACATACATTTTTGGCGACGCCACTCTGAGAAAGCTCAGGCTATACCAGATTTTCTAGCTGACTTTTCAGTAGACGATCCTGATTAGGAAGAAGACATTGATGATAACAAAGATGAACCACCCACTGTATAGTCTGAAGATAAGCCCGATTGGGTAACAAAGAAAGGTTGGAGACTTTTGACGGATGGCTCCGTCGGACCAGCCGGATCAGAAGTGGGGATTGCTCTTATTACTCCTTCCAATGATCGGCTCAATCTATTTACCTCAATTTCAAAGTAACCACCAATGTAGCAGAATATGAAGCACTAATTCATGGCTTGGACATGACACTCACACTGGGTGTAGCAGAAATCTCTGTCAACACAGATTCATTACTGATCGTCAATCATCACGCGGGTATCTATCAAGCCAATGGGAAAATGATTGACTATGTTGCTGCAGTGGTCGAACGAATGAACAAATTTTAGACAATTTCTATGAAACATTTGCCAAGGGGAGAAAATAGACATTCAGATGCACTCGCTTACCTTGCTGGGGCCCTTCGATCAGAAGCTCGTTATTTAAAAATTGACGTCTTTCTAACCCCAGCATTAATGCCATCGTGTCCAACACCATTAATACTGGGGGGAACGAGGAGATTGAAAATGATTGGAGACAGCCTTTCATCAGATACATTGGACCTCACAATAAATTCGATGGCCCACTTCCAGAGGATCCTAAAGAACGACGGAGATTAATTGTCAATGCCCGTAGATACATTGTCCGGGACAACCTCCTTTACAAAATGTTAGTCACTGGTCCATACCTCCTCTGCCTATCCAAAAAAGAGGCACAACAATTCCTCCACGATCTACACGAAGGCACATGCGGGTCCCATACCGCAGGACGATCTCTTACAAACAGAGCCTTAACGCAAGGAATGTTTTGTCCTAAGATGAAAGCACAAGTAATCGAGTATGCTCGTAAATGTGACGCTTGACAATGTTACGGTCCGAAGATATGAGACTCAGCGCTCGAGCTACACTCAAGTTAAGTCACCTAGCCATTCAGACGATGGGCTCTCAATCTCGTAGGAGAATTTCCTACCATACCAGGAAAACAAAAGCATTTGTTGGTCGCTATAGACTATTTCACTAAATGGGTAGAGGCAGTTCCATTGTGTCGAACGCGAGAAGAAGAATTCATCAAATTCATCAGGGAGCACATTATCATTCAGTTCGGCAGACCACATCTTTTCAGAATCGATAATGGACCACAGTTCATTGGCTCCAAAGTTGTCGCATTCCACAATGAGCACAATATCATTCATTCCCCATCCAACCCTTACTATCCTCAAGGAAACGGTCAAGCTGAAATTACTAATAGAACGATTGTGGACAGACTCAAGAAATGCTTGGATGACAAAAAGGGGAATTGGGTGAACGAGTTACCACACGTACTTTGGGAATATTGAACTCCAAGAACAATAACAGGCTGTACTCCATTCTTACTGGCCTACTGGACGGAAGCCATAATAGCCACTCAGTATCATCACCCAATGCACAATCACGAGATGATAGATGAAGAAAATGAATTTTAGATCAAATGCAACCCAAATATGATTGAAGAAGCACGCGATAGAGCCATTGTCAATCTGGTAAGATATCAGCTTGCTTTATCACGGTCATATAACAAGCGTGTTCGACATCGAGAATTCAAAGTCAAGGACCTCATTCTCAGAAAAATGCACCAACATCGCAAAGTACCTAATGTGGGAAAGTTAGCAGACAATTGGGATGGTGCCTTCATCATAACTGGCACAAGCAGTTTGGGGTCCTACGATCTCGGTACACATGATGGAGTACCTATACCTAATCCATGGAATACCCGCCGACTGAAGCTGTATCAAAATTAAACATGCTGTAACTTCTAATTTCATTCAATAAAGCAAATTTTCATCATCATGCAGCAAATCTATTCAAACATTCTACATATCTTCATATGGTTTGCTCAAATTGACCTACTCTGGAGAATTACTACAACAATATCTACTTCATAGCTCTTCAAATATTCGCACTCTCTGAGGATCGCTTATTGAGTCAATCAATTCGATTTGGTAGAGACACCATTCAGCTATGCAATATTAAATGCATGTCCCATCACGGTCGCTCAGCTCGACCTATAACCGGGATCTACTTTATAGCTCTTCAAATATATACGCTCTCCACGGGTCGCTTATTGAGTTAATTAATTCAATCTGGCAGATACGCACTTCAGCTATGCAATATTCAATACATGTCTCATCACGGTCGCTCAGCTCGACCTATAACCGGGATCTACTTCATAGTTCTTCAAATATACATGCTTTTCGAGGGTCGGTTATTGAGCCAATCAGTTTGATCTGGCAGAGACGCCATTCAGCTATGCAATATCCAATACATGTCCCATCACGGTCGCTCAGCTCGACCAATAACCGGGATCTACTTCATAGCTCTTCAAATATACATGCTCTCCGAGGGTCGCTTATTGAGTCAATCAATTCGATCTGACAGAGACACCATTCAGCTATGAAATATTCAATACATATCCCCTCACAGTCGTTGAGCTCGACCTATAACTGGGATCTACATACGCGCTGCCCCGAGGGCGCTTATTGAGACAATCAATTCGACCTGGCAGTGACGCGCCCTTCAAATATCTTGTTGCGGTCTTTATTTATTTGTTTAAATTGACCTATACATGTTAAAATACAACATCACTACATCTCTATAAGGTTGCTCGTTGGATCACCCAATTTGACTATACATAGAGATAACAACAAACTTTTTTATCTACTCAACATTTGATATTTTTTCTACAACAAAGACATATTTACACTCTGTCTCATTACAATATAAACAATAAAACTACTTTTCAAGTTTTGGACGTACAACATTCAAACTTTCCCCTGGCCCAGATGAATGTAAGGCAGGGAAAGGTATAGCAGTATCAACTTCAATGGAAGGTGCATTTAACAATTCCATAACTCTCGGTATCAAATTATCTATATAAGATAACCGTGCTAGTTGCAAGTCATATTCCGTAACGTATTCAGTTGTAGCAGCCAAGATCGACTCACGCTCTGTTCGAAATTTCTCTACATCAGCATGCAACATAGCCATAGCACGCAACGTAACGTTATCCGCAGTCAATAACGTAGCTTCACAAAATTTGGTTTTCACCTTGTTTAGTTCGTCTTCGAGATCTTTACATCGAGCTTCTAGAGATTTTTTGTCCTGCAGCAATGAGTCTCTATATTGCTTCGTTATTTGCACACTGCACTCCATCTCCTGCTTTAGATGTTGCAACTTCTTATCTACCTCCCTTGAATAATTGATCTCATCTTCTGCTGCGTTCAAAATCCTCTGTGACTCTTTATACTTAATATGGAGCCCCTCGAAAACTTTATTGCCTTGCGTACACTCTAGTATCAAAGCTTGCTTATCACGGTCAAGATCGACGATCCGCGAATTACACTTATTGATGGCCACATTCAGCTCTCGATCTTTCTTGGAACATGCTTCCTCATGAGTTTTGGTACAGTCATTTTTTCTCTTAGATGAATCTCGAGCCTCACGCAAATCCCAGTTTAGCTTTTTTAGGCGCTCACGCATATAACGGATTTCAGAATCTTGCTTCTTTAAGAAATCAGTATTATTTCTATCACCTACTGATGATGCAACAGATCGTTCTTTTGCTTTTCAATCGTACATAATAGATCCAGTACAAGCTGATTCGCCGCCATGATTCCCAATTTTTTCTTCTTCAGAGATTCATTTCACAGCTCGGATTTATTATTAGCAGTCAATATCTCTCCATCCTTTCATGACAACTCTACAGTCGCAGCATTTAGCTGACTCTGCGGCTCCAACATCTCAGATTCCAGAATTGAATTCAACAAAGTCATTTTTTCTATCGCCAACGAACATTGCTGCAACTTGGCAGACAATTTTTTATTTGACGCGGATAAGGCAACCAATTTGTCATGTTCTTTATCTTCAACCTAGATGAACATGTCACAAGCAACAGATATTCATTCCAACAAGACATATCATTCAACAACATTTATTACGACATCAAGCTATGTTACACGAATCAACTACATTATGCAAAGTACAATCAAATGCCACAATCTAGTTGGCTTGTGATTGTACCCTACTACTACTAACATCTACTTGCAAAGGTTCATTAAAGATTACGACCACTTGCGGGCGGGTCTTATGCCGTGTGTGAGGTAGAAAATCTTCGTCCTCCTCCTCCTCAGACTCTTCAGCTCACGGTTTTGAGGTTGAAGCTCCCCCACCCTCATTCCCTTTTACAAACCATATATTTTCAACATTATGATTCGCTACTTCTACATCTTTACCACAGCTCGAGATATAACGTCTAAATTTATTTTCTACTCTCCCTAGCTTGCCCCCATAAAACGCGATCACATCAGCTATCTGATGTTCTTGGTCCGTGTTGATAGCACATTTTCCCCACTTTGGAGCAATTTTCTTCTTCAAGCGCGATTGGGATACTTGCAAACGTTGCTGCGTATCTAGTAAGCACGCTTCTAACAATGTCACTCTCTTCTCTGAGCTCTGCAACAACCTAACACACTCTACATTTTCCCTTTCCAGACATGCATTATGATCCTTGCACCGCTACAGTTCGTCACGAGCATGCCCCAGATCAATTTCTAATTGTGCGTAGATCTTTCTATCCTCCTTTTTTATGTTGAAGAAAAGGATCCTCATTGCTCTTTACCCCTACAAAAGTCAAGCTCATCAGGCAATGAACCTACACTACCCCTTATGATGGATACTCCAGCCCGAGCTGAGCATCTTTTCGCCTCTCTAATATGGCGATTGTGCGCTTCTTGCGCTAAGAATTTTACCCGAGCTGGGTCCGGCACTATGCCTCTCTCAGTTAACAGTTCTAAATAGGCCTCCTACAAACCCTGCTCACTATCAACTTCGGCCTCAAAATAAAGTATCAAAGACAATAATGACCATTTATACTCTAACTTATCGCTCTCATCTACGAACCGCTTATCCTTAAAAGATTTTTGGAGTAAAACGAACCTATCGGTTCTTTTCGCAAAACCTCATCCCTCTCAATTTTTATCTTCCCATATCTACATTTAAGCTCGAATAACTCCATAAAGGTGTTATCAAAGTTTGACTTATGAAGGCGTCTCTCATATTCAAGTTTATTGTGTACCTGCTGAATACGATTAATAGAACCCCTAGCTCGACTCAAGGCCTTCTCCATCTCGATCACTTTCCCCCTCAAATGAACTACATCCTACATGCAAATCATACATTCACATTAAAACAACATATATTAACAACAACCACAAAAATTTCAAAGTCTCAGCAAAAACAGTTCTACCGCCAGTACAAAGTACAAAGTTTGACTAAGTCTCAGAACTATGTTATAACTACTGAATCAAGATTTAGCTCCTACTACCTCCTTGGTCGGATCATCAGCCACTGGAGGAACCGGGGTCTGCTCAGCCATTAGAGAGGCATCATCCCCTGGGAAGACGATCTCGGCATACTTCCCTGTAAGAGCAAGATCGACATCCAATCTGCTCAAACCCCTAAAGTAAAAGGCTTGAATCAGCTTATTTCGTGAAGCCACCGCAATATCAACAGCCTTTTTTGCTTCATCTTCAACCTCTTGCTTTGTCGCGGCAGCCTCCTTCTAGAACTTATCTTTCTACAGAGCTTTCACCTTCTCGAACTGCTCCCTCTGCAGCACCATCTCCTGCTCGAACTATTCTTGCAGAGCAACTTTCTCTGTATCATGTTGCCGAACAAGTTCGCCACGATTCGCAGTTGCTAGCTTCAACACCTCCGCGACCGACTTCCAAGCAACAGAAAGCTGCCCCATAAATATAGTAAAACAGTATTACAAGATCGAATCATTACTGGGAAAGATTTAATCAAATAACACCTTGCATACCTGAGAGATGCTAGATCGAATTTGAGTATCTAGGCAGATGGGATCACGCGTAGCCAAATCCTGCGCCTCCTGCTCCACGGCATCGAGGTTGACACCCTTCAAAGAAGCTCGGATATTTTTACCGGATTCTTTTTTCTACTTCTTCAGAGGAGGAGCCATATTTACATCAGCATCCACCCCCTCAGTTCCCACCGGCAGTATCTGCACAGGATCTATTTGTTCAGAAGGTGGTACCGTCTTTTTTATTCTAGATCACCGAACTAAGGAGCTCGAAGTACCCACAACATAGGCAGGAATGTCCATAAAATCAGAATAAGCAGAGCCAAAAGAAGCCATAGCTCGTTTTTTATGAGCTCGTTGCACTTTTTCAACTGCCGAGTTAAGCCTCTTATCTCTGCGAATTCCTAGTTCTCCAAGAACTTTGTTCAGTTCATTTCTTTCTCGACTAACGGCGTCGAGCAAACTCGATGTATCAGGAGCAGCTTTTGGATTAGGCTCTGCCAAAACAGCAACAAACTATGTAAGCAGCTCGCAATAAATTAAAAGACAAACTGCAGGCAGAATGAAGATACTTACTCTCGTTAAAATTCTTATATATTAGCTCGAGCTCGGGTTCCACAGGCACTTGCATACAATTTCCCTTCACCATCACAAGATAGTTGTACCAGCGTCTCCCAAAAGATTCAAAATTAAAGAATTTCAGCCTCGCCGAGTCACTAAACAAATATCCACTCTTTCAATCTTTCACATACTTAAACTTATAGTATTTCATGATATCGTCCGCAACGAATTATCTTGCAATACCACCATATCTCCACTTCTGGTTAAGGGCTTCATAGACTCTCATCATCTCAAAGATGTTACCATTTAATTGACCAGGGCAACTCTTTAATGCACTCATTACCCCCTTTTGGAAAAAGGTTAGGGGAATACTCAACCCATATGCGACCTGGATCAAATAACAGAGGAATCCCTCCTCTACGACCTTTGCGCCAGTTCAATTATAATAAGCGATATCTTTATCATCTCCTATATCCATACTTCTCTTCCACCGATCCAGAGAAGGAACCTGATAATACTCTACATTACCACTCGGTCTCACAAGAGTTCTAAACCACAACCCTGCATTCATCACATAATTCTCCCATTCTCCATCTAAACTCTTTTTATACTGAAAAAATTTCTTCGCTATGTCTACATTCTCGGGATACTTAAAAAATTGCCCAGTTTCATTCCCCGCATGCAATCCCACAGCTGGATTATTAGCTGTTACAATACCAATTACCACAGTATTATCCATAGTTTTATCAAGCGATGATGATTCCTCACTACTGGCAGATACAACAAATTTACTACTGGGTTTCGGGTTTTCTGAGCGCATCTACCACACATACATGAAAAATCTATTCAGAGTTTTTTTTAATCAAACAGGCCTCCTCCCTCAGCCGCACCCAAAAAATTATTAATCTACCCAAAGAGTATAAACATGCAACCTAGCAGTTTCCAAGATATTAATACAATAATAGAAAAGATGGAAGCAGAGATACTAACCTATACTAGAAGAGCAACAGTTGTCGACTCCGGTTGCCACTCGTACCTCAGACAATAAAAATTTGTCCTTCTTAGCAAGATAACACAACACTGGAGGACTGCGTTTTAAATTTTTAAGATTTTCTCTCTCTAGAAATGCTTTTGCCTCTATCTGCAACTGATTGTGGTTTAAGAGAAGAGGGAAGAAAAGATTTTATATTATCCCTCGGTTTCTAAAGCGATGGCTCTTCGGGATACGTGTTCACATCATCTCTCCTAGCAGGCACGCCTTTTCGTTTGCCCTCATAATGATTTTTGGCGTAACGTGTTCTGCTATCACGTCTGTCTCTCTCCTCTGTCATTATTTAGAACTCACTGCCCAAGAAGATTTATACAGATCTTACAGCATGATTACTTACAGTAACAACCTTCTATGGCTGTACGATCCTGTTGTACTTTTTTATAGCATGGTTCCAGTTCAAAAACCTAAGAATAGCTATTACAGTTGTCACTTACCTCAATTTCGGTCTGACAGAAGCAGAAAATCAGTAACAAATCCTGTTTCAGTTATATTTTAGTCAAAAATTATCATAGATACAGAAAGCAATGACGAGACGACCTTAACACAAACAAATCAATTTATTATGATCAATCATCCGGCCTTACATATAATGACAGAACGGATAATTATCTTCACCACGCGGAATGAGTTCCATATCAGCAGCTCTCACATCCCCTTTAGCATGTTTATCCAGTGCGATTTTCAAAGACTCCGACCAAGTTTTATCGAAGATAACAAGTATTCAAATTGACAATGACAAGGCTCTAACACCAAGAACTTATGGCACGAAAGAAATTATGACCTCGTCATCTCTGCAGATATAACAACACTATATCTCAACAAGGCCACAAATATATAAGAGCGACCTACATAGTTTGGATATACTTCATTCAACTCATCAACAATACGATCTACATATTTTTGACCTATGTCATCAGTGACTAGTTCGATAATTGTTCTTACAGTAGTTCTAAAAGCAGCTTAAAGCACTTACAAGACAAGATAATAAAGTTCAAATTAATTATTTGAGAAAAGCAAGTTACAAGAATGAACACTTCAATCAGTTCGGAAATAAAGATTACAAGTTCTACAAACAATTTTGTCTTTAACAAAGAATAGCCTACATTGCAGATGACAGTGCAACACTTGAGAAGAAATAATGGTGGGCCTAGCAGAAAAACTCAAAGCCCAAGAAGGGGAATTGGAGTGAAGTAGAGGATATAATTAATCTCGCCTCTCCTCCATAACCCTCACCTCCGCTGCAAATGAAGGACCTCCTCCACCATTACAATACCCAATCTTTCGTAGGGTATCGACAGTACTTCCCAGACGACTTCCCCGCCTTCTCGTCTTCCGCCACCACTCCATCCTCTGCAAGCACCCGCAGACAGGACCGACGGTGAGCAGCAAACAAAACCGCTTAATTAAATTGCCACAGTTGATGATAATCATCATCTGCCTCCTCTACTTCTTCCCACGACATCCCATGGAAAGTTAGAAGAACAAGGATTAGAGTCAGCTGAGAAAGACTTTGGGTGCCAAAATAGCGTGTTTGCAGACTTGCCATTTTTGTCTGAACTCTAGCTTTATTTGCTTGGCATCGAGTTGTCACCATCACTACTACTCAACCCAACCTGAATGACTGACAACATTAACCAGGGTGAACAGTGATAGTAACTATTCCCCATGTTTTATACTAGCAACATTTAATGCATTCCATAATTTCCAATAAGGTATTCATCACAAGTGCACGTCTCAAGAAGAATTTTTGGGAGACCCAAAAGTTGAAACTACTATTCTTCCAAGACAGAATGGAAATTATCAATATAACATTCAATTCAGACGACTGGACTTCTCAACCAACACCAGTCGTAACATACGTTTCTCCTGCTATTGGCTAAGAAGGTGCAGTTGTGAGGGCTTATTTCTAATCCTCGTGCTGAGTCCGATATTCGAAGTCGCATAGCACGAGTAAACATACTGATAACCAATCAAGGACTAAAAGCAAGGAGATCGTAATACAGACTTCCTCATCTACAGCTCGGGGATGACAAAGCATCAAATAACATCGCACTACAGAAAATACTCAGATATTTATCAACAGTTCGAATACACGCGAACACTATTAAAGATCATATCTTCATCAATTGTTCTGAAATATCAAAACATCCTGCGAATTCTCGCTACAGAAGATACTCCTCCACTTATCAACAGGTCGTATGCATACGAGCATCACAAGAGATCATATCTTCGCAACGGTTTGAAGCTACAGCTAAAGAATGTTAATGGATCCGTTACAGATCAATAAGTATCAAGACGTTACAAAAGATCACCATGAAGACTCATCAAAATCCGATATTGTAACGTTTCTCATCAATGTAACCAACGGTCATATTATAAGACCTCTAAATAAGACTGGATATCTATGAATTAGAGAGGCTGCTCTGAGAATCTCTAAGAGATCTTTTCTATATCTCTCTCTCTTTCTTTGTAATAACTAGCAGTCTTAATATACCTCTCTCTCTTTCTAAAATCCTCAGGAGAGGTCGTGGCTTTTAACCCATTCAAGGATTTTCCATGCTAAATCTAGTATTGCTTATTACCCGTTCATAACTAAACATACTATATTTCGAAGGTGTAAAGCGCTATCTTCGTGCAATTCGAAAATTGGCTATTACAGTCGGTAATTGGTATGATAGTTTTAGCGATTGTGTTACTGTTCCTTCTCCTCTCTTAGATTATTATTATTTGGACAGGAACATTAACATCACCTAATCTTGGTGCTATTAATTGGTTACTAACGAGTTTAATCTCCTCTTTTACATGTATCCACTTTAGTTTTTAATGAGCTTCGGTTTATAACGAGTGGGTCTAACGTAACGAGCTTTAGTTTTGATAATTTATTAACATAAACACGTGTTGATTTTGTCATAAAATTTGAACTTGAGTGCGAGTTTTGTTTTTTATTTTTATACTTGAGCACGAACTGTTAGGAAGCAAACTGTTTTACTGTTTGAACACGAACTGTTTTTAAGCGCGAACTGTGGTGGCAACATAACGAGCTTCGGTTTTTAGCGAATTATTTTGTGGACCTCTTAATTTGAACTTATTTGGTTTCCCACAAACTATTTGTATAACTTCAGCATCAATTGTTGTTTTGTGGGCATCTTAATTCGATTGAGAATGAAATGTTGTTTCGTGGACCTCTTATGCATGAACTGTTTTTGTAATGTATAACTTAAGCACGAGTTGCTTATGTTGAGTATGACCGAAAAATCACAAACTGTATCGTTGGCCTTAATTCGAACTTCAGTACGAGCGTTGGTAATTTTTGGAAGCCTCTTACCGACCCCAGAAGGTTTAACGCGCTTGAGCATGAGTTAGTTTTGCATGTTTTGCATGAGTTGGGATATGATAAAGACCGTCTTTAATAATCTTGATTATTACTCTCCATTGTCGATCAAACACAATCCGATTACACTTGGACAATTTTGGGCCCCGATAAAGGATATAATAGAATGGAAAGCGCAGAAAATTTTGAAGGCGGAAATACGAAAAGCTTATGGAGGGGGAATTTCTTGAAAAATCCTTCTTGTAGCCCCTCAGTGAAGGGGCACTTCATTCATTCACCCCCTAAGTGAAGGGGTGAACACAGCTACACCGGGAAACACTTCCCGTAAGTTGGTACTTCTCTAACTTATCATCTAGAAGGGGTACATATCCGCTATGCCCCGACACTATGACATATAAAGTCATGTGGACTGTACAAATACACGTTGCCCTAATAAAAAAAATTACTGTGGTTGGATTGACCTATTGCGGTGCTTAATATTATTTTTCATTCCATAATTAGTAAAGGTAAAAACTGTTAGAGACTTGCAGGATTTCATCACCCAAAACGCTCTCCAACTAGTAGGACCACCCATTAGGGATATGAAGAAATTCATATCACACAAAAATTGAACGTCCCAGACCTCAAAATAACTGTTAATAAAAAAGAGTTGCAAGATTCCCACAGGATTTCATCACCCAACGGATAGGTGTATCAGACCGGGTACAAACACGAGTTCATAGGATACGGCTCCAGCCTAACGCCGCGAAATACTGGTTATAGGTTTGCGACATCACCGTTCTGAGTGGTGACTTACTTTAAGGACTCGGTTGGGCGTGAGGACTGAACATCTACTTTAAGCTCGTACTAGCATAGTGACGTAGGAGAGACCTAATTATTACCTCTAATAAACATTGATGTTCAAGAATCTAGGTTGGATTGATTATTTACTACGTCGGGTGCTGAATTTTATTGATTATTAGTTGTGCATGATCAATTAGAGACGTAGAGGAAAACGTTTAGGAAGCTTACCAGAATCTTTGCCCATTTGTGGGCCACCACCTCAGCCTAAGCGAAGAGAGTGACCACCTCGCCCAATAAATACAATAGAGGACTTAAGAGCCCCAGTATAGGAAGAAAGTGTTCTATCTCGAGTTTTCCCAATTTTGGAGGAGGGTAATTCATCTAGAGTTGACCCAATTCACTTATTATTGAGCTAGAAGTTGAACCTCCAATTAAGGCTACCGTCAAATCTCTTAGGGACTATTGGGCCCAGTGGTGAGTGAAATATACCTTCAAGTATTGTGCTACCAGCTGTCACGACAAACCATTATGAAATCAGGCCTAGTGTGATCCAAATGTTACTTATATTTCGTGGGCTAGATTCTGAGAGCCCTTATAAGTACGTCCATAAGTTTAAGAAAATTCGTGCGCTCAACAAATGCCAACATTTTACTGAGGATCCCGTCTGCCTTTGTTTATTCCCATTCACGCTAAAAGACAAGGCAAATCATTGGCTTGATTCATTGGCAGCAACATCTATCAATTCATGGGATAAATAGAGACCAAGTTCAAATCCAAATGGTTTTCTAAGGGAAAAACCCTCGCTCTTAGAAATATAGTTGTTAAATTTGTTCAAAATGAGAGTGAAACATTTTATGAGGCATGGGAGAGATATAAATATCTTCTTTCATAATGCCCCCATCATGGTTTTGAGAAGCAGCATCTAGCCCAAATCTTCTATCGTGGAATAACTTCTGAGAATCGTTATAGGCTAGAATCTATACATAGTGGCAACTTCCAAGACCTTAAACCTGATAGAGCTTATGAGGAGTTTGAGACATTGGCTGAAAACTCTCAGCAGTGGGATTTTGATCCACATAGAAATATTCTAACAACCAAGAAAGGTGGCTTATATGAAGTGAGTGAGGGAACGACCATCAAAGCCCAATTAGATACTCTTACCTGAAAAATTGAGGCTATGGCTACGAGTCAATCTAAGGGTAGTGTGAACTAGGTTCAGCAATAGGGTTGCACCGTTTGTTATGATGTAACCCATGTGACACAAATTTGTCCCATACTCAATAAAATGAATGGCAATCAAGAGCAATTGAATGTTGTGAATAATAGCTACAAGAGGCCCTTTGACCCATACAAGCCAACTTGGCAGAGCCACACAAATTGTTTGCAGAAGAACAACCAATCCAGTTCAGGTTTTTGTGAGCCACTCCTAATTTTCCTAGGAATCCCCTTTTTCAATCTTATCCTTAGATATCTCAGCAATCCTTTCAGTCATCCAAACAGTTCCCACCCACTCCACCCAAACCATCTTTGGAAGATACCCTTTGCTCTCTTCATACAATAATTAATAGAAAGCCAAAAACAAGCGTTGCAATTTTAGCAATAAATGATGCAATTTCAATACCAAACTTTGGTGAATAAGAATTCTACATTCCAATCTATCTCTAATCTAGAGACTCAGATAGGACAATTGGAAAATGTATTACATGAAAGACCCTCAGGTAAGCTACCTAGTTAACCTGTATTTAATCTGAAAGGACCACCAGGGTTTGATGTTAGCTCAATCCCAAAATAGCTTAATATCATTACCACTCTTCGAAGTGGTAAACAAATTGATAGCTGAGTTGAAATGCCTAGGGTTAAGCCAACACCCGTTGTTATTGAGGATGAGGTCGATATGAGTGAACCAGTTATAGTAAGCAGCCATGAGCCTTCCAAGAAATCTAAAGAGTTGCCTACCACATCTATTTCTGTGCCAAAGGCACCTATTGAGCCAAAGGTGCCTTATCCACAACTCTTTCTTCCGGCTAATAAAGGGATTCAATTTGACGAGATATTGAATACATTTAAGCAAGTTCATATAAATATTCCAGTACTCGATGCCATCATGCTTATCCCTAAATATGCCAAATTCCTTAAGGATGCATACACTAGGAAAAGGAAAATTAATGTGCACAAGAAAGTCTTCTTGGCTGAGAAATTAACCCTGCCTAAGCTTTGTGATCCTGGAAACCCAACAATCCCTTGTAAAATTGGAGATCACAAAGTGGATAGGGTGTTAGTTGACTTAGAGGCTAGTGTGAATGCCCTACCTTACTCGGTCTATAAAGAATTAGGACTTGGAGAACTCGAACCTACCCGAATGATACTTCAATTGGCTTACAGGTCAATATGATACCCACGTTGTATTCTTGAGGATATTCTTATCAAGGTTGATACTCTCATTTTTCTTGTGGACTTTGTTTTTTTGGACACTGAAGATGTAAATAATCCTAGCTGTGAGATCCCCGTCATATTGGGCTACCCTTTCCTTGCGACTGCTCATGCCATTATTAATTGCTTTAGTAGGGTCTTACAACTATCAATGGGAGACATGAAGATCAAGCTCAATGTTTTTAACAATAATACTCAAGTCCCACATTCTGATGACATGGTTGAGCTTAATCATATTGATTCCCTAGTTTACAACTCGTTCCCAAAATCTTTTTCTGAGGACCCCTAAGAATCATGTCTTGTGTACTTTGGTGAAGACTTTAATGAAAATCCGATTGTTGAAGAGCTTAATGCTCTACTTGACTCAACACATATTTTCACCAAGTTCAAATGGAGACCTCATGTTGAACCTCTAGAACCGTCCACTACTTTGCCTATTCCCTTCATTGCTAATATAGCCAAGTTAGACCTCAACCCATTACCAAAGACTTTGAAGTATGCTTTCTTAGGTAATTTTAAGACACTGCCTGTGATCATAGCTTCAAATCTAAATGTTGACCAGGAAAGTAGATTGTTGGGTGTCCTTGGAATATACAAATCAGCCCTGGGGTGGTCTATAGTAGACTTGAAGGGGATTAACCCAGCCGTTTGCATGTATCACATCAATCTCAAGGAAGGTGCTAAAAATTCTCGTGATATACAACGGCGGTTGAATCCCACCATGATAGAGGTAGTGTAGAAGTAAGTTCTCACACTTTTGGACTCGGGTATCATATACCCCATTTCGGATAGAAAGTGGGTCAGCCCCTTTCAGGTTGTACCTAAGAAATCAGGGATTACTATAGTTGAGAATGAGAATAATGACCTAATCCCCACCCGCATGACCACCGTATGGCGTGTATATATCGACTACTGGAAATTGAACACAGTCACAAAGAAAGATCATTTTCCTCTTCCTTTCATTGATCAAATGCTTAAACGCTTGGCCGGAAAGAGTCATTACTATTTTCTTCCCTGTTATTCTGGATACAATCAGATCTCCATTGCCCCAGAAGATCAGGAGAAGAAAACTTTCACATGTCCCTACCGGACATATGCTTATCGACGTATGCCATTTGGGTTGTGCAATGCACCCGCTACATTCCAGCATTGTATGATGAGCATATTTTCTGATATGGTTGATAAGTTTCTTGAAATCTTTATGGATGACTTTTCTACGTTTGAATCATCTTTTGGCAAATGTTTACACCATTTAGAGCTCGTGCTAGAACGATGTACACAAACCAATTTGGTGTTAAACTTGGAAAAGTGTCACTTCATAGTGACACAAGGGATAGTTCTTGGACTTATTATCTCTAATAAAGGGATTGAAGTCGATATGGCCAAAATTGACATTATTTCTTCTTTACCTCTACCTCGGACGGTTAAGGCCATTCGATCATTTTTGGGACATGCTGGGTTTTATCACCGGTTCATCAAAGATTTTAGTTAAATTTCCCAGCCCTTGTGCAATTTTCTTGCTAAGGACATTGATTGCAACTTTGATGATCCATGTTCGGGAGCTTTTGAGAAGAAGCTCAAACTTCTATTAACTTAAACCACTATCATCCAACCCCCCAATTGGGGACTTTCCTTCGAGCTCATGTACGACGCTTCTGATTATGTTGTTGGAGCAGTTTTAGAGCAAAAAGTAGATAATAGACCTCATATTATTTACTATGCTAGTCGCACGCTCAATGATGCACATTTAAATTACTCCACCATGGAGAAGAAGTTATTAGCCTTGTGTTTGCCTTTAAGAAATTTTGATCATACCTTGTTGGATCCAAAATCATTGTTTTCACCGACCATGCGGCCTTAAAGTATTTACTATCTAAGAAAGATGCTAAGCCTCAGTTAATTAGATGGATTCTTTTCTTATAAGAATTTGATATCGAAATTTAAGATAAAAAAGGTATTGAGAATGTGGTAGCAGATCATCTATCTCGAATTCTCACTGAAGGTGCTGAAGATTTTTTTCCTATCTTAGAGATATTTCCTGGTGAGCAGCTCCTAACTGTCTCACAACTGCCTTGGCACGCCGATATTGTCAATTATTTTGCTACCCAATGATTACCTGCCCATTAGTCAAAGTAAGATAGAACCAAATTTTTGCATGAGGTTAGATGTTTTAGTTGGGACGATCCTTATCTTTATAAGTTTTGTTCCGACCAGGTGATTTGGAGATGCATCCCAAATAATGAGTTCCATAGTGTACTCACATTTTTCCATACCTTAGCTTACGGAGGACATTTTGGGTCTAAGAAAACTGCTGTAAAAGTTCTTCAATCTAGTCTTTATTGGCCTACCCTTTTTTGTGGCGCACATACCTTTTGTTCTGAATGTGATAGGTGCCAGAAGACAGGGAATATTTCTCATCGAAACATGATACCCTTAAACGACAGCCTTATTGTTGAACTATTTGATGTTTGGAGCATTGACTTTATAGGCCCATTTCCTTCTTCTCGCGGTTACCTTTATATTCTAGTTGTGGTCGATTATATTTCTAAATGGGTTGAGGCGGTACCATGTCAAACTAATGACCATAAGCCCATGGTAAAAATTTTGAAAACCATTTTTAATTGTTTTGGTACGCCTTGGGAAATTATTAGTGATGGTGGTAAACATTTTTGCAACCATTTTTTTCAAAATCTTTTAAAAAATTACTCTATCACTCATAAAGTTGTCACACCGTATCATCCACAAACAAGTGGCCAAGTCGAAGTCTCCAATCGGGAGATCAAAAGAATTTTAGAAATAACTGTTCGAACTGATCTTAAAGGTTAGTCTGATCGTCCCAATAATGCCCTTTGGGCATATCGAACAGCTTACAAAACCCCGATTGGTATGTCACCCTATAGACTCGCCTTTGGGAAGGTTTTCCACTTACCTGTGGAATTGGAACACAAAGCTCTATGGGATACAAAGGCCTTTAACTTTAAAATGGATAAAGTCGGATCACATAGAAAACTTCAACTTTCTGAACTTGACGAACTTCGTCGTGAGGCTTATGAAAATTTAAAACTTTGCAAGGAACGAACTAAAGCTTTTCATAATAAATCGATTGTTCGCAAAACTTTTGAGCCTAATTAGAAAGTGTTACTCTACAATTCACGGCTACGTTTATTTCCTGGCAAATTACGTTCTCGTTGGTACAGCCCTTTCATAGTTAAAACTGTTATCCTCATGGAGCCGTGGAGGTAGAGGATCCTAAAGACGGTAATACTTTCAAGGTCAATGGGCAACGTTTAAAGCCGTATTGAAAATCTTGCACTTCCGATGAAGAGACAACTTTTCTAGTTGACCCATATTATCAGAATTGACCATGTGTGCCCTTTACATGCCTTATTTTTATATTTAAGTTTGGGGGTACATTCGTCTGGCTGAAGATGGTAAAACTTAGCACTTCCTGGGAGGCAACCCAAGTTACATTAAGGTGAGAAGTTCCAATTTTTATTTCCCATTCCAAGTATTTAATTTTGATCTCAAACAATGAGGATAATATTTTGTTTAAGTTTGGGGGTAGAAAAACTATATTTTATATATTTTTTTATGAAAAGTAAAAGAATGACTTTTTGGCAATTTATGATATGTTTTTGGCAAATTTTCTACACTTAGACTAATTTTATTTAGGCAAAATGATATGCTGATTAGAAAACCCAATTTTTTTTTATATTTTACCAAGTGTACGCTAGAGTATTTATTTATTATGTTCTTAAACTCGATGTATTACCTTGTGATTAGCAAAAAACTTAAATTTTTCTTGGTTTATTTTCAAAACATGCACTTCACTATAGTTATACTACCAATATACCTTCAGCTGAGTTTTTGACCAGAATATGGAAAATTTTGTATTTATGTTTGGAAAAATTCACTCCAAGGAAGACAACTGCCTAAGAAATTAGTTCATTCCCGAAAGTAAAAAAGAAAAGCCAAACTTATTCTAAAACTTTTATGATGCAAGGCATACTCGCATGATTAAGAAATGAAAGAGGAAAAATTATCACCAATCTCGAGTAGGATCATGAACTATATGAAGGGAGCAAGAAAAGTGTTACATGTGAGAATCTTGGGTCTAGGTTAAGAAGGGGCTCCAAACCCTGGAAACCTTAGCCAACTGGAGGGGATAGTCGGCCGAAACTCCTTGTTATGGAGGCTTCACTAAGAAACCATGTATAAAAAAGGGCTTGAAAAAAAATGGGAATAACAGGAAAACGAATCGACTAAGGCACTTGCCGAACTAACCGATGAATTTATTCCAATAAATACTAGACTACCAAACACTGACTCAACTATTCTATATAATGTATTGTGTTGCAACATTATCTTCACAACATTAAGATATAGTTAAGGAAAATATTTGAATCTTTTTCTAAAGCATGAGGTAGTATATTGATATTTTATGGTACACTTGGGAAATATTAAGTTTTAAGGAATTTTCTGTCATAATATTTTCTTGTTATAACAAAATAAGGATAAGTTGACAGAAAATAAGTTATTTATAATCTAGAATTGCCAAGGTATCCTTTTTTATTTTTGTGGGTATAATCACTAAAAATCCTCACGAGACAACACTCGTCCACCACGAGAACCTTGGGTTTAACGGCTTGTTGCATACGCTAAATGAAACTGCCTGACATTAGAAAATGGTTTTTGTTTACTTTTGCTCGCGGGCTACAAAAATATAAGTTTGGAGGTATTTGATAGACACATAATATTTACGTGTACAACTCCTAAATTTATATCTACCTAGTCATTTATTAAATAAATGTGATATTAATAGTTTTTTTGTTTGTATTTACAGAAATCAGACACATGATAAACAAGTCGTACATTTTTCCAGTTTTCAACAAAGAACAAGGGTGATGCACTCCAACAATGATTCTCATTTGAAATTATCAACCTAAGGCCCATGGAGGAGTATTAAAGAGGCATTAATGGAGATCATCAAGTCATATAATTTTATGCATGGGCCAAGGCATAGACTATGGTATTTTAAAGCATTTATATTTTGTACATAATGGAAGGCATTATTTAGGGGCTTTCCCATTTATGTTGATATTTAGTAATCCCTCATATAATCTATAAATAGGAGGGGAATCCCACCAATGAGAGAACATCTTGGAGAGTGTAAAATCAAAGTTTAAAGCAATAAAGGTTATTTTTTCTCTATTTTTCTTGTCTTTTAATTTTATCGTAGTAATAGTAGTATGGTAATTACCAAAGGGATGAGTAGCTAATCTTCTTAAACAAGGCTAAAGGAAGCTCTACCCAATGTTGCCTTAGTGTAGATTGTATAGCTTAGTAAGAGTAATTACTTTCTCTTTATCCCAGAATATTGCATATTCGTATTCCTTCCTCCTATGCTTGGCCTTAGCTAGGATTAGGAGGAATAATGAATCTAAGTAGCCATCTTGTTTGACCATAACAAGATAGGTTAAGAACATGGAGAAGAGAACATAATCCATACTTATCAATTGGACCATGGTTGAGTAAGTTGGTTTATGGGTAGTTCCCTATTACTAAATTACTTTTATCTTTTGATGTATTTCATATGCCCGACCAAGGATATGCGATATAGGAACTCGTAATTTACTTTAATTATTTATGCCATCTTACGGTTACAAAGGGTGGAGTGGAATCTAAGCCTTGGTTCTCACTCCGACTCCTAAAACTCTTATTTTTTAGCATTTTTCTTTTCTTTACTTGCAAACTAACAAAATAAACATGCTGTTATTGGATAAAATTTGTATCTCAATATAATTAGTACCACAAGTCTCTTGGGATACGACCCCGCTTACCCTTGAACTTAACAGCACACCGTGTGCTTGCGGGTCTTTTTAGGCATCGGTTTTATAATTGATCATAACTAGTCCTGGCTCGCCGCCCCTTTATATATATATATCATATATCTGTAACCCGGCATATTAAGTTATCTTGATCCATTACAGGACAGGTGTGTTATCTGTACCTTTTGCCCAGCCACGAGAGATTACGTTATAGGGATTATTGAGGAAGCCTTCAGCGTTACTGCCTTTTTCGAATTCATATTCGATGATCCCTCAAAAGTATCCAGGATTATCCGGATGTCATTCTAGCATCCATAGCTCTAATCCACTAGTACCGCCGCACTCATTGAAGAAGGCTTTTGCATGTCGGCCACACGCGCATGTATGCCGCACGGCCTTATATTCCACTGTGCTTTGAGCACTGTAGTGCATTCCTCGAGCCGGCCGTGACACATGGAAACATGAGTCTATAAAAGTAGTAGCTTCTCATGATATGCAAAGTAAGGTTAATGCAGATACTCTATAATTTTTTGACAATCCACTACAACAAAAAGCTTATGTCAATGAAGAAAAACCTCCATGCTAATATCTTGATGGCCTAGTTGATGTATCTGCCTTTGACCTCTTTTGCACTTTTATGTTGTGAATATTTTGACTACGCGATATTAACCAATTTTGATTAATTTTGGTCAAAATTGAAAGGTTTGATAATCATTGAATTAACGGTCTAACCCGAGCTTAATTCATGCTTGTTCAGTAATTGAATGCAAAAATTGGATAGTTACTAATGCATAGAACAAACAATTTTAACCCTATGGGAAACCTTTCTCATAAAAAAAAACCATAAGTCACTTTCGAATCACCCGACAGCTAAAGATCCAATATTGAAAAGGAATTACAATAATTCAATCACTAACAAACTTGATAAGCACATCCCATGGTTGCCCCTCTTCTTATTGAGCTTCTTACAATCGATTCCTCGTTCTCGCAATGCCATGCTTCAATCTCCCGTCAAAGTATCTAAGCTTGAAACTCACATACTTCTCAAATCAAGATTAGGTTTTGAAATTATTTGATTGATTCAACTTGATGTTTTAATCTCATTGAATCTTTCATTGAATTATCTCTATTCTCAAAAATCATAAGCCCTATAAAAAAAATAGTTTGTAAGAGGTAAAGTTCCAAAATATAAAAGAAGTTTGTTATTAAAAAACTGAAATCCCGTACTCTATTCAAATGGGGCAAAAGTCTATTCGAATATAAAGGCTTCTACGAGGTCTATTCAAACTGTAGAAGCATGCTCCCACTAACCATGAGCTTGCAGGTCGTTAGACGACATCCTCACCACTAGACGAGCACGTCTTAGGGAAAAATCTCCTTATATGAGTACGCTCCCGCTAACCATGAGCTTGCAGGCTGTTAGACAACCTCCTCGTCACTAGACAAGCACGTCTTAGGGGAAGTTCTCTTAATGGCCTAATAGCCAAGACAAAACCATGAGACTCCAAGATCATTTAACGACCAACCCAATATGAAAAATACATCTTAGTAGAAACCCTCTTAACGACTGATAAGAGGATTTTAGAGGTCCTCTAGCAAAATTCGGGCTCAAAGTACAGTTGATGAATTATAGCACGGATGAGGGGGATCAAATTCATAGGGAGGTTTGGAGAAATAAATACTTTCTAGGCCGAATTACTGTTTTATAAGTGATAAATTTAAGAAGAAGAAATAAAAACTAATTATAAAACTTAATAAGAAAGATCTTAGGTTTGAACTTGGCCTCTACCTTTCAAAGCACTAATCGATATATAACTAGATCTTAATATCTTTACCCATTATATGTTTGTGTTAAGACACATACGATGCTATAAAATAAGCCACTAAATCTATGGTCAAGCATTTAGTGGTAATACTTTTTAGTGATGGTAAAAAGTATCTTAAAAAATTATTAACTCAACCATGACTAGGCTTGAGTGAGTTCTCTAGTATTTCTTCTTTATAAATCTCCAAATCAAGCCTACGGTTAGTAGCACTTATTTGTATTCAAAGTTAACGTACACCAAAACGAAGCTATGGTCAATCATTTGATATGACGCACTAACTTATCAATCATAAATTACTAAGAGAAAGCTAATTAGAACCTAATTAATACCAACTATTGCTCATCCAAGAAGAGGTCTCATCCTAGCCTTAGCTAGGAGATTAGCCGCTCATATCGGTCTTCATCGCATTAACAACTAATTAAGACATTAATAAAAATTAAATTAAAAGAGAAGAATAAGAAGAAGAAGAAGAAGAAGAAGATGAACTTTATTCACTAATAGCTTCCAATTTGATATGCCCAATTACAATGGGGGTAGGGTTCTTTTTATAGAAGAAGGAACCCAAATTTTGAAACTATACTTTAAATTCTAAAGAATATTTTTACAATAATTTGTTTTAATATTACAAACAATTACCTAAGATTCTTGTATATAATTCCCTTAAGTGATGTAGAGATATTTCGTCATGGAAACTCTTGCATATATCTTCCACATAAAATATCTTCAAGGATCTTGGATGCAATATATTTTTTGATCTTATTCTCCAAGAATATTTGTACATATATTTCTTCAATCTTGAGACCAAATATATTGTGTCTTTAACTTTTTGTGCTATGAACTATTAGAGAAACTTTTACTTGACTTTAAGAGCTTGGTTTCAAATATCTATTTTGAATAGCTACAATCAAACAAATACGCATAAGTATCCAAAATTAAATATAATGGAGGACTAAAATACATGTTCGGGTATATTAAAATTGACATAATTACGCGCTTATCAAATACCCCCAAATTTGTCTTTTGCCCGCCCTGAGTAAAATAAAATAATAGTTACTTTTGCAGGGACCACAATTGTATTTAGCATATGCAACAAGCCGTTAAGCCTCCAGATTTAGCCTGGTGGACGAGTGTTATCTCGTGAGGGTTTGTAGTGACTATATCCACAAAAATCAATAATGACATTTTAAATAATTCAAGAATACACATGACTCATTTCTTTTGAACTTATCCTTAGTTATTTGTGATAAAAATATACCGATAGAAAAATCCATAAACTTGTTATTCTCCCAAGTATACCGAAGAATATTTTACTTTAGCTATATTTGAGTATACAATAAAAATAGTTGTATCGCCTAATACGTTGTCAAAAATAATTTACTCAGTTTTTAGTATTCTAGTTCGTATTGGAATAAATTCAATGGTCAGTTCGACAAGTGCCTTAGTCAATTCGTCTTGCTAAAATTTTACTTTTTTTTTTTTTTTTTTCAAGCCTTTTCTTTTGAGTACATAATTTCTTATTGAAGCCTCCATAACTTGGAGTTTTTGGTTGACGATCCCTACTAGTTGGCTAAGGTTGTCGGGGTGTGGTACCCCATCATGACCTAGACTCAGGATTCTCACAAGTAATATTTTCTTGTGCTCATTTAGCATAGTTCATAGTCAAGCTCTAGATTGGTGATAACTTTTCCTCTTTCAGTTCTTAATCATGCGAGTAGCCTTGCAGTATGAAAGTTTTTAGAGTACATTTCGTTTATAATTTTTTTTTTAGGAATGAGCTTATTCTTAGGCAGTTGTCTCCCTTGTAGCAAACTATTCCTAACATAAATGGTAAATTTCTTATACTTAGAAAAAATTTATTTAAGGTATTAATTGCAAAACTACAGTGAAGTACATGTTTTCAAAATATGTCAACTAACTTGAATTAGTCGCTAATAAAAAGATAGTACATCTAGCTTAAGATAGTCAAAAATATTCTAGTATATACTTGGTACAATTTCAAAATTTAGGTTTTTTCATAATATTTATGTCAAGGTAAAATTAGTTTAAGTGTTTGAAAATTCTTCAAAAATATATCATAAATTGTCAAAGGGCCATTATTTAACTTTTCTTCAAAAAACATTTAAAGAAATGTTTTTCTACCCCCAAACATAAATGAAATATTGCCCTCAATGTTTGAGAACAAGAAAATAAATAGAAGAGAAAAACTAAAATTTCTCACCTGAATGTGTTATGGGTTACCTCCAAAGAAGTGCTAAGTTTACCATCTTCTGCTAGACTTATATACCCTCATACTTAAATGATGCTGCAATGGTACTATAGGGGTACACAATATCAGCTTTGATATATTGGATCATCTATAAATATTATTTCTTCATCAAAAGTGTAGGACTCTAAGTACGGTTTTAATCGTTGGCCATTTTCCTTAAAAATATTTCCGTTCTTAGGATCCTCCACCTCCACGACCCCATGAGGAGAAATAGTTTTAACCGTAAAAGGGCCATGCCAACGGGATCATAGTTTCCCAGGAAAGAGACGAAGCTTAGAGTTATAAAGCAATACCTTTTGATTGGGCTCGAAAGTTTTACGAATAATTAATTTATCGTGATAAGCTTTGGTACGTTCCTAAAAAAAATTTGAACTTTCATAAGCCTCATGACAGAGTTCATCCAACTAGAAAAGTTGAAGTTTTCTCTTGGACCCAGCTCTGTCCATCTCAAAATTAAGGACCATTGTGGCCCAAAGAGCTTTGTGCTCTAGTTCTATAGGCAAGTGGCAAGCCTTCCTAAAGATAAACCTATAGGGTGACATTCCAATCGGGGTTTTATAAGCTGTTCGATAGGCACAAAAAGCATCATCCAAATGATCTGACTAGTCTTTGCAATCAGTTCGAACAACTTTTTCTAAAATTCTTTTAATCTCCCGATTGGAAACTTCTACTTGACCACTTATTTGTGGATGGTAAGGTGTGGTAACTTTATGAGTGATGGAATAATTTTTTAATAAAGTTTGAAAAACACGATTGCAAAAATATTTTCTACTATCACTAATAACTTAACGTAAATCTGAGTCGCGGAAGCAAGAACTCGGATTGATTAACGTTAACCTAATTAATATTAGGGTTTTTACTAACACTAAAACACAAAACTAACTTCAAATCAAAACTAAACAAAAGCATAAACTGAAACCTAAACTTAATTTACTTCAAATCATAAACTTCAACAGCCTCCTCAAAACATAGAACCTAGCCTCCCTTTTATAAAACATAAGGGGGTGGAAACTCTAATTATAAATATTCTAAAAACTGGGAAAAGTACCCTCTAAACCTTATGTTGGTTAATTAGAAACTCCCTAAAACCTACTAAGCATCTCTAGCAGAGAAGTTTGAATCAAAAGAACATAAATATAAATTGTCCGTTGACATGTGAGAAACGAACATGAGAGATGATTCACATCATAACTGCTCGAGGAGTGCCAAAATGATTAAAAATGATTTTCATTAATTTTACCATAGACTTATGATCATTTATTGGACATGTTACCGCTTCGACTCATTTGGAGACATAGTTTACTATGACTAGAATATAAAGGTTTCCACGATATGAAGGAAACGGACCCATAAAATTTATGCCCCAAATATCAAAAAAATTAACAATAAGAATGTTATTTAGAGGCATCATGTTGCGGTGAGAAATATTGCCGGTCCTCTGATACCTATCACAAGTAGAACAAAAGGTTTGTATGTCACAAAAAAGGGTAAGCCAATAAAGACCAGATTACAGAATTTTTGCAGCCGTTTTCTTTGCACTAAAATGCCATCCACAAGAATAGGTGTGGCAAAACATAAGTACATTTTGGAACTCATCATTTGGAATGCATCTCCAAATAACTTGATCAGAACAAAACTTATACAGATACGGATCATCCAATTGAAACGTCAAACCTCGTATAGAATTTGGTTTTATCCTGCGTAGACCAGTGGTCAGGTAATCGTTCAGGAACAAGATAATTGACAATATCGGCATACCAAGGTTGTTGTATAATAGCCATGAGCTGCTCATCGGGAAATGTCTCTAAGATAGGTAGGAGATCATTACCACCTTTGATCAGAAGTCAGGATAAATAGTATGCTACAACATTTCAACACCTTTTTCATCTCGAATTATGATGTTAAATTCTTGTAATAAGAGAATCATCCGGATGAACTGAGATTTAACGTCCTTTTTGGGTAATAAATATTTTAAGGTCGCGTGATCGGTGCATACAATAATTTTGGTCCCAAAAAGATATGACCAAAAATTTTCTAATGCAAACACAATGGCTAATAACTCTTTCCCATTAGTAGAGTAATTCATTTGTACATCATTGAGTACGTGTGTCACGACCCAAAATCCAATAATCAGTAGCTAGACCAATTACTATCATTCGGCATGTGCAAGTCGGGGAATCCAACCGATTCATCCCCACAAACAACCGAGCCATAGACAAGTTCAAGCTTAGTTATTGACTATAGCAATATCATCAGAGTAAAAAAATAAAGCGGAAGTAAGAGATATATATACCTAACTGAAAATGTAAATACAATGTCTCAAACAATGTACAGTATCAAAAGCTAAGAGCATACAAGAAATACTAAAACTGGAATAGAATCTGTAGCTACAAACAGTCACCCAACACAGCTGAAGCCTCAGCAAAACCTGTAACTACTCTGCCTCTCAAAGGGGGGAAAATGCGAGAGTGAGCAAAACCACGGTCCACTAATGCCCAACAAGGCTAAATAACATACTAATATAACAGGTGCAGAGAAAGAGGAGAGATGAATGAGATATAAGATACCAACGGTACAGTGATATAAAAGTACAGGAAATAAGGGAAGAGGAATAGGAAAAGGAAATATAAGGAATTATGCTGTGATTGTATGATGATATGATATGGTATGATTCTTGAATTATCATAAAATGAATGTTTTGTGATGTTATAAAACCGAGAACTAGACCCTATAAATCAATATAGTGGGCAGATCGGCCGCTAATGCATAATAACATTAACGTGATCTCAGTTGGATACAATGGGTGTGATTTTTGTCAAGCTCGACCACGCTCAAGGATTTATCACTTGATTAGAGTGTTCTGGGCTTTGCAACCCACAGAGCCAATGTCTGACTTTATTTGCACTTATTCCAAGGACTTTCATCCTCACGGAGGATAAGACGGGGACCAAAGGAAACTGTCTCACACCATCCCACACTCCCAAAGGGTAATAGGTATGATAGTGTCCAGCCCGAGCTTCACCTAATTATTTTAACCCGATGTAGGGATCCTAAGACCTATCGAGGGTTAGCCGATTTAGAGCTTTGATATGTAACTGAACCCGTTAAATTAAAAGAATACAAACTCACACTGCAAACAGATCTTAAGGATCAAAACACAATGGTCACCAACGTGGCCAACACCTCAAAGGATAACCCCTACCTGAGAGAAGGGCAAACAATCCTAACACAACTGCCACAACTTGGCCAACACACGCATAAGATAACCGCCTGCCTCAGAGGATGGTAAATAATCATAACACAGATGTAAACAGTGACTAATTAACCAGTCACAGCATCCAATAACCTCAGTCTTTACAAGACTGGAACCCAGCCACCAAGGAAAACTCATGGGAATGCCACACAATGCACAACTCCCTAAAAGACAAGGAAAGAACATACCCCACATGCCTAACAAATAGGAAAGAGATGCACAGACACACAATTACAGAAGAAAATGAATATAGGTTATAACTAATCACAACCACCTCAATGCCAATTGCAAAACACTCTAACTAGCACAGGTTAAATTGGTAAAGTAATTTAGCAATGAAGGGACACTCGCCTGATATAAGGCTCGAATCCTGACGAACTAAAATCAGAACTCCAAAACCTAGTTCCGCCCCTCGGCAACCGGAACACGGAAACTACATAATCAAACAATCAGAACAACAATCAACACTAGAACCAGACAATAAACCCAACCCAACAAACAATTCTAAACCACCAATGAAGGATTCCTCAAAACTGAAATCAAGAAATCTAGGGCAAAAGGGGAAAGGGGAAAACTTACCGAATTCGGGGATCTTGATGAAGAAAGGAGATGATAAAGAAATCCTCTCACACTCTCTCTCCAAAATCTTAATCTCTCTCTAAAACTCTCTCTCCTAGCTGCACACCAAAAGAATAACCCAAAAGAAAAGAGAAGAAAGACAAAATAAGGCAAGGAATACGATGGTCGTTCGAAAGTCGTTCGAACGACTAAAGCCAAAAAGGAAAGAAACCCAAGAAACACAACAATCGTTCGAAAGGTCATTCGAACGAGGACATTCCCTTGGGCCAACACACCAGGAGAAATGTCAATACGTTCGATAGGTCGGTCGAACGAAAACAGGGTCGTGTGAATGGACAAAGAAATCGTACGAATGGAAAAAGGAGTCGTTCGAACGACTAGGAGATCTTGGGCCAAGTTCCAGGAGACAAGTCGACTCGTTCGAACGAATATGAACCTCGTTCGAATGATAACTGGAAAAATCCCAAATCCTCCCAGATCCACACGAACGCCCAAACACAAAAACAACCTACACACAAACACCTCCACCAAGCCAACAACAAGATCCCAAATCCACAACACACCACCTCCACCAATTAACCGCCGAACCACCGAAACCCAGAAATGAAGAACGAAGAACTCAAACCCTGAAAAGGAGAATAAAATGCGAATGTAGAAAGTGAAGATGCATGATGTATGATGAAGTATACAAGATGGTGAATAGTAAATAAAAATGATAAAAAATATATAAGAAAAAAATTCGGGACACTACAATCTACCCTCCTAAAAAGAATTTCGCCCCGAAATTCCACATACCTCAACCCGAGAATAAATGTGGATAACGGTCTCTCACATCCACCTATAACTTCCAAGAAGCCTCACTAGGATCATGGTGACTCCACTGCACCTTCACAAAGGCAATAACCTTGTTGTGAAGAATCTTATCCTCTCGGTCCAAAATACACACCGGATGCTCTATATACGAGGCATCTTTTTGAACCTCTAGGTGCTCCCAATCAATCACAAGAGTAGGATCCCGTTCATACTTCCTGAGCATCGATACATGAAATACGTTGTGAACTCGACTCAGCTGCGGCGGCAATGCCAAACGATAAGATAACTCTCCAACTCTGGCAAGAGTCTCAAATGCTCTAATGAATCTCGGAGCCAACTTTCCTTTCTTACTGAATCGCATCACGCCCTTCATCGAAGAAACCTTCAGTAAAACGTGATCACCAATCTCAAAATCTAACGGCCTCCTGCGAATGTCCACATAACTCTTTTGTCGACTCTGAGCTGTACGCAATCGATCTCTAATAATAAAAACTGCCTCCGTAGTCTCACGAACCAAACCTGGCCCCAGAAAACTCTACTCACCAACCTCTGCCTAGCTCAGCGGTGATCTGCACGGTCTACCATACAAAGCCTTATAAGGTGCCATCCCAATGCTCGACTGAAAGCTGTTGTTGTATGTAAACTCCGCCTACGACAAATGCTCATCCCAATTTCCCTTGAAGTCTAGCACACTAGCTCGAAGCATGTCCTCGAGAATCTGGTTAACTCTCTCCGTCTGACCATCAGTTTGTGGGTAGAAAGCTTAGCTGAAATCCAATCTAGTATCCATAGCTCACTGAAAACTCTTTCAGAAATTGCCAGTAAACCTAGCATCTCGATCTGACACTATAAACACTGGTACTTCATGTAACCGTACTATCTCCTTCACATACAACTTACTTAGCTCCTCGAGGGTCAAAATCTTGCGAACCGGAATGAAATGAGCTAATTTGGTCAATCGGTCCACAATCACCCAAATAGAATCATGGTTTCTCTTCATCCACGGCAATCCTGAAATGAAGTCCATCGTCACGTGCTCCCACTTCCACTCTGGAATCTGCAAAGGTTTAAGCTGCCCCACTGGTTTCTGATGCTCGGCCTTCACCTGTTGAGATGTAAGACACCTGGAAACAAACTCAGCTGTCTCTCACTTTATGTTGTCCTACCAATGATGACTCTTCAGGTCCTGATACATCTTGGTACTGCTTGGATGAATAGTATACCTAGAGTCGTGAGCCTCACTCAAAATCCCACGCCTTAATACCTCTGAATCTGGCATACATAATCTGCCCCTGTATCTGATACTGCCATCTGAACTAACTGCCCAGTCTGGTCTGCTAATATCAGAAGCCTAAAACTGTAACTTAACATCCTGCTGCTGAGCTACTATAATCTGAGAAATCAATGAAGGCTGAACTCTCAAAATAGCAATAAAACCACTCGGTCCCTTTGAAAAAAAATTGAGTCCAGAATATACTATATCGCGAAGCAACAACCACTCGCGAATCATCAAACGAGTAAGTAATCCCCTAGGCAAGCAGCTCAAAGTGTCAGCTACCACATTTGCCTTCCCTGGGTGATACTGCGAGTCAACATCATAATCCCTCAAGAACTCCATCCATCTGTGCTGCCTCATATTCAGCTCCTTCTGCGAGAAAAGGTATCTCAAACTCTTGTGATCCGAAAAGAGCTCAAACCTCTCCCCGTAAAGGTAATGATGCCAAATCTTTAAAGAAAATACTACAGCTGCCAACTTAAGATCATGAGTAGGATAGTTCCTCTCATGCACCTTAAGTTATCTAGAAGCATAAGCAACTACCTTCCCTTATTGCATCAACACACAACCAAGTCCGCTGAGCGATGCGTCACTGTAAACCATATACTTCTGTCTGCTGAAAGGAACAATAAGAATAGGAGTTGTGGTCAACCTCTTCTTCAACTCTGCAAAAGCCAAATCTCACTTGTCATCCTAAACAAATCGAACGTCCTTCTAGGTTAAACGGGTCAACGGAGCTGCCATCCGAGAAAATCCCTTAATGAATCTATGGTAATAACCAGCTAAACCCAGATAACTGTGTATCTCGGTAACATTAGTCGGCGGAACCCAATTTTTAGCGACTTCAACCTTAGAAGGATCTACTGTAATTCCATCCTTGGACACAACATGCCCTAGGAATTTCACCTCTTTCTGCCAAAAGTCACACTTCCCGAATTTAGCAAATAATGTGTCCTCCCTCAAAGTTTGTAAGGCAACTCTCAAGTGTTCCTCGTGCTCGGCCTCGGTCTACGAATAGATCAAAATGTTGTCCACGAACACAATAATGAACCGATCGAGATAAGGACGAAAAAATCGGTTCATCAAATCCATAAAAGCTATCGGAGCATTCCTCAATCCAAACGGCATAGCCTGAAACTCGTAATGTCCATAACGCGTCCTGAATACTGTTTTAGAAAAATCCTCCTTCTTGATACTCAGCTGATGGTAACCCGATCTGAGATCAATCTTCAAAAGAATTGCACTTCTCAAAGCAGGTCAAACAAGTCCTCGATCCTAGATAAGAGATACTTATTCTTAATCGTGACTTTGTTCAACTCGCGATAGTCAATATAAAGACGCATAGGACCGTCCTTCTTCTTAGAAAATAGTACTGGAGACCCCCACAGTGAAGTACTCGGTCGGATAAACTTCTGATCCATCAACTCAGAAATCTAATCATATAACTCTTTCAGCTCAACTGGTGCCATACGATAAGGTGTTGTAGAAATCAGAGCTGTACCAGGTAAAAGATCTATACTAAAATCAATCTCTCTCGCCGGCGGTAAATTGGGAATCTTTTGGAATACATCAGAAAAGTCACACAACACCAGAATGGAACTAACATCAGCACCAGAGGACTTTAGCTCTAAGAATACCAATAATCCTTCTCCTGTCCGAGCTGGTTCCAAACTACAAACACAAATCGTTTCTCACCAGGGATACTCAAAGTAGCTGTCTTTTCAAAGCAATCTAAGGTAACTCGATGCGTCGACAACCAATCCATACCCAGGATAATGTCAAACTCCTTCATCGGTAGTACTAATAAGTTTGTTGAAAGAACACGGCCATAAACAACTATCGGGCAATCTCTACAAATAAGTGAGATAGACACCGAGGTATCGAGAGGAGTACCCACAAAAAACTCATCAAGCAACAAAAAAGACTCAAAACCAATAGTGCAAAGAAAGATATATGATATGAATGAATGCGATGCACCAGAATCAAAAAGAACACGAACAGGCGAATAAGAAATATGAATCGTACCTTCCACTATAGGTGGAGTGATGTGAGCACCTCACCTTCCCAACTGCGTACATCATGCTCTGTCCTTGTCCCTAACCCTGTCCCTGCTGCTGACTCGACTGTTGCTGTCTCTGTCCACCCTGAGGGTCTGTAACCATCTGTCTACTCTGTAGACCCTGATACTGTCACTGCTGAATCTGCTAAAGCTGTTGTGGTCTCGGTTGGTGACCAATAGGACCCAGGAACTATCGCAATAGTTGTGAACCTTTGTCTGGTTTAGGACAAAACCTCTTAGAGTGCCCTTTCTCCCCGCAGTTCTAACACGCACCATCAATAACGCCTAACTTTTGTCTCAACAGACCCAAGCTCTCATACTGCGTCTGAACTGCCTTGCCCTTATCGGGTCTCTGATCCTGTCTCTGCTGGCTCCTCAAGTCCTTGGACTTGCACTCCATAATATCGTTCTGCTCTATTGCCAAAGCTTTAGACAAAACCTCTCAGTACAAATTTACCCCCGAAGCAATCAAGAACTTCCTAAAATATGGACGAAGACCCTTTAGAAATTTCATCTTGTGCTTCTCCTCATCCTGAAGAATAAGCAGGATATACCGAGAAAGTTCATTGAATCGTTAATCGTACTAAGAGATACTCATATCACCCTGCTCAGGCATATAGAACTCTGAGATACACGCATCCCTATAACTCTACGAGAAATAATACCCAAAGAACCGTTCCAAAAAAGATGCCCAAAGTATCGGAGTCTTGACAATCGTCCTCTTGGCTGTATCCCACCAATGATCTGCCACAACTCTAGCTGGTGTACCATCAATAACGCCCAAATTTTGCCTCTTCATACCCAAGCTCTCATACTGCGTCTGAACTGCCTTGCCCTTATCGGGTCTCTGATCCTGCCTCTGCTGGCTCCTCAAGTCTTTGGACTTGCACTCCTCAATATCATTCTGCTCTATCGCCAAAGCTTTAGACAAAACCTCTCAGTACGAATTTGCCCCCGAAGCAATCAAGAACTTCCTAAAATATGGACGAAGACCCTTCAAAAATTTCATCTTGCGCTTCTCCTCATCCTGAAGAATAAGCGGGATATACCGAGAGAGTTCATTGAATCGCTAATCGTACTAAGAGATACTCATATCACCCTGCTCAGGCATATAGAACTCTGAGATACACGCATCCCTATAACTCTACGAGAAATACTGCTCAAAGAACCGCTCCTGAAAAGATGCCCAAAGTATCGGAGTCTCGACAATTGTCCTCTTGGCTGTATCCAACCAATGATCTGCTACACCCTATAACAGATACGTAGCCAGTATCACCCTTTGACCATCCGGACACTTCATCGCATTCAAAGTCTTCTCTATAGACTTGAACCAAGTCTCTGCCTCAGAAGGAACTAACGTCCCAGAAAATGTCAGGTGTTTATAGTTCTAAAGCTGCCCCAAATAGCTATACTCTCTAATCGTTGGGCTCCTAGCCTGCTGGACATAGGCGGTGAAACTCTCCATGAACTGCCTCATCTCAACTGAAACATTGGGAATAACTGGAACGGTAGTGTACCAGGCTGCTCTAAAACTATTGGTGTTGGAGGAACACCCGGATCAATCGGGACAAACCTCAAACTCTTCTGAGTAAGCGCTGGCTCATCATCAAGTGTGCCACTGCGCAAACCTCTACGTCCACGGCCAACTGTGCGACCTCTGCCTCTGCCACCTCTAGCCATCTATTCAAACAGAAGGCACACCTCAGGAAAGGAAGAAGGATAAAATACGTAAAACAAAAAAATAATCGATCCTAACTCCATCTAGAAAGAATTACTCGTCATATGATTGCTAGAAATAAGATAGGGGTTAACCTACAGCTCTGATACCAAGTCTATCACGCCCCAAAATCCAATAATTGGTAGCTAGACCAATTACTATCATTCAAGATGTGCAGGTCGGGGAATCTAACTGATTCGACCCCAAAAACAATCGAGCCATAGACAAGTTCACGCTCAGTCATTGACTATAGAAATATCATCAGAGTAAAAGAATAAAGCAGAAGTAAGAGATATATATACATAACTGAAAACGTAAATACAATGTCTCAAACAAAGTACAGCGTCAAAAGCTGAGAGCATACAAGAAATACACAAATCGGGATAGAATCTGTAGCTGCAAACAGTCACCCAACACAGCTGAAGCCTCAGCAAAACCTGAAACTACTCTACCTCTAAAAGGGGGGGGAAATGGGAGAGTGAGCAAAACCACGGCTCACTAATACCCAACAAGGCTAAATAACATACTAATATGACAGGTGCAGAGAAAGAGGAAAGATGAATGAGATATAAGATGCTAACGGTACAGTGATATAAAAGTGTAGGAAATAAGGGAAGAGGAATAGGAAAAGGAAATATGAGGAATTATGCTGTGATGGTATGATGATATGAAATGGTGTGATTCTTGAATTTTCATAATATGAATGTTTTGTGATGTTATGAAACCGAGAACTAGACCCTATAAATCAATATAGTGAGCAGATCAACCGCTAATGCATAATAACCTTAACGAGATCTCAGTTGGATACATTGGGTACAATTTTTGTCAAGCTCGACCACGCTCTAGGATTTATCACTTGATCAGAGTAATTTGGGCTTTGCAACCTATGGAGCCAATGTCAGAACTTTATTTGCAATTATTCTGAGGACTTTTAACCTCATGGAGGATAAGACGGGGGACCTAAGGAAACTGTCTCACACCATCCCACACTCTCGAAGGGCAATAGGTATGATAGTGTCCAGCCTGAACTTCACCTAAATATTTCAACCCGATGTAGGAATCCTAAGACCTATAGAGGGTTAGCCGATGTAGAGCTTTGTTATGTATTCGACCCTGTTAAGTTAAAAGAATACAAACTCCCACTGCAAATAGATCCCATAGATCAAAACACAACGGTCACCAACGCGGCCAACACCACATAAGATAACCCCTGCCCGAGAGAAGGGTAAACAATCCTAACACAACTACCACAACTTGGCCAACACACACATAGGATAACCACCTACCTCAGAGCATGGTAAACAATCCTAACACATATGTAAACAGTGACTAATTAACCAGCCACAACATTTAATAACCTCAGTCTTTACAAGACTGGAACCCAACCGCCAAGGAAAACCCATAGGAATGCCATACAATGCACAACTCCCTAAAAGACAAGGAGAAAACACACCCCACATGCCTAACAAATAGGAGAGAGATGCACAGACACACAATTACAGAAGAAAACGAATATAGGTTATAACTAATCACAACCACCTCAATGCCAATTGCAAAACATTCTGACTAGCACAGGTTAAATTAGTAAAGTAATTTAGCAATGAAGGGACTCTCGCCTGATTTAAAGCTCGAATCCTAACAAACAAAAGTCAGAACCCCAAAACCTAGTTCCACCCCTCGGCAACCGGAACACAAAAACTACAAAATCAAGCAATCATAACAACAATCAACACTAGAACCAGACAATAAACCCAACCCAACAAACAATTCTAAACCACCAATGAAGGTTTCCTCAAAACTAAAATCAGGAAATCTAGGGCGAAAGGGGAAAGGTGAAAACTAACCGAAATCGGGGATGCTGATAATGGAAGGAGTTGATGAAGAAATCCTCTCTGACTCTCTCTCTAAAACTCTTTCTCTTTAGCTGCACACCAAAAGAACAACCCAACAGAAAGGAGAAGAAAGACAAAATAAAACTAGGAATACGATAGTCGTTTGAAGGAAGTCGAAAGTCGTTTAAACGACTAAAGCCAAAAAAGAAAGAAACCCTAGAAATACATCAATCGTTCAAAAGTTTGTCCGAACGAGGACATTCCCTTGGGCCAACACACCAGGAGATATGTCATTACGTTTGATAGGTCATTCGAACGAAAACAGGGTCGTGTGAATGGACAAAGAAGTCATGCGAATGGACAAAGGAGTCGTTCGAACGACTATGAGTTCTTAGGCCAAGTTCCAGGAGACAAGTCGACTCGTTCGAACGAATATGAACCTTGTTCGAACGGCAACTGAAAAAATCCCAAATCCTCCCAAATCTACACGAACACCCAAACACAGAAACAACCTACACGCAAACACATCCACCAAGCCAACCACAGGCTCCCAAAACCACAACACACCACCTCCTCAAAACAACCCCTGAACCACCGAAACTCAGAAATGAAGAACGAATAACTCAAACCCTGAGAAGGAGAATAAAATGCGAATGCAGAAAGTTAAGATGCATGATGTATGATGAAATATGCATGATGGTGAATAGTAAATAAAAATGATAAAAAATATAAAAAAAATAAAATCCGGGACACTACAACGTGATTGGCATAGTAAATAACATGAGGTTTTTTATCTACTATTTTCCCTAAAACGCTCCAACAGCGTATTCAGATGCATCACACATCAATTCAAATGGAAGATCCCAGGTTTTCTGTTGGATGACTGGAGCGGAAGTTAATTGAAGTTAGAGCTTCTCAAAAGCTCTAGAACATTCATAATCAAAGTGGAAATCAGTGTCTTTAGCAAGTAAATTGCATAAAACCCTGATAAAAGCTCTAGAACATTCGTGATATACTCTAACTAGATATACAATCTCAAGGTTACAACGGTTAGAGTGGAATCACGCCTTGGTTTCCTCTCCGATTCGTATCAGAACCTTGTCACTTTTATTTATTCATTTTCTTCATTTCAAAGCCAACACATAAACTCATTGTTATTGGATAAAATTAGTAGCTCAAAACATAACCTACACCTGCAAGTTTCTAAGGATTCAACCCCGCTACCTTTTGTACTCAACGGTACATCGTGCGCTTACGGCTCTTTAAGACGTCGATTTTATAATCAATCAATGTCTATCTGATTCTTTAGCACGATGTTGTTGTTCAACGTCGAGCTCTTGTCATCGGGCTTCACGTTCATGGTGTAGTTGGTTCATATGACGTTCTTCAGCCTAAGCAAATGCTCGCGTATCAGAGCCAATGGAGCAACGATGTCGACCGCTGGGGTTTTGACAATGGCTGAAGTGGATCGAAGGATAGAAGCCATTGGGGGTGTGCTCGGTCGGTATGATTGTGGAAAAATGAGGGTTATAGCACAGACGACACCAAATATAGGGGCATAATCTCGTAGAAAGGAGACTAAACTCTTACACTAGAGTATTTATGCTCGACTAGGGGCTCTAACAAGTATATTTAATAGAAATAGGGAAAGTTCTATATAAACACACTTGCGTAGAGTCCTAGAATGGGATTCCTCCACGACCTCTGGTGAGGATTTTTAAGATGAGAATGTATAAATGGACGAGGTTACAGATTTGGGTTGGAGTAGACTGAATCCTCAAGCTTCTGAAGGTGCTCGAAGGTTGTCAGAGCTTCTCTAGGAAGTGTATGGGCAAAATCTCTCAACCTCTTTTCGGTGGTTTCCCTTCCCTATTTATAGAATATAGGAAGGGTGACGTCACCACATAAAAGCAAAATTACAAGTGTATCTTTATTTACAGCTGATTTGTACTGAAGTCGGCTCTGCCAGAGTTGTCTGTAGAATTTTCTACTAAGTTGTCTACCTTCGACCATAAGCTATGCTGGACTGAAGCATGGTCGAAGCTTTATTGGACTCGAAAATGTAGGTTTATTGTGGGCTCTGGTAGATTTGTAAATATGGTAGGCTTCGAGTCACTTAGTAGTCATCAAGTATCAAGTGTTTATCACACTATCATGGACAGGGTTCACCGCCATTACCTATATCTCCTATACCAGTTATCAGTGATCGAGACGATATAGATGAGATTCGAGATCAGAGCGTTGATGATTCGAGGCGAAGAGAGTTCCCTATACGTTGGATAGATAAAGGAACGGAAGGCGATTCTTGGATTTTTGAATAGACTTTTGCGAGTTATATAGAGCTACAGAATTCGAGGTCGGATTCTTCTTTGAGGGGGAGAGTTGATAGATCATGGGATGAATCGTGACCCACGAGGCACGTACTTATTTCCGTTTTAGTAGTTGGTTTGGCTAATAAATAGGAGGGGAACCTCTTAGAGTAGGTAGTTATATTAGTTTATGGGATATATGTGAGTTTAGGGGAAAACTCTAAAAACCCTAGTTTCAATTTCAGTAAATCGTTTTGCTTCCGCACTTAGTTTCTATTATTAATGGTCTATCTATCGGAATTGTGCTAAGAAAAAGGAGCTAGAACTGGCTGGAATCTAATACCGATGCTAGATCTGAGAAATAATATAGGAGTATATGGCAATTATATGGTCTCTTAATGTATCATGGGAAACATAGTAAATTCAATTCTGTCCATCTTTTAATGTCATTTATCTGACCCCCTTTGGCAAGAACATATCGACGGTTGTGTACTATTACTCTATTTTGGATCCTCGAGCTTAGTTTTCTAGGAATTGGCCGTTAGTAATAAATCTCAAGAACTTAAAGATTCGTCTATTTACCCTGTTATGAGGCACAGATTTAGTAATGCTAGCTTCATAACAAGCAAAAACGTATCCCTATAGCTCCTACACCATATCGTGAACACTTGATAATTAGGAAGATACATTACTTGACAACATAATCGATGGCAAATTCAAATAAAAGGAAAACACATTAGCAAAGCCCATCAACAAGAAAAATAGCCGCCATTGTAAATTGCTTATTTATGTATTGTAGATTTCATGAATCATTGATCAGCAAGAAAGATAACCTCCATCGACTACCAGATTTTGTCCGGTGACAAATGCAGATTCATCGGAAGCAAGAAAGATCACTGCATCAGCAATATTATTTGTTTTCAGAACAGACCCAGTTAAGCATGTCAATGGGGAGAAAATCTTTTCTATCATCTCAGTATCCATCTCAAGCACATCACGAGCAAGTGGTGTTGACAGGGCACCGGGTGACACGCAATTTATTCTAATCCCGTGGCTCCCTAACTCACGACTTGTTGCTCGAACCAACCCAAGTATTGCATGTTTTGAAATACTGTAATCGAAGAATTTCTCCTGTCCTGAACTTGCTGCAATACTTCCAGTGCACACAATACTCCCTTTGTTGCCACCTTCTATCATCACACGTGTAGCGTGCTTCACACATGCAAGATTACCAAACACATTTGTTGCCAACAGACGTTTAGCAGCAAATAAATCGAGATCTACGATATTTTGGTGCGGATTAATGATACCTGCATTGCTAAACATGATATCCAGATGCCCAAATTTTTGTACAGTGTAATCAACCATGGATTTCACCTGATCCTCATCACTGACGTCGCAATGGAAGTAGCTGCACTGTTTTATGCCTATCGAGGTGGCCACTTTATGACCTAGATCGTCGTTGATATCTGCAATCACCACCAGTTTAACACCGTGATTGGCAAAGAGGCGTGCAGTTGCCTCCCCAATGCCGCTTGCACCACCGGTAACGATTGCAACTTTTCCTTCAAATTTGCTCATGTTTCAGCGTAATTTTTTTCCCCAAAATAAAGGCAATTTTTCAAGTTATTTAAATCTCATCTCACCAGTGGAAATATGAAGGATAGAGTGACCCTTCCTCTTCTTGGAAGATAGTTTTGGAATCTCTACCTAGTTGAAGCTAAAGTTTGCTGTTTAACTAATTATCTATTAGAATTTTGGCATCTGCTAAGCTGTCTAATGAGAAACCCGGCGCCAAAAGAGCATCCACAATAATTTCATCTAAAAGATACTCTGCTTGATCAGAAAACTATCAAAATAGTATGTGTGATCAAACAAACCGTGTCTAGGAGGGGAAAAGTGGCGCGAGCTTCCATCCCCTTTGCACAATCCAGAATTAGATTTTTTATTTTTGAAGTGATCTTTTATCTTATATGTTATTTTTCTATGTCGCTTTCTTAATCAGATCAAGATTTGTTTAATAGCAATAATTAATACACAAATGGTCCTTTATCTTATATTTTATTTTTCTATAAGAAATAATAAGTTTTTTCTCACCTACATGGGACACGCCAATTTTGAGATCAACATTTGATTCCGTTTAATATCTAGCTCTTTTGCCATTTTAATCTTAATAATCTTCTATACCTATTTGTGAGTAACACTTGGAGTATAATTAAGAAGTTAATTAATTTTAAGTATCTTGAAAAAAGGAAGATATTATTCTAGCTACTCAAAGACCAACTTAGCTAAGCATCATGGATAGTATAGGGTTCTGTTTCCCTAGAAGAGTTTATTTTAGCCATTTTACCATAATCTTTTCAATACATGTTCGAAAACAGAAACAACTCAACCATCAGGTACATGGTTTATCATAGGTCATCTCCTCCAGCTAGGAGGCCAAGGTCCCTTGGGTCCATGTTTTGCCAGTAACCATGAACAGGTCTTCGAAATACCTAGGGTTTGGTACACGGTCCTCAACAGAATTGGTACCCGGTCCACAACACTCTGTCGCATCAAAATACATAAACTACAATTACCTGCCTTAACTCCTTATGGCCCTTCGTGACGGAATCCACTATTTTTCTTTTCTAGTTGCTTGCTACTTATGTAATGCCTAGTGTGATCTCCCGCATTGTAGGTTTTGTACATGCAAGTTAGTTTAATGAATCCAACAATTTTTGGTAGAGGTCCAACATTTCGCTGCAAAATTGTGATTGCACTCAAATCTAATGTCTGACATCGAGGTTGAGTACTAATAGTTCATTCTTACACATTGTATTGCCTCCTACATATATCGTTGAACACATCGTTTTCCAATCCATGGCCCAAAGTCTTAAGAGATCGTTGGGAAACGTACCACTTGATGGTATGAGGATGGCACTACTTCAATAGCGTGGATCTAATCTCGTCCTAGGATCCCATTGTATGTCGTGTGAGTCGCCGAGACGACGACGAATCTTTGTGGCGAGTCAGATGGTCTTACTATTATGGGCAGGCAAATTTCTTCAATTGCTGCCGCCGTGTGTCCATTGAATCCTACGATTGTTGGGTTGCAATTGGTTGAGCAATTTTCCAAATTCATTCCAGGTGATTGTATCGTAGAGGAGGACGTTTGGGTCACTGTCCGAGTCGACTAGCATCTTGCCGACATTGATGCCGCCGATAGAAATTCGGATGACTAACGCGTCACTATGTGTGCTAGAGAGGGAGTGCATGCCAGAATTTGAGAAAGTTATTGTGTTTTGTTATTGCTGAGAAGTCGGTGTGCAATTCTTGGTAACTGCTCTATCTCGGATAGGTTCGTACACTCCCTCTTATATGTTTCTTGATCACCATGTGTACCCACGGCATGCATGCCCTCCACGATATTGACGCTTTCTAGTCGGGCCACTTGGTCATATGTTGGGATTGGTTCGTGATGTGCGCATAATTATGACATATTTTATATGCTCGAACATGTATTTTGTCGTCATTATATTTAATTATGTATTCCTAAACACTTATTTGTTTATGGTAGCAAGACAATTGAGATGGAGATTAGAAACCAAACATTTATAGCATCTCCAGCAGTTCTTAGCAAGTGATACTAAAGAGACAAAGAAGATATAAACAAATATATGTGGAGTATAATATAAATGAAGATTGCTCTTACGATCCAAGAATATATTGAGAAGATATTTTACAAATATTCAAGAATTTTCATGGTTAGAAGATTTCAACACTCAAGAAAGAAAGGAGTTTATTTATGTGGTAGATTGTGATAATATTTTATTGCAATATTCTAAATATGTCATTCTTAAAAAAATTGGTTCCTTCCCCTATAAAAGAAACCCTCCCTATTGTAATTTTCACCTTATATTGAAGCAAGTTTAGAAGATATAAAGTTTAGTTTTAATGTCTCTTCTCGCTTCTTTTTATTTTGTAAATAACATAGTTGTGCAATGATCTTGGAAATGATAAAAGGCAAATCCTTTCTAGCTATGACTAGAAGGAAGTCTTACCCAAGAAGCATTAATTATTGTGTAGTTTTAAGGAGTAGTTCTCTTTATACTTATGTTCTAAAATAGCTATAATCATACTTCTAGGCTTAACTATAGCTAGTAAGTTGATTTAGACTATTTGACCAAAACCCAATGTTATAACCATTATACCGAATTCTCAAGCAAAAACAAAGAGAACTCGTATGAGAGATTTAGTCAAGCTTAACCATAGTTGAAAGAATCCCTCTTGCTCATCGAATTTAGTAAAACCAAATATGACCAAACCCTATAAGCCTAACCATGAATCTTGGGTTGGTGTTTACATCGGAAATGCCTTACCAAAGATTTTTGACATGAATAATCCTCCTAGTAAAACTACATGAATATTACTATTATTGTTTTGGTTGGGCTGAATTCTAGTCATAGCTATTCTCTTGTTAGTTGTTGTTTTAGTTTCTTTCTTTTCAATCAAGTATTTACAAAGCCTTAATTTGGCTTAGGAAGTATTCGTTTATCCAAACCTCCCTATGGATTCGATCCTACTCATCCGTGCTACAATTCGACAACCGTACTTTGAACGGGTATTTTACAAGAGGACCCAAAATTTCTCTTATCAAATGGCGACGTTACCGGGGAGGCAACGGTGAAAACAATTCCTTTTATTACCGATTTCCTTTATTTTCTTTTTATTTCTTCTTTAAAAAAGAAAAGAAAAACCTATGTGGTTGGTTGGGGTTTTGGATACAACATACCATTGGTCTTTCATGCTGTGTGATTTGGGTGGGATTGAAACATTGGTGAACAGAGGTGATATTTCTTACTACAAAAGTCAAATAGGTGATACCCATTCGAACTCTGCAGTGCGTTGAAGCTCAGGTTATTAGTTGTTACTGTGCGCTTGAATTTCTAAAATTCTCTTTAGGAGCATTGCAGTTTTAGCTGGTTTTATTTTCTCATATGTTCCACTATAATTTAATTCAAACTGACCATTGGTTTCATTTAATACTGATAGAAAACTATTAACGCAGAAGCAATTAACAAAAAAGATAAACTACTTTGATTGATTTTCCAAAGGCTAAGCCTTTCTCTTATTAAAACTAACATTAATAAATTAAGCTAAAGGAGCACTCCTGTTATAGGCATAAGGAGACTTATCAAAATTAGAAAGCAATTAAGAAACACCATTTAGAATAGAAAACCCTAATCAGACTCCTAATAGGAATTACTAAATATAATAAAACATAATTACTAAAATAGAAAGTGGCCCGGTGAAAGGCGTGAAAACAACCCGACGTGTGTGCGTGGAGACGACCCCACATCCTATCAACTCTCCCCGTCTTTGAAAATATTCGTCCACGAATTTTGAAGATAGAAGGAGAATCCCTGAGCATATAACTGCTGCAAATTCTTTTACGATACTTTCGTACCCATTAACTCTAGTTGCATAACAAAATAAGATCTTGAACTCGAAAGAGGTACCTCCAAGAAGAGAATGATTTCCAATCCGTCAACAGTATTTTATGTACCCGCTGACTCTGCCTAAGAAAAGAGAAAGTGTTGTCGTGCCGAAAACCCTATATATTTCCAAAATCTCCAAAAACCTTTTTATTGTCATATGTGCTCGGAGAACACTACAAATGTGAACTCGTCCACGATACTTCCCATACCTGATGATTTTTCCTGTATAATGACATACTATCTTGTTGTCAAAAAGCTTGTGTGAAGCACTATCCGGATTCCCCAAAAAATTATATATCACTTTACTTGGATGATTTTCAAACTCTTGCCAAATGGGTTCACTAAACTTCAATTTATGTACCTCTTCTTGAGACCCATCATAGATTGGTAGTTTATCCCAATCAATTAATGGATTGGAATTACAAAATTGATCCCTTATTGGGTTACCTATACTCTGTAGAACCCGCGATATCCCTTTATTTTCAATGGCATCTTTTGACTTTTTAGAAACTGAAAAAAAACTCATCAATGGTTCAAACCTCAGATTTGAAAGATCCATTGATCGAAATTTTATCAGGAACCTCTTTAAATTGAGAATCGATAAACATGTCGATTTTGGCAAAAAAAATTGTCGATCTTGGTGAAACCCGCAATTGTAAATAACTTCTTCTTCAATCTCATAATTTTCTTCGTCGGTCCCAAATAAATTTATGAAATCCTACTCCTCAACTTGTTCGACTCGCTCAATCGTAGAAGTGGGTTCGTCATTGCTGCCAAACAAATTAGTGAAACCCCAATCCTCAACTTGTTCAACTTGCTTCATCGTAGAAGTGAGTTCGTCGTCTCTGCCGATCAAATCGGCGAAACCCCATTCCTAAATTTGTTCAACATGCTTAATCGCAGAAGTGGGTTCATTGTTGCTGCCAAATAAATAGCCGAAACCGAACTCTTCAATTTACTCGACTTTGGGTATTGGTTTTAGGGTGGTGTTGGTTTTCTTCCGTTGGACTTCATGAAGATAGGAATCGTCAATGGGGTGAACTTCTCGCATCAAGGTTGCAATCCTATCGTAGGACTTTGATTGATAACTTTTCAACATGTGTCCGTCTGCCCCACCTACTACATCAGTCGCATGGTGACATTTTCTCTCCGCCGTCTCCTTGTAGTGGTTCATCTTCAAGTCTACTCCACCAAATATCATAGAATTTTCCATCACATCCACCTCAATCTGCGCAATCCTTACAATTTCTTGTATATACATCTCAAACCTAGGATTATACATAATTTTGTACAATCTAGAGATCATTGTAGCAAATACAGAAAAATACTGTAGCAACGCTAAAATTACTGTAGCAGATACCAAAATTACTGTAGCAACACAAAAATCACAGTAGCAGATACCAAAACTACCGTAGCAGCAGAAATCACTATAGAAATCAATAATAATAATAATAAACCCCATGGAATAAACTTTACTCTAGTACCAATTGATAGAAAATTACTAACGCGGAAACGATCAACAAAAATGACAAACTACTTTGATTGATTTAAAGACTTCAAATTAACTTGATCTCTCTACCTAAGGCTAAGCCTTTTTCTAACTAAAACTGACATTAATAAATTAAGCTAAAGGAGTTCTTGATTTATTAAATATAATAGAGAGTGGTTGGGTGTATTGCGTGGAAACAACCCGACGTGCGTGTGTGGATGCATGTAGTTATTTAGGATTTTGTAATCATTTTCCTCTTCCATTCATTGATAAAATGCCTGAATGCTTAGCTAGAAAGAGTTATTATTTCTTTATTGACGGTTATTCTGGATACAATCAGATCCCCATTGCCCCAAAAGATCAAGAAAATATGAATTTCCCGTCTCTCCACGGGGCATATGATTATCGACGTATGTCATTTGTGTTATGCAATGCACACGCTACATTCTAGCGTTGTATGATGAACATATTTTCTGATATGGTTGATAAGTTTCTTGAAATCTTTATGGACGAATTTTCAGTATTTGGATCGTCTTTTAGCAAATGTCTGCACCATTTAGAGCACGTGCTAGAACGATGTACATAAACCAATTTGGTGTTAAACTGGGAAAAATGTCAATTCATGGTGATACAAGGGATAGTTCTTCAAAATATTATCTTCAACAAAGGGATTCAAGTTGATATGGCTAAGATCGACATTATTTATTCCTTACCACCACCTCAGACGGTTAAGGCCATTCGATCATTTTTGGGCCATGCTAGGTTTTATCGCCCGTTCATCAAAGATTTTAGCAAAATTTCCCAACCCTTGTGTAATTTACTTGCTAAGGACATAAATTTTAACTTTGATGACGCATGTTTAGGAGCTTTTGAGAAGCTCAAACTATTAACTTCAACCCCTATCATCCAATCTCCCAATTGGGAAGTTCTTCAAGCTCATGTGTGACGCTTTAGATTACGTTGTTGAAGAGATTTAAGGGCAAAGAATATATATTAAACCTCATGATATTTAATATGTTAGTCGCACGCTTAATGATGCACAATTAAATTACTCCACCAAGAAGAAGGAGCTATTTGCCTCGGAGAAATTTCGATCATACCTTGTTAGATCCAAAATCATTGTTTACACCGACCATACGACCTTAAAGTATTTACTATCTAAATAAGTGCTAAGCCTCGTTTAATTCTATGGATTCTCTTATTAAACGAATTTAATTTTGAAATTCGAGGTAAGAGAGGTGTTGAAAACGTTGTTGGGGACCCATCTATATCAAATTCTTACTATTGGTGTTGTTGATTTTCTTTCTATCCTAGAGACATTTCCTGATGAGCAGTTCATGGCTATCTCAGAACTGCTTTGGTATACCAATATTGTCAATTATCTTGCTACAGATAGATTACGTGACCATTGGTAAAAGAAAGATAAAATCAAATTCTTGCACGAGGTTAGGTGCTTTAGTTTGAATGATCCTTATCTATATAAGTTTTCTTCAGACTAAGTAATTAGGAGATGCAACCCAAATGATAAGTTCCATATAGTATAGTCACATTTTTCCATACCTTAGCTTGTGAAGGACATTTTGGTACCAAGAAAATTGCGCCAAAGTCCTTCAATCTGGACTCGATTGGCCTGCCCATTTTTGTGACACATATGCCTTTTGTTCTGAATGTGATAGGTAGACCTGAAATATTTCTCATCGAAACATGATGCCCTTGAACAACATCCTTGTCACTGAACTATTGGATGTTTGGGGCATTGACTTATGGGCCCATTTCCTTCTTCTTGCGGGTACCTTTACATTATCGCTGCGGTAGATTATGTTTCCAAATGGGTTGAAGCGGTGTCATGTCAAACGACTAACCATAAGCCCGTTGTAAAAGAAAAGAAAACATTTTAATGGTTTTGACACCCCTAGGGCAATTATAAATAATAGTGGTAAATATTATTGCAATCATGTCTTTCAAGCATTTTTTAAAAATTACCCCATCACAAATAAAGTTGTCATACCTTACCATCCAGAGGCAAGTGGCCAAGTTGAAGTCTCCAATCAGGAAATTTAAAATTTTTAGAAAACACTGTTTAAACCGATCGTAAAGATTGGTTTGATCGTCTTGATGATGATTCCCTTTGGGTATATCAAATAACTTACAAAACCCCAAATGGTATGTCACCTTATAGAGTTATCTTTTGGGAAGGCTTATCACTTGCCAGTGGAATTGGAATACAAGCCTCTATAGGCTACAAATGCCTTTAACTTTGAAATGGATAAAGCCGAATCACATAGAAAAATTTAACTTTCTCAACTTGACGAATTTTTTGCGAGGCTTATGAAAATTCAAAATTTTACAAGGAATGAACAAATTTTTTATGATAAGACGATTGTTTGCAAAACTTTTTAGCCTAATCTTAAAGTGTTACTCTACAATTCACAACTACGTCTATTTCCTGGGAAATTGCGTTCTCGTTGGTACGGCCTTTTCGTAGTTAAAACTGCTAACACTTTTGAGCCTAATTAGAAAGTATTGCTCTACAATTCATGTCTACGTTTATTTTACGGGATATTATATTCTCATTGGTATGGCCCGTTCGTAGTTAAAACTATTTATCCTTATGGAGCCATAAAAATAGAGGATCCTAAAGTCGATAATGATTTCAAAGTCAATGGGCAACGTTTAAAACTGTATTTAGAATCTTGTACTTCTGATGAAGAGACAACTTTCTAGTTGACCTATATTATAAGAACTAAAATATTTAAGTTTGGGGGTACATTCGTCTGGCTGAAGACGGTAAAACTTAGCGTTTCTTGTGAGGCAACTCAAGGCACATTCAGGTGAGAAGTTCCAGTTTTTATTTCCCATTCCATGTATTTAATTTTGCTCTTAAACATTAAGGGCAATGTTTAATTTAAGTTTGGGGGTAGAAAAACTATTTTTAGATAGTTTTTAAGGAAAAGTAAAATAATTGCTCTTTGGTAAAAAAAAAACTCTAATACTTTACCAAGTGTACATTAAAGTATTTATTTATCGTGTATTGAAACTCGATGCACTACCATGTGATTAGTGAAAAACTCAGTATTTTTGGCATATTTTCCAAACTTACACTTCACTATAGTTATACTACCAATACCTTCAATAGAGTTTTTGACCAGAATATGAAAAAGTTAGCATTTATATTAAGAATAATTCGTTCCAAGGGAAACAACTGCCTAAGAATAAGTTCATTCCTAAAAGTATAAAGTAAAAGCCAAACTTGCTCATAAACTTTCAAGCTATAAGGCATACTCTCATGATTAAAAACTGAAAGAGAAAAAATTATCACCAATCTCGAGTATGACCATGAACTATTTGAATGGGGCATAGAAAAGTATTATTTATCTTATCTTGGGTCTAGATCATAAAGGGGCACCAAACCCTGGCAACCTTAGCCAACTGGCGGGGATTGTCGACCGAAACTCCTTGTTATGGAGACCTCACTAAGAACCATGTATGAAAATAAAAATAAACTTGCAAAAAATGAAATACCGAGAAAATGAATTGACTAAGGCACTTGTGGAACTAACCGATAAACTTATTCCCATAAGTACTATACTACCAAACACTAACTCAACTATTCTATACAATGTATTGTGCTGTAGCACTATCTTCACTACACTAAGATATAGCTAGGGAAAATATTTGATTTTTTTCCTAAGCATGAGGTAGTATTTCAAGTTTCGGATTTTAGAAATGACATTCTATGGTACACTTGGGAAGTACTTAGTATTGAGGATTTTTCTTTCATAATGTTTTCTTGTCTTAACAAAGTAAGGATAAGCTGAGAGAAAATAAGTCATTTTGTAATTTAGAATTGCCAAAGTGTCATTATCGACTTTTGGGGGTATAGTCACTAACGAGACAATACTCGTCTACAAGGGGGACCTGGAAGTTTAATGGTTTGTTGCATATGTTAAATGCAACCACGTGACTTGCAAAAATGGTTTTTATTTACTTTTGCTCGAGGACTAGCAAAATATATGTTAACGGGTATTAGATAAACACATAATATTTTTGTGTACTATTCCTAAACTTATACCTACCTAGTCACTTATTAAATAAATTTGATACTACTAGTGTTTTTGCTTGTATTTACAGAAATTGAATACAAGATAAACAAGAAGTATATTTTTCCAGTTTTCAATAAATAGGAAGGTGATGCACTTCAACAATGATCCTCATTTGAAGTTGTCAAGGAAAGGCCCATTGAAGACCATTGAAGATAATTTAATGTAGAGATTATTCTCATGAGTTATAATATTTATGCATGGTCTAAGGCATTATTTAGGGGATTTTACATTAATGTTGATGTTTTGTAACCCCTTCTATACTCTATAAATAGGAGGGGAATTCTATCATTTTAGATATCTTCGAAAGTATAAATCAAAGTTCAAGGCAATAGAATTAGTTCTTCTTTCGCTTTTTTATTTTTTTTTATCATTTTCTTTAACCACGTAATATCTGAATGTTTAAAGGAATAAAAAGGTAATCATCTTAGCCAAGGCTAAAAGAAGCTCCACCCAATATAGCCTTAGTATAAAATAACATTATCTATAACTAGATTAATTACTTTCCCTTCTTTTGTTTTAATGCATATTCTTCTTCCTAAGATCCTAACTTGACCATAACATGGATTCGAGGGAGTAATGAATCTAAGGAAACCATCTTGTTTAACTATTACAAGATGGTTTGGAGCATGGAAAAGAGAACATAACCCGTTCTTATTAACCGAACTATGGTTGAGTAAGGTGGGTTATGTGTATACTCTAATGTATTGCATATACCCAGCCAATGATATGCGATACGGGTATTTGTGACATACTCTAAGTGAGTATCCTATTTCATGGTTACAATGGGTGGAGTGGAATCAAACCATGGTTCTCACTTCGCCTCGAATTAAAACTTTTTTATTTGTTTTCTTCATTTCAAAACCTACACAAAAACCATTCTTATTAGATAAAATTAATAGCTCGGAACATAAATCATACCACAAGTTTCTTGGGATTGGACCTTGCAACCATTTGTACTCAACGATACACCATGCACATGCAGATCATTTTAAGACGTCGAATTATAATCGATCACATAGCACACCCGTCCACTAGGCGTCGGAATGTTAGAGCAGTGACACTACTATCAGCAACAGCAGACCGCGCTAGAAGATTCACTCTCCCTCCAGTGAAGCACCACCGGTCTTTGAAAGAGATCGATCGTTCTGAGTAAATAACAGGAGATAAGTACTACGATCACCACCGCCTTTCCCTCAAGGTCGACAATCCGTTCCCCGAACCGGACGATATTACTGCCTAGATGGACCGCCAGGGCCGCAATACAGACCGAATGATACATTTGGCCCGCAGTTCCACCGCAGAGCACCATCAACCCCCTCCCCCCCTAATGGTCTCCGTCTCCCCAGATGTACCAATTATGACCAGAGCATCCACTAGGCCGATGTATGGGCCAAAACTGTGTACGGGCCAATGTATGTGCCAATTTCGATTATCTGCATCAGGAGCCTGTGTATGGACTGACCCAAAACTCATTTGGAGGCATATGCCCATATCACTTATGAGCAACCTACGAGGATTTGTACCCTAGGGTCAGCCGTATGGTCAACCGCCTTTTGGGGGCCCAAACAATCAGAATCTTCAAGGCGTCTTTCCTCGGCCACCACTATTTCTATACGAGCAGCAACATGCAGGTGTCCCACCCTTTGTTCCCCAAATGCATATGCCCCATAAAACAACCGAGGAAAAATGAGACCACTTAGACAAATAGCATCCAGCGAGGTAGTGGCAAAGAAGAAGAAACACTAGCCAATATGATTCCTGAAGAGTTGTGCAACCCTATTCAAAGTCTTTCTAGCGCCCACAAGGTCGCCTCGGCTGCCTAATGAGGCAAGTTTATCAAGATGATCCGAGGAAACCCTTTTAAAGACAACGTCAAGTTTTGCAAGCAGTTGAACACATTGCCAAATATTAAAATACCAACGTTTAACGGGTATGGTGACCCAGAGCAACATTGCATAGCCAACTCGGCGCAGCTATAGAGACATGTTCATCGAGAAATGAAATGCAAGTTTTTCCCCTCAAGCCTGGAAGGTGTGGCGCTTATATGGTTCCAAATGTTTACGTTAGAGGATAATTCCATAGCCAACTAGGTGCAGCTGCCGAGCTATGTTTATCGATAAATGTGTCCATAATCTTACAAATTAGAAGATAATAGACTCGCTCTTCTAAATGTGGCAGAACCCAAGGGAGACAATTAGCAGTTTCCTGAATTGATTCAAGGAAGTAGTATTCGCTTTCAAGAAATTAGATGATGTAACTGTTGCTTTATCATTCGCAAACTCTTGCTTGCCAGGCGATCTGCGAAAATAAATCTACAAAACACAGCCCGCAAACTTGGCTGACATATCGTCAGAGCAAAGAAATACGATAGAGTAGAAAGAAATAATAAATTGCAGGCACGGACGTTGATTGTAACAAACCCACATCCCCCTCTAGCTTCGAAAGTCAAGGCGAGGATGCTAAAGCATCAAGAACAGCTTAGGTCGCGGGATCCTGCCCCCACAGCGATAAGGAGAGAAAAACCAGCTGAGCCTTCTCGCCAACGGAATCAGCGAAGCGTGACACGCAGAAATTGGCTGCCCAGAGAAAAAAAAAAAGTAACCTTAAAATTTCTAGAGCAGAGGTGTTCCAGTTTAGTAAAGACGGATAAGGACTACCGCAGCCCTGATCCAGTCGAAGATAAAATGGGATGACCATTTTGCTTGTATCATAACACACACTTCCATGACATTGAGAAGTGCTATGATTTTAAGAACCTAGCAGAAACAATTTTTCGACGAGGACGCTTCACTCAATTCATCAAAAAGGTCACCGCCGTTGAAGTGCAAGTGAATGACCCAATCCCAATATATGACCAAGTGGCTAGACCAGAGAGCGTCGATATGATCGTCGAAGACGTGCACGCCGTGGGTACTTATGGCGACCAAGAAACATTTATTTTGTTTTTGGTTTTTTTGGCAAATATTGTGTTATATTGAATAATGGAAGCCAAATACAGGAGATGAGGAAGAGATAATATACTCAAGCACAACCTCGTAATCTGCTCACTGCCAAGTTTTGCTGAAAAATTAGAAAAGTTGTTACTTTCTCTGAAAGTATGTGCCAATGTACATTACAGAAAGTTGATAAGCTCCTCAATGTCCCTCCAAATCACAGTAAATTTAGTAGACACTGATCCAGGAGGATCTAGTGTGTTTTGAAGATTTGTCAAAGTCGTTCGAACGAAGTTGAGTGCCGTTCGATCGAGTTGACATGTCCTCTGGAATTTTGGCCCAGAGCCATATTTCGTTTGAACAACTTTGAGTGTCATTCTAACGAGTTGTCATGTCCTCTAGAATTTTGGCCCAGAGCCATATTTTCGTTCGAACGAGTTTGGTTTCGTTCGAACGACCAAACAATTTTTCTAGGGTTTAGACCAATTAGTTGTAAAGTCGTTCGAACGACTCCCTAGTTCGTTCGAACGACTTTGGCGCTGTTTTGGAATCTCAGACGCTATTTTGCCTCGAGATCCGTTCTTTTATGATTTTCGAGTTCCCTAGTATATAAAGGGAACTTAGGTTATTTTCTAAGGGATGTTAACTTTGGGACCGAGATGCAATCCTTTACCGTCGTGCTCGCAAGTATCGTTTGGTGAAGGATGGGACTAAGTTTCATATTAATGCGTGCAAGGAACATATCATTACCAGTAATTTGGTAACGGCGACTCAGGCGAAGAGATTGGTTAATGCGGGCGGTAAATTTGTTTTGTTATTGATACGACTGGTTCAAGAGGGTCTGTCGGCTACAGTATTGTCTACTTTGACAATGTCTCATACGAAACAAACCGATATGGGAGAGTTTCAAGAGGAGTATGAAAACTTGTTTCTGGGCATAGAAGAGATGCCGCGCAAGAGGGATGTGGAGCATGAGATCACCTTGGTGAATGGTGAGCCACTACCCAATATTGGGTTACATCAAACTTCTAATATTGAGTTTGATGAGATCATGAAACATGTACATGAACTCCTGGAGCAAGGAGTTATTAATCCAAGTTGTTCACCTTGTGGTTCGTCGGTGTTACTGGTGCCAAAGAAGGATGCGTCTTGGAGGATGTGTATAGATTATCAGGCGTTGAACAAGATCACGGTGAAGAATCGTTATCCGCTTCCACGGATTGACGAGCTTTTAGATGAGTTGTAGACGGCTCGGTTTTTTACCAAATTGGATCTTAAGTCAGGTTACCATCAAGTTCAAATCCGGGAGGAGGATACTTCGAAGATAGCGTTCAAAACCAAACAGGGCATATTTGAGTGGTTAGTTGATACCTTTTGGGTTATGCAATGCTTCGGCGACGTTTATGCGGCTAATGAATGAGGTACTTCGTGCGTTTATTGACGATTTTGATATTGTATATTTGTATGATATCTTGATATATAGTCGTACATGGGAGAAACATCTTGGGCATTTACGCAAAGTGAACGGGAAGAAATGCGAGTTTGGGAAACGTGAGCTAGCCTATTTGGGTTTTATTGTTGGTGGCGGCGAGCTTAAGGTCGATCCAGAGAAGGTCTCGGTCATTACTAATTGGCCTAGACCCCGCACAGTGACGAAAGTGAGGAGTTTTATGGGTTCTTGTCAGTACTTACAAAAATGTATTCGACATTTTTCACAAATAGCCGCTCTGTTGAATTCTTTGACGAAGATCGGGGTACAGTTTGTGTGGGAAGATCACCATGAGAAGACCTTTCTGTTACTGAAGCAGAAGATTACGGATGCACCAGTGTTAGCATTGCCTAATTTGCAGCGACATTTTGAGGTCAAGATGGATGCGTCAGACTATGCTTTGGGGGCAATCCTTTTACAGAATGAGAAGCCGGTTGCTTACCATTATGAGATGTTTGCAGGAGCAGTACGCAACTATCCTACCTATGATAAGGAGTTCTACGCGCTATATCAATCAGTTAAACATTGGCGGAGTTACTTATTGGGGAAGGAGGTTGTGGTACATTCCGATCACAAACCATTACAGTTCTTATCTGCGCAGTCCAAGCTTCAGCAAGCTCGCCATATAAAGTAGATGTCGTACCTTCAGCAGTTTACCTTATTGATCAAGTATAAGAAAGGAGTGGACAACAAGATGGCTGATATGTTATCTCGACCCCCATTACCAACTATTTCCGTTTTGCTGGTAGCTATAGAGATCCAGCCGATTGTTCCTTCTGAGTACGTTTCAGGGTATGACGACGACAAGGAGCTCAGTGTGGTTCAAGAGAAGGTGTTGCAGGGCAAGACGTGCGAGTATGTGCTGAAGGATGGCTTGATTTATAGGGAAGTCTATTACGTATTCATGAGGGTGGAGACCGTTTACAGTGGATTCAAGATGCACATTGTTCCCGAGTGGCAGGTCATTTCGGGGTTGAGAAGACTCTTTTGAATTTACGGCGCTATATCTATTGGCCGAAGATGCAGGTGGATGTTATTTGTGTGGCTCGTGGTTGCGTGCTATGCAACACATCGAAACCTTCCAGTAGGAAGATAGGACTGTACTTACCATTGCCAGTTCCTAGTCGACCTTGGGAGAGTATTTCGATGGACTTTATGGGTGGTTTGCCCATGACCAGGTATAAGAATGACTATTTGTTTATGGTGGTGGATCGATTCAGTAAGATGATTATTCTTATTCTATGCCAGAAGACGGCTACGAGGAAATGAGCAGCGCGATTGTTTTTCAGAGACGTCTGGAGGTATTTCGGGCTCCCTTCTTCTATTATTTATCATAGGGATAACCGCTTTTTGGGGCATTTCTGGAGATCGCTATGGGGGATGATGGACACTAAGTTGAAGAGAAGTACCGCTTTTCATCCGCAGACAGACGGGCAAACAGAAGTCGTCAATCGCACTTTGGTACATTAATTACAGGGATTCCATTCTAAGCATCCCAAGACCTGGGATGAGAGTTTACCGTATCTTCAGTTTGCGTTCAACCGGGCGATTCATGGTTCCACATTGAAGTCTCCTTTTAAAGTTTGTTTGGGGTACTTGCCGCAAAGCCCTTTTGATTTGGCGTTTAGTCTTGGAAAAAATACGGTGTCAGGGAAGAAGGAAGAGGAGCAGGTTAAAGCTTCGCGCTTCATTGAGAAGATCAACAAGGTTCATGAGGTGGTTGATGCTCAGTTGAAGAAGACTCAAGTGAAGTATAAGGCTCGCCACGACAAACATAGGGTTGAGTGTAATTTTCTTGAGGGCAACCTCGTTTGGTTATATATGGGTAAGGAACGGCTTAAGGGGGAAGGTAAGAAGATCAAATCTATCCATTATGGTCCATTTTTGATACTTAAGAAGATTGGTGACAATGCATTCCAAGTGGATTTTCCACCTTTTATGAAGATGTATTCAGTGATTAATGCCGAGTATTTGATGCTATTTGAGTCGTCTCTTTTGGATGAAGACCTACCGTCAGTTAATGACTTATGGATGGAAAGAGAAGATTCATTGCCGGAGGATGGTATTCTAGAGTGGAAGGTTCATACTACAAGACGGTGTAGTGGCCTACTCGCAGCCTTCGATAGTCGAAGCCCACTTCATAGCCTACTCGAATGTATCGAAGCCTACTAAATCCCTAAAATAGACTTCCCAGAGATCCCCTGAAGCCGAAGCTTCGACACCAGGCCAAGCCTCGAGGGCGGATTAACACATCGCAATAGACATTCTTCGGCCATATCTTCACATTGTCGAAGTGTGACAAGACAGACAGCCAGCTCACCAGACAAGCCGTCGTAATGATTGGCCTTTTACAGCTACAGTGACAGGCCAACCACTACGCCATAATGCCGAAGTACAGAGATGAATTAGACAGCTGTCATAGTGACAGTGCAGACAGGACCGGCCCCCATATCCCTCTGGGGTTTCCTGACAGTAATCATATAATCCTGACCTACACTTGGCGACTCAGCTTCCTGTGACTCTATAAATAGAGGAGAGGGGAAACCAAGTGGATCTTAGAAAAATTATCTCCAGCCCCTTACATTTTACCTTGGACCTCTCTGTGCATACTGTATTTGAACCCTCTCGTTACTCATCAGTAATATAATCTTTCTTAAAAATCCTCATCAGAGGTCGTAGAGTGTTACATTCGAGCCTTTATGCAAGTATTCATCTTTAGTTAGTTCTTACTTTAGACTATTTGCTTGAATCCCTTTGATAGTAGATTGATTCTACATTGTAAGAGCCAACTTCACCTCTAAACAAAGTTAGGCCCCTACAATTGGCGCCGTCTGTGCTTCCCACCCTGCCAATCTTTTTTTCCTTTTCTCCTCCCTTTATTTTTTAACAATCTACTGCTCCTCTACAAATGGCACCTACATGCCGTTCCAACTCAACCCAAGCGGGCAACTCCATTGACGGAGTAGCTGCCCAAATACTTTATTATCTCAACATGTCGCTCAGGCAGAGGAACGCCACCATAACCAACTAAACCAGGAATGTGAAAGCCACTGCTTGGTGATGGAAACAGAGCGGAATCGCCGCTTGGACGATGAAAACTGACAGAATAGAGCAATCGATGAGCTGTAGAATACCATTAGAGGGCTACAAAGATTGTAGCCCTTGGAACCTCCTCGCCCGTCCCATGCACCAGACCCATCGCGCGTATCTGCCCGTGCCCTCCTAGGGCCCTCACCAAACCTCGAGATACCCACAGTTCACATCGATGTTGAAGGTATTCCCCGTACAATTCCCCCAACCGGCTCTATCCACCTTAGAATCCACCCCACAGAAGATTGTTCTGACTCTACCCTCCGCTCTTCCCGACACCCCAGGCGTCGTCCCGCTCGAGAGCGACTTGGGGAATGCAGTGCTGAATATATGCCGCATACTCGACCTCACAGCCTTCGAATTCACCAATCTCCCCCTCACCCTACATATGTTACCCAGCAGGACTTCGACCACAAAATACAACCAGCCATTCGCGTTAGCGCGAGCCCAGCCGCCAACTCTTGGAGCTGCCTCAATAACCCGATCTGCCCCAAACTTTTGGCTATCGAAATACCCTCCAACTTCCGTGCTCCCAAACTCAGAAAGTACCGTAACATAAACCCTAAATCCCACATCCTCGAATTCCAAAATGCCCTGAGCCTCTACTCCACAGCTGACTACATGTTATGTCGCCTTTTTCCAACAAGCCTTAATGACAATCCCTTTCGATGCTACGACAACCTCCCAAATGGCTCGATACGAAGATTCGAGCAACTTTCACAACTTTTTATCGCCCAGTTTGCCTTCAACAAGGACAGAGGGGTCAGAGTTGACGCTCTATTCAATTTCAGAAAATCCAGTAATGAGATACTCAAAGCCTTCACCAGGAGATTCCTTGACGAATTCTGGAAAATAGAAAATCTCGACTGCTCGAACGCTATCCTGGCATATTCGAATGCTCTGCCCGATCACAGCCGAGTAAAAGAACACATAGTTCTCCGAAAACCAAAAACACTCAAGAGATGCTCTCGAAGGTCAATGGCTATATCAATCTCGAGCGACTCCAAGAATCCCACAAACAGAGCCAGCCTTCACAGATAGCAAACTTCACTAAACCTCGGCATTACCCTCACTCTGTTCCTATACCCTTGATCACTCCTGTCTCACAGGAGACTGAGAGCCACAAATGCCTCAGCATTGATAACAACGCGGAAGCTCGCAAGAAGCGACCAAGGCCTGTTTTGGCTATACTCACTGCCCCCCTCAGCACCCTTCTACCACATATATAAGCAGACCCCATTTAGCTTATTCCATTACCAATCGAAGTATGACCAGGCGAATCTTACTGCGCCAATCACAAATGCAACTGTCACCATACCAACAAATACTTTGCTCTCCAGTGCTCTCTCAAACTTATCTTCAAAGCAGAACATTTGTATCAGTATATTACTGATCTTCCAAGCTACCTCGACGGGTCTTTCCTCAAATCTCTATCCACCCATACTACTGAACCAGTTGAGGTGCACATCTACAGAGTCAATTTTATCAAAGTCAACAACATAGATAGTGGACATTCTAAGAGCAAATGAAAGTGCATCGAAGAATGTTATAAGCTCACCTATCAGAAGAAATTCCCTACCCTTCTGCCAGAATCAAGCCATCACCCTCGTCTCGAAGGTATTTATTTCATCGACTGTGACACTTCGCACATTCGCTTCCCCTATTCCAATCTATTAGTCATCATGATTAAGATTGAGAACCTCATCCTCCATACAATGCTCATAGACATAGGGAGCGCAGCTGATGTCCTCTTTTTCCAAAGAATCCAAACCATGAAGAAAACAAACCTCATAACCGTAGCCAACGTCAAACTGAACTGTTTTAATAGATCAACCAAAGTCGCTGTTGGTCGTATCAGCTTACCCGTCGCCACATGCCTTATTACCCTTCAAACCAGCTTCCTTGTCATTGACAAGAAGTCTGAATACCTCAGAATACTCAAACGCGATTGGCTCCACATCATACGAGCCATACCTTCGACCTACCATCATACCCACCGTTTCAGCACTCACGAAGGTACTTGGAATCTGAAAGGCTCTCAACGCCTTGCCCACTCATGCGAGCACCCAGAGATCGACCAAACCCAAAAACTTGTCAGCCGTCCATAGCAATCACTGCATCTTTCTATCCCATCGACTTCGACAAATACCTCCTCACCCATCGAACCCACTGTTTATATCGAACTCGACGGTCCTAGTCGAGGTACATTCATCAAAACCTTCCTTAATGAGTCAGAACACCTCAAAATTTTAGAATTCCTTTGGGCAAACAAAGATATCTTTGCCTGGATATTTCATGAAATGCCTGGTGTCGACCACTACCTGCCCTGTCATCGCCTCAATCTCATCCCCTATTCCTTAGCAGTAAATCAAAAGAAGCATAACCTGGCACCACGACTTCGAGAAGCAGTGAACCTTGAAATAGACAAGCTCATAGCCGCAGGTTTCATCTTAGAAGTGAAGTACGTAGACTGGATATTAAATATTGCCGACATTCCTAAGAAGAATGGAAAGATCAGAATCTGCGTCGACTTCACAGACCTCACCAAGCATACACCAAAGGACACTTTCCCTCTACCGACCATTTCAGCACTCCTCGATGCCACTGCTAGACACGAGTGCCTATCCATGATGGACGCGACTTCAGGTTACAATCAGGTACCCCTCCTCCCTGAAGATCAACTTAAAATCTACTTTATAACTGAACAAGGCCTTTACTGTTTCAATTTTATGCCCTTCGCCCTTAAAAATATCGGAGCCACCTACCAATGCCTTGTCACAACCATGTTTAAACCTTTGCTTGGCAAGTCTATCGAAGTCTATATTGGCGGCATGTTATGCAAAAGCCTTTAGAAAAACACCTATATCCAAGACCTAACATAAATCTTCTCAATACTTTGTACATATAAAATGAAACTCAGCCCAAACAAGTACCAATTTGGCGTGTCCTCCGGAAAATTTTTGGGTCACCTTATCAGTAAACGTGGTATAGAGATTGACCCCACCTACATTCGAGCCCTCATATACATGCCTTCACCTTGAACCAAAAGAGACATCCAAAAAGTGGCTGGCAGGATAGCGGCCCTTAATCATTTCATTTCTAAATCCTCAAATTGATGTACTTGGCTATTTTCCCTATTACGAGATCAGGGCGCCCACAAAGTAAAAAAGAAAAACAATCTAGAGATCAACTGGACCCCTGAGTACGAACAAGCCTTCCTAGAACTCAAAACTTATCTTGGCCACCTACCCATTATCAGTACCCCTATCGAAGGCGAAACACTCTCTTTATACCTTGCTGCCACATAAACTTTTATCAGTGTAATGCTCATTCTACTTGATTCCAATATCGAAAAACCTGTATATTTCATTAGCAAAACTAATCCCCGCAGAAACTCGATATTCAAGATTTGAGTGTTTGCTCCTCACAATTGTCTATTCAGCCTGTAAGCTCAAGCCATATTTTCAGGCTTACCCCATCCATTTTATTACAAGTTACCCCCTTCGATAAGTACTCAGCAAAAAAGAAAAATCCAGATGAGTACAATAGTGGTCCGTATACCTTGGCGAACACGACATTACCTTCGAGAAGCAAATATCCCAGAAAGGTCAAGCAGTAGCAGACTTTCTAGCTGACTTCCCGGTCAAAGATATCGATTGGAAAGAACACGAAGATGACTTATCAAAAGACCAGCCCGAAATAGGAGATCCCTGGGACCCTCTCACTGGCTGGCGTTTATTCACAGATGGATCAGTAGGACCTAATGGCTCAGGAATTGGTATTGTCTTGGTAATACCCACTAATGACCGCATAGAGAAAGCTGTTAAACTTACCTTCGAATGTTCCAATAACGAAGCAGAGTATGAAGCCTTGATCCACGGCCTCGACCTCGGCATTCCCAAACTTGAAGTCTTTACAAATTCTCAACTTGTTCAGAGACATTGCACAGGAGAAAATTAAGCTAACGGTCGCATGGCCGACTACGCTCTTATGGTGCGACAACGCATGGACCGGTTCCCCAAAAAATCCACAATCACTCATTACCCTCGAAGAAAAAATAAGCATGCAGATTCCCTCGCCTACATAGCAGCTATGTTCGGACAATCATAATCTTAGACCCTCCAAATCGAAGTACACGAACGCCCAAGTATTGACCAGATGGAAATCAATGCCATCAATACTGGGGGCAAGAGTCACGATCTAGACGATTGGCGAACACCATTTCTTTATTACCTCAACAATGCTACCCTCCCAGATGATCCCCAAGCTAAACGTTTGCTGCTAGAAAACTGCCATAAATATACTATCCATAAAGTTGAACTACATCACAAATCCCCAAATGGCGTCCTCCTTCGATGCATATCCCAAGCCGAAGTCTCTCAAATCTTAGCCAAACTTCACGAAGGAACCTGCGGTGCTCACACTGCTGGTCGTTCTATTGTCCTTCGAGCTGTCACCCAAGGATTATTTTGGCCCGATATGAAAAAACAAGCTTCAGAATATGCAAAACACTGTGATAAATGCAAGCGTCACGCTCATGACATCTATTGCCCCTCTCAAGACCTCCATTTCATTCAAGTTTCCTAGCCATTCAAAAGATGGGCCATCGATCTCATTGGTCCCTTCCCAAAAGCCTCGGGTAGCAGAGAAAATATCCTCGTCGCAACCGATTACTTCACCAAATAGATAGAAGTTGTACCTTTATGCCGAACCAGAGAAGAAGAAGTTATCAAATTTTTATAGGAAAACATCATCACTCGCTTCGGCTACCCCCACATGATTCGATGCGATAATGGTCCCCAATTTATTGGCTGCAAAGTTAGAAACTTCCTAAAAAAAACAACATTATTCTCTCACCCTCCACACCTTACTATCCTCAGGGCAGTCGAAGCAATTAACAAAGCCATTGTCGATAGTCTTAAGAAGAGAGTCGATACAAAGAAATGACGATAGGTTCAAGAGTTACAACATGTCCTCTGGGCCTATCAAACAACCCCAAGAAAATCTACAGGATGCACCCCCTTCCTCCTAACATATGGAACCGAAGCAGTATTACCAACTCAATTCGAAGTACCCACTCGAGACCCTAACCTCCCAGACGAAGATAATGAGTTTGAACTCGCATGTAACATGTTATGGATCGACAAAACCAGAGACCGAGCTATCGCCAACCTTGGCCGCTATCACACATCACTTTAGAAATCCTACAACAAAAGAGTTCGACCACAGAGTTTTAACATTGGAGATCTAGTACTTTGACGTGTCAATAAATCTTCGAAGCCTTGTAATACCGCCAAGTTAGCCGAATCTTGGAAAGGGCCTTATATCGTCTATGATAAAATAGACAAGGGTTCCTATAACTTAATGACGGAAGACGAAGAGCCTTTACCAAATCCCTAAAACACAATGCAGATGGTCTCCTATAATAGGCCATGTCTGCAACCATGTACAAGTAATGTAATCCAAAACATTCAATAAACAAGTTTTTCCACCCTTACTTCGTCTCCTATTTCATTTTGAATCTCCTGGTTTAACTTAGGTATCATGTCAACCATCGACTCGACTGGTACTTGAGGGTAATCTCAAAAAAATTTAAGCTCCCAATTTCGAGCAAACTCGAGGGACAAGGATGGTCAAAAGACTGGACCCTCGGGGATGCATTAGGAGCAATCAGATATGCTTTACTGTGGCTAAGGCCTTCGAAGTCCAGTCCATTTCCCGATTTCTTCTAAGTATCACGTCAACCCTTCGCCCTGATTGATACTTAGAGGCGACCTTGAAATGCTCAAGTCTCCAATTTTGAGCAAACTCAAGGAGCAAGGATGGTCGAATGACCGGATCCTCGGGGATGCATTGGAGGCGATTAGATATGCTTTTTCCAGGCTCTAAAACTGTCGAAGTCCAGTCCTTTTCTTGGTTTACCCCGGGTATCATGCCCACCCTCGCCCAGACTGATACTTGGGGGTGACCTTGAACTGCTCAAGTTTCCAACATTCGAGCAAACTCGAGGGGCACGAATGGTCGAAAGACCGGACCCTCGGGAATGAGTTGAAGGTAATCAGATATTGCTTCGCTGTGTCTAAGGCCTTCGAAGTCTAGTAAATTTTTGGGTTTCCTCTAGAAATCACGCCCCCTCGGTCCGACTGAAACTCGGAGGTGACCTGGAAAATTTTCAAATTTTTCAACATCGCTGTGGCTTCGGCCTTCGATGTTCAACAAAACATACTGAGTTCGATCTAAATATCTTCGATACTCCTCAGGGTTCGATCACATTACAGTCATTCAAATAGCAACAGTATACGTAAATACTATCTATAATTTTATCAAATGCAGAGAACAGTCCACATATTACCCATCAGAGGAACAGTGGCAGTACAACTCAAATATTAATCATCAATAGTTCAAAGTAAGAAAAATTAACAGAATACGCATCCAAATTATAACAATTCAAGGTCAGAGCAAAATAACACGATCAATCAGAAAATCAGACATCAAATCAGAAGTTCAGAATCAGTATATGCAGAATTCATTTCAGAAATACGCATCAACATTTTCAGTATCAACTTCTGAAGTTCAACAAAAAACAAAAGACAGAGACCAACAACAAACAGCGACATAGTTTATCATATTGCAACTCAACATCATATCACAGAAGATGACATAAAACCCCAACCCCAAATACCTTATACCGGCGCGGTTACGCCTTCTTCCTCCACAGATCCCTCAGCAACAACACCCTCCGCAGCTTCATTCGAACCTTCGACGACCAAACCATCAACAGTTCTACCAATGGGCGCTCCAATAAGAGAAGTATCTATACCACCCCCAATACTTCCAACTGCTTCTTCATCAATGTTTGCCTCTCCTTCCTTCATCTGCAATTCATCCCTTTAATCAAGTTCTGGAGATACAGGGTAAGGTTGCAATGTATCGAGGTCATACCTCTTATCATCTATAAAGCTTTTCAACCTAACATTCACCTTGCATTCGCCATCATGTTACCGCTGGAAATTCACCCTCTGTTCTGCTTTCTCCCTCTCACACGCCGTAAGATTTGTAGTCCACTCTCACTCTAGCCTCGACCGCTGAAGCTCGAGCCTCTCATCATAAGAGTCAATAAGTACCCCCAGATCTTGCTTCAACTTTCTGACTTCAGACACCAATGATGCCTTAGTCCTATGAGAAAGATTCAAATTTTCCTTTGCTTGTTACAATTTGGCTTTTGCTGACTTTATTGCCTTGTTGAATGTTCGCACCCAGGCATCCGTCTGCTAAAATATTCAAGCTGTTAGTGCACCTCGAAACTTGAAGAATTTAAAAGAAATCTCAGAGTATCACAGCAGAAAGCCATATATAGTTACCTGAATCATATTCCTCTTTATTTCCTTCGAAGCCTCGTCTGGGTCGTCTTCCCAGAGCTCTACCATCGAAGCCTGCTTAGCCACAACCTACTCCTGTCGTTCAGCCTCCGTCATCTCTTCATCCTCCTCCAGTGTATCATCCTCCCCAGTGCCCTACGCCTTTTGCGTTGGTCAGCCTTCGATTGCTGCACCTTCGGGGCTTCGGGAGCCACCCGGCCCTTCCCCTTCTTAGTTTGAGTTGTTACTGTCCTCGACCTCAATCTCGAAGTATCTCCTGCCACTTCGGGCACTGGCGCTAGTTGCTTCGATCCACTCCGTGATCTTGGCACAAACTAATAATTCCTTGGCAACTCCTCCCCTCCTATTTCTTTTTTACCCTTCGAAACACCTTTGCCCCTTTTTCTCTTTGATGGCTTCGGTGTAGCGGGTACGCTTCGAAGCAGGAAATCCGCCTTCTTCCTCCTTTGCCTTTTAATTCAGAGACTGTCAGACACATAATTTACCCAGTCTTCACTAGCTTCGGGCAGAGTATCAATATAATTTACCAGATAATCCCAAGACGAACTCTTCGGACCTGCAGAACAAAATAGGAAAACAATTATTACTTATTCCAGATATAAATAACCAATAACCGTTCGACAAATAAACTTACATTCATTATATACCCTATAATGCAATTTATAAGGGTCATCCTTTTCTACATTCTCGTAGTTACCCCTTACTATCAATAAATCTTTATTTTACCCTCGACACGTCCAGCACAGATTAAAGAACCAAGGCTTCTCTGGGTGACATTGGATGTGATAGGTCCCCGGGGTCTGACTTGCCTTCTTCGAGTAAAAAGTAATAATATCAAACCACTTAATCAAACTTCGACCCTCACTAGCCAATTTCACATTCAGCCCCTCTATATCCCCCTTTCCTCTTCCTTCTTAACACCTTATCTCTATTTACTTTTATCTTAGCATATCTATATTACAGATCATATAACTCTATAAATATTTTCTCAAAATTTAACTTAAATTACCTTCTCTCATATTCAGTTTTGCTAAGTACCTGTTGAGCACGTGCCACGGAGTCCCTCGCTCTATTCAACGACTTCTCCAATTTGGAGTTTGTTTTTCTCAAGCGCTTTATCTCCTATACATATTACAGATATCTTATTTCAATACATCTTTAGCTGCGAACTGCTTTGCAGTCCCTTCCTTCCTCCATTTCTCGTTCAGTGCCTCACATACCCTCATCATCTCATATACATTCCCATTGAACTGGGCAGACAACACTGTAACGCATTCATATCCCCTTTCTAAAAATAAGTCAGCGGAATTCTAAAACCGTATACGACCTGATTCAAGAAACATTAAAGCTCCCCACTTGAGCCTGATAACTCAAGCCCATTATAATACGAGAGGTTAACCCTCTCACTAATACCTCTATCCATCTTTCACTTTTCCAAATATGGAACTTGGTAGTACATTGCTTCCTCCCCTATTTCAGAGACATAGGCTCTGAACGAGAGACCTTGGCCCGCCACGTAACTCCCTCAGTCTCCTTGACATTCTTTTTATTTTTCAAGTATTCTCTCCCTACATCCACCCCCTCAGGGTATACACTAAGGACTCTATCTTTCTCCCTTTCGTCCTTCCTCTCCTTTACGTCCTTAGATCTACTGGGACCCACCACCTATATTCCCGTCCCCACACTATTAAAAGTTTCCTTCATTACGCTATATTCCCCCCCCCTTCCTAAAGACAATGTTTCCTCAGAAATGGACGACACTAAGAATTTACTAGCAGAAATATTAGGTTTAGAACGCATACTGAACCTATAGATACAGAGACATATTTTATCATTATCGCTACATTACAAATAGTGCAAGCAGACCCAACTTCTACCCAGTCAACATGTCTATTTTCCTAATTCCTAAAACAAAAAAACCAAAATCAAATCATTTCAAATTTCCCTCTTCTTCTCCAACACACGTATTTTATTTCTCTAATAGGATCAAAACATATACTGCAATTCCTACATTATAGGCCTTCTCTCATATTTACTTTTAGAATCCCCTAAAACCTTAAATTCCAAAACCAACTATATAGATTACTACATGACACAGATTGCTAACAAAATCAAACGGACAAAATTTTTCTATCACCAACCTGTACTTGCCGAACAATAATCCTCTGCTTTACCTGGACGTCTCTTTGAATACGAGCATTCCTGTCGTCTCTCCATCAATCTCCTATCACTCGATGAAGATTTCTTTCTCAAATTACAATCAGCACTCAAATGCCTCTTATCCTTGACAATATTATTTGGACTACTTTTTTCTCTCTCTGAAACTATAGACAATTTATGATGGTGAGAGAGACAAATTTTTATACTTTCCTTCAGTTTTTGAAATGACTGCTCCTTTTGACACGTGTCAATCATCCTCACTGTTGCTACAAGCATGTCTTTTCATTTTACAACATCATCATGACTTCTGTGGTAATGTTTTCCATTATCACGTTTATCTCTTTTATCTACCATTACCAATCCAACACCTCTTCTCAGTCCAGTACCAAAACGACCAATCATCTTACTTATACTCTACAAAGATCGTACAAATATTCCTAAAATAGATCAAATTTCAAAAATCAAAAGATATCCATACAGTTGTTAAAATCCTACAGTTCTCATACACAGTATCAGTACAAAATCAATATAACAGAATACTTTATTCAGCCAGATCAAAACATTATATACTTTATTCCCTCACGATCTCTCATATTACATTTATTCAAACTCAAGCACAGAATACTCTCACAAACGGATTACTTTTAACAAGTTTCAAAAATCAATGTAATTGGGGAGCTCATTGAGCTCCCCAATTACATCTAAAGCAACCCCGATGGTTCGGTTGCCCACACATAATTAACTCTCCATTTGGTGCTCTTACATCCCCTTCTATGATCTTATAGCATACGAGCTATCAAACTTTCAGTTCTTCCACCCGGGGATCCAATAGAGACTTACGGAAAATGTTGCACCAAACAAGGTTATCATGTTTGACATGCCTGCCTTCATTATCCAATCCGACCAGATTCAATGGCGATTTTGGAAGAACAACATCATAAGGCAAGTGACGAAAATAACGTTCACGAAGTTCAACAACCTAGATATGAAACCGGCCATCCACCGCCTGCTACGTACACTGAGAATGAGTCCTCACCATTCTCGAACACGGCAACTCCAGAACAATGCAAATAAGAACATCAAGGAATCCCTACTTATCCCCAAAACACTATGCGAAAAATGGTTATTAGCAACATTTGTACACATCCATTAACAACAATTATAAATGTGGTTAAACCAACCAATTTCTAAACATATATATCTATCATAAATTAATAAATATGTCATATTTTATTAAAAATGTGATCTTAATCTACGACACAAATAACTTTCGAGTTTCAAATGGTTTGCAACAATTGTTTATGTCGTAGTTGAAATAAACTCTTTTATTAACATAAAATTCTCCTTTCAAAATTCTGACTCTCTCTCTCGGCCTAGAGATAATTTGGACTTCACGCCTCTCTGCTTAAACTTGGAGAAAAATCCCCCTCCCTGCCTTGTTTCACACTTCATTACGGATAAAGATTTTCCCACTGTAACAGCATGAAACCTGATGGTTACTCACTCTCTCTCCCTCTTTGCTACTTCCCAGAAAACCATAGAATGGGCGATGCTTCGTGTCGCGGTTGTAAATATCTCGATTCAAAGGTTAGGTAAGCATCTCTTTTGTAAACTTGAAAATCAATTATATCAAGGGTTGGTTATGATATAATTGGTTCACCTCGTACCCCTCTCCCTCCAATTGAATCAAAACCCAAATTTTAAGTACAGTCCCCTTTTGTTTGTGCTCAAATTTCAATTCTGCATTAATTCATTGAGCACAGTATTTTCTCTTACTATTATTAGCTTTTGTATTCTTCATAGACCCCTTAATCAATACAAGATTTGGAGGAGTATGGTTTAAGTTGTATACCAAGTTCTCATGTTACAGTAGCATAGAAAGATAACATCAGCATAGTTGTGGTATAAATTAAATTCTTCAAACTGCGTGATCTAATGGTGCGTTGAGTTCGAGATGTGAGAGCAATCCCATGAAGGTTAAACTTTTCTTTTGATGATGTTGACTGTATTAGTAATTAGTCCAAAAATTAGCCCTCTCTCACTGCTTTTAACTGTTGTCTCCTTCCCTGCATATTATAACTGAAATTCCCCTTTGTCGTTTCAAATTAATCCCCCATAGCCTCCATAATATAAAAGGCTACATCGGTTTTCAGCAATGACATGTCTTGAGGTGGAGGTATCAACTTGCACTACTTCTAAACTTTCTACTTTTACTTAACATTTAGATTCTACCTTCTTGACAGACTCCTTGCATTCACATTATCTTCCACTTCCTTGATCATGTAGGTCAATATGTAGTGCACTTCATTGGTTATTATGTTTACTATGGTGTTACATGTCCTGGACTTGCTCTCAAGAGCCCTATTGTTTCTTTCTAGCCATAGGTGTTTCATTGAGCAAAAGGGCATGATTATTATAAGGATATTGTTGTGTGGTTATTATACTAATAAAATTTGTGTGTGTGTGGTAACAGCGTGGGCATGTTTTTTAATGGATTCACAACCAAGAATCATATCATATGGGTTGCTATAGTACTTTTGCAATTGTCTGAAATTCATAATAGGCTGAGATCTCACTGCTATTGCTCCTAGTGTTGTTGGGCTACAAAGTATCCAATAACAGTAAAGATTGTTTTTATTAACTTTATGATATTTAATTACAGACCGTCAAAGTTTATTTGCTAATTTTTTCACTAAGTTTTATTAATCAAGCCTTATGGCTAATAATGCAGGTGTCAAAGTTTATGACACAGTTAATGATCAATGGATTACATCTATTGAGAGGCCATGAGGTAAGCCATGTCTAGAGTTCATGCTCCCTCTTTTAATTTAGCAGGTTCGTTAAACTCTTATATAAGTAGTGTTGCTTGGATTTGTTTCAACTCTCATCACATTACCCTCTTGTCTATTCGCTAGTGAACATCAATAAGATTGCTGCAATCAAAGGGAATAGATAACATCTAATGGTACCCAATGGCATGCCCATGTATCCAGCACAGTTTCATCACTCCAGGTTTTCTATTTAATTGGTGAACCAAACTTTAAATGCAAACATCTGTGATTTTGATCTAATACTTTTGATATTATTTTTGTTGATTTAAGCAGGATTCTGCCGCCCCTTTACGCCACGAATGTCAATGCCTTTTCTCCATAAGATACTTTCTACACATCTATGTTTGATTTTGAGTGGTTCTAGATAATCTATATTGATATAATGCATGTCTTTTTTTGGGGCTAACATTGACCATTAAGATACATTCCCTATCAGTTGATTTGCCTTTATGAGGTCCATCATGTTAGTCCATAAATCTTTAGATGTTTAATTTGTAAATGTAAAATTATTTGATTCTTGACATGCATTTTTTTCTTAGATATACTAAGAAATTGTGGGAGCTGTAGGTTATGAGAATTGTATGTTTGGAGTTGCGACATATGTTTGGATGTATCGCATGTCATTGAACCTGTTTTTTTTTTTGAGGAGGTCATCGAACCTTCGTTGATGCAAGGGAAACTTTATAAAGCTTTTTAATATATTGTTACCTTCTTGATTTGATTTTCCTTTTAATGGACTATAGCTCAAAATAGAAAAAGCACTCATTTTTTTTAGAGGTTGGTGGTCAAATCCATCAAGGAGTTGAATTGTAAATTTCTTAGAGATGTCTAAGGTTACTGTGCATTACATGAGAGGTAAATAAAGTTTGACTTTGCATTATAACTTCTTGAATACTTTCTTAATGTTTAATGGACTATAAGCTCAAAATGGATGGAGCACTCAAGTTTTTTTAGAGGGAAATGGTTCAAATCCGTCTAGTCCAGTACAATAATCTTTTGATCAATGACGAGTATATCTCTTAGGAACTTCAAAGCCAATTAGTCTTTTTCAAGATAGCGACACTTATTACTGTCGCATTTTTTTTTCTAAAAATTTGTCATATATAGTTTTCATTTATGTTTAAATTAAATGACATAAAACACAACATTTATAAGCGTTGTATATTTTTCATAGAACGACATATTTATATGTTGGAGAAACATGACATTTATAACTGCTGGTAATAAAGACGACATCGTTTTTAACAAAAGGTGTTAACGACAAAATATATGTCGCTAATACAGTATTAATGACATATATTTCTATCACTAATAGCCATTTTTCACATAGTGACATTTCTGGGGAAGTAGAATATCTTTACAGAATACTGTGACAGATCATTATTCCCATAGCACAAAATATCCCCTCAGATGTTGTACATGGTAATAAACAAGACGATAGCTAGCTCAATAGTTGTACACACTGCTCCACATCAACCCTATTCCCCAGCACGTATAAATCTCACATCAAGCCGTTCTCCTCACCACATTCTCGACATCTAAATTTTACCTCAACTCTCACTATCATTTTTCCCTTCATACCGATGATATCTACATATCTATGTTAATAACGCCAAAGTTACAAATAGAAAGTGAAACAAACAAGCTCGCGAAAAAGTATCATCATAACAGAACACAAATATTTCATTCAGTCTGAAAGTTTTTCTTACAAAATACTTTACAACGGAATACAAAGATTTTACATACTACTTCAATTTACATCTAGTATCAGCTCGAAATGCTTTTTTTGGCACGAACAGTCAATAGAAGAAGCAGATTCCAAACTTTGATCCCATACTGCTAGACGCAGGGAAGCCCGAAACAGGCATCACAGATGAAAGATCTTCTTCATGGCCAAAGAACTATGGTCCATGGAAGAAAATGATCCTCTGCATCCTCCTCACTTCCCCGCATGCTAGAGACAGAAGGAATGCCTTATTTCTTCAACAAGACCCACTCATTAGCATAATATTGACGAGACTCTCTCGGCCAAACGCTTGCCACCTCATCTTTAGTTGTAACAGCTTCCTCCGCCAATAGCAAAAAGGCCGTTATGACGTTCCACCTCAAATGTCATCAGGTAATGGAAGCGGACCATTTGGTTGTAATCATCCTCTGCCTCCATCACTTCTTCATAAGACATACGATAAAAAGTAGGAGATACAAGAATTAGAGTAGGCAGATGTAGCAGTTGATAACCAAAATACCTGATACATAATTCTTCTATCTTCTTCTGGATCCTAGACTCTCGGGCCGGAGTCCTAGTCGCCGCCATTTTTACCACAGTAAACAAAGAGGGCCGAGATTAGAAAAGATGGGTTTGCTCCTGCCAGTCAACTCAGAGTGCCTTTAATACGCGGATCAACATTTAAAGTAGACTCTCCAAATTCCTAATATATAAAGGATTCCCCATACAACAATATTGGACTACAGTCATTGGTTCTAGGAAAACCAACAGACACTAACAAAGATTTATGAATATACATTGGAAATGAACCTCAGATATAATTACAACATTTAATGATACTTCTCAACCAACACTACTCACCTACAATAATTTTTGTACTGTTGGCTGAGAGGTGGTGGTTGTAGTGGCTTATTCTCTATCATGAACTCATGCCTCATCTTCGAACTATAGATAAACTTTCGACCTCAACAACAGAGTGCGTGGCACAATCATAAAAATGTACAGAATAAGTTTCTTTACCAATACCACTCATCCCTAACAATACTCATGCTATTGGTTGAGAGCCGCCTTATAATAACTTCTTTCGTATCTCGGACTGAGCTTCGTCCTCAATCTCATTAGCATACATGAAGCACTATTAAAGACGTAACCAAACTTTCCTCAGTCTGAGACATGACTTTCGATCTCTACACTTGCATTTCTACCTGTATGAAGCACACAGTCAGTAATAGAGCTGTTGTACAGCGGCAACGGTCAGAATGTTTCATAATCTGGTCAAAGAATATCTCACACTCGTTTTTTAACGTCCATCATTAAGGGACTTTATGGTTGCCAAACGGTCATATTAGAGGGTCTATAAAAAGACCTGGAGAACTACAGATGAGGGACGAAACATTCACCATAGAAGAGTTCCTAGTCTATCACCCTGTATTCTAAGAATGCTCTTTATAATAAACTAGCAATCTCAATAAGATCATCACTTTCTCGAAATCCTCAGGAGAGGTCGTGGTTTTTAACCTATTCAAAAGTTTTCCATGTTAAATCATCTTGTTGTTTATTGCCTATTGTTCTTGAACGTTCTGAATACATTTGGTGTAAGGGCAAAGTTCGGATCCCGAAACTAGGCTATTGCAAGATAAGATCACCAAAACAAAAATGTTTAGTTACTTTTAGCTTGTGGTTGAGATCTTGTAACCACTTGAGTATTTTCAAGATCACCTTATCGATATTTATCTGGACTTCATCACATTTTAAGTTACACTTTGCTCTCTATATTTCCCAAGTAATTAGACTAGGCAGTTTACCCCTTATCAACCCCATATGGGACTTAAAATCTATCTTCTCTCAAGTACAATCTAGCTTGCTTAGCCCCATAAGTTTCATGGTAAGATCATGGACAGTAGGCTCACCATCGCTATGTTAGCAAACCAAATTCATTAAAAAGCCCTTTTCTAGGATAGCCATCGCTCAAATCGCTCTAATTTCGAGAAAATCAGTGGCTATGAGTGGTGAGCCAGTTCAAGTCAGATTGTTAGTGGGGCCAACATAATGAATTATTAAAAAATATTTTGTTATTAAATTTTTTATTATTTTTAAATATTTAATTAAGAATACATGGGCTAATTGAATTGGCGCAGTGTATATATATATATTATTATTATTATTTTTTTATTTTATTTAATTTTTTGTTGAAAATGTTGGCAACATTGAATTTGCGCACAATAATTTTTTATTTTTTTTATTTTATATATAAAAAAAATTAAACAAAAAATAAATAAAAAATCTGGCATCCATCCCACCCTGAAAAAGACCAATTTTCTACCCCTGGCTACATGCCATATTTTTTTTCTTCTGATTTTATGACTACGTGGCTCGCTAACTTAGCCAGCCTGCTGCTGACGCTCTAAGTTCACAACTTCATAAACTACACTATAGTAGGACCATACCTTCATAGACATATCACTCTGTACAAACAAATGGTATAAGCCTTCAACTTCATACTGTTGATTGTATATGTATTTGGATGGCATGGCTACATACTTCTGGATTAGGGTGTCCACAGGAACAATCTTCTTCAACATTTTCTAGCCAAACACTTTGATTTTAGTGGGCAAAGCTACATGCCATAACCACTTCATTCTGTCTTGAACCTCATTTTAATTTCTTCAAAAATTCCAAGCTGATTTGATTGTAAAAGAACCATCATTAGAAGGATTCCAAATAAGTTGATCATGCTCAGCAAAGATAAAAAAAACTTGTTAGAAAGAAAAGCTTTAAAGTTATCATGATTATCTGCATTAAGTAGCTTCCAATGCCATATCCCATCTCTGTCTATGATCTCAATGACTTTGATCTGATGATTAGGCTCCACATCTAATTGAACTTGTAGTTGTCCTTCTCTTGTCCAATCATCTTCCCATAAGTCCAGATTACCATCTCCCAAAACCCATGCTATATTAGCTTGTACTATTTAAAATAAACTGTTGAATCAGAAGCCCGAAAGCCGAAACTCCAAGTCGATTTATTTAGCCACAAACAAGCAGCAATTAAAGAAATACATAATAAACAATTTTAAGGAGGTTTGGTAAATTACCTACATCCACCGTGCAAGGGAGAGAGATAGAGTTTATTCAAGATCCCGGTTACAATCACTCAAAACCAATTAAAGGTTCTCTCAAGGATTTCCTCTCAATTTGATCTCCCCAAAGGATTAATTTCCAAAGAAACCTAAGTTCCCCTTTATATACTAGGGGAACATAGTTACAATCGCTCAAATCTTGAGGCAAACAAGTGGTTCCAAACCCATATTAAAAAATAGAGTTTGGCATTGTCGTTCGAACGACCCTGATAGTCGTTCGAACGAATTGGGTGGCTGGGCCAAAATTCTAAAGAGTTGTTTAAGGGTTGTCCAAACAAAATTTGATAATCGCTCGAATGACTTGGGTAGCTTGGGCAAAAAATTAGAGAGTTATTCGAGTGTCGTTCTAACGAATTTGAGTGTCGTTCGAACAACCAAGGTAACAGCCGGCCCCATAATTCTTCACCTCGGTGAAGATTTTCCCAACCAAACAAACCGAAATTTGAGCTAAATATAGAAACCATCCAAATGGACCCAAACAAAAAACCCATTTTCCATCAAATGTCCCCAAAGACCCAAACACACAAGCAGCCCAAGGAAACCAACCAAAACTAAGCGTCCCAAAAGACCAAATCCAAACCAAACATCCTAAAGGACCAAGAAACAAACCAAATGTTCCAAGGAACTAAAATTGAACTAAGCATCCCAAAGGACCAAACCAACCAAATGTCCTAAGGAACCATAATGAACCAAGCGTTGCAAAGTACCAAATGCAAACAAGCGTCCCTAAGGACCAAACTATCCAAATGTATCAAATGACCAGATTGTTCCTAAAGAACCAAAATCGACTGTACCAAATCAATGGTTGCCTACGTACCGTGGATCAAGTCGCTCGTAGTTCACAATAATCCCTGTGAGGGGACAAATAAATCTATAGGAAAGAGACTCATCATTCCCTTCTTTCTATCGCTATGAATTTCCATATCAAGAGTTCATTTGTACCGTTGTCTTGGAGACCTCTTCAAGCCGAACAATGATTTCTTCATCAATTAACATACATCTTCATCTTTAGCAACTGTAAACCCACTCGGCTGATTTATATTGATCTCTTCATTTAACTACCCATGTAAGAACACTGTCTTAGCATTGAGATGTTGTAATTCCAATTTAAATTCACTACCAAAGCCAATAGGATATCACTAGAGAAATGTTTTATCACAGGACTTGCCTTGAAGCGAAATATCATTTTGAGATCCTTGCTTCCTTTTGTAGACCCATTTACCACCAATCGTCCACTTTTCCTTAGGCAACTTTAAAAGTTGCCAAGTTTTATTATTGCGAAGAGAATGCATCTCTTCCTTCATTGCCCCCTCCCAATGTTTAGCTGTGGAAGGAATATCCTCATCAATGACCGGTAATGCATAGACTACCAAGGCTTTTGCCTTTGGAAGTGCCATGTCCTTTGTATGCCATTTCGGCTTACCCACATTCCACTTTGGTTTGCTAGTTGCATTTGACTCTACAACTGGAATCTCCTCATCCATACTACCTAATGCTCTACCTTTATTTGTCTCTTCATCATTTGCAGCATGACTAATGGCCCGTAACCTGTTATCACACTGGTAGATGGCACCCCTTTTAGTGTAGAACTCTCAGGCCAATGTGAAGACATATTAATCTCCACCAGCTGCAAAACATCGATGGTCATCTTCTCTGTGTACTCAGAGACATGTGACATCATCATAGAAGTCTCATCAAAATTGACATTTCTGTTCATAATGATCTTCCAGTCTCTTGTATCCCATAACTTGTTGCCTTTCATACCCTTTTTCTTACCCAGAAAAATGACCTTCCTTGCTCGAGGATTCAACTTACCACCCTTAACATGATAGTATGCCAGATACCTAAATATACGAAGATTATCATAATCTGTAGCAGGTTCTCCCAACCAAGCCTCCATTGGTGCCTTACCATTAATTACAGTCGAAGGCAACCTATTAACGAGGTAGTAATCATATGTCTAAGCTTCTACTCAAAATAGCTTGCCCAAACCCTGAATTGGACAACATATACCGTACCTTCTCCAATAAAGTTCGGTTCATGTGCTCAACTACCCCATTTTGTTACGGTGTCTCTCTAACCGTAAAGTATCGAGATATCCGCTCATTCCAACATACTTGCAAGAATGGATTACTAGTGTACTCCCCACCATTATTCGAACGGAGTACCTTGATCTTTCTTATAGTTTGAGTTTCAATCAATTTCTTTTACGTATTGAAAATTTCTAGAACTTCATCCTTCCTCTTAATGGTATATACCCATACACGCCTTGAAAAGTCATCCACAAATGACACAAAGTAATGTTTTCTCCCTAGCGATGCATTCTTGGAGGGTCCTCAAACATCAGAGTGAACATAATCAAGGGTTCTACGAGTACTGTGAATAGCGATGCCGAACTTTACCCTTGCCAACTTGGCCATAACATAGTATTCAACAAATTTAATTTTTACACCTTAGTACCATTCAATAGCCCCTGGTTTACGAGAACTCTCAAGGAATTTTCCTCAGAATGCACCAAACGTATGTGCCATAGCCAAGTGGTATCTCTAGAAGTAGTCTCCTCCTTTTCCGCAGTAGCAACCTCACCAAGAACAGATGTACCATCAAAATAGTACAAGTTGTTACTTCTTCTGTAGCCCTTTAATACAACCATGGATCCATTAAGAACCCTCTTCACCCCATTCTCAGATACAACCTTGTAGCCTTTCACTATAAGTAAACTCGTCGAGATAATGTTCTTCTTCATCGTTGAAATATACCAAACCTCATCATTCTCTTTAACTAACCCATTGTGTAACTTTAGGTGAATGGTACCTATCCCTATGATTCAACAAGGACCATCAATCCCTATTAACACCGCTCTACCTTCTAGCTTCTTGAAACTAAAAAACAAACCCCTTTTAGGATAAATGTGATAAGTAGCACCCGAATCTAAAATCCATTCTTTAGAATCTGTAACACATGCACTAGATGGTATAATCAAAGAAAAATCTGAATCATTACTTCCATTTGCCGTGTCTTGAGCAACATTTACCGAAGAGCCTGTTTTTCCCATTTTCTTCTTCTTAAGAAACGTGGGGTATTCATATTTCCAATAATCCGTTTCCTTGCAAAATGTACATTGGTCCTTTTCCAATTTGTTTCTATTTAAGATGTAACCTTTTGACTTTGATTGAAAGTTGTTACCACTCAGCTTCTTTGGGTCTGAAGACCTCCCTCTTGTCATCAATACCTCGGATGTCGACTTCTCGGACTCACATTTTTCTTTCCTCAGGTACTCATAGTTTACAACCACTGTAGTTATATCCGAGCATTGCAATGAACTCTTCCCGTACATTATCGTCGTAACGAAATGCTCGTACTCTTTGAGAAGCGAGTTCAAGAAAAAAAGTACTTTGTCTTTATCGCCAACCATTTTCTCTAGATTTGCCAAGTCGGCTAATAATTTGGTAAAATCATTCAAGTGCTCCAACATACTAATCTATTGCCTCACAGTGAAGCGGTAAAACATCATCTTCAAGTAGAGTCGATTTTGGATACTCTTTACCAAATACTTTTCCTCTAGAATCCTCTATATTTCATTTGCCAAGGTTTTATTTATTATAAGGTATTTAATGTCTTGAGCCAAACACGAGTGAATTTGACCACAAACTCTCTTGTTCATATTCTTTCAAATACACTCCTCTACCTCATCCGGTTTGTCCTCCAATACCTTATCTAAGTCTAATTGACTTAGCGCATTAATAGCCTCGTATCGCCACATGCTGAAGTTATTGGTGCCGCTAAATTTCTCAACTTCAATCTTTGCATTGTTGAATATCATCATTGTATTCCTTTTCGGGGCCGAAGAACTAGATTTAACTATGTTTCTCATGTTTCCCCCAATTTTCATGAACTAACCAAATTCCAAAGCCTAATTGAAATTAAGAAACCTTAAGTTACCTCAAATTCGTGGAACACCGGAGAATCGGCATCGCTCTGACACCAATTGTTGAGTCGCAAGTCCGGAAGCCAAAACTTCAAGTCAATTTTGTTAGCCACAAACAAGCAACAATCAAAGAAATACACAATACACAAGTTAAAGGTGGTTCGGCAAATTACCTACGTCCACCGTATAAGAGAGAGAAAAAGTTTATTTAAGATCCCAGTTACAATCACTCAAAACCAATTAGAGGTTATCTCAAGGATTTCCTCTCAATTTGATCTCCCCAAAGGATTAGCTTCCAAAGAAACCTAAGTTCCCATTTATATACTAGGGGAGCATAGTTACAATCGCTTAAGTCTCGAGGCAAACAAGTGGTTCCACACCCATCTTAAAAAATAGATTTTGGCATTGCCGTTCGAACGACCCTAATAATCGTTCGAACGAATTGGGTGGCTGGGCCAAAATTCCAGAGAGATGTTCAAGGGTCGTTCAAACAAAATCTGATAGTCATTCGAATGACTTGGGTAGCTTGGGCCAAAAACCGGAGCGTCATTCGTGTGTCATTCAAATAAATTCGAGTATCGTTTAAACGTCCAAGACAACAGCTAGCCCCCACATAAATCTACCATGCTTTTCCACATATGAGATGAATTCTGTTAGATACAGACACAATTGAGATATGCATGTATTTATTGTATAAATATTCAGACCAAAATGACTTGTGATGCTGGAAATTCTAGCATTTTTTTAAAGTGAAACTGCATTTTACATCATACAAACTTCTGATGCCCAATTCCCCTTCACTTTTAGGTTTACCAAATTCATCCTAAGCTAACCAATGCTTCTTAGGCCTTCTTTCATTTGTTCCCAATTTTTTTTTGGCAAAAATCATTTCTAGCTTATGCATGACTAAATGAGGAATGTCAAGGCATGAAAGTAGATGTATATGCATGGAGTTGAGCACATGTTTGATGAGAATTATTTTACCTCCACTAAATTTCCTTGCAATACATCCACCTTTTCTTGAACTCTCTTTATTTGGGAATCAAAATGAGAACATAAAATTTGGCCATAGCTCACTGGTTCTCCCAAATAGATTATTGAAAAGATTACTATGCTGGTTACCTTATCTGAATTTTAAATTTTGCATGATCTACTATTATGAAAAGCCAAAGTTTTCTCTAATAAAGGTATGATCATCGATACTAACATCAAAACTAACAGTGCCCCGAACAGGCTTATTTTGGATTATCAGGCCAATCTAAACTAATCATGCACTGATCTGATCAATTCTACTTCCAATCAGAACTTCAAAAGGAAAAGTAAAATCTTACTTAGTTCGCGTTTTTATCTCTAATTCCAATATCCTCTATAATATCTTTTTCATCTCTTAACTTTAAATTGCACTGACCAACTTTGCTATTGTGAATACTATTGATAGTGATCACTGGATACTGTTACAGATGATCTCTTAAGAAATATACCCACCAGACCAGCAGTACCCTCAAAAGCCGGACTATGCAATGCACAACGTCTCCCCTAAGTCTTTGCGCAACTGAAATACCTGTAAATATTATTTATTAATGCCTATCCTAAGAATTAAGGCATTAAAAGCACGCCTTTGTAACATAGATAGTGCCGAAGGCTCGCCTTAGTAACATATAGGTTAGATAGATAGCGCCGAAGGCGCGTCGACGTTGTTCATCATGGCGAGCCACGGGTAGTACTAGTTTCATTAATTACAGCCAAAACGGCGAGATTACATTTCAAATATTTTGAATCAGGCACACCCTGAATAACCATATATCATATGAAGATTTTTGTAATTCAACTTATAGTAATCATCCTCACAACATGCAATATCATTCAGCGCTACTGTCTGTAATTCCTCATCCCGCTGGTTAGGACAGAAAACTAGATCCCGAAAGAGTAAATAAGTACTTTATTGAACCCTAGCATTTTCCCAGTCATACTCTGGCAGCGCATCAACATTGGGATGATGGCGAAGCAAAGGGGCATCTTCCAAACCCTGCGATCTAAAGAAGATTATGGTCTCTTTATCGATAACCAGAGAAAGGTGAAGTTTAAATTCTTCCATACGGGATTGAGATCGTGTTTTCATCAAAGATTATCACGACAATTCAGAAGGTAGAAGAAGATAAAGCTTACAGAAGAGTTGAAAAGAAAATACTCCAATTAATTACTGTTATTAAATGAAGCCTTCGCCAGAATTGATACGAGCTCTAGCTTGCCAATCCCGGCGAAGGACACAAATACACTTTGGGGCGAACTAGTAGAGGCTGAGCCTAGCTCCACCAACTCGCTATACCCTACAAGACAGTTCAATTGCAAGAATTTTTTTGAAGTATACTTGGGGGCGAGCCAGTAGCCGATAGCATAACTCTCCAACTCATTATATCATGCGAGTCAAATTAATAGCAGATATTTTCTAAGTATACTTGGGGTAAACCAGCAGCAGCTAGTATAGTGCTCCAACTCGCTATATCCTGCAAGAACAATTAATAACATATATTTTTTTTGTAAGCATACTTGGGGATGAGCCAGTGGGATCTAGCATTACACACCAGCTCGCTAAATCCTACAAAGATAATTTATTAGCAAATATTTTACAAATATACTTGGGGGCGTGCCAGCAGTAGCTAGCATAGTGCTCTAACTCGCTATATCCTGCAAGACAACCCAAGCGTAATAAAATTTCTAAATATGATGGGGAGTGAGCCAGCCACAACTAGCCATGCGCTACAAGCTTGTTATATCTGGCAATACAACTTAATTGCAAAGATAAATTTCTAAGTATGTGTGGTGTCGAGGTTCATCTCGCTATAGAAAGATCGCTTGCCACAATCTATAAGAGTACCATAAGCAGCATATTTGGCAAAAGATTTAATTCGAAACAACATCAAATTATAAACCAAAAATTCACCAAAGGTGCATTAGGACACCAAAATTAAACTGTTTCACCCACACAAGAAATGTACCACCACCAGTGATGAGTACACCTAACGAGGGGGAAGAACTCACAATAAATCTTGCAGTTACCAATGAATCATTGAGTTCCGTTCTCATTCGACTTGGTGGGTGAACGGAAAGACCTGTCTACTTCATCTGCACAACTCTCACTCCAGCAAAGTCCCGGTATACCAAGATTGAGAAATTGTTCTAAGCTCTTATGTACACATCGTAAAAATTGAGATAATATTTTCAAGCACACTCAGTATGAGTGGTGACAAATTACCTTTTGCGAGAGATCTTATCCAAACGGGACAAATCCAGACGAGTACAACAATGGTCGGTCACTCTTGGTGAACATTACATCCATTTTGAACCACAGCATTCTGAAAAAGGATAACCAGTAGCAGACTTCCTTGTGGACTTCCCAGCAGAAGATCCAAACAGAGAAGAAGGCAGTACGGATACCAATGAGGAACAATTCAAAGAAAAGTTTGAAAAAAAGTCATACTGGATAACTCGTAAGGGGTGACATCTTTTAACTGATGGGTCTTCTGGACCTATAGGATCCAGAATTGGAATCGCGCTTATCACATCTTTCAATGATAGGATCGAGAAAGCTGTGAGGCTCAATTTCAAAGCTACCAACAATGCGGTCGTGCATGAAGCAATGATTCATGGTCTAGATATGGCTCTTGAGATTGGAGTCTCCGGGCTGTCTGTGCATACAGACTCTTTAATCATAGTGAACCATTACATAGAAAAATTCCAGAAGAACGAAAAGATGATTGACTACGCAGTAGCAGTAGCCGACATAATGAACAGATTCAGTAAAATTATAATCGAACATTTACTGCATGGAGAAAATAGACGTCTAGACTATCTCGCGTATCTAGCTGGAATCCTTGGTACGGAAGCTCGTTATCTGAAGATCAAATTATTATCCACCCCCAACATTAACATCATAAGCTCAAATTCTATAAATACTGGGTGCGCTGAAGAGGATGAGGACGATTGAAGATGACCTTTCCTCAAGTATATTGAGACTAAAAACATGTTTGACGGTGAACTCCCAACAGATCCCACTGAAAGGAGATACGTGCTTGATAATACTAAGTGGTACATCGTGAAAAATGGTCTGCTATACAAAATTTTTGTCACAGGGCCGTATCTTGAATTCTTATCTAGCAAAGAAGCTTAAATTTTTTTGTACAAACTCCATGAAGGCACTTGTGGTTCTCATGCAGCAGGACGATCTCTAGCCAATTGAGCTCTTAGTCAAGGGGTCATTTGGCCTAAAATGAAATTTCAAGCCATTGAGCTCGCAAGCAAGTGCAATGCCTGTCAACGACATGCCCCCAAATTTGAGGTCCAACCTTGGAACTCTATTCTAGCAATGTTTTCTGGCAATTTTAGAGTTGGGCACTCGATCTCATAGGAGAATTCCCCACCGCTCCAGGCAAAATGAAGCATCTCTTAGTAGCAACGGATTACTTCACTAAATGAGTAGAAGCAGTCCTACTATGTCGCATACGGGAATACGAAGTCATCAACTTTATATGGGAAACCATCATCATCCGTTTTGGGTCCCCCCATCTCAACAAAATCGACAATGCACCTCAGTTCATTGGCTCCAGAGTCGTCGAATTCCTCAATCAGCACAACATCATACGCTCTCCTTCCAATCCATATTACCCACAAGGAAATGGTCAGGCCAAAATCATTAATCGTACTATCGTGGAGGGAATCAAAAAATTCTTGATAGAGAAAAAGGGAAATTGGGTCCAAGAATTATCACAGGTGTTATGGGCATATCGCATAGTACCTCGAGTATCAGCCGGATGTACGCAGTTCCTCCTAGCTTATGGTACAGAAGCAATTATCCCCACTCAGTATCATCGCCCAATACGTGACCATACCATGACAGATGAAGAAAATGAATTTCAGTTGGAATGTAACATGAATAGGATAAAGGAGACTAAAGATAGAGAAATTATGAATTTGTGAAGATACCACCAAGCTCTCGCCCAATCTTACAACAACCGCATTCGTCATAGAGAGTTCAAAATCAAAGATTTCGTCTTAAGGGAAATTCCCAAACACAGAAAAAAAGTAAATGTTGAGAAGCTATCTGAAAATTGGGAAGGTCCTTTTCTCATTATTAGAAAAAGTGGCCTTGGTTCTTACGATCTTGCCACTACACACAGAGAACGAATCCCTAATCCTTGGAGCACAAGGAGATTGAAGTTGTATCGCAAATAAAAATCTATTATAGTGTACTTTTCCACAAATCAATCTATCATCTTGTTTGGCGGTCTTACATCAATGAAAGATTTATGTTTGATCCCCATACGTTTGAGTACATTCAACTATTTCATACAGTACTCTATCTAGCACATTCATCGTACGTCAATCTTATACCAATGAAATACTTGTGTTCGATTGCCCTACACTATAGTAATTTTCTAATATATCCAACTAGTACTTCTATATACAGGTTATAGATCGCTTGTTGCTTTGACCAAACTGATCATCTATAAATTACAGATTGTTTGTTGCTTCAGCCAAACTGATCATCTATACATTACAAATCATTTGTTAATTTGGCCAAACTTATCATCTATATATTACAGATAGTTAGTTGTTGTAGCCAAGCTGATCATCCATACATTACATATCATTTGTTACTTCAGCCAAACTAATCATCTATAACTTATAGATCGTTTATTGCTTTGGTCAAACTGATCATCTATACATTACAAATAATTTGTTCCTGTGGCCAAACTGATTATCTATACATTACAGATTGTTTGTTGCTTTGGCCAAACTGATCATCTATACATTACAAATCGTTTGTTGCTGTGGCCAAACTGACAATTTATTTACATTACATATCGTTTGTTACTTTGGCCAAACCGATCACCTATACATTACAGATCGTTTGTTGCTTTGGCCAAACCAGTCTGACATCTATACTCCTCTACATACGTTACCTCAATAATCATCTACTATACGATATCATTTGGGATCATCCTATACGACAAATATTCAACTCATACAGTATCATTGGTTTATCAAAAGGTTAGTATAAATTACTATACCAGACAGTCCTATTTTTATACACTTTATATGCTATATGCGCTAGTATACATAGTGCCTCCTCACAATCATTACTCCTTACTAGAACTATCACTCAAATCATCACCTATATTAGAAGGTCCTGCAACGTCACATGCATAACCCTTCTACAGCCGTTGACGCAAAAACTCTGGAATTTTTCCCATAATGATTTTCTTTCCATCTTTAACCATACTTTGTTTCAGAATAATTTTTGCTACCAGGACACCTAGATACTCAGATCGTATTGCCTCCATGTCACACTGTGCACTTTTGCCAACTAAACCATTATACACCAGTTTACTTTCTACTTCTAATCTCTTAAACTCTAATGTAAAGAATGAAATCACTACTGTCATATCTGTCTCATACACGTCACCTGCCTCATTCTTCACTTATTTAGACAGAATAAGCTCGATAAGTTTACTTTGAGCTTCCTTCAACGAAACTTTCAAATGATAACACCGCTTCTCTACTCGTCGAATCTTATCCAACACATCAGAATTCCAAGACTCCAACACTGTCATGAACTCATCCATCTGATAAATAAATGATATTAACCCATCAATTCCCGCTTCACGATTCTCCCATTCTACCCTCCCCTCATCAAGACGTATCTCCGCCTGCAGTTGGTTAATATCTAACTTCGTATTTGCGTCACATAATTTTGCATTCTCTTCCTGGTGCTCCATGGTATTTAACTTCCACACCTGTATGGTATGCTCTAGAGTCCCCACTTTGTTCCAAGCCGTATTTGTGCTTTCGTTATATTTATTACGGGCCTCTTCTATCTTCTTTATCATTATATTAGCAACAAGCCGCAATACTTCATACTTAAAAGCGCAAACTCGCGCATCAGCTATCTCCGCTTCAACCATATTTACATAGAATTGTAAGTCTTTCACAGTTTTACCTTCCTCCTCTAACTCTACCTGTAGTTTTGTAATTCGAGCTCAAGTAGATGTCAACTTTTCCCCCTGCTGGCTCGCTGGTCCGCTGGTTAGATCCGCCTTTTTTCTTTTGAAGCTCCTCAGACAATCGAGCTCTTATATTTCGTTCACAGGCTATCTCCGCCTTCATGCTTTCTTCCAATCCAATAATGCTCTTTCGTGCCCCCTTACATGAACTTAGCTCAGCGTTCAATTGTCCGTTTTGGATGCGTAACGCGTCATACTGACTTTGGATAGCTATCAGTTCCACCTGTCATAATAGTTTACATTATAATAGTTCGATTATACCAATAAATTACATACCACAGTTAACAAGTTGAAATTAAGAACATGGTATTTAAGTAATATCGATACATCGTTCTATTCATCATCAAAGAGAACAGATTTCATTTATCATCAGCAACAGTATACAAAGATCTAACACATATGCAGGGCTGGTAAAAGAAAAATGAGAATACCCTATTTTCAATTCTTCAAGAAATAAGAAGACTATACTTTATCTCTCGAATTATTTTTATTCGTTACTTTCACCTCTACCGGAGTGGTAGAGGTCACCACTTCTTGCTGACATTGTTTACGCCACGATCGGGGTATCAGACTTTTGACCTCCTCCTCACCCTCTTCTGATTACAGTTCCCTCAGCTTCAGAATGAGTTTTTCACAAGCAATTTTTCCATCACCTAGTGTAAACTACATATTCCCAGCCTTGGCATTCTCTACATCAAAATCCTTCCCACATTCTGTCATTAACTTCCAAAATTTGTGCTCTACCCTAGCCAGTTTTCCCCCATAAAAATCAATAACACAGTCTATATTACGTTCATGTTCTGTTTGAGCAGGAATTTTTGCTCGCGAAAGATATAAATGTTCCTTCAATGTCATATGAGCCTTATGCAGCCACTGATGCATTTCTTTATGCAATACACCTAAAACCCTCAAATCAGCTACTACCTTCATCCGAACAATCAATTTTTTCGACAATCGCATTGTTAAAGACATTTATTGTTTTACGTATTGCAATAACTCATCCTCTAACCCCTTTAATTCACCATCTAATCACTTTTGAACCTCTATTTGCTCTTTCCTTATCCTGACAAATACAATTCTCATTGTCCTTGATCCTACATAAAGTTAAATGCATCAGATAAATGTTCTACATTACCCCATACAACAGACACACCAGTTCGAGCAGAACACTTTTTCGCCTCTAAACTATGACGATTACGTACTTCTTGAGCTAAAAACATAACTCAAGCTGGATCCGGATCTACTTCTCTCTCCTTCAAAAGCTCTACATAAGCTTCTTTTAACCCTCGTTCACTATCGACTTTGACCTCAAAATATAATGTCAGAGTTATTAACATACTTTGACACCTAGCCTTATCACTCGGGTCGTTAAAACAGGTCAACTCTTTTGGTTTTCGCACTAACACCCCCCTTTCCTCTTCCTTTTTTAACACTTCATCACTTTCTATTTTTATCTTAGCATATCTATACTGGAGATCATTTAACTCTTTAAAAGTTTTCTTTGAATATAACTTAAATTGCCTTATCTCATATTCAGTTTTATTAAATACCTGTTAAATACGAGCCATAAAATTTTATGCTCTACTCAATGACCTCTCTAGTTCAGAATTAGTTTTTCCCAGTCACTCTATCTCCGACATAGAATGAAAATATTTTGTTATAATAGAGACATCCAAAATGAACATGTTTCAAATCATCACTCCAACTTCGATAAATACAGAGTACCATCACATTAAAATCACAGGAACTGCATCAAATCAAAAACAAAATACCACAGAAGGATTAAATATTCTTGTAGATTTCTACCTCAGATGGAGGATCCAATGTTTACCCTACTGGATGACCTGGATTAATACGTTCAGAAGGAGGATCCAATATTTTCTCAGCTACTCGGACTGGCTCAGCACTTTCTGGTAGAAGCTTCAACATTTTCTCAGGAAAAACACCAGCGTCAACCATCACTTCCTCTGAAACCTCTTAAGGGAAAACTATTTCCTTGTACCTTCTGACCTGGCCTAGCTCCACATTGGCTGGACTCAATCCAAAATCATAATAGGATTGGACGAAGTGATCTCGTTCTACTTTAAGGGACTCGACCTACTTCGACATCACATCATCATGCTTCACAAGATCTGAATGATTTTCTGTGAGCTCTGCAGCCGCTTTAACTTCCTCAGCTCTCTTCTCCTTCTCCAGCTTGAGCTCAGCTTCGAGCTTCTTCATACGAGTGGATTGATCTTCAAACTCTTTCATGCGATTAGATTGATCTTCAAACTTCGATGTAAGAGCCCCAAACTCCTGGCTCCTCTTTTCCAAATACTTTTTTGCCCCCTTCAACAGCATTAAGAGCTGCCAGTACAAACATATAGAGAAAAAGTCAGCACAGCAATTTTTAGTCCGAATAGAAAGACAATTAAGGATTCCATGAACATACTGTAAAAGTATGTTCATAATACTCATTATTGAGCTGCTCCAGATCCGTCCCAGCCATCAGATAGTATTTTAGCTCCCGTTCTATCATCTTAGCTGCGGCATAAGGATTTGTTCAAGAACTACCCTCTTCATAATGCTTTTTTTCTTTTTATCAAACTCTTCTCGACCACAGCAGGAGCAGCCGCACTCACTTTAAGTTTCTCCTCCACATCACCAAAAAAAAACTGCGATCTCTTGAGCTATGGCCACCACCCCAGTGATAGAGGTACTTTGCCGAGCTGGCCTCCCGGACCTCTGAGTATTCTATTTAGTGGTCTGAGGTGCAGGTAGTGGAAAACTAAGAACATCATCCACAGTTAGGTGAACTTTCCCTTAAGCCATAGCTCATTTCTCATGAGCTCGTTAAACTTTGGGTACTGCGGAATTTACCCTTTAATACCTATGAATGCTGAGCTCACCAAGTACTTGCTTTAGCTAGTCCTGATATCGACCGACGAAAGAGCAAAAAAATAAGTAACAGATCGAAGACAAGTTATTGGTTATTTGAAAATTGGTCAACATTACTAACTTGGATTATAATATTTATGGCTCAGTTCGAGCGCTGATTCATATGAAACCTGCATATAGTGACCCTCTTTCCACACAAAGTGGTCATTCCTCGGTCTATCCGCGGATTTCCAATCAAAATTTTTTAGCCTAGCTGAATCACTATACAAGTAACCACTACTTTGACCTTCGACATATTTACATTTATAAAATTTCATCACATCTTCAGTTTCGAACTGCTTCGCAGTCCCTTCCTTCCTCTATTTTTAATTCAATGCCTCACATACCCTCAACATTTCATAAACATTCCCATTTAAATTGGCAGGGCAATACTGTAACACATTCATAACCCCTTTCCTGAAAGAAGGTCAAAGAAATTCTAAGGCCATTTGCAACCTGATTTAAAAAACTTAAAAACCCATTACTCGGACCTGATAGCCCAAAACAGTTATAATATGAGAGATTAGCCTCCTCACTGATCCCTCTATCCTTCTTCCACTTCTCCAAGTATGAGACTTGGTAAAATACAATCTCCTCCTCTTTACCGGGGATATAGGCCCTAAACCATAAACATTGCTCCTCCACATAACATCCCCATTCTTCCTACAATTTCTTTTTTTATTTCAAGTATTTTTTCCCTATATTTACCCCCTTTGGGTATATAACAAGGACTTTCTCTTTCTATGATCTATCCTACCTCTCTATCACCTCCTCAAGTTTGCTGGGTCCCCCACCCTCTACGCTTATCTCCTCCATCACACTACACTCGTCCCCCCTTCCTGACGATGATATTTCCTCAGAACTGGACGATACTACAAATTTACTGGTGGGAATACTAGGTTTAGAACATACATCGAACCTACATATACATAAACATATTTTATCATTATCTCTACATTAAATACAGATAAAACAAACCAACCTTCTACCCAATCAACACGTCTATTTTCCCAATTCCCAAAACCAAAAAATACAAAAATCAATCATTTCAAATTTCCCTCTCCTTCAAGCAGGCATTTTCTTTCTCTACAGTCTGTTCATATATGAAAATCCTCCAACTCTAAAACCTTCTCATCTTCATTTAAAAAGCCTAAAACCCTTATATTATGAAATACACTTATCAAGCAGGTTATTGCACATCAAACAGATTACTACAAATATAATCCAGAGTACTAAACAAATCAGACGGACCTAACCTTATATTACCAACCTGTATTTGAAGAACAATAGTCTTCTGCTTTTCATGGACGTCTTACTGAGATTGAGCGCTCCCAGTGCTTCCCCGACAGTTTTCTATCGCCTGATGATGATTTCCTTGTCAAATCACACTCAGAGCTTAAACGTTTCTTCTTCTTGGAATTAAGATTTATACCATTTTTTCTTTCTCTGAAACTGTAGATAATTTATGATGGAGAGAGATGCGCGTTTTTATACTCTCCCTTGGCTTGTGAAACAACGGCTCCTTCAGACACGTGTCAGTCACCCCTACTGTCTCTACAGGCACATCTTTTCGGTTAAAGGCATCATTATAACTTCTGTAATAACGTCTACCGCCATCATGTCTGTCCCTATTTTCTACATTTAAACAACTCTGCACCTCTTCCTCAAACACAGTACAAGCGACCTATCACCTTACTTTTATACCCTACCAAGATTGTGGAACTTTTCTAAAATAGATCAATATTCAAAATTCCAAGATATCAATACAGTTGTTAAATTCCTACAGCTGTCTCCCACAATATTCGTACCCAAAGAGTAAAACATAATACTTCATTCTTATTCAAGCAGATCGAGACATCACATTACTTTATTTCTTTCAAAATCCTTTACCTAATATTTATTTGGGTTCCAACACAAAATATTGCAAACAAAATATTTCGTACGAGCTCTCACACTTCAAGCCTACCGAGCTCACTAGTTACATCTAAAGCGACTTCGATGATATGCCTCCCCATACAGAATTATCTCTCTATTGGCTGCCCTTACATCCTCTTCAACAATCTTGTCACACGCAAGCTGTCAAACAGTCAGTTCTTGCACCGTGGCACTCAACAACGGCCTCAATAAAACATCGCACCAGAAAATGTGATCATACTCTACACGCTTTCCTTCATCATCTAATCCGACCAGATTCAATACCCACTCGAGAAGTATAACATCATAAGGCAATCGACAAAAATTTCGATCATGAAGTTTAGGAACCTTGATATAGAAACGACCATCTGCTGCCTGCTGAGTATACTGAGAACGGGTCCTTACCATGCTTACTGCCTTCAGAGCAAGATAATCCCTACAAACGATGCAAATCATAACAGCAAGGAATCACTATTTATAGCCCCGAGGATGATCTTCGCAAATTCAGATCACTCTACAGATTTATGTAAGAGAAATACATTTGAGAACATTTTTGGATAGCAGAATATCAACATCAAATGTAGAATATTGTGACAAGTCATTCTTTCCATAGTATGAAATATCTCCTCAGATTGTATACAAACAAATATAAAGTTGGCAATATATAAAGATCAAGCGAATCCAGCAGTAGCACCTACAGATCAACATCAACCCTGTCTCACAGTTCTAAACACTCTATCATACAGTTCGAGTACAAAGATCGCAGAAAATGGTATATAATTGCTTCTACCAAGTCACATTTTCGAACTCCACTGAGTTTTTAAAACTCACTTATCATTACCAATTCGAGTACAGACCCCTATTTTATACCAGAAAACTACACAAACAAGTTCGATACAAGGAAACAAAATACCAGAACATCAACATTTCATTAGTTCAAAGATTTCTCTTATAGAATACTTTACAGATAATAAAATGTTCCAAATAATTCTAACAAATTACTTTACAAAGTTACAATTCGAATTGCTTTTAGCAGTTTACAGGGATGACGATGAAAAACTGCGGCATCTTCTAAACTCTGATCCCATGCTGCATGGTTTAGGAAACAGTTAGAACTGGAAATCACAGATGAAAGATCTTTTTCATGGCCAAATCTATGCTCCATGGAAAAAAATGATTCCTCCATCATCGTCACCTCTTCCTCCATAATCCCCACCCCACATGCTAGAGACAGACGGAAGGTCTTATTTTTTAGAAAGGATCCATTCACTAGCAGGATACCGACAAGACTCCCTCAGACGAACGCCTGCCGCCTCATTTTCAGTTGTAACAACCTCCTCTACTAGTAAACGAGGCCCATTTTGGCACTCTGCCTCAGGTGTCAGTAAATAGTGAAACCGCGCCATCTGATAATAATCATCCCCCGTTTCCATCACTTCTTCATATGACATGTAGTGATAGGTAGGCAACACGAGATTTGGTGTCGGCAAATGTAGAGGTTGATATTTAAAGTACCGGATACGCAATTCCTCCATTTTTCTACAAATCCTAGACTCCCAAGATTGGATCCTGGTAGTCACCATACTTTCAGTAGTCAAGTTCTTCTCAATTGTCAAGAATAGAGAAGAAGAGAATCAGAGACGAAGACTTGGTTCATCACTCTCACCTTCGAATACCTTTTACACTATGATGAGCATTTAAAGCAGACTCTTCAAATTCCCAACGTTAGAAGGATTTCCCATACCGACAACATTGACTAAAACCATTGGTTCTAGGAAACCCAACAGACAACAATAGATACTCATGAATATACAATGGAAATGATTCCCAGTTTTTACTACAGCATTAATGGCACTTCTCAACCAACACCACTCACCCGCAAGGTTTCTCGTACTGTTGGCTAAGATGGGGCGGTTATAATGGCTTATTTCGCATCTCAAACTCATAATTCATCTTTGAACTACATACGAACTTTTGATCTTACCAACAGAGCATGTGGCACAGAAAGAATTAAGGCAGCAACATCAGGAAGAAAATATATCACGAATTTCTCAACCGACACCACTCGTCCATGAGGCTCCTCGAACTCTTGGTTGAGAGCCGTCTTATAATAGCTTATTTTGTATCTCAGACTCAAGATTCATCCTTGACCTCATCAACATACAGGAAGCACTACTAAAGACATATTTAATATTCCTCAGCTCGAGTCATCGCTTTCGACCTCCATAGTAATAGTTCAATTTACACAAGTGTACTGCCATCAATAGAGCTGTTATACAATAAAAGAGGTCAGAACGATACATCATCTGGTCAAAGAATATCTTGTATCTACTTTTTAATGTCCACCATTAAGAATCTTAATGGTCATCAAACAGTCATATTATAAGACCTATAAATAGGACTAGAGAACTACAGATTATGGACAGGCAATTCTATACAGATGAATCCTTACTCTGAAATTCTACAAACTCAGAGCACTCATTGTAATAAGTTAGCAACCTCAATAAGATCATATTCTCTTTCACAAAATCCTTAAGAGAGGTCGTGGTTTTTAACCTATTCAAAGGTTTTTCACACTAAAATTATCTTGTTGATTATTGTTTAATGTTCTTGAGCGTTCTAGAAACATTTGGCGAAAGGCTAAGTCCGAATCTCGGAATTAGGCCATTATAATGACCACGTACTCATAGTGGGTAGCGGCACCATGATTTAGCACTCAACGGGAGCTCAAGGAATTTAGCCCCAACTATTTAGAATCGAGGTAGTTATTCTCACTTCTACGTCAAAAACGATATGCAGAATAAAACCTAATAGAAGAAATAATCAAGCAAGAATAATAACGATACAAGAATTCCCAGAGGAGGGAAGTGGAAAAACCTTACAGATAAAAAACCACTCTCAACAAACAATTCACTAATAATCAAATAGAGTCTCTTCAAACCCTTACAACAATCTCTCAAGCTTTATCTAGTTTTAATTGAGTCTCTTCAAACCCTAGATTTCGCTAGAGTTAAACTCACAAAGATAGACTAACAAAATAACCTAAGACCCCCTTATAAACATGAGAAGTAATTACATAAAGATGGACTCAAAGTACAGATCACGAGACGCACCAACGTCTCCAGAAAAAGCTTCTAAAACTGACTTAAGGAAGTCTGCTGGGTTCTGAGGTGTTTTGTTTGAACATATAAGGAGTTTGATCGAACAGACAAAATGTTGCTTGAACGACTTGCCTTTTATTCGAATAAACATAAAAGTCTATTAGAACAAACACGTCTCTACCTCTTCAGTTGGAACTGATAAATAGTCTATTCGAACAGAACTTTGAAAAAACTTTTTTCAAACCGTCTTCAATCCTCGCTCATCACACGAGCTCCGATGAAATTTCTTAAACAAGATTCGAGTTCATATCATAACAATTTCCCACTTAAAATCAAATCCCGTAACCCATCTCAAGATCTCCAAATGAATTGCTCGCACTACCCGGACGTTCAATCTTGAAGACCCATAGAAGTTATACATGTTGTCAACTTCTGAAAAGTCACCACCTTTGTTAACATATCGGCTGGATTTACATTAGTGTGAATCTTTACAAGCTTCAACACATCGTCCTCGAGGAGCGAGCGAATATAGTAATACCGAATATCAATATGCTTGGTCCTAGAGTGAAAAGCCAAATTCTTCACTAAGTGTATAGTATTTTGACTATCACAATACAACTTAGGAGAAAATTATTCTCTACCAAGCTCTTTCATCAACCCTTTTAGCCAAACCATATCTTTGCATACTACTGTAGCTTAAACATATTCTGCCTCTGTCGTAGACAAAGCTACAATCTTTTGTAGCCTAGAAACCCATATAACCACACCACTTCCCAATGTAAAAATGAAACCACTAGTGCTCTTCCGCCTATCAATGTTACCCGCCATATCATAATCAATAAAACCCTGCAAGCATATTTGAGAACCCCCATAACAAAAGGCCATATCTTGAGTTCTTTTTAGATATCTCAGTATCCATTTTACAGCTCTCCAATGCTCCTTGCCTGAATTACTCATATACCTACTAACAACTCCTACTGTTTGGGAATTATTTGGTTTCCTACAAATCATAGCGAATATTCGGCTACTAACCGCAGATTGATAAGAAACCTTCCGCATCTCATCGAGATCTTTTTGCATCTTCAAACAACAATCCTCTAATAATTTGAAGCGACCTCCCAATGGTGTACAAACAACTTTAGAACCATCCCTATTGAACTGCTTAAGTACTTTGTCGATATACTTAGCTTGAGATAACTTCAATTCTCACCGCTTTTTGTCCCATGTAACACGCATACCAAGAACCTACTTCACCATACCCAAGTCCTTCATACAAAACTCTTGGGATAATTGTTCCTTCAACTTTACAATTTCACCCATGTCAGCACTTGCTACCAACATATAATCTACATACAAAAGAAAAAGAATATGCGAGTTCCTTGTATTTTTGATAAAACAACAGTGATCTACATTACTTTTCGAATAGCCATTTCTGGACATGAATGTTTGAACTTCAAATACCACTGTCTCGGCGCTTGTTTCAAATCATATAAACTCTTCGTGAGCCTACACACAAGATCTTCTTTCCCTTTAACCGAATACCCTTCTGGGAGCTTTAAATAAATTTCTTCATCAAGGCTTTTCGGAGCTCAAGATACAAATCTTCAACTTCAACTATATTCATCCCAATACAATTAGTAGACATCTTCACAACAGGTGTAAAGATCTCACCAAAATTAACAACTTCTTTCTGCTGAAAGATCTTCACCACAAGTCTAGCCTTGAATCTCCTTGAACCGTCAGATTCCAACTTTAGTCTGTATACCCGCTTGTTGTGCAATGCTCTCTTCCTTTTCGATAACCAAACTAAATCCCAAGTTTGATTAACTGGTAATGACTGCATCTAATCATCCATAAGAAGCTCCAACTTGCTCTTGGCTTCTACATCTAAAGCCTTCTTGCAACTTTTAGGTTCACCACCATATATAAGTAACAGGTGATTTAAGGAGTTAACATACCAAGCCTGAATTCTTGCAACTCTCGGCTCCTTTGGAAGTTCTATTGGAATGTTTAGATCATCAGGTTTCGTGTTTGGATCCGGTACATCCGACATAACAACGACTTCATCAACCTCCCGAGAGGGTTCATGATCATCTTGAATGTCGACACTTTCTGCTGCTTCACTTTGACTTCTTTCACTAGGTACTTTAAAATCTTTATACAAGACTTCCTCATTAAATATAACGTTACGGCTCCGAATAACTTTCTGATTCCTCGCATCCCAAAACTAGTACCCAATCTCATCACCACCATATCCAATGAATATGCACTTCGCCTACTTTCCATCTAATTTGGTCCTTGTATTTGAATTATCAAGCACATATGAGGTACAACCAAAAATATGCAAGTGATTAAGGTTTACCTCTTTATTAGTCCATGCTTATTCAGGAAGTCCAAAGTCCAAAGCCGTTGAAGGCCCTCTGCTAATCTAGTATACCACCGTACTAACCGTATCCACCCAAAAACACTTTGGTAATCCAGCATTGAGTCTCATACTCTTCGCTCTTTCGTTTATTGCTCACTTCATGCGTTCTGCAATACCATTTTATTGTGGTATTTTGGGAATAGTCTTTAGTCTCCTAATCCCGTTTAATGCACAAAAGTCTTCAAACTTGATATTACAGTATTCGCCCCCATTATCCGACCCGAGATACTTCAGTTTTAACTAGGGCCCTCCACCTCTTGAATTTATCGAATGCATCTGATTTGTTCTTCACAAATTAAACCCACAATTTACAAGTAGTATTATCGATTAAAGTAACGTAATAATGAGAGCCACCAAGAGAAGACACTTTGGTTAGCCCCCAAACATCCGTGTGTACAAGATCTAGCTTTCTAGGTTTCCTTGGCTTTCCAAATAATTTGAAACTGTCCCTCTTCTGCTTTACAGAACACACTCTTTACAAAACTTGAGATCAACCTCAGAAAGACCCTCTAGCTTTCCCTTTGTTACCATTATCTTCATCCCCTTTTCACACATGTGGCCTAGCCATTTGTGCCTTATTTTTGTATCAATCCCCATAGTGACCGCACAAATAGTAAAAATTATACTTTGCGTTGTATACAACGTTCCTTATTACAAGCCTCGAGCTACTACCATAGGTCCCTTTATAACCTTCCAGAAGGTAGCACCAAAAGTACTCACATATCTACAATCATCTGCCAATTTGTTAACCGATATTAGGTTACGCCCCAATTTGGGTATAAGTTGCACATTCTGTAAAACCAACGTTCCCCTTGAAGGCAACAATAACCTAGCGTTTCCCTTTCCATTAATATTACGTGCACTCTTATCTGCAAGAAAGATCGTACTGAAGTCACCTTTAACAATATTAGTTAGAAAACCTACGTTCGCAGTAGCATGGAAAGAGGTACCGGAATCAACTATCCAAGATTCATTCACATCGTCAAGCGATAGTAGTAGAGGCTCATCATAACTAACCTCGTTGGCAAGGTTCATTGTATCTTTTTCTTCATCATCAACTTCCTTAGAAGAAGAAGAGTTACAATCTCGCCTGAAGTGACCCTTCTTTCAACAAGTCCAACGTGTATCGAGCGGCTTAGACTTTCCTCTTGACTGTGATCGACCCCTTCCAAATTTTAGCCCTTTTCTATAAGGCCTCTCTCTTTCCTCAATGTTCAACATACTTATGTTTGAACTCGAAGAGGCTTCAGATGCTTTTCGTAAATTATCTACATTTATAATCAAAGAGACTATAATATCAAATTAGATGTCTTCCTTTCCCGATGAGTGGCTCACAGCTATAATGAGCCCTTCCTAGCTCTCAGGCATCTGACCTAAAAGAGTTCACACTCTCACCTTTTTGGCAAAAGTAATTTTAACGGATTCCATTTGAGCATGTATGGTATTGAACACACTAATATGAGCTTGCACACTACAATTATCCTTCATCTTCAAAGAAAACAAGCACCGCAAATGATGTAACTTGTTTGCCCCAGACGGTTCTGAGTACATAGCGGACAACATCTCAATCAAACCCTTCGTTATCGTAACTTGAGAGATCATGTGTAAATTTGAGATGATAGAGCTAACCAAACGGTTTTAACCGCCTTGCGATCCAATCGCGCCCACTTAGCAGTATCGTATTCTGCTGGCATCATCTCAACTCCACCCAGTGGAAAATCAAGATCCTTCTAATAGAGGTAATCTTCTATCTACATCTTTCACACTTTAAAATTAGATCCATTGAACTTCGTGATCTTTAACTTCTCCTAATCGGCCATCGCTCTTCACCACACAATCCCTATAGCACTTGCTCTGATACCAATTATTGAGAATCGAGGTAGATATTATCTCTTCTATGATAAGAATAATACGCGAAATAAGCCCTAACAAAAGAAATTATCAAGCAAGAACAATAACGATACAAGAATTCCTAAAGGAGGGAAGTAAAAAACCATTAGGGATAAAAAACTACTCCCCATAAATAATCCACTAATAATCAAATAGGTTACAACGATCTCTCAAGCTTTTTCTAGCTTTAATGGAGTCTCTTCAAACCCTAGGTTTTTTTAGAATTAAGCTCACAAAGATAGGCTAACAAAATAACCTAAGACCCCCTTATCAACATGGGAAGTCATTACATAAAGATGGACTCAAAGTATGGATCACGAGATACACAACGCCTCCAGAACAAACTTCTAAAATTAACTTAACGAAGTCTGTTCGAACAGACTCAGTCTATTCGAAGAAAGTAGGTCCTGAGGTATTTTGTTCGAACAGACACGGTGTCTATTTAAACTGATAAAATCTCGCTCGAACGACTTATTGTCTTATCCAAGCGACTTCTTGTCTCATTAGAACGACTTTCCTTTTATTCGAATAAATAGAAAGCCTATTTGAACAAACATGCTTCTTCTTCTTCTGTTCGAACAGACAAATAATCTATTACAATAAGATTTTGAAAAAACCTTTTTTCAAACCATCTTTAATCCTCGTTCATCTCACGATCTCTGATGAACTTTCTCAAACAAGATTCAAGTTCATACCACAACACCAACATGATCTTCCAGGTCTGGCCCGCCCTACGTCACGGACGTTTTACCCAGATAGTTCGAATAACGATACTCACGCAGATGAGGTTGCTTCTTCTTTTTCATTTTTTTTAGCCTGATTTGGAACTTGCCTTATCAACCTCGAACTCACTACTTTCCGCGTAAACCGAGTCTTCACTAATAGCTGACTTATTCCCATTTGACCTTTCCTTTCATTTCTTCTTTGTGCTACGAGGATAGTGACAAAGTATATAATGCGCTTCGATATCAGCAGTTGAAATGCGTTCCCCAAGTGAAAGCATCTCGTTAATCGAGTTTATCCACTTCATAAAGCGGTATAGTTACTATTCATCTTCCCAGGAGCTCAACAAAAGATATTGAAGATTTCTTTCGTTATAATGTCAAGGGGAAGTTCCATGCCGACATAGAATTTCCTATGATAAAATGTAGCTTCATTGTCCTATAATGTCTGCGACTCGGGGAAGATCACTTCGCCTTTGTCAAACAGATCATCGAGAAGTTCGACCTCAATCTTCTCAAGGATACCATACTCAAGCATTATTTGAGAGGCGTTTAACCATTTATAAACATTAGGACTCGACTACCATTTATAAACATTAGGACCTCAAACTTCACCCCTCACTTGACGTGGAGTAGGCCAATCATAAGGGTTCGACTCAGCGGCGGCGTCAGACTCGGCCATATCCGAATGACTTGTGGAGGCCATCTCATTATCAGCGGCATCTGACGCATTAGGGGTACAACATACCATACCGAAATCGAAGCCAAACTAAGAAAAATTGTTTAGGTTTAATATTTCTTGAAACTGAAAACCAAAAAATACTATATTTTGATGGTTAGTTTTGTATTAATAGTCTCAAAAATCAAAAAACTGAAAATAGCGACCGGAAATTATTGAATATGAAAATACCAAAAATACTAAAGTACATAAATGCCGAAACTATTGGACATGGTACTTGTAGGGACTTATCCTTCGGGCTGTGATAATATCGAACTGGTCTAATACCAGACTCATGCAACATACACACGACATATACTGTCAGCAATAACACCTGGACCACGAACTGCAGAAGAATGTGGCTCAGGCACTCCAAATAAAACATATCAAGTTAATTATACCAATCTTCCACGAACTAGCAGTTGCAGAAGTAACCTCCACACTATCGTTAATTTAGGAGAACGTGTTGATACATGTAAATAAATTAAGAATGAGGTCAATAAAAAGGACGAGTTTCAGAGGAGAAGGGATCCAAGTTTCTTTAGCTAACAAAATCATCAATTGTAATCAAAATATCAGTCTCAAATAATAAAGTTGCAGTTACAAAAATCCTCAAGTCGAGGTAATGTATTTTTCCTATTCAGAGATTTCCATGCTAAAACACGTGTAAATTCATATTCTCCATTTTATTTGTTATCACTGGTACATTTAGTGTAAGGGCTTCTCGAGCTATTATGAAATTAGGCCTTTGCATTTGCCATCGTCTGTAGGAAAGAAGACATTTCCACAAAATCCTAAGATATACAGTTACTCAATGATCAATTTTCAGTCATGGTGACTTCTAAGCGACCAGCCACAGTAGTTTAGTATAAATTCTCTATAGAACCTGATCAACAAGTAGAATTAAGGGGAATCTCAATGCCGAAACAAAGAAGTGGAACGAGCTCGAACGTTAGTTGGTAAATGACCGAGAGCTTCGTGAACAGGAACTTGAAGATGAACGTAGAGCTCGACAAACAGAGTTCAAACGATATGAAGAATAGATGACCACATTGCAGACTACCTTAAAAGTAATACAAGACATTCAATAGGTTCAGGCTCCTTCATAGTGTAAGGCCATACTAGTGACTTTCAGGGTTTTAGCACGGGATAGGTTAGGACCTCAAGGCACAACTAACAGAGGAGCTCCGAGGTATCAACGTAATGATCCACACGTACCAGAAGCTTCTATTCATTTAGGATGAGAAGATCTGTCAAAAGCTAGTAGGGGATACATGCAATAAAGATGAGTTAAGCAAATTATAAGGTAGTCTGATTGCTAAAGAGTTGTTTGATATAGAAGTACCGACAGGGTTCTTATTGGGGGTGAATGTGCAGAATATATCCCCCGTGCACAATTTGGTTTTATCCGTTATCCTCATGGAATACAAATAATCAACCAAGAAACATAGACACAATAATTCATGCACACCTAACGCAATATTTACCGGAGGCTTACCCTAAGGCTACTCCCCACCACCAAGTTAGAAATCTACTATGTATCCAAGTTAAATTACAAGCCTTCAAGAGATTCTAATGAACATGGAATTTTCTAATCTCATAATACCCTCACATAGATTTACAAGAGAAGAAGAATAAAAGAGATTTATCAAGAATCCAAAGATAAACTCAACAAAGACCATGTTACATACCTTCTTCTTGAAACCCTTCAATCTTCACTCTTCATTAATTTTCCATCTTAGCAACCAAGAGGTACTTCCTCTCTCACCATCGAATACCTGGAGAACACACTCCACCTTCTTCCTTGTAAAACCAAATCTTTACAAGGTATATCATAGAAGCTACATCTCTTCTAGATTTTAAGTTACTCTTACCCACAGTGGCATTTTATCTCACACACTGTATAGAGGCTTTGAACTCATACTCTATATTTATAGACTCTCTATTAGGTCATTACCGAAGTACGCATAACGAGATAAACCATTGCCTTGGATTAAATCCCCTTCAAAACGCACTTACAAAACAAACACCGTGGTCTTCGTTCGAACGACTTTATGTTTTTTTCAAACTTCTTAAGTCTCAATCAAACGACTTCCTCTGTACTCCCAAAATATGAAAGTACAAGGGCACCGATCCTAAAGAGCATGTTCAACAATTTTGATATTCTTTGGCACTATATTCAAACTTGAACTACATACTTTGTAGACTGTTCTCTATCAGCCCCCAGGGGAAGCCACTTCGATGGTTCCATTCTTTACCTAAAAATTTAATCCTCACATTCGACCAGTTACAAAACATCTTCGTCAAGACGTTTACTCATAACAAACTGCATCAAATATGGATTTTTACGTCATTAAAAAAATAACGTAAAAGGGATTTAACATCATTTGTACAAATGAGGTCGAAGGCGATGACGTGGAAAGGTAGGGACTAACAACGTCATTAAATAAGTGACGGGGAAATCTAGGTACTAACGTCATTAATTAAGTGACGTATAAGGGTTTCAAAAAATGACATTATTGATATCGAATTCCGGTGTTTGGCCGGCTAGTGTATTTCATTGACGTCATTAAAAAATGACGTAGTTGAAATCTTTAAACGTCATATTTAAAGTGACGTGGTAACATTTTCTTATATCAACAATGACATTTTTAAAATTATGTCAATACCTCGAAAAATACAAAAAGAAAAAATTAAAAATCAAATATTGCCCATTCCCTGCCCCGCCTTCCCCTCTACACGACCACCACCATATTATACAAAAGAACAAAATATTTTGCTAAATTACATTACCTTCATTAAATACAATGCGTTCGTACTCAATCACTTCATTAATTGGATTACAGAGTTAAATCACTGGTAAGCTTAACCATCATCGTGTATAGACTATCCAAAGTTCCAGTATATCTTGGCTTACTTCTCGAAAGAACGTGAAGAATGCATTATCCTAGCAATTACTGGATCGACCTTCATCTCTACCCTTTAATAAATCTGCAAGGACTATATTAGAAACCACTTATTTATGACCATATTTTTATTCAGTAGCAAGTTTTAGCAAGTTAATATTTGAGTATTTGAAGGCAAATACTTGAACTTAAACCACTAAAACATACCTCTGATGTTATCAGTCAAGCTCCATATATAATAAAAAAGTTTAAGAAGTTTTCACTTCTAATTAAAGTAGTTTCTTGCTTGTTATAAGCAAAGATCAATATAGCATTAAAACCTATCAATGCACATACAACTATTAATCTAGTGAAACCAAGAAATGTGGAAATATGACGAGTACTAGTATATGGAAAGTACCCTAGTTATATTAAAATTTCATAGTATGAATATTTTGATACCCAACTTAAGAGAAACTCTACATACTAGTTACCACATATTGTTATCTAGGACTGTTTAGATAACATAAAGCGGTCACAAATTAAGGATTATTTGTTCATACTTTGGTTATTTAAGACTCACATTATTTTCTTGTAGCATGGAGCTTCTTGGTCAATTTTATTTTTCTGGTTCCACAATGAGTTAGACTTTCAAATTCACCTTATCTATATGACCTGCAGGAAAAACAAAGACCATCAAACTTAACCAAATACTTTAAGCTAGAAAGGTTGCTACAATATTATTAAACTATAGGCCTTTACAACCTCACATATTTATTCAGCGTCAGTGCGAACCCGTTCTAACATCACATTAAGGAATTCTTTATGAGTTTTATTCTTAACCAAATCTAAATTTAATTGGGTAATCGATGCTTCCATTTGTTGTCTGTTGAACCATAGAGCATCTAGAGTATCAAGAATAATAGCCCAAATTGATGATCAAATACAACTACTTAAACTAATGATGGGCTTGTAAACTTGTAAAAACTCGTTAAATGGCGGAGAAAGAACAATAGTACAAGACAAAGAACAAACCGGGAGGCCAACGACTATACTCAATAGGGAAATTGTGTTTATCCCAGCTCTCAGCTTCAAATTATTATTTAATGTAAGTCTTGGGTCCTCTAAACTTCAATATGAAGTTCTTGCAAAGCATTAATTTGGAATTTTCAAACGAACAAAATACTGGATATTTGCAATGTAAAGTAGCAGGATGATAGGGGTGTGGATAAAGTTGACTCCGTGTGTGTAAGCCTAGTTTCCATCATAAAATAGCGAGTTAAAAGTCATAATATCACCCACCCACTAAAAAGGTATAGAAATATAGCTTTTTTTCTAGAAAGTATCAGAGATTGCACCTGATAATAGGCCGCTAAGGAAAACATACAAAGCATGGCCTGTAGAAAAACTATGAGTACCGGATACTGGCTATTCTTCAAGAGCTCTTCATATGGGTCTACAGTGACATTGAAGATAAAAATATTCAATTTCAGTAGCTATCTCAAAGATGGGCAAGGCCCTGGTAATTTATAAGTACTCACTCTGTCGAGTACCACAAATAATTTGTGCCATCTCTCGTGGTATTTATCTGCTCCAGCAACCTGATCACTATATTTAAATTGTCGTTATAGGTGGCAGCCTCTTCATTGTATGACTTCCAAGTGAATACTTCTTGCATTGGCACCATCTTCTTCTGCGAGCTTTGAAAGCCAACCTGTTTAAAATTTAAATCTTATTTTAGATCTTGAACTTTTCTAATTCAATTTTTAGTGCATTGGGAAATATTTAGTAATAACATTTCAAATGGCATGCTCAAAATATAAAAATTGTTATAAGAATAATCAATAATCAAAAGAGAAATGGTCAATAAAACTATGAAAGGCCAAAATGCATGTTTTATACTCAGATCCTATATGCTAATTGCTCCAACTGATTTAAGACTCCCAGGTTGACCCAAGTTGACAAGGAGATTTCCCCTTGAATGGCTTTTCTTGATCTCTTTGAACTTTTAATGTGCCGTGATTATTTTTCTCTTATATCACCATGCTTACGCGTTCTGGCTGACGCATAATGTGCCAGAGTTATAGCTAAAATACAATGGAACCCCTCAGTCCCTTTCCAGTCTTTCATGTGCCATCTTTAAATTCCAAAAGAGCGTACTTTTATATCTACTCTTTTTCTTTTATGTCAAAACAAATGAAACATATACCTTTATATAGAATGCATTACCATGCTGGTGCAACTTGAGTTCTATTTTAAATTTGAAGAACTATTTTACATTTTTCCAATGGAAAACCTTTGGTGATGATCCGCCAAAAAGAAATGTTGAATATTTCATGTGGAAAATAATAACATTATGAACGTAAAAAATCCATGATATTTCCCCATATTCCATAGGATTTCCACCATTTTTCTTGCGGGAAAAATGTTAATGAAATTTTACTTTAACCGTTTAGAACACTGAACACAATTGTCAAAAGAATAAAGTTTTTTTCACAAGGATTAAAATTAGCACCATTTTCTTTCTTCAAATGTGTTGAAAATAACAAGATGGACTGACTCGAGCATCTAAATTCTTACCCTTAAAGTGTTAAAGATGGTGTTCTTGTAGTCTAGAAGAATGCTGATGGACCAAGGAGGTAGGCTATAATGCATTTCACCAAAGGTTACTCTCATAAAAGAACCTGAGTTTTAGTTCGCAAGAAATGCGGTACAACCTCTTGACTGATAGTTGTATACATGAGCCTGGTCAGAAGATAAATAAGTAAACAAGTTAGTTTTTAACTAGTTTTGAGAAGTTAGAACAAAATATGAACAAATAAAAGTGAACCTCTTGATAACTTCCAAGCGATATGACAGAAGGTTCTCCAAAAACTAATGCTGGCTCGCATATCTTGATGGCTCTATGTAGATCTCTTTAATGACCCCATTTAGGTTCCCTTAGTAGTCCTACATATACAAAAGAAGATGATTACGATCAGAACATACAGAGCATGTTGTTGGATAGCCTCAACTCTCAAGTTTATGTTTAGTGGGGAAATTGAAGAGACGAGAAAACAAAGGAAGGTAACCCGGGGATGCAAATGAATTGTATCCAAAAAAACTCCACAGATATGAAAAGAAGAAGTTGGGTTGGGAGCAGTTTTTGCATTTCAGTTTAGGCTATATTTATTATACTAGATAGTGAAATTTTTATGGCGTTCTAGGGCACTACAGCTCATGCAACTTATGGAACACAGATAAGACATCGAGATCTAAAAGCAAAAGAGAGAGGCGAGGTCTTCTTGCAATATTTGTTTTGTTGCAATAGTGAAGTTAAATATATGCCAGCTGTTTGTACTGGCAATTCTGGTGGAAGGTATTACAACATCTTGTGTTGTGAGTTATTTTTCTTTTCAGCTCCTATCGTTGCTTGCGATCTTTTAAGAATGCTTGGATAACCATGTCTGGCCTAAAAATGGCATAATGAGATAATCAACGATTCTTATCGAAAACTTTATTTATCTGGATAAAACTTTAATTGTAATACAAGTTTCACTTATCGAAAGAGTCCTAGTTTATTGTTTTCAAATGAAAAACACAGAGAACGTACACAACCAAGAAACTAACTCAACTACTTACCATACTCATCAATTGGAGCATCATAGTCATAAGTAGTTCCTATAAAAGGACCACCTGCTGTCCGGCCAAATTTCATCCCTCCATGGTACTGAACTAGAAAAGTGGAGACCAACTTTAATAACCGATTCCACTATACCAATTGAAACAACTAGTTAAAACTAAAAAGACTTAGTATACATTATTACCATGTATTAGTTAATGAAAGATCCACCTTTAAGTAAGAACTTGGCAACTATAAATGCTAAGTCTTCAACTGGTCGGTAAGGAACTGTAGCCCCGAACTTCGTGAACCTGCAAGTAAACATAGAAAAACGAACACTGTTCTTAAACAATTGAAGATAATTTATTTTATTTCTATAGTACCTATTGCCAATATTGAGTTTAAGATATTCCAAGAAGAAAAGCAGGCAACTCACCAGCCAGTCTAGTTTTCTGTCCATGTCTTCAGTTTATAAGCCTTATTAGGAGAGAACCAGTCACAATAAAAATCATTGCAGATGTTTATCTGTGGCAATATCAATAAATGAAATTAGAAAAAGAACAAGAAAATGAAGTCGTAAATGGTATCGGCTAAAATACTACATTTTTTGTCATGACTTGAAAAATATAGAGTAAAACACTGCAAGGTTGACAAGACATGCATCTATAAGAGATACTTACAATTGGATCAGGCACATCATCCTATTTGTACATGACCCATGGGACTCCAGCCCCGAGACCCACAACCAAATCTTGTTTGCACATGAACCATTGCTCTGGCTGTGGCAGATACAACCAAGTTAAAGCATAAGGTTGTTGAATCCCGTTATCAACTAAACTGGCAAAGAAAAAAAACCCTTTGCTAAATGTTAAGAAACCAAAAGGCACCAATCAAAGAGACCCATTAAGAAAATGACAAATTACGAATAAAGATACAATTAATAATTACAGTACAAGAAATTGCTTGATCAATATGAAGCTGTCTCAATGCTCTTTCCTCCTTAAGCAAGATTGCATAAACTCAAAATCGCATAAACACTTAAATAACAAATTATTCCATGAAATAAAAATCAATATTTCCAAACATAATCAACTACTTAATTTTAGAAATCCCAATACATCTAAGAAATAATAAGTAGCGTTCGCATCCATATATGGAAGACAATAAAATCTACCAAATGTGGATGAATCTAAACCAAATCAAAACCCCTTTCATCCTTGCTAATCTACAAAAGTATAACTACTAATTTATCAAAAGAATTAAGTAAATTATTTGATTAGCAAAATCAAAATTGGAGAATTTCTTACCTGCTTCAATGGTTAATCCTTTGCAAATTAGGGCTGTATATTCCACAATAAAAACCTTGGAGTAGTTGTGTGGTTTTGAAGAAGGATTTCATAGTAAGTTAGGGTTGGATTTTGCCTCACAAAAGTTTCTACTTCGGCGACAGAGATTTTCTTCGACTAGAGATTCATCATTGTAAAACTTCCTCTTAATTTCTAATTTTGCCCCTCTTAAATCTCATATCTCGCACTGGGATGATTCTCATGTGATCCCACAAAGTTCTCACTTTAAATTGTACCCAAAGTTCTACTTCCCGCGATCTCTCTATATTTCCCTTAAATAAATAGATACATTAATCAAATAATGACGTTAACGTAGTAGTGAATAAACACTTTTCTTTAACGCTTATTTGCAAAAATTACTTAACTTAGTGATTGGTATCCCCAAAAAGTGAGAAACGGAGTGGGAAAATACCAACTTAATTTATTTTTTTCCTTACTTGGGTGTTTGGTAGCCCAAAAAATATGGGAAACATAATTTCCAGGAGAAAATTAATAGCTCTAAAAGTAGGAAACAATTTCCACTCTCTCTCCCTTAGAAAATATATTTCCCACTTAGAAATTAGTAGGACCCATGCTTGATTTTCCCATCAATTTTCTTTGAAAATCTAAATATGAGATATTATATATGATTCTTCTCATCCCGCCAAAAGAAGCACACAAGTTAATTTTCCTACCAAATGACCCTCTATATTTACCTCATCTTGCATATAAAAAAAAAACTATATCTCCCTCACACAAACAAAGAAGCCTCCATCGGGTATGCTTCTTCTCACTATTTCCTTTTTACTTTTTTTCTTTGTCCTTTTTATGATTAATGTACCCTTGCCACCCTTTTTTGTCATCATTAACTATCTTAAATAATTGATGTTTTCTTCACTTTTGTCTCTTTTGTCATCTTGAATTTAGTACTTATAATAATGGAGTTAAACTTTACTAGTACCAATTTTAGGTTTAAATTGTACATGTAGTTAATAGGTTATAACTATAATAAAGTTAAACTTTACTTTTGTCTTTGATAAAATATTTATTATCTCTATGCTACAGTAAAATAAGAAAATGGAAGATGTGGATAATGAATACCACTCTGACTCCTCAAATGCCGAGTGGGAAGAAATTGAAGTTGCAGTTTGTGCGGTTGTAGAATCAATTGTTGAGGTTCTTAAATTCATAACTATGATAGAAAGACAATTGTCCATTAATAGGAATTATGAGTGAACTTTGTTGATTTTGAAAATTTAGTTGTGCATGATACCCAAAATCCCTCTCCCACTAAGGAAGATCACGTTGAAAGACTTGCCAAAAATACTCCTTCAAGTGCGAAGAAACAGAGAACTAGGTCAACTAGTACAGTATTGCATAGTCATCTTAAAGGTTTAACTGATAGTTTGAATGGCATATCACAAAGTCTTAGGGCAAGGTTTGAAAGTACTGCAACTTTGCGAGAAAAATGAGGTGAAATCATTGACAATATGGTAGGAGTTGGTATATTTACAAAGTTTGATGCAATGAAACAATTCAAGGTCAACAAGGTAATGGCAACTGTGTTTTTGCAGACTAAAGATGATCAAAAGTTGGCGTGGTTGAACTATGATTTTGGAAGCGAGCAAGAGTAGTGATTTTTAGTTATTTTATGAAAATTTTGAGTTAAACTACATTAATTATGTGTTTAGGTGCATGGATTTATTTTTAGTTAGGTTTTAGTATGTTTAGTTGAATAATACATACTTAGTTTTTGAATAATGTTCACTTGAATTATATTTTAGAATAATATTATTGTTTGTTTTTCGTATTTGTGTTTTTTTACGAAGTGGGAAATGGATAACCAAACACTACTATAAAGAAAATGTGTGAAAAAGGAAAATAGTTATATTGTTTCTCACTTGGTAACCAAATGGTGGAAACACTGAGAAATCTTAAATGGGAAACAATGGAAAAATTTATAAGTGAGAAATTGTTTCTCGGGAAAAAAAACTTGGTTACCAAACACACCTTAAGAGGAAAATAAGAAAATAAGCAGTAACCTCAGTTTGCTATAAAATGACTTAAATGCATTAATAAACTTGTTAAGTTACGGATTGAAACGAAAAATATAAGTATCAAAGTCATTATTCAAAAAAATGACGCTGATTAGATGACGATGTAGCCCTTACCTCTCAACCAATCTAAGGGGGAGAAGCTCAAAGTCTTTGCTAAGAAGTTTCTCAAACTTGCTTGGAAGGTGGATAATCTCGATCAAAATATATCTATTTAAGCATTTACCAATGCACTACAGATCGATTGTAAAGCGGAGCATCTTTTCTTAAACAAACCCTCAACTTTAGAAGACATGATTACAAAGGTAAATTAATATATCGACCTGGAAAGGATGAGTTTGAAAGGCATAAATCTACTAAAAATGTCCTAGCTGCGAAGGGTCCAAATACACAAAGAGAGAGTGAACAAAACAATGATGGCTAGGGTGATAAAAAATCAAGCTAAAGCCGGCAAACGCAAATCAGGAAAATGAGACTTATTGCCCAAACCGGTCCTTCCAAAGATGAATGTCAGGATCTCAGTGATCTACCCTATTCTAGAGAAATACAAGTTCTTCTGTGTGGCTCAACCTCTGGTGCCAATCAAAGGCAAACCGTATTGTACGCACCATAAGGTAACACATCATGAAACTGACAACTGTTATGCTATACAGAGATTGTTAGAGTACATTTTCAAAAATGGGATAATGCACGAGTACATTATGATCCAGAAGGATATAAGAATGAAAGCTACAAGAAGCAAGTCGAGCTAATTTCAGGTCGAAGATCAATTTGAGGAAAAATACTTATACCACCTCTAGCACAGTCACATGATTGAGATCAATCAGTTCAGCAATTCAACCAGATTTAAGAGGAGGAGATTAGTAGAATGCTGTGACCTCACGGTTCAGGATAAAGAAGCTAAACTCCTTTCCGAATCAAGCAATCAACAAACAAGAATTTTATTTGAAGATTGCAACATAGGTCATGTCAAGTTCTCACATCATGACGTATTGGTATCTGTATGGGTCAAGTTACATGTATACCCTTCATGAAGTTCTCACAATAATTTCATTTGAAGATTGCAACATAGGTCATGTATACCCTTAAGGTGAAGAACTTTTTCATACATACCATGATGATAGATATAGGTAGTGGTATCTGTATGGGCATAATCACGAAGAGGGGAGACCGCACTCTTACACTGTGAGGGGGTTAGGCTCGCCTAAGGGGGTTTATAAGTATATTAAATAGTAATATGAGAATAAACTATACAAAAGTACTTGTGTGGAGCCCAAGAAAGAGGATACTCCACGACTTCAAGAAAGGATTTTAAAGAAAGGATGTATAGATAGAGGAGGTTATAGATTTCGAGTTAGAGGAAGCCTTATTAACATTTTACTGGTCGCACCCGAAGGTTTTCTCCAATCTTATAAGAGACTTTGGACTCAGATTTTTTAACCCCTTCTTAGTGGCTCTCTTCCCCCTATTTATAGGAGATAGGAAAAGATGAGTCACTATAAATGGGTCAAGTTACATGTATACCCTTCATGGCAGCTGTCTCGTACGGAAGTTGGTTCTGTCATAGTTATTTGCTAGCTTACCTACTAAGCATATCTGCTGGTTTGTCTACCTTCAGCCATGTACTAATAGGGGCGAAGCTTTACTAAACTCAAATGTCGGTTTGCCACGGTTTTTGGTTAATGTATGGGATCCTTAGGTTTTGAGTCTTACAGTATGCTTCTATGTAGTCCTCGAGTGTTCGGTCAGTTTTTGGAAAGCTGCGAGTAGACTATTACCTTGACTGACTTGAAAGTACATTAAGCTTTGATTCTTTATAGTAGGCTTTGATGTAGCCTTCAAGTATTTGACTAGTTTTGGAAGGCTACAAATAAGCTACTATAGTATCGAAATCCTTTTTTGGAGTACAATCGAGCAGATAGGACTAGCAGACAAAGTTGTACCAAGCAACATCAATATCTGTAGATTTAATGGATCTAAAGAAGAACGAGTAGGAAAGATCATCCAGCTGATCACTGCCGAACCCACCACTCTCGACGTTACTTTCTACATCATCAATGCGAAATCCCGATACCTAGGGATAATGGGCCTTTGCTAGTTATACAACATATAAAAGGTCCCATCTACATACCATCAGGGACTTTGTTTCAAGTAGAAAGACGGCATCTATGAGATCAAGAAAAGTCAAAAGCTTTCTTGAGCTTGCAAAATTACCGTATCTGCCATACTTGATACATTCGATAAATATACTTCACAGCAATTAAAGAAAGTTGGTTACGTCGAGAATCAATATTCCATAGTTTGACCTATAGAATATATTGAGATCGATGGGCATAGCAGGGGAACATATATTGGTACCAAGCTAGTCAAATAGGAGAAAGAAATTCTAATACAACTCCTACAATTAAACAGAGACGTATTTTCCTAGACTTTCTAAGAGATGTTAGGAGTTGACCCAGCTAAAGTTTATCATAAATTATGCATCAGAGATAAATCTACAACTGTCAAACATAAACAAAGGAGACTCTCACCTCGTCTTAGAGATGAGGTTAATACATAAATTGATAAGTTGATCAAGGTCAGATTCATCCGAGAAGCCAAATACCCATATTGGATCACAAACATTGTAGCAATTTTAAAGAAGAATGAAAATGTTCGTGTTTGTATGGATTTCACAGATCTTAAGAGACATACACCAAAAGACAGTTTCCTTCTTCCCATAATTTACCAAATTCTGGACTTAATAGCAAGGCAATTGCTATTATCTATGATGGACGTTGGTTCTAGATACAACCAGATACCTCTCTCAGACGAAGATTAAAAAAAGACCACCTTCCTACCTAAAAGGGGCCTTTGTTGTTACAAAGACATTTCATTCGGTCTTAGAAATGCCGGAGCAACCTATCAATGGCTCGTAACAAGTATGTTCGAGGAATATTTTGGGAAAACAGTCGAAGTATACATCGATAATATGCTTTGTTAAGGCTTAAAGAAGGAAGATCATATAACACATCTCGATACAGTTTGCAAAATCATGCAGTCATACAGAATGAAACTCAACTCAGATAAATACTACTTTGGGGTACATTCTGGAATGTTTCTGGGATACGTCATCAGTAAGAAAGGGATCGAAGCCGATCCAGACTAGATTCAAGCTTAAACCAGCATGCCATCTCCACAAGTAAACAAAGATGTACAGAAACTCGCTAGAAAGATTGTAGCTACCAACAGATTCATCTCCAAGTCTTTCGATCGATGTCAATGGTTGTTCATATTGCTTTGCGGATCAACCAGAAAAGGTAAAGGTCGACAGAATAAGGAGATCGAATGGATAGAAGAATGTAAAGCATCTTTCCAGGGACTAAAATTGTATATTGAAAAATCTCCCGCAATGAATACTCTGATCGATATTAAGGAATTAATCATTTACCTCGACGTCAAAGAAAACTCTCAATGCTCAGTCCTCTTACGACTAGAAGGACAAATTGAGAAGCCAGTATATTTCATAAGCAAAACTCTTGTACTGGCAAAAAAAGATATGCTAAGATAGAGCGACTCCTCATCACACTCGTTTATACTTCACTGAAGCTCAAGCACTATTTTTCAGCTTATTCAGTCAAAGTTATAACAAGTTATCCCCTTCAGGAAGTGCTATCTATAAAGAAGAAATCACATAGAGTGCAGCAATGGTCCGCCAGTTTGGGGGAGAACCTCAAAAAAAGGTCAAGCAGTGGCTGATTTGTTAGCAGACTTCCCAATAGTGGATCCAGATTGAGAAGAGCGTGATCCAGATCTAATAGAAGAAATCGAAGGTGATCCACCTTCAAAGCCTTTTGAAGAACAAGCTGAGTGGGTCACATAAAAGGGGTAGAGAATTCTTATATATGGATTAGCAGAACCCGCAGGGTCAGGGATTGGAATCATACTGATGACACCCTCAAATGATAGAATCGAGAAGTTAATCCGATTAAACTTTGAAGCATCGAATAATGTGTAAGAGTACGAAGCATTAATTCATAGCCTAGACATGGTATTAGAAATAGGAGTTCCTGATCTATCCGTCTATTCATACTCATTATTGATAGTTAATCACTACTTCGGGCAGCATAGAAAAATGACAAAATGATTGCTTATGAGACCCTAGTTGTCGATAAAATAAGCAGATTCAAAAAAGCTACGCTTGATTATTTATCACATGGGGAGAATTGCCATGCCGATTCCTTAGTTTACTTAGCAGGGGTATTGAGTACAGAAGCAAGATACCTCCAAATTGAAGTAATATCAACCCCTACCATTGATCTCCCAACAATATGCGCAATCAACACTGGGGGCGATAAAGAGGAGGATAATAATTGGCGAAAGCCTTTTCTTACCTATCTCGGCACGAATAATTAATATGATGGGCTACTTCTAACAGATCCAAAAGAACGCAGACAACTAATTGAAAAATCCAAGTGGTACATAGTACAAAAGGTGACTTATATCGAAGATCGGTGACCGACCCCTATCTCAAGTGCCTCTCCAAGAAAGAAGCTGACGGTATGCTAAAATATTTACATGAAGAAACTTGTGAACCCCATGCTGTAGGATGATCACTCGCAAACAGAGTAATTACACAAGGAGTTTTTTGGCCTAGAATGATAAAGCAGGCTGAAGAATATTCCCGATAATGCGACGCATGCCAACGACATGGTAATCAAATACAAACTCCTTCTCTTGAACTCTACTCGAGTAAGGTGTTCTGGCCTTTCAAACGATGTGCACTTGATCTAGTGGTAGAATTTCCAAACATACTGGGTAACCACAAATTCTGAATCGTAGCCACAAATTATTTAACGAAATTGGTTGAAGCAGATCCCCTTTGTCAAACTTGAGAAGAAGAAGTCATCACATTAATTTGGGAACATTTCATCATACGATTTGGTTATCCCCACCTGATTCAGATCGATAACAGCACACAGTTCGTTAGAAAGAAGGTAGTGGCATTTCTAAACAAATACAACATCATTCATTCACCATCCAATTCATATTACCCCCAGGGGAATGAGAAAGCTGAAGTCACGAACAAAACCATAGTGAATGAACTCAAGAAGAGACTTTAATCATAGAATTAGGGTAATTGGATAAAGAAACTACCACATGTCATATGGGCCTACTGTACAACACCAAGACAATCAAATGGGTGCTTCCCTTTTCTTCTTGCTTATGGAACTGAGGCCGTCATCCCAATATAATATTACCATCCTGTCAAAGATTACGAACTCACTGATGAAGAAAATAAGTTTGAACTAAACTGCTATATGAACTGGATAGACGAAACAGGAGCTCGAGCTATTGCAAACTTGGGTCGATATCATCATATGCTAGCCAATTTATACATCAGAAGAATTTTGAATTAACAATTCCAAATCGATGACTTAGTACTTCGAGAAATCCCCAAAGACTTAAAGGAGTTCAATGCCAGAAAGCTCACAGAAAATTGAGAGGGTCAATTTCTCATAGTAGGTCAAACTGGCTTGGGATCCTATCACCTCATGAAAGAAGAAGGCATTAGGATACCAAACCCTTGGAATACTGGGAGATTGAAGAAGTACTATCGTTAAATCCTTATTTTTCCAATCACATGATATATCTACTATTATTCTTTAAATTCTAAAAGTGAGATTTACTCTCTAGAAAGTTTGTATATTCTTTTCTCATTAATGAAAACTGTTAAGTTTTTTCCCCACATTTCTATCTACTATCATACATACATATATATCTACTAAATCTCAAAATATCGACTAAATTTCAAATGCTAAAGTAAAGGTAAAAATAGTTTTATTCTATCCAAACTTCTACTATACAGAAACCAACAGTTTACGAGTTCTTTTAAACAGGTCAATTTTTAGATGCATCAGATGCACTCCTACTACCTTTAAAAACTCCGAATTGTTGTACTCTAGTAGCAACAATCTCTCTACCTTGATCAACAAGTTCTCGTGTGAAAGCACCGATATTAGATATAAAGCGATCCAGGTATTCAGAACGTACTAAATCCATTTCACAGTTCACACCCTTTACAATCATCTTATCATGTAATGTATATTTTTTTTCTTCAATTCTCATAATCCCACTCACAAAGTATGCAAGCACTGCAGCCATCTCTTTGTCATGCACCGCACCGGCCGCAAGCTTGTCTCTGCTAGGAGCGGCGACTTAAAAAATACTTGCCTTTGCATCCCTTAACAACTTTCCCAAGTCATTATAACTACTTTTTGCTTTAGGTTTTTCATAAGATGACTCAGCATTACGTGCCTCCATCATTGCTAAAAACTCGTTCATCTCTCTTGGCATATCCATCGATTCATCAATTTTTGCCCGATCTAAGTTTTCACTTTGACCTCCTTCTTCTTCAATTACTCCCTAACAATATTTAATTTTACTTTTTCACCCAATACTTCAGCCTTTAACGATTTGATATGATATTGAGCATGATTGATAGACACGTAATATTTACGTGTACAACTCCTAAATTTGTATCTACCTAGTCATTTATTAAATAAATGTGACACAAATAGTACTTTAGTTTGTATTTATAGAAATCGGTCACATGATAAACAAGTCATACAATTTTCTAGTTTTTAGCGAAGAACAAGGGTGATGTACTCCAACAATGATTCCCATTTGAAGTTGTCAACCAAAGGCCCATGCATGGAAGCCCATTGAAGAGAATTAAATATATATATTATTCTCATGAGTTGTAATACATGATTTTAGGCATTGTTTAGGGGATTTTATATTAATGGTGATTTTAAATTACTCATCCTATACTCTATAAATAGGAGGGGAATCCTACCCATGAGGGATCATCTTGGAGAGTGTAAATCAAAGTTCACAGCAATAAAGGTTATTCTTTATCTTGTTCTTGTCTTTTAATTTTATCGTAGTAATAGTAGTATGGCAATGATCAAAGCGATGAGTAGCTAATCTTCTTAGCCAAGGCTAGAGGAAGCTCCACCCAATGTAGCCTTAGTATAGATTGTGTAGCTTAGTTAGAGTAATTACCATCTCTTTATCCCAATATTTTGCATATTCGTATTCCTTCGTCCTATGCTTGACCATAGCCAAGATTAAGATGAATAATAAATCTATGTAACCATCTTGTTTGACCATAACAAGATAGGTTAGGAACATGGAGGAGAGAACATAATCCATACTTATCAACCGGACCATGTTTTATGCTCTTAAACATTGAGGGCAATGTTTCATTTAAGTTTGGGAGTAGGAAAACATTTATTTAAATGCTTTTTGAAGAAAAGTAAAATAATGGCACTTTGACAATTTATGATATATTTTTAACGAATTTCCAAACACTTAAACTGATTTTACCTTGACATAAATATCATGGGAAAACCTAAATTTTAAAATTGTACCAAGTATACACTATAATATTTATGAATATCTTAACATAGATTTACTATCTTTTTATTAGCGACTAATTCAAGTTAACTTGGTATATTTTGAAAATGTGCACTTCACTGTAGTTTTGCAATTAATACATTTAATAGATTTTTGCTCAGTATAAGGGAAATTTTGCATTTATTTTAGAAATAGTTTGCTACAAGGGAGACAACTGCCTAAGGATAAGTTTATTCCTAAGAATAAATAATAAGCCAAATGTGTTCTAAAAAATTTTACGCTGCAAGGCTACTCGCATAATTAAGAGATGAAAGAAGAAAAATTATTACTAATCTCGAGTTTGACCATGAACTATGTGAAAGGAGCACAAAAAAATGTTACTTGTAAGAATCCTGAGTCTAGATCATGATGGGGTGCCACACTCTAACAACCTTAGCTAACTGGCGGGGATTGTCGACCGAAAGTTCCTTGTAACGGAGGCTTCACAAAGAAACAATGTACTTAATAAGAAAAGGCTTGTTAAAGGAAAAAAAAATCTAGGAAGACGAATTGACAAAGGCACATGTTGAACTAACCATTGAATTTATTCCAGTAAGAACTAGACTACCAAAAACTGAGTAAATTATTCTAGACAACGTATTAGGCGATAAAATTATTTTTATTATACACTCAAATATAGCTAAAGAAAAATACTTGAATCTCTTTCTAATTTTGAGGTAGTACCTCTAGTTTCGGATAAGCTTAAATATTCTTTGATATACTTGGGAGAATAATAAGTTTAAGGATTTTTTCATTGGTATATTTTTTTCACAACTAAGTAAGGTTGAGTTCACAGAAAATGAGTCATGTGTATTCTAGAATTGTTTAAAATATTATTATTGACTTTTGTGGGTATAGTCACTGTAAACCCTCACGAGATAACACTCGTCTACCAGGCTAAACCTGGGGGTTTAGCGGCTTGTTGCATACACTAAATATAACCACCTGACATGCGAAAATGGTTTTTGTTTACTTTTACTCGAGGACTAGCAAAATATAAGTTTGGGGGTATTTGATAGACACATAATATTTACGTATACAACTCCTAAATTTATATCTACCTAGTCATTATTAAATAAATGTGACACTAATAATATTTTTATTTGTATTTACAAAAATTGGTCACATGATAAACAAGTCGTACAATTTTCCGGTTTTTAACGAAGAACAAGGGTGATGTACTCCAACAATGATTCTCATTTGAAGTTGTCAACCAAAGGCCCATGCATGGAAGCCCATTGAAGAGAATTAGATATTATATTATACTCATGAGTTAAAATGCATGATTTTAGGCATTGTTTAGGGGATTTTATATTAATGATGATTTTTAGTTGCCCTTCATATACTCTATAAATAGGAGGGGAATCTTACTCATGAGAGTTCATCTTGGAGAGTGTAAATCAAAGTTCATAGCAATAAAGCTTATTCTTTCTCTTGTTCTTATCTTTTAATTTTATCGTAGTAATAGTAGTATGGCAATGATCAAAGTGATGAGTAGCTAATCTTATTAGCCAAGGCTAGAGGAAGCTCCACCTAATGTAGCCTTAGTATAGATTGTGTAGCTTAGTTAGAGTAATTACCATCTCTTTATCCCAAAATTTTGCATATTCGTATTCTTTCGTCCTATGGTTGACCATAGCTAGGATTAGGAGGAATAATGAATCTATGTAATCATCTTGTTGGACCATAACAAGATAGGTTAGGAACATGGAGAAATGAACATAATCCATACTAATCAGCCGAACCATGGTTGAGTAAGTTAGTTTATGGGTAGTTCCCAATTACTAAATCTCATATATTTTTTGATGTATTGCATATGCCCGACCAAGGATATGCAATACGGGAACTTGTAATTTACTTTAATTATTTATGCTATCAAAGGATTTTAAAGGGTGGAGTGGAATCGATGTCTTGGTTTTTACTCCAATTTATCTTGTAATTTGTTTCGTTCTTCTTTTTATTTCAAAACCTACAGAAACTCGTTGTAATTGGATAAAACTAGTAGCTCAAAGTATAATTCACACCACAAGTCTCTTGGGATACGACCCCGCTTACCCTTGTATATAACGGTACGCCGTGCGCTTACGAGTCTTTTAAGACGTCGGTTTATAATCGATTTGTGATCTACATCTCTATTTTTTTTCTTCAGCCTCTCTACCCCCTTTTTTCCTCTATTACGCACCGTTAATAGTTCTGCCTCCAATTCCTTTACTTTTTTGGTGAAGTTATCTATATGACTCACACGCACTCGTTATACCAAGCTCTTTCTTCTTTACAAACCCTTTCAACATTTCCAACTCATCTTGAATGTTCACCACCTTGTTTTCCTTTTTATCCACAAGTTCTTATAACTTAAACATTTTTACTTCCATTTTCATGTTAAGATCGGCGGTATTTTCTTATTCCTCATGCGCTTGGAATAGCTCAACATTCAGTTTGTCATTTAAATCGGTAAACGTCTTGTTTCGACGACCAAATTTTTCTAGTTCGACCTGCACAACATTTTGTTAATTACCATAGTTCACATAAATCAATTACAAATATTACAGTCAAATCATATGAATCATCGACACGCCAATATAAGCTGATAGTTCTTTAGCTTTTGAGCTATGTAGAATTCTCACTCTGGTGGCCAATACTTCTGCGATCTCGAGATCTAGATTAATAGATCGATCTTTTAATACTTTAAGGTACGCTTCTTTGAACCCTTTCTCACTATCTATCTCAACTTTAAAATATAGTGCCAACTACATAATGTCTTTGGTCACTTTTGGAGTTTTACTCTAATACCACCTGGAAGGAAAGGCCAAATTTTGAAGTACCTACTCCTATCCTTTCGAACTACTTCGTTTTGTCACTCTCAATTTTATCTTTGGCCCATCCTAAACAACCTGCACATAAATCCCTCCAGTGATTGTCACTATGTAAATTTTATTTTCTAACCTGAGACTTCGTGTGTGCAGTAATTAGAGCTGCTGTATATGACATATTTTTTTCCATAGTAAGCTTTTTCTTAAAAGCCTCATTTGTTGCATGCATCCCATTCAATTCCTACACAACAATTTTCATATCAAATAATACACCACATCCATAAATGTACTACTCAAAACAATACAATACAAATATCTTCTTTTCTCCAATACCGAATCTTCAAAAAATTAAAATAAATAAAAATTCATTGCAATATTAATTAGAGCATCTACAGCAGTTAGGTTGATGGATTCGCCCAAAAGTAGGGTGAATCCAATCCACCCCACAACAGTTGTTAAAAAAACCAAGGTGAATTCACCAAACATTGCTCATAACTGCGCGCAAGAACCAACGGTCAAGATATGTCCACGTGTGTTAATCTCAGCCTTCCACTCTCCAGCGCACTTCTAAACTGCGCAACACTTTAAGTTACGCGCAGTTCTGAAGTGTATGCAATGGGAGCCACTAGATTATTTCCACGTTGCGTCATTGTATTGGTTAATAGCCTGCGCGTCCTTCTGAACTGCGCGCAATGACTACGCGTCCATCTGAACCGCGTGGCATGAATTCATCCCAAATCTACCCACCCACGGGGTGGAAAATTCACCCCCAGGGTGGATATTGGGTTTCCATGTCATCAAATTCACCTAGATTCTGGGTGGTGGATTGCTTGCTGAAGAGGGTGGATTAGCAAATCCACCTTGCCACGTCAGAATCCACCTAGCTGTTGTGGATGCTCTTACTCTACCTTATCCTGAGCGTCCCCTCACTTTTTAGCATGGGTGGAAAAAGTCACATTATCTATCGCAGATACAGTTTTAGGAGGTCAGGTCTTCCATGCTTCGGTATCCTCTTCTCCCTCTGCCCTAGTGACGTCCACAAATTGATCATATATGATTGCCATAACATCATCAAAAGAATGTCCATCGTCCTAGAGACGTTGGGAAAGATTGTCCCATGCCACAATCAGGTCGTCAAAATATTTTGTGGACTCCATCTTGGCCTTATTCACTATTCCCTGGTAATAAGTCTTTAAATTATCTACCTCTAACAGAGAATGCGCCTTCACTTCCACCAGCTTCGCCTGCTCACTTACCAAATCCTTCTCGAGCTGAGAAACCCGCGTCTCGAGATCTACCATCACATCTATTAACCCAAGGCAGATACCTTTCAGAATGCGTGAAACCTATACAACAAATTTACACAAATCAAGTTCGCACATTTTAAATGAATAACAATAATTACAGCATTGCAATTTACCCAACACAGCTCCATTTTGATCGCCAAATTTAGTACTTTAGCATCCTCCTAAGCCACAAACCTAAACATGTTTTCAAGAGCGAGCAGACCATCCTCGTTGCTCAGAATCCAGCCATCTTCCTTTAGCTCCTTCAAAGCATGTAGGGGGATCTCCTCCTGCTTTTACTTTTTTACTCTAGACCTCCGTACCATCTTTGGTCACAAACGTCAAAATTATACTCTTTAGATTTCTCTTTAAGCCTTTTGGTTTTAAGTTACTCGACCTGGCCTCTCCAGCCCTTGGCTTCATGGTCGGTTGTGGCGGTTAACCAAATGTGGGCAATGCTAAGGCCTTGGCCATAATTATTCTACTACAACTGGAGCAGCCCTCAAGGATAAATTGTCACCTGCCATTTTCCACTTCACTCAAGACTTCTAAACTTTACTAGATTTGCTGTTAACTCTCTTATTCCTGCTAATCTCAATCTCGCCCCATACAACCTCCAACTTCACTCCCTCTCGAGCCAATATATCGATTTGGGATTCTTCTCTCCTAATAGTAGACTGAGGATTTGCATAACACAATATTTTTTCAAAAACACAAAACACCATAAAGAGATATAATTTAAAGATTAGTCAAATTTACTTACATTTCTTAAAAGATTTATAAGTCGGAACCAGGGTGTCCTCGTCAGCTCGCTGGAAACACTCATCTTTCATCTTAATCAAATTATCATTCCATACACTTCCAGCAGAATTTAGGTCAAAAAAATTAGGGTCGGTTCGAGCTGGAAGAGAAGTATGCACCCTCAGTAGAGGCAAAGTATTTTATATTAAAATACTTCAAAACATCTGAAGAAGTTAATCTTTTCTCGTTTTCCTTACGGGCCTACCTCCTATTTAAATTCTCATTGACATTGATCACCTCCCATATGATACCATTCAGCTAGGCAGGATAGGCCTCGATCTTCTTCATGATACCTTTAGTGCGAGTCCTTAAAGATACCACTAACCAATATTTGAACTCGGCGAGGTAACAAAGAAAACCCTCATCTAAATCACCTCCCAAGTTCCCATTGAAGTACTCAAAAGAAACAGACTCTAGAATCTTCCTACGAGCTTTCTCATACTCTAAATTAGGAAGCAAGACAAATGAACTATTACTCCCCTTCCCATCAGAATACCTCCTAGAGGATCACCCATCATACTCTATCACGCCTCCCCATGCACCAACTATACTTCTTCTACATTTACAAATTCCTTAAACATATCTGACCCAACAGGATAATGATGAAGATTACCAGGGAAGTCTAGAAACTCAAGTTGTTCCTCCCTTTCACTCTCCTATTAGTTGATCTCCCCCTCCACATCTAAAATGAAATCATTCGAGCAATTATTTATAAGATCGCCCCCGCCCCCCTACAGAATTGACACCCTCAGATCCTACATTCTCATCAACAATTGAACGACCCAAGGTAGAAGTATCCATCTCGAACATAGAGCTTGAAAAGGTAAGAAATATATTTCAAAGTTTTTTTGCACGCATCTACACCTATATAAAGGGCCAGGTATTTTAGTCAATTTCTATATTTTTCCTAAATATTATGATTCATATAAAACATAAAAACAAAACATAAACACATAAACTATACAATATATCATTTTCATATCTCTATAATATTTATCACTAAAATAAAGAAAATATATATATTTCACAGAACCACTTTTTCCTTACATAGTACAAAACAAAAAATTCCCACATAGTAAAATTTTCAAAATTCAAATAAGCAAAAAGGAGGGAATCGTCACAAAAAAACATAAAGCATCAAATCACACGAAAGTAAGAAATTTATACAATACTAACCTTTAACAGCCGAGGATGAATTCGGTACTGCAAACTTCTTCTATTTTATGATAGGTTTCGATGATAGAAGTTTATTCTTCTTCGTCTCTTCTCCTTTTCGAGCATGTCGATCCAACTCTGGGTTCTACTCAACTGAAACTCTGAAATCATTTTTTTTTATCTAGATATTTGTCTCTCTATTTTTCATAAATGTTTTAAGATAGGAATGAAGGATTATTTATAACTTTATTTTCGAAATGATGGAAGTTATGAGGACTCGTGTAAGCCGCCTTCAGTTTTTCAACCCAGGCGTCCCTTCTATTGCTCCTATCGGTTCACTCAAGTCTTTTGGGGTGGTATACTATTTCAACATTACACACACGCCTATCATTAAATGTATTTTTCTCTCTTCTGCTCATTTTTCTCTCACACCTCTCCATATCCTTGACAACTCCTTGCTACACATAATTCGAACTCACAGTTTCTATTTTTCATCTCATCCTCATGATTTTCACCTTTTTGCTGTCAACTATCCAAAGTATTTGTAATCAATGTGACGCCAATACTAGAGCACATAGATATTCAAAAATTCAAAACTCCAAACAAAATTAATATAACAAGGAGACTAAAATGCAAATTCAAACCAACATTTTTCTCTCCCTATCAATCCCATTACATTATTTTGACCTCCAATACAAATGAGCTCTCAAAATTAATTATATCTTAAACATCCTAGCTGACCTCCAGCTTCACATCTAATCACCTCATCACCAACAATCATCTCTTCTTCACCAGTTATCTCATCCAGGGAAATCTCTTACGACAATCTTTCAAGCTTTAGGGTCAGTATTCATGTTACAAAATACATCACACAAAAAATTATGGTCTACCTCATTCTCCCTTTCCCTTACATTTAACCTATTCACCTATAAAATATAGACAGGCAATTCAGTATCATAGTCGAGCTGCCCAAAATGTCTTTTACAAACTTCAGCAACCTTTATTATCAAGCGCCCCTCCGCCGCATCTCGAACCCTCTGAGAACGATTTCTCACCATAATTACTGCTTCGACATCTTAGTAGACCCCTTTATTTTTAAGTAACAAGGAGATAAACCTAAATCCCCTGTCCCACGTTCAAACTTATCCTTCATAATCCTAACATCAATCACACTTATCTGCTATTTACACATCCTCAATTCGAGATAAATAACTTTTAATATTATCCACAACAACAATAACACAAGTCATAAATTGTTCTCAGATTTCTGCTCGACAAAACTATATTGATTATATACTATTTCCACAACTGATATTTTTTTTTTACATTACTTATCTGTCCCGATCAACTCGAATAGTCCCTACTTATTTATCAAATTTTTGCACTTTATAAGTCTATCAAAACCACTTCGACCAATGCCTGTTGGTTTTTGTCATATAAACTTACTATTTTCCTAAGTTCGATACATAGTCTTTCAAACATTCAACACCTAACCAGTTAAAGGATCTAACACTTTAAGTTTGAGAAAATTATAGTTATAAAAACAATGTATCTTTTCATTATCTTCAAAATGTACACAACAAGATACATTACAAAATCAAAACATAGTACTTTACATAAAGCAGAAAGCGTACAAATACTCCCAACAAATATTTCCTTCAAAACCAAGTAACTTGCAGGACAGCGTTCCTTGGAGGAAAGCCAACAGCCTCTTCCTCCTCTAAACTAACCACCCCCACAAGAAAATGAAGATAGTTATAACAAAATCCAATCGCTTGCAAGATTGAGACGAGACTTCTGGGAAGAACGCCAGCAACCTCCTCCTCCGTTGAAACTACCCCTCTGCTAAAAGACGCAGACCCACCTTGTGTTATTCCCCAAATACTACCAGATAATGGAACCATAAAATATAATAGTAGTCATTATCCACCTCCACTACATCTTCATACGTCATCCCATAATATATAGGATGAACAGGAATGGGCGTAGGAAAATCAAGGGAAATAACAAAACTGAAGTTCTTGTACATTGGCAAGAACCCTAGCTTCATATGATTGGCATCTCGTAGTCACCATGTTTTACTCACAAATAACTACATAGGAGAAGGTACTTACAACATATTTGACACAACAGGAGTACTAGCAGATGAATAACCAAAAGTATAGCAGCAATAGTATATATACAGAGATACATTCAATGCAGGGAATGGTTTCGAAAGTAGTCATCATTCCAAGAATAAATTTTAGGGAAACTCTACAGCCAATTAAAATAGACATAGTCATTACAACATTTCGATTCCCAACAGTCCATTATAATTCCAAGATAAAATTCCACATTAGTAGACCATCATTTAATTTGTCAGACAAACCTATTCATAATCCGATACTGAGTTCGATTGAACCTTGTCAACTTAAGACATCCATACCTTCAGTTAAGAGGGGTCGATTGTAGGGACTTATCCATCGAGCTGGGATAAGATCGAACTGATCCAATACCAGACTCACGCAACATACATGCAATATATACTGTCACCAATGACACCTGGACCATGAACTCTATAAGAGCGTGGCTTGGGCACTCCAAATAAAATAAAACTAGTTAAGGACACCTGTCACCCATGAACTAGCAGTTACAAAAGTAACCTCCATTCTCCTCCCAATTCAGGAGAACATACTGATACATGTAAACGAACTGAGAGTGAGGTCAATAAAAAGAATGAGTTCCAGAGGTAAAGGTAACCATGTTTATCTAGCTAACAAAATCATCAATTATAATCAAAATATCTATCTCAAGCAATAAAGCTACAATTACAAAAATCCTCAAGCCGAGGTCATGGTTTTTTTCAATTCAAAGGTTTCCACCCTAAAACCTATATCAATTAATATTCTCTATTCTATTTGTTATTAAAGGTACATTTGGTATAAGGGCCTTTGAGCAATTATTAAATTTGGCCCTTACAGTATTCTGACAAGATTTTCTACAAAACAACTCTTTAATTTTATTACCTTATATTAAAGATTAGATTTGTTCATGGATTAAAATACCCTTGATAAATTCATTATACCATAATAAATATCAAGATTTTAATTTTTCGGTTTGGTACTTTGATGATATTATCTGTGGTTTACCAATCACTAGTTTTGTTGTAAAAAACTACCAATATATTGCATTTTTATCAGTTTACCAATCATAATATTTTTATGGTATTAGGAGATAATTGGTTTAACTATTAATTCTCAAAAGTCAAAAGATTATGGGATTTGATTTAGAAGAAAAAAATGTATGGCCCACCCCATTCAATTCCCAATCAGCAGTTAGAAAGTAATGAAGTTATATGTATCAAAAATACTTTTCTCAGTCAGTGTAGGTTAATTTATAACACGTGGCTAACGGGAATGCAAAACCAGCGTAGCCTTTCTTCTCTCTTCAAATCCTAACTAATTGTTTCTCTCTCTACTAATTGTTTTGCAAAATACCTCTCTAATCGTAAACCGCTCCCCTTCTCGTTCACCGCAAATTAAAAAAATCTCCTCTCCTAATCTTAAAACTAATCTTCTCTTCCTTACAATTGAGAGTACCTCACCATCTATATCATATCCACACATATCATTTGATGTTGTTGAGCGACTCCCCGATAAAGATTAGTGTTGTTATTTGATTTAACCACGTTCAATTAGTGTCGCCTAAATAGAACATCGATTTATTAAGTTTTGAACTTGATGCTCTTTGAATTAATTTAGTACTAATTTTTCCAGAAGATAGATATGAATAATATTAAGTGGAGATGGGTATAATTTTTTTGATAAAAAGTGAGCAAATATAATTAAAGTGAGATCAACGATCCCACAGAATAGCCAGTAAATTCGCCGATGCACGCATAATCCCACTAGTGGATGATCTGAACATAAATGTCAAATAACAAATCCTTGTTGAACTAGGCAAATTTTTATGCATATAGTAAGAACCTATAATATTCAAAAAGATATGGAGCAGTTACATACCTACGATGATGTAACGCATATCCTGTATAAAATATTTTCCCCTTTTTCTTTTTTCCATTGAAGACACAACAATACTATCAAAGGGTAGCATGAACAACAACATCCATAACCTAGGAATCATAAAAGAACTCAATGCTAGCTGCAACCAAAGAAGAAGAAAAAGTAAACAGGTACAAATGGAAACTATCATAAAGTAAATAAGTGAAGGTGTGCTATGATGTATCATCTATCAACAATCCATGATCATCAAGAATTGAAATAATCTACAGAAATAGATTGAAAGCATAAGATTCTCAAATGTGTGGGGAGAAACCAACATCAAATTGCAAGGAAAGGTTCTGTAACAGGTAAACCCTTTTAAAAAGGTGTGATGGCAGCAAGACTTCCTTGTGAGAGTAGAAGATCCACACACTGAATATTAGAGATGTAAAGTCGGCTAAGACTAATGTGTCCCTTCACTATAACAAAAATTTTAGGAGCAGCAACACACAAGGGGGAGTTGCGGGAAAAGATTGCATGCATCAAATAGAGTAAATTAAAGCCAAAGGAACTTTTAGGATAAGCAAAACACAAGGGGGAGTTGTAGGAAATTAAAATAACATCAAATTAAAGCAATAAAATACTTTCAGGAACATTGGACAATTGGCAAAAAATCATTAGACAATTGGCAAAAACAACATCGTACTGAAGTATTTGGTTATTATAGCACGTGAGAGAAGAGTTAGGAGATATCTTATAAAAAGATCCCATTCCCACAAAAGAGATGATGAGAGAAGAGAAAGAAACTTAGATTGCAAAAAAAAAAACCTACACTTCCGATTAAAAAGTTCCACATTTAAAGGTGTTTTGAATTAAGAGGGATTGTCACCCCATTAGTGGGTGACACAAGTAGGAATCTATATGTATTAGTTTATCAATAACTTTATGAGACAATTATAAGACTTAAAGTTGTAATAAATAATAATTATCTCAATTTCATGGTTTATCAAATTTTGTTTTACTTAGTTTTCCTTAATTCTATTTTAATAAATGTTTTCATGCTCATATTATTGCAATATTCTTTTAAATTTTGTTTCCCTACTTTTTTCCAAGCGCATATATTTATGGAGATTCCTAAAAAAATTTCTTGGACATTTTTCCAAAGAGTTTCTTATATTTCCTTCACATCATCTATCATTTTAAAAAACATTATAATTTATTATGTTAAACATCAAAATACCAAAAATATCATCGATAAATATTTATTATTTGGTATAAATCAGTTTTTTATCTTTAAGAATTAAAATTTTGAGTAACCAAAATATCGTGATAAAATCATGATTAACCGGGGTCAATAAATACAATTTGTTTGGTATTTTGATCTATGGATCTATTATATGAACTCTTGAGATATATTATCCCCCTATAAATCCCTTAAACTTGGAATGGTAGTTACCCAAATAAATGCAAGTATTTATCGTCTTTCCAAAATTAGACCCAAAGAACAATATATTCCAAAACCAGTACTGTAGATTTGAAAATACACCCTACTAAAGTTTGGTATTTACATGATATGAATTTTTTAGGGAGAAAAACAACATCAAGAAAGACAAAAGAGAAATAAAGAAGAAGAAGAAGAGAGAGAGAGAGAAAGATGCTTTTCAATTAAAGCATTTAAATATTTAATCCATATGATAGGAGGTTTTAATGGCCTCTTGAAAAATATCCGCTCAAAGTACGGTTGTCGATTTATAGCACGGATGAGTGGGATCGAATCCACAAGGAGGTTTGGGAAAACAAATACTTTTTAGGCTAAATTATACGAGATAAATCTAAGAAGAATAAATGAAAACTAACTATAAAACAGAATGAGGGAGAGAGCTAAGGTTTGGACTTGGCGTCTACCTTTCAAAGAACTAATCGATATATAACTAGATCGTAATATCCTCACCCATCATATGTTCATGATAAGACACATACGATGTTGTAAAATAAACCACTAAATCTATGGTCAAACATTTAGTAGTTATGCTTTTAAGAGATGGTGAAGAGTGTCTTAGAGAAATATCAACTCAACCATGGCTAGGCTTGAGTGAGTTTTCAAGTGTTTTCTCTTGTTTAGATCTCCAAATTAATTTTACGATTAGTAACACTTGTTTGCATCCAAAGTTATCATACACCAAATCGAAGTTATGGCAAATCCTTCGATATTATAACCTAATTATAAAGTACTAAAATAAAACTAATTAGAACCTAATTATTATCAACTATTGCTCATCTAAGAAGAGGCCTCATCCTAGCCTTAGCTAGAAGATTAGCCTCTCATCTCGAACTTCATCGCATTAACAACTAAAAAAAACATTAATAAAAATTAAACTAAAAGAGAAGATGAAGTCAATTAAATAAAAACTAAGAGTTTATTTCTTCTAAACTTGCTCCAATATGAGATGCCTAATTATAATGGGGGGAAGGTTCTTTTTATAGGAGAAGGATAAAAGGAACCCAAATTTAGATATTATACATTAAATTCTAAAGAATATTTATACAATAATATCCTCTAATATTATAACCAATTACCTAATATTCTTGCATACAATTTCCTTAAGTGATGTAGAGATATTTCTTTATGGAAACTCTTGTATATATCTTCAATATAAAATATCTTCAAGGATCTTGTAGCAAACTATTCCTAACATAAATGTTAAATTTTTCTTATACTGAGCAAAAGTCTATTGAAGGTATTAATTGCAAAACTATTGTGACGTGCACATTTTCAAAATATGCAAAGTTAACTTAAATCACTCGCTAATATAAAGATAGTACATTTAGCTTAAGATATTTCAAAATATTCTAGTATATACTTGGTAAATTTCCAAAATTTTGGCTTTTCCATAATATTTATGTCAAGGTAAAATCAGTTTAAATGTTTGGAAATTTGTCAAAAATATATCATAAATGGTCAAAGTGTCATTATTTCACTTTTCTTCAAAAAGCATATACAAAAATGGTTTTCTACCCCAAAATTTAAAACAAGCGTTGCCCTCAATGTTTGAGACCAAGAAAATAAATAGAAGAGGAAAACTAAAATTTCTCACATGAATGTATCATGCGTTGCCTCCCAAGAAGTGTTAAGTTTACCGTCTTCAGCCAGACGAATGTACCCCCAAACTTGAATATTAAGATATAGGTCTAAAAGGGTACTTAGTACAATAATTGATGAGCTATCCAGGTTGCAAGTTCCCCTTAAATAACCGAAGAACTCTAAAATTGTTATTATCCTTGAATAGCCAGATAATAGAAAAATAATTGCTCTCCTTATCTGTACCTAATTGTGCTGATGCAATCATGATACATAAAAATAACTCAGAGACTAATCCCCTAAGTTAAAGATTTTCCTTATTTAATTTATGGGGAATCTCGCTTTGAGATATTTTACATGGTATAGCCCCATACACCAAAAATTTATCTTGATATTCTTCATTTCCCAAAAAGTAACTTGAACCATTAAAGTGATATCGATCAGGTTGCTGTGGGTCAGGCTCAAGTTTGTATGTCACAGTTGTAAGTGATAATGCTTGCACTATTTTAAGAATTATTGGGTCATCCCAGTTCTTGAAATAATTTAGACATTGATCAATAGAGTAGGTACAACTAGAGTTATCGCGTAACTAATCCGTAAATTCATTAAGAATTATGCTATCCCCCAAGTGGCTTGTGAAATAGAGATGTAGGTATAAGTATAGGTGTGGTTGGTAAAGGAGTAACCAAAACAGAATTGGGCCCCAATAATAGTGATATATCTTATAAAGAAGGGTCGTCAACCTACTGGTTTTCAACATTGCAATATGTGTCAGGTCGACGAGGCTCAAGGCATGGCTGAGATGACTCATAAAGAGACTGAGAGGGAAAGAGAAAGTTGATAACATATATAACCGGTTCGGCAATTTTAAATTTCTTGACTTTGGTACAAATATCATCATCTACAAATTACTCGTATGTTTTTGTATAATGAGACAGTGCTTCCATATGTTCATATTTTATCTCGTCATCATCATAGTCAGAAAAATCATTAGAGGAGAGGGAAAAATATTCAGTCCCGATCATAGTTTCTTCGAAAGAATTTATTGGGTTGACAAATGAAATGATGGAGGGTGAAATCGATGGTTGAATGTTGAGGGTTGAATTTGGAGGTGATTGAGAAAGAATTGTATTAGACATGATAGCTGCTTCTTCAAGATCTCCTTCGGACATAGGATCGTCGACCTTAAAATGTTCATCTTCTAAATCTATCTCGCAATATGGTATCCATTCACTCCACGGAGAAAACATTCCTTGATTACGCTTGAATTAATCCATTTTAAAATTACTAGGGGATTTAACTTTGGATTGTTCTTCATCATTGCTTAGAAGTTTTTCATGCTCGATTTCACTCTACATAGTTGACAACAGAGTTATCTGAGTCTCTAATCTTAAGATAGATTGGGTCGTAGAAGTTTGATTCACCAATGTCAATTGTTGGAATTGTATCATTTGTTGTTGAAATTGTGCTTATTGTTGCATGAAAAGAGCAAGGGTATCGCCTGAAGATGGTTTGGGTGGAGCGGGAGGGAACTGATTCGATGACTGAACGGATTGATGGGCTTGCATATATGAATGAGATTGGAAAGGCTCCATGTATTACGAATTTTGGTGATCCCATGATTGAAATGATTATGAGGTTGTTGTGGGATGTCGAATTGTGAGCTGTATGGATTCTAATATTCTTGCATGTATGACATTTTGAAATAAAAGTAACACCCAATACAATAAACAACCAATCAAACCTAAACTCTAACACATCAACATTTTTTAGAAGTAATAAATAGGTCTCCTCTATATTCCTCTATGTTCAAAATAGGTAGGATGGCAAAAGGCTTTGGTTCCTATACTCCCCTGCAGTACTATGCTAGTACCTGGTTAAAGTAGATGTTTAGTCCTTATACCCAGGCGAGTCACCTTATCGTATGCCAGGACTCGGAGTGGTGACGTCGCAAACATACAACCAGTCTTTTGTGGCGCTAGGCTGGGGCCGCATCCTATGAACCCGTGTTTATACCCCGGTCCGGTACCCCTATCCGTTGGGTGATGAAATCACATGGGAATCTTGCTACTCTTTTTTATTATCAGTTATTTTCAAGTCTGGGACGTTTAATTTTCGTGTGATACAAATTTCTTCCTATCCCTAACGGGTGGTCCCACTTGTTAAAGAACCTTTTTTGTGATGAAATCCAACAAGTCTCTAACAGTTTTTACCTTTACTAATGTATGAATGAAAAGAAATTTAAACATGTCAATAGGTAAATCCAGCCACAAAAAATATTTTATTAAAGCAGCGTGCATTTGCATAGTCCACACGACTTTATGTTCCTAGTGCCGAGGTAGAGCGGACATGAATCCCTTATAGATGTTAATTTTAGAGAGGTACCAACCTACGGGAAATGTTTCCCGGTGAAGCTGTGAGCGCCCCTTCACTTAGGGGGCGAAAGAAGGAAGTTCCCCTTCAGTTAGGGGGCACAAGAATGATGGATTTGATGATACTTTTAGCTTTGCGTATTATTTATATCATTTCCAACTTTGTGACTATAATGTAAAACGAGAGAAAAAGATTAGTGAACTTGCCACAACAATATTAATTTAATTTCCAAGTTTAATGTAGTCTATGATGTCCTAATTTTTAAATACAAATATCTTTTAGCTCGGTTGAGAGAGAGTAATAAATAATATCAATTTGGAAAGATATTTCAGAAAGGAAATATATTCAAGAAAGAACTTTTCTATAATTAAGCTTCCCTATTACTCAAAACAAGTTATGAATGAACAGCGGCATCCTTTACGGAGACTGTTTTTATACTATATTTTTCAAAAAGTTGTAACTCACAAACGACTAAACAGAAAAATAAGATCTAAAGCAATTCGGAAAGGTTTTTTAATTATCTAAAACTTTTGTAGCAAACGTATTTCCCAATTGTGAAGTATAGATGGCCAAAAATGGTGAAATATTCAGAGATAGACTTCACAACAACTGTAGCGCCAAAAACTCAATACAATCTTTCTTTATTTTTTTAAACTAAAGAGAAACGGAAAGATAAACGATAATAATAGAAACACTATATGGTATTACCGGCCCACTATACTATTTAACGAATATTAGAAACAAAGAATTTTAAAATCATGTGCACGGTATTAGAAAGAATTAACAAAGAAAATTCGGTATTTGAAATAATAGCTTTCAATGATGCTTCACCGGCAACGGCGCCATTTGATAAGAGGTTTTTATGGCCTCTAGCAAAATACCTGCTCAATGTACGGTTGTCGATTTGTAATCCGGATGAGTGGGATCGAATCCACAAGGAGGTTTGGCAAAACAAATACTTTCTAGGCCGAATAACAATTTTATGAGTGATAAATTAAAGAAGAATAAATAAAAACTATTTATAAAACCTAATGAGGGAGAGAGCTAAGGTTCGGACTTGGCCTCTACCTTTCAAAGCACTAATCAATATATAACTAGATCTTAATATCTCCACCCATCATATGTTCGCGTTAAGACACATTCGATATTGTAAAATAAACCACTAAATCTATGGTTAAGTATTTAGTAGTTATGCTTTTAAGAGATGGTGAAGAGTGTCTTAGAGAATTATCAACTCAACCATGGCTAGGCTTGAGTAAGTTTTCTAGTGTTTTCTCTTGTTTAGATCTCCAAATCAAGTTTACGGTTAGCAGCACTTGTTTGTATCTAAAGTTATTGCACACCAAATCGAAGCTATGGTAAAGCCTTCGATATGATTCACTAACTTATCAATTATAAAGTACTAAGAGAAAACTAATTAGAACAAAATTATTATCAACTATTGCTCATCTAAGAAGAGGCCCCATCCTAGCTTTAGCAAGAAGATTTAGCCGCTCATCTCGGACTTCATCGCATTAATAACTAAAAAGGACATTACTAAAAATTAAACTAAAAGAGAAGAAGAAGTCAATTGAATAAAAATTAAGACTTTATATCTTTTATACTTGCTCCAATATGAGATGCCCAATTGCAATAGGAGGAGGGTTCATTTTATAGGAGAAGGATAAAAGGAACCCAAATTTAGAAACTGTACACTAAATTTGAAAGAATATCTTCTAATATTATAACCAATTACCTAATATTCTTGCATACAATTTTCTTAAGTGATGTAGAGATATTTCTTCATGGAAACTCTTGTATATATCTTAAATATAAAATATCTTCAAGGATCTTGGATGTAATATATTCTTTGATCTTATTCTCCAAGAATATTTGTTTATATATTCTTCAATCTTGAGACCAAATATGTGGTGTCTTTGACATTTTGTGCTAAGAACTACTGGAAACACTTTTACTTGACTTTAAGAGCTTGGCTTCAATATCCATCTCCAATAGCTACAATCAAATAAACGTGCATAAGTACCCAAAATTAAATATAATGGACGACTAAAATACATGTTCGGGTATATTAAAAATATCATTATTACGCGCTCATCAAATACCCCCAAACTTGTCTTTTGCTCATCCCGAGTAAATATAATAATAGCCACTTTCGCCGGGAGCGCGATTATATTTAGCATATGCAACAAGTCGTTAAACACCCAGGTTTAACCTGGTGGGTGAGTATTGTCTCGTGAGGGTTTGCAGTGACTATACCCACAAAAGTTAATAATGACATTTTAAATAATTCTAGAATACACATGACTCATTTCCTGTGAACTTATCCTTACTTAGTTATGACAAAAATATATAGATGGGAAATCCTTAAACCTACTATTCTCCCAAGTATATCAATAAATATTTTAAGCTTGTCCGAAACTGGAGGTACTATTTTAAGATTATAAAGATATTCAAGTACTTTGCTTTAGTTATATTTGAGTATACACTAAAAATAGTTTTATCGCCTAATACGTTGTCTAGAATAATTTACTCAATTTTGGGTAGTCTAGTTCTTACAGGAATTAATTCAACGGTCAGTTCGGCAAGTGCCTTACTCAATTCATCTTCCTTTATTTTATTTTATTTTGCAAGCCTTTTCTTTTGAGTACTTTTTTTCTTAGTGAAGCCTCCGTAAAAAGGAGTTTTCGGTCGACAATCCCCGCCAGTTAGCTAAGGTTGTCAGGGTGTGGTTCCCCATCATGACCTAGACTCAAGATTCTCGCAAGTAACATTTTCTTATTCTCCTTTCACATCGTTCATGGTCAAACTCAAGATTGGTAATAATTTTTCCTTATTCAGTTCTTAATCATGCGAGTAGCCTTGCAGCGTGAAAGTTTTTAGTGCATATTTGGCTTATTATTATTATTTTTTATTAGGAATGAATTTATTCTTAGACAGTTGTCTCCCTTGTACCAAACTATTCCTAACATAAATGCTAAATTTTCTTTAGACTAAGCAAAAATCTATTGAAGGTATTAATAGTAAAACTAATATGACGTGCATGTTTTCAAAATATGCCAAGTTAACTTGAATCAGTCGCTAATAAAAAGATAGTACATCTAGCTTAAGATATTCTAAAATATTCTAGCGTATACTTGGTACAATTTATAAATTTAGGTTTTTCCATAATATTTATGTCAAGGTAAAATCAGTTTAAGTGTTTGGAAATTTGTCAAAAATATATCATAAATTGTCAAAGTACCATTATTTTATTTTTCTTCAAAAAACATATACATAAATGGTTTTCTACCCCCAAACTTAAAATAAGCATTGCTCTCAATGTTTGCAAACAAGAAAATAAATGGAAGTGGAAAAAATTAAAATTTCTCACCTGAATGTATCACGGGTTGCCTCCCATGAAGCGCTAAGTTTACCGTCTTCAGCCAGACGAATGTACCCCCAAACTTGAATGTCATGATATAGGTCTAAAAGGGTACAAAGTACAATAATTGATGAACTATCCAAGTTGCAAGTTCTCCTTAAATAACCGAGGAACACCAAAATTGTCCTTATCCTTGAATAACCAGATAATAGAAAAATAACGGTTCTCCTTATCTGTACCTAATTGTGTTGATGCAATCATGATACATAAAAATAACTTAAAGTCAAATCCCCCAGGATAAAGATTTTCCTTATTTAATTTATAGGGAATCACACTTTGAGATATTTTACAAGGTATAGCCCCATATACCAAAAATTTATCTTGATATTCATCATTTCCCAAAAAGTAACTTGAACCATTAAAGTGATGTCTATCGGGTGGTTGTGGGTCAGGCTCAAGTTTATATGACGCAGTTGCAGGTGATAATGCTTGCACTATTTTAAGAATTATGGAGTCATCCCAGTACTTGAAATAATTTAGACATTGATCAATAGACTAGGTGCAACCAGAGTTATCGCTTAACAAATCCACAAATTCTTTAACAATTATGTTATCCCCAAGTAGCTTGTCAAATGGAAATGTAGGCATAAGTATAGGTATGGTTGGTAAATGAGTAACAAAAACATAATCAACCCCCAATAATAGTAATATATCCTGTAAAGATGGGTCGTCAACCTACTAGTTTTCAATATTGCAATTTGTGTCAGGTAGACACGGCTTAAGGCAAGACTGAGGTAACTCATAAAGAGACTAAGAAGGAAAGGTAAAGTTGATAACATATGCAATAGGTTCGGCAATTTCTAATTTCTTGATGTTGGAATAAATATCATCATCTTCAAATTCCTCGCATGTTATCGTATAATGTGACGGTGATTCCATATGTTCTTATTTTATCTCGTCATCATCTTCGTCAGAAAAATCATTAGAAGAGAGGAAAAAATATTCAGTCCCGGTAATAGTTTCCTCCAAAGAATTTATTGGGCTGACAAATGAAATGATGGAGGGTGAAATCGATAGTTGAATGTTGAGGGCTTAATTTGGAGATAATAGAGAAAGAATTATATTAGACATGATAGCTGCTTCTTCAAGTTCTTCTTCTGACATAGGATCGTCGACCTTAAAATGTTCATCTTCTAAATCTATCTCGCAATATGCTATCCATTCACTCCACAGAGAAATCATTCCGTGATTACGCTTGAATTAATCCATTTTTAAATCACTAGGGGATTTTACTTTAGATTGTTCTTCTTTATTGCTTATAAGTTTTTCATGCTCTATTTCACTCCACGTAGTTGGCAACTGAGTTATCTGAGTCTCTAATCTAGATATAGATTGGGTCGAAGAAGTTTAATTTACTAATGTCTGTTGCTGGAATTGAATCATTTGTTGTTAAAATTGTACAGATTGTACATGAAGAGAGCAAGGGTATTATCCAAAGATGGTATGGGTGGAGTGGGTGGGAACTAATTGGATAACTGAACGAACTGCTGGGCCTGCATATATGAATGAGATTAGAAAGGTTCCATGTATTGAGAATTTTGGTAATCCCATGATTGAAAATGATTATGAGGTTGTTGCGGGATGTCGAATTATGAGCTGTATGAATTCCAATGTTCTTACATGTATGACATTTTTAAATAAAAGTAACACTCAATCTAATAAATAACCAGACAAACCTAAACTCTGGCACATCAATATTTTTTAGAAGTAATAAATAAGTCTCCCCTATATTCTTCTATGTTTAAAATGGGTAGGATGGAAAAAGGTTTTTGTTCCTATACTCCCCTGCATCACTATGCTAGTACCAGCTTAAAGTAGATGTTCAGTCCTTACGCCCAAGCGAGTCACCTTATCGTACATCAACACTCAGAGCGGTGACGTCGCAAACCTGCAACCAGTATTTCACGGCGCTATGCTGGGGCCGTATCCTATGAACCCGTGTTTGTACCCCGGTCTAGTACACCCATCCATTGGGTGATGAAATCTTACGGGCATCTTGATACTCCTTTTAATTATCAGTTATTTTCAGGTCTGAGACGTTCAATTTTTGCGTTAAAATAATATCAATTGGCGCGTTATAATATCAATTTGGAAAGATATTTCAGAAAGAAAATATATTCAAGAAAGAAGTTTTCTGGAATTTAGCTTCCATAATACTCAATACAAGTGATGAATTTACAGCGGCATCTTTTACGGAGACTGTTTTTTTACTATTTTTTTCAAACAGCTGTAACTCACAAACGACTAAATAGAAAAATATGATCTAAAGAAATTCGAAAAGGGATTTGAATTATCTAAAACTTTCGTAGTAAATGCATTTCCCAACTGTGAAGTATAGATGATGAAAAATGGTGACACATTCAGAGATAGACTTCACAACAACTGTAGCGTCAAAAACTCAAAACAATCTTCTTCTTTTTTTCTTAATAACTAAGCTACAGAAACAGAATGAGAAGCGAAATAATAGAAACACTATATGTTATTACTGGCCTACTATACTTTTTAACAAATATTAGAATCAAAGAATTTTGAAATCATTGGCGCGGTATTAGAAAAAAATTAACAAAGAAAATTCAGTATTATAAAGAATAGTTTTCAATAATGCCTCCCCGGTAACGGTGCCATTTGATATGAGGTCTTTATAGCCTCTAGAAAAATACCCACTAGTACGGTTGTTGATTTGTAGCACGGATGAGTGGGATCGAATCCACAAGGAGGTTTGTGAAAACAAATACTTTCTAGGCCGAATAATTATTTTATACGAGATAAATCTTAAAAGTATAAATAAAAACTAATTATAAAACTTAATGAGGGGGAGAGCTAAGGTCTAGACGTGGCCTCTACCTTTCATAGCATTAATTAATATATAACTAGATCTTAATATCTCTACCCATCATATGTTTGTGTTTAGACACATTCGATGTTGAAAAATAAACCACTAAATCAATGGTTAAGTATTTAGTGGTTATGCTTTTAAGAGATGGTGAAGAGAGTCTTAGAGAATTATCAACTCAACCATGGCTAGGCTTGAGTGAGTTATCTAGTATTTTCTCTTGTTTAGATCTCCAAATCAAGTCTGCGGTTAGTAGCACTTGTTTGTATCCAAAGTTATCGTACACCAAATTGAAGCTTTGGTCAAGTCTTCGATATGATGCACTAACTTATCAATTATAAAGTACTAAGAGAAAACTAATTAGAACCTAATTATTATCAACTATTGCTCACCAAGAAGAGGCCTTATCCTAGCCATTTCTATGAGATTAACCGCTCATTTCGGACTTCATTGCATTAACAACTAAAAATTACATTAAAAAAATTTAAACTAAAAGAGATGAAGAAAGCAATTAAATAAAAACTAATAATTTATTTCTTCTAAACTTGCTCCAATATGAGATGCCCAATTATAATGGGGAGAGGGTTCCTTTTATAGGAGAAGGAACCCAAATTTATAAACTATACATTAAATTCTAAAGAATATTTGCACAATAATATTTTCTAATATTACAACCAATTGCTTAATATTCTTGCATATAATTTCTTTAAGTAATATAGAGATATTTCTTCATGGAAACTCTTGCATATATCTTCAATATAAAATATCTTCAAGGATCTTGGATGCAATATATTTTTTAATCTTATTCTCCTAAAATATTTGTGTATAGATTTCTTCAATCTTGAGACCATATATGTTGTGTCTATGACTTTTGCTGCTATGAACTGCTGGAGATACTTTTACTTGACTTTTAGAGCTTGGCTTCAATTATCCATCTCTAATAGCTACAATCAAATAAACGTGCATAAGTACCCAAAATTAAATATAATGGATGACTAAAATGCATGTTCAGGCATATTAAGAAGTAGGTAGTCATAATAGGGAATAAGTGTGGTCCCGGTATTGATTTTAGAATAATAGTATCGATTTGGGAACTGATTTGTTTTAGTATCGATTTTCGAATTTGATCATTTACTAGTATTTATTTGGGTAATTGACGAACTTTGAAACACTCGAGAAACATCTCTTCCTTGATAATAATTATCAGGAGATAATATATGTGAGCATATATATGGGATCAGAAAGATTGCATTTTTTCTTTTATTGAACTTTATTATTTTTACTGTTGTACTAATCATAACTCGATGCGCAGACAATACTAGTTGTCAATCCTCTCCCTCCTGCCCGTGACCTTTTCTGGGCATTTACTTGGGACCCATAGCTTTTAATCTCCCTTTCTACCTCTGTGCAAGTTTAATATCTGTTTAAATCTGACCCTCCAGAAACTCATGGGATATATAGATAAGTTTTTTCTCTCCAAGTATTCTACTTTTGTAAAAGATTTTCTTTGTATCACTTTCTTTTCTTTTTTAGGTTAAAAAATTCTAAAATTTTGAAATTACATTGAATGATTTGAAGTCCAGATTTCTAGCTTTACTTCATCTCTACCTTGTAGATCAGTACTCCAAATGTTATTTATTTAACTAAAGAGCACAGATTGATAATCAATCTCATTGGATAATAGGTCATTAGCGATACCATAACGATTGAGAAAGATGCAATTCCGAATGGCGGTACATCAATAAATGACAACATCAAAATACTAGTGGAGAATGTAAATCGTATGCAGACTTCGCAATAGAATCCTCAATTTGTTGATTAACCAAGCAGTCAAGAAACGTCTCATTTAAATTTTTTGGTAATCCTTGAGAGAAAACCCCAAGATAATGATATATTAACAGAGGAGAGAAATATAATGGAGAAGTGAGAGGACTTAAAGAATTGTATTTGGGAAATATATTTATTATATTAAAAGAAAGAAAGATAAAAAGGTGTGGGTCCCAAGTATCTGCCTAAAAAAAGTTTTGGGCATAAGGGAGGTGATTGACAACTAGATCTAGCAATGGGTCGGGTGGAGTAATACCATATCTATGCCCCCCAAATTTCCCTACCCCCAAACCCGCCCCATTACCATTTAACTTAAATGGGGAATACCCAAACCCGCTCCACCAAAATTTGCCTATACTAAACCCGCCCTAACACTTACCTAAGACCTGTTTATACTAAGTAGGAAAGATTTAAGATAAAAAATTGAAGATAAAAGTTTGAAGCTCGGGAACAAGTATGAGATAAAAACCATCGATTTGGGTTGAAAATCATTGATTTGAGATGATAAACGTCGACTACTTGAGATGATTTGAAATAATTCTTATTTAGGATTAAATGTTCAAAGGGAGATAGATAGGAGCTAAGAATGAAAGTAAGGAATAAAAGAAGGAACTAAAACTTAACCTTCAATAGAAGTTGGTTTAAGGATATATAGGTAATAACTTATATTAAATGGGTCAGGTGATGGGGCCCCAATTAATCCTACCAAACTCACTCTATTAGGAGCAGGGCAGTTCAAATTGTTGGCTCTATTGACAACTTGCATTCTCCACTTCTCAAGCTATGATTGGCAAAACAGTAAAAAAAAGCAAAGTTCAATAACAGCAAAAATGCACTCGATTAGAGATTATAAGGTTTGTATTCTTGTTCTCCAACAATTAGAAAATACGATCCACTACTAAGGTTACTTCATTAGTCTTCTGGTATGAATTCCTGACAAGTCAATCTTGCTTTTGTCTTCTTCTCTGCCATATTGTTCATCGTAAGCAAGATTAATTTCTCCTTTGTTAACTTTAAAATTAGTTACAATATTGTACTTTACATCATGATTTTAATGTACCATCACTTTAGAAATATGGATACCATAATTCAACATAAGAAAATAATGGGTACCAATCCAAGGTTACTGATTTCTAGCCATTAATTACTAGGTATTATTTGAAATTATTTTTCTTAATAAGTAATGCATCAAAAAATTATATTTGTATCCTTGATTAAATATGTTGTTCATTCAAACGATGATTTATATTCTTAGTGCGATTATTTTTTATTTACAGTAAACATACATGGGAGCGAATGTTAGTTATGAATGAGATTAGTACACCAACGAGTGCTCCAAACACTTAAGAAAGTCAAAAATGGCAAAAAAAGCAACAAAGTTAGTATGAAATCTGGAAATCAAGGAATTTCTTGTGTATGGAAACATATGAATTAACATGTGGTGGATGGAGCATTTGTTGGTTTAACTGACTGAATGTATTGCGGGGAAATAATTAAATGTCCATCCACCAATGACACTACTCTTTTATGGATCCATCTTAGAAAAAGATGTAAGAAATCTCCCTTAGAGGAAAAAAAGAAAGAAACGGCTTCGAGCGGTCAACAATTGCTAACTTTCTTGAATGTTCAAGCTTTGAATTGGAAGTTGAGCAAGAAATATGTTGGAAATCCCTTGCAAGGATGATTATTCTTTCTAAGATTCCTTTCTATTTTAATGAGAAAGAAGGTTTTAAGCTATTTGCAAGAGATTTGAACCCCAAATATCATGTGGTTTCTAGAACCACCGTGATAAAGGACTGTTTATGAATTTTTTTTGAGGAAAAAGAGGAGTTAAAAGATCATCACATGAAATTAAAAATACTAAAAATTGTGAATTTTCTATTTCCTTCTTACTTAACTTCATAAGTACTAAAAATTAAAAATACCAAAAGATCACTAACAATACATACCGATACCAAAACCCAAAAATTTACCAAAAACTGCCAAAAGTTACGGAAGCCAAAATATACCCAAAAAGCTGGAAAAAAAATTAAAAAAAATTGATTGTTTGGTTTTGGTTTGAATTATTTGCAAACCAGAGGGTTTGGTTTTGGTTTTTCCCTTGTCATGCTGATGTGGCACTAATGCATTATGGTGACGTGTCAGGCCACATGTCAGACACATCTGATGCCCCATGTCTTGATTACAGACGTGGCACATGTCTTAGATACATGGTGGCATGTCACCTCATCCAAAACCCGGTCTAGTCCAGGCCCTGTCAAATACGGTCAGGACACGATATAAATTTGACCCGACCAACAACCCAGTCCAACTAAGCCTAACCTGTTTAGACTCATCCGAACCAGTCTGGCTCGGTCATACTAGATCTTGCTCGGTCTGAACTCAATTTAAACTCAATTTTCGGTTCTGAACTCGATTCAAAGCGATCCGAACCAAGTCAGATTTTGAATAGTTGACCTCTAGGAGGGACCCTATTTTTTTGATTTGTTGGAAAAATATTTTGATAGGGTTAAGCATATTATAGTTTTTATTTACAACACTTTATTTTATATTAGATATAAAATATTGGATATAAAATAAGGTTTTAATTTATATAAAATAACGTTTTGATTACCTAGTCTCTTAGGAGAGCTTGTAGAACTTTAAAACACCATATACCCCTATATACTATTTATTCTAACCAAGGGTTAGAGATAAAACAAAATATTGACTAATACAGATACGACATAAAGTCATTTTTTAATATACTTTAATATCCAGAATATTATTAAGTACTCAATCATTGATTGACCTAGTCTAGTTTCTAAGAACATGGCTTCAAGGAATCAGTTTTTTGCATCTCGGTGTAATTAGAAGTTACCTAATAACATCTAAAAGTATATATGTCATTCCAGCACCCCGATACACTCCTATATCGTTAGTTCCAAGAAAGTTTTAAATACATATGTGGGGAATGCAGCAGAGTTTGGGGATAAACCCACTCATCTGCTAAACATCTAATATCCCTATATATTCATAAGAAATAGTTATTTTGTCTAGAATATATAGATCTTATAGAACTATAGAGTTTAGAAAACTCAGGATAGTTAATTTAGACTGCAACAACAAGTGGTTTTGAATATGACCTATTAAAACACACTTCTTATGTTAAGATCAAATCAATTACTCGATAAATTAGTGATTTAAGAAATATCATGAGTATTAGAATATGAACCAGGTTCACACATTATCTTTAAACTGCATGGCCAAGACTTCTGAACCAATGGAACAACCTTCAGTACCATAATTTCAAAACTATAGCAACATGTAACGCTACAGTCCAGAAAGTCATCTCACTACTTTTACTGAGTGAGGAAAACGTCTTTGAGTTAGAGTAATTAGGAAAAATCTCTCCACATTTCATACTTCTGACACTGCTATTCAGAAAGAGTTTGAGAAAATAAATTCATGAAGCATTCAAATCTAATCCAGGCATTGCCCATCACTTAGCAAGACTAACAACTAATTATGAAGAATAACAAACTGTACCCACCATGGAGGATACTGGTACCTGGGGCATAGGGGATCAGGTTTGTGGACCACGGAAAAAGTAGGAGCCACAAGGCTCTGGGTCCTCAGCAGAATCAAGGATTCATTAAGTTGGCTTCAAGGGGAGATAGAAGAAGATCAAAGAAACTAGATCAGGGATCTCCACGTTTCAACATTGGTGAAGTAGAACAATGGGTACGACACTGTCAAGTACCTTGGAAGACCAAGCATTATACTACTAGGGCTCATCACCTCGATGATGAGATCAATTTTATAGCAATAGAATTATAATTGACGGATTTCTTCAAGGATACTGATACAGTAACGAAACAGACTCATGAGTAGTGAGTAACACTTTCTCATAGATTGATTGATGTCACATAATGAGAGCACATAGTAGTTTATTTACTTGGTTGTCAGCAATAGATTTTTTTGTTAGTACTTTTTCTATATTATGTTCGGAACATAGTGGTTGGCTTAGTTTAATAAGTGTTATGACATATATTCAGTATCACCATCCACCATCTATGAGATATTTATCTTTCGGTTATAATTGTTATATGTTAAAAAAAATTCTTGGCATAGTAGTTAATTCTATTGTATGACAGTTAATTTGAAATATACAAGTTGCCCATTTGGATCTTTTTACTCATCGTACATTTTTTGATAATCGGATGAGTAGTGACAACTGTCTGGTAGACAGTAGTACGACCCACTCGATCATACGAAATAAAAAATATTTCCCGTCTTTAACCCTATATATCAGCGATATTACGACTCTCACAGGCTCGGCCAACATGATAGAAGGCACTGGTAGTGCCATATTACTACTACCCAATGGTATGATACTTAGTATCTAGTCCACTTTATACGGAGTAATTCCACCTGGAATTTACTCAGCTTTCGGGATATCTATGACAATAGCTATCAAGTAAAAACTAGGAGAGAAGGATAAAACTAAGTTTTCTGTATCACTTCGACTAGTCCTTAAGATCATAAAATAGTATTGGAACAGTGTCCAATGCACCCCTCAGGGCTATATTCCACAGACATTTGGTATGTCGAGACCTAGCTATAACAAATTTTTCTCCCTTACAAAAGAAAGCATTCAAGCTATGACATGATTGTCTGGGACATCCAAGTTCTTGGATGATAAGGAATATTATCAACAGTGGCTCTAGACATTTTTTAAAAGGAGAAAAGATCTGCGTACTGCGAAACTGCCCTTGTAATCCATGTTCTCAATGTAAGTTGATTATTTGACCTAGCATGACCAAGGTGGAGTTGGAGTCTCTAGCCTTTTTCAAATGCATCCATGGAGATATATGTGGACCTATCCATCCACATAGTGGCCCATTCAAGTATTTTATGGTTATCATTGGCGCAACTTTAAGATGGTCACACATTTAGCTATTATCTACTAGGAACATGGCATTTGTAGGACTTTTTACATAGATTATTCAGTTACAGGCTCAATTCCCAGAATACCCAATCAAGTCGATTCAACTTGATGGCGCATGAGAGTTTACCTCCCATGTATTTGGTGATTATTGTATTGCTACTAGGATAGATGTGGAACATCCGGTACCCTATATCCATAACCATAATGGTATGGCAAAGAATCTAATCAAGCAATTGTAGATAATCACTCGGCCACTGCTATTAAGATTTCAGCTTTCAGCCACTGCTTGGGGTCATACAATCTTGCATGTTAGAGCGTTGCTAGAATTTATTCGAGCGTGAATCACTAGCATTCCCAAAAAAAACTAATCACTAGGTTGGAACCCAATAATGCCCATTTACTCAACTTCAGATGTGATGTATAGGTGCTGCTAGTACCCCAGAATGCACAAAAAATGGTGTCACGCCCCAAAATCCAGTAATCGGCAGCTAGACCAATTACTGAGATTCAAGGATGTACAGGTCGGGGAATCCAAAGATTTGCCCCACGAACAACCGAGCCGTAGACAAGTTCTGGCCCAGTCATTCACAATAGTATCACAACAGAGTAATAAGGAAATATAGAAACAGCGGAAGACTAAGATAACAAAATCTAAACAGAAGATTCTACAAACCTCTATTCAGTAAGCCCGACAGTAATAACTGGAGAGTGAGCCTCCAGCTCAGCTCCCCAAAGATCACCACAGCAGCAACTAAAACCTAAAACAAGCTGCCACTGAAAGGGGGATGCGAGAGTGAGCAAACAATGAGCTCACTAACTCCTAAGAATAGCTAAACGATTATACTAACCAATGAGGTAGATATAAATAGTAATGATAGTAGGACATAATAATATCTAACGATAAGCAATATATATGTAATCTATATACATATAGGATAACTAATAGGTATATGTATGTATACCAACTCTAATAAATCTATCTATAAATATACCTCGTGCAAAGGAATGTTAATCTATACTCCAGTCACAAGGACCACTAACTACACTTTAATCACTACCGTGGCTCTCAGCGCCACGCACAACTAATCTATCTTAGAGATACAATCACACGCAAGGGTAAACAACCCTCGGCTTACAGTAATCTAACAAGGTTACCCAAACCCCAACCAGGTACAACCCCGAAGCTATTGCAAGCTAAGCGAGATCGCCTACAACCAGATACCGGCCTAAAGCTCACAACAGCCAACCAGATTAATTAACCTAATAAATTATATCAGATAAAGAAGAAAAAGGAATAGATGCAGGGTGGAGAGGAATATGCAGAAGGAAGAGGAATCTAATTATACCATAAATCAATTAGGAGAAGAGGAATTTAATAAGAGGAGAAGAATATGAGGAACTAGGATAATCCCATAATTATCCCAATGCAATGACATGTTGGAATTAGATAATCTCATAATTATCCCAAGTGCAGAAGATTCTATATTAAATATAATGCAGAAAGGGTTAAAGATTTCTATCAGAAGAACCTACGAATGGAAGTATGCGGAGATGCAATGATATGCTTGATGATGATGATAGTGATGATGATGATGCAGATTGATTTAACGATGTCAACCCAAAGGACTATCCCCCAAGACTAAAGTGGGCTGACAACCGCTGAAGAGGGATTTACCTTACCGGATATTTTTGGATACAAGGGTACGATGCACTGCACTAGCTCGACCAGACTAAAGGATAATTCACACCGGAGCCAGCGTCCAAAACAGTGATATAATTCCGAGTCATTTCAACCACCAGGATAAGCCCTGTACCGGATCGTAAATACTGTCTCATACCATCCCACACTCCCGAATGGGTGACTACGTATAATAGTACCCTTCCTGGACTCACCTTCTATTTTAACCCTATTAAGGAATCCCTGAACCTCCCGAGGGTCAGCCGATGCGGAGTTATTCATGTATCCGATCGCAGTAAGATAAGGAGAGAATATTATCTATAGATGTAAGCATGATCCTAGAGACTGAAACACAACTACCGTCAACCTGGCAGTACACACAGGATAACCACCTGCCTGAGAGCGTGGCAACCAAAACTAATACAGATGCCCTCATGTGACTCAGTTGCACCATCTAAGCCTAGATGAAATAGCAACTTAACCGTCACGACATCTAAACAACATCAGTCTCTAAGATTCCTCAAAGCAATATGATTACCATCAAGTACAATAGTACTCTGGCTGTCAACACAGACTAGTACTCATGGGGTAACCTACAAGAGTCCAACAAGTAGTCAACAATCCCTAATAATAGAACTACTCACAATCCTCCTAATCATGTACATAAGCCACGAGCACGGATTTACAGGAACCAGATTCAATAGGAGGTTTCAGCCGTATTCCAACATCACGGGTGACGTACAACTTCATAAACCACCTGGCTCAGTTGTGGATCTCACTGAGCCATGCTGTCTCACTGCCTTCTAGATGACGGAGGGGAATACAGCCCTAACAGCCTCATCCCGGGGAAAGAAGGCTTACGAGTAAGCTCTATCAGCTCTAAGAATCATGAGGACAATAAGTGTCACAACACGATAAGCAAACAATCCTAAGGCAAACTTTCAGAAGTTCACATCCTCGACCAACCACCACGAACAAGCCGTCTGCTCACCATCAACAACTAACAGTCTAGGAGATACCACACTCCCACATGGAATCCAACATTCCAAATAACCACCAATCATAATAACAGTTCTCAAGGACCAGGCCTCGAGAACACAGAGTACACCTAGACTAGTCCTAAGACTAATCAAAATAATAACAGGCAAGAAAACGAGCTCCGAATCGAAGACCATGTCTTACTGAAGCTATGTCGCCCCAAGACTACCCTGGAACCAAGTCCAGCATCCCAAACTGACCAAGGTGCTATACGATAGGGTGAGAACTATAGTCTCTGAACTACACTATCTCACAGGAATGGCGGCTAAACCACAGCCGTCCATACATCTCTACTAATAGTCAAACCTAGTTACTAGTGCCCTGAAACAAGCTGGGCACTCTAATAACTAACCAACCATACCATACCATACTCAATACATTATATATATATAAATATATAGCGACGTTGAGGCATCGCAACATACTGAGAAATGCATTTGTTCTCAACCTCAACGAAGAAGAGATTCGTGAGAACCATCCTCAACGAAATCGGTCTAAGAGGAATCTCAGGAGTCATCGTCACATCGACGACAACAGAGAATAACCTCCTCTGGCTAACTAAAACCTACAGGTTCTATCTAGTAACTAAACTCACATTGTGCGGGTTTCACTAACATATCAAACCCTTAACTACTCTCGTCAAAGATACTCTAACGGATAACCAGTATAGGTGTTCTAAGCAATTGACCTATACTAACCTAATCACATATATAATATATATTATACTAGACATTTCTATAACTCATGAATCAGCATAATAATCAAGTTATTTTGGAAGATAAAACTCGCCTGACGATAATCCATGTCCGACGGAAAATCCAACTCAAAACCCAACTCGGAAACCTAACCCAAAATCTGTAGAACGGCAACGGAATGCCTGATAATCAAACACCAACAATGGGGAACAAGAAATAACTAATCAATTAAGGAAACGACAACGAAATCCAAACCCTAGAAATCAAACCCTACGCCGAAATCGAGCGAAACGAACTAAAAAGGAATCGGGAATCACTTACCGAGGATAGGAGTGAAGCTTGCGATGAAGCGGGAGAAGGATCCTCGATACGATGGGGAAGAGTGGATCAAGAGTGAGGAGGAGAGGGGAAGATAGGTTAGGGAGAGGGGAGAGAGAGAGAGGGAAAAGGGAAGTGAAGAAAAGAGATAAATAGACCCAATTATAGCTGGAGACACGCCTCTGTTCAAATAGGAATGATCTTGTTCGAACAGAACCAAGTATATTCGAACAGAGACAAGTCTCTTCGAGCAAAAAGGGGTCTGTTCGAACAAAAAAGGTCCTTTCGAACATAACTGCTCCTGCACCAAAAAAAGTTCCCCGGGGATGCCCCAGACCACCCCAGACACCCTGGAAACACCACAGACCACCACCACTACTACACAAGCACTCCTACAATCCAAAGAAGGATTTCACATGGTGCAATCACCACCTCCACCGCCTCACGGCCACCAAAACATCTAGGCCCCCAAAAAGGAATCTTTTCCTCGGGCGACCCCAGAAATCTACCGGCCACACCAACGGCTCACTGGAACCACCCCAAATCGCAGACACAACAATAAAACATCTATATCAAACTTTCTAGAGGTTCCCACAACTCATAACACCTCCCTATCACCTAAAACCACCGGAATGCCAAAAAAAGAAACTTTGCCCGGACGAACTTTGAAAACCTATCGGCCAATCCAACGGCTCACCGGAACCACACCAAACTATAGACACACTAATAAAACACCACTACCAAACTTTCTATGGGTTCCCAAGGCCACAATGCCACCTCTACCTCCGAATCACCTCTGAACCGCCAAAACCACAAAAAGGGAATCTAAGGACAGAACTACCTAAAGGAAATAAATGGATGCAATCTGGATGAAAGAGTATAAGAGGAATATATACAAAATATATGTGCGGAACTTAACGTGAGGTAATAATAGCAATAATACTAAATAAAAAAAATGACCCGAAAATCTGGAACATTACAAATGGGTCCCTAATACTGCCTTGGTATCTACGTGGGTTACGATTCACCGTCTATCATCCGATATTTGGAACCCACTATATGTAACATTTTTACTAGAAAATTTTCTGACTGTTACTTTGATGTAACGATTTTCCTGGTATTAGGGCGAGAAATGACTTATAATGCCATGGAAGTTCCTAAGTTAAATTAGAAAACACCATAGAAGCTCCTAAGTCCAACTAATACTTCACTTATAACAGGTCGCAAATAAAATGTCGGATGCATACAACGATACTGCTAAAGTAACCAAAAGGCATGTACCTACAAATAATACTCCTGCACGGTTGAAGGTTTTAAAAGAAACTTTCGTGCCTCCTGCAAATGAATTAAAGGTCAAGAGACTCTGTGAATGTCCTCCTAAGGATAAATAATTGGCTTCGGGGAATCGACAAAAAAATGGGACCAAAAATGACTAATGGTGTAGTTGGTTCATCTAGGATGGAACCACTCATTGACAGGGCTACTGTAACTACACAACTAGTTAGTATATTACCAGACATGGCCGGTGTGGCACATAGCTATGATAATAAAGAGATCTCGATTAATTGTGTCTGCAATTGAACAACTTGGGGCCGTTATAAAGTTATTTTCGACAACATATTCACATTCGTTGTTACGCTCGCAATCGTGGATGACGATCCAGAACCTCTTACGGCTGACGAGTGTTATAACCGTAACGATTGGCCAAAATGGGAATCGACGATCCAAGCTGAGCTCAGCTCGCTTGCAAAACGCGAAGTGTTTGGACCTATCGTCCGTAGGCATGATGATATAAAGCCTGTCGATTATAAATGGGTATTCATACAAAAATGTTATAAACATGAAGAGGTAGTAAGATATAAGGCTAGACTAATTACACAGGGCTTCTCACAAATACCTGGCAGTAATTGCGATAAAACTTACTCTCTGGTCATGGACGTTATAACATTCCGCTACCTGATCAGTCTGTCAGTTATCGAGGACCATCTCGAGATATGTCTTATGAGCATAGTTACCGCGTATCTATATTGGAAACTAGATACAGATATATGCATGAAGCTACCTGAGAGGTATAAACTTTCAGAAGCAATAAAGCCCGACACACGGGGTATGTACGTAATAAAGCTAGATAAGTCACTATATGGTTTGAAGCAATAAGGGCTCATGTGGCATAATAGATTGACTGAATATTTAGAAACTGAGGGCTTCGTAAATAATCCTATCTACCGGTGTATTTTCATTAAGAAGATAAAAACTGAGTTTACTATCATTACAGTATACGCCGATGATCTGAATATCATCGGACCTCCATGGGAGATAACGAGTGCTACCTTACGAATGAATTCAAAATGAAAGACCTTGGGAAAACTAGGTACTATCTCGGTTTGTAGATCGAACACCTTGGTAGTGGCATACTCGTCCACCAGGTGGCATATACCGAACGGATCTTCAAATGATTCGGTATGGATGCACCTCATAGTGTTAAGACACCTATGGTAATCCCCCACTTAGACGTGGACAAGGATATCTTTCACCCTCCGGATGAGGGGCAGGGGAACTCCTAGGGTTTGAGGTGCCATATGTAGGTATAATTGGTGTTTTACTATAGTTAATTGGGTATACTAGACCAGATATCTCATTTGCAGTGAACTGCTTGGCTCGCAATAGTTTTGTTCCTACCCAAAGGTACTGGAATAGGATCAAGTACATTTTGCGATACCCGAAAGGCACAATAGACTTGGGTCTATTCTACCTAAAAAGTGGTAAACATAAATTGATAGGGTACGCCGATGCAAGATATTTATCAAACCCACATAAATGTCGATCTTAGTTGGGTTATGCGCTCATGTATGTTAATATAGTGATATCATAGAGATCAGTGAAATAGACGATGGTGGCTACCTCTTCAAATCTCACAAAATTTTCTACATTTCGCGAAGCTTGCATAGAATATTTTAGGTTATGCTCTATGGTTAATCACATCAATGAAACTTATGGAATATATTTTGTCCAAAAAGACCCTACTACTCTATATGAGGACAATACTGCTTATGTCACTCAAGTTAAATGTGGTTTTATCAAGGGAGACATGACCAAACATATTTCACCAAAGTTTTTCCATATCCAAGAATTACAGAAGACGAATGAAATTGATGTTATTGAAGTACGTTAAGAAGGCAACTTAATAGGCTTATTCACGAAGGCTCTTGCATACTATACATTCTAGAAATATGTACACGGAATAGGCATTCAAAGTTTATCTTCATTGATGTCTCTGGGAGACATATCTCTATGAGATAGACGTCAGTGGAGTAGTCTCCACCTGACATGGGGATATGCTTGTTGTACTCTTTCTCTTGATATTGCAGCTTTTTCCTTGCAGGTTTTACTGGCTGGAGGTTTTGATGAAGCAACGTTATACACGCCCATCGCCCATTTGAGATATTGGATAATACTCTTTCACTCCATCACTTTTTGTCTAAAAGGTTTTGCTAGGCAGAGGTTTTAATGAGGCAACTCGTCTAGATGTAGGACACCCCAAAGGGGGAGTTTTTGGATCCATTCAGTTATGTTTAACCCGAACTGGGTTTGGGGTGGCCCACGGACTCCTAACCGTAGAGAGTTTTAGAAGCTTATATATATCCCCTTTTCTTTTTGGTAAAAAGTAAATATATTTATATCCCTAGAAAAGCTATGCTACTATAACTTAATAAGTTATAATGAAAGTTTACCTTCTTTCTATATCTATGTGGTTATTTGTGTGCATAGTTAAATGGACTGCAGTTTGCTTTTATTCTTACAATTTTTGTCTTTGATAAAATCTCACATTTAACGGGACTAATAAGCTAGGAATGCATATAATGCTCATTATTTGCGGTAGCCTATAAACATTACCACTACCTTTTCTTTCTTTTACAAAGGCTAGCAATCGCTAGAACCCAGAATGTTAAACTATTGTTAAACATTTCGAACAATTTTAAATTGTTGGAGTGGGATTAGAGAAAGACATCTTGCCATCCCCTAAACAACAATTAAGCTCTATCCTCTAAATCAATCAAGCAAAAATGTATACAAGCCTAACCACAAGCAATCTACCTTATGAGGTCGAGGAGGTATTCGGCCTTCTCCGAATCTACAGCGATGGCTCCATCGTTCGGTCGTCCGAACCCCTTATTGATGTTCTTTTCATCATTGATGGCTCCATACTATGGAAAAGAAGTTCTCTTCGATGCAACAAACAATCTCTACCTCTGACTCTACAAACCCGCATCCTCTAATGTTAATACCAAGCTCCCCAACTTTTATTATTTCCTCAGTGGTAGTTTCCTCATTAGAATACGACTGTGGCCTAGCTATCAAAATGAATGTTTTTGTCTCGCTTCCGAACTGCAAGCCATAGTTATAGCACCGGAGTACCAACTTTCTCCAGAGCACCGACTTTCAGCCTCAACTGAAGATGGCTATACGGCTATTAAATGGCTTGAGGATCATACTGTAACAGAGAATCCTGATGCATGGTTGAATGACGTTGTAGATTTTGGATTGGTGTTTTTATTTGGTGATTCTGCAGGTGCAAACATTGCACATAATTTTGCCGTATGAATTTGTACCGGTTGGAAAGAGTTGGTTTTAGTAAGAGTTCAGGGTTACGTGCTTTTGGAGCCATTTTTAGGTGGGACAATCCTTGTGAAGATGGAGTTAGAGGGATTTAAAGAAGCTTTCCTGAGTTTGGAGGTTATGAAAAAGTAAGTATACGAAAAGAAAAAAAATTCTTGCATTGTTCCCCCAGAGAATGGATTTAGAGACACTTAAAAACAAAACACTCAAGTCTCACTCAATACCAATCACTCCTCTCAATTAGATTAGTGGTTCTAAAAATTTATGATTTTCTATAAAGGAAATAAGGTGGAAAACATTTTGGTCCTAGCTGCCTCACTTCTTCTCTCTTCCCCTCTAGCTAGCAGTGACGCCGTATTTCCCTCTTTCCTCCCATAATTTTCAAATTTGAACAAATTGGTTCTCATATCTCTCTCTCTTTCTCTCTTATATCACTCTCTTTCCCTCTCTCATTCTTGTGATTTCTGCCATTATAGGTGAAATTCTTCTTTCCAAAGAACTACGACAACCACAGTGATAAAAGAAAGTAGGAGAATACTCTTATTTCACATGTATTTGGAACACTTATCTCTCTAAAAGTTAGACACAATAGTAGAGATATACCTACTTTGTATGGAATGTTATGAAATTATAATTGTTAGGGTTAGTAATCATCCCTAGTAATCCTCTGTGAAATCCAATTTTTGTCTCTCCTGGCAATTTGTCTTTCATTGATTACCTGTGTATGAATTGTCAGTAATGCGTCATTCGAAAAAATTTAAAGCGTAACTCTCCGCAGTCACTAACGAATTGTCAAAATTGATAATTTGGTTGTACAATTATTCACATGCACTATCGTAATTGCCGATCTCCTCCAAGATACACAATTCTACTAAGCGTTCGAGATCGGATGATATAGGCTGAGCCCATTTCTGATGTATGAGTAATGGCTTTTCAAAGAAAAACCTCGGAATAGATCCTGAGACTAGCGACATATCTGGCAACAGAAGATCATCTGATAAGTGTGGGTGTAAATCAATGATGAACATTAATTAAAATACCAAAATAGGCAAATATGTTGTCAGAAGTTTTACGGATATTCATAACTATAAACTCGTATCTCCACAAAATTATCATCGTATGAAGGTTAACATATGCTTTCCAGAAATAGCAAAAAACCTCACAACAACATTTGAGCTCTACAATATTCTGGTGAGCAAGGTCCCGACATTTTTCCCAGATAGAACCTTCAACAAACGGAATTGTTACAACTACAATGCCAAAGTAAATAAGGAACGACTAGTCATAGGAGATGGATAAGCCGCGTTGGAGTGGTTTATGAAGAAACAATCTAAAGATCCGATATTTTATTTCCATATAGAATTAGATGAGAAGGACCGATCACTCAAATTATTTTTTTGATTGATAGACGTTTAAGGTGCACATAAAAGGCATTTGAAGAAGTCGTCACCTTCGATACTATGTACTAGACTAATGTCTAGAAGATACCCTTTGCTCCGTTTGTAAGGATTAATAACCACAACTAAACAATTTAATACGGATGCGCTTTGCTAAGGAATGAGCAAGAAAACACATTTGTATGGTTGCTCTATACTTTGTTGAAGGCAATAAACTACAAATACCCTATTTCAATTATCACTGATCAAAATGCAGCTATGGCCGCCGTTATTCCCATGGTAAAGAAGTAGTTCAAATTAGACAGATTAGGTACTAATCAAATTTTTGATTTACCATATAGGTCGACAATATATTATCGAATATGATCGGGTATCAACAATTTATTGTCGACCTCGGCTTCTGATCGACAATATTATAGATTATTTGGTAATGTCTCTAAATCATTCTAAGTCCCCCTGGTTTATTTATAGGACTTCCCCAACCCCAGACATCGATTTTGTATGTGGCACATCATTAATAAATTTCCTGAGAAGATCGGCCATGTTTATCGAGAACTATCTACATTCAAAGAAGATATCGATTCGATAATGCATAACACGCATGAGGCTGTAGAGTTTGAAACCAGGTGGATTGACCTAATGAAGAAACATAAATTGGATGATAACATTTAGATGCAAGGCATCTTCAATATTAAGGATAAATGGATATCGTTATGGAATCGTTCGACCTTCTTTACTTCTTTACTGGCATAAGCAGTACAGAACGGAGTGAGTCTACAAACAGCTTCTTTTAAGGTTAGTTGCCAATAACAACTGGGATGTAAATCTTTGTGAACAAGTATGAGACTGCCCTTTTTGAGGTATACGACCGAGAAAATGGAGAAGATTTGCATCAGAATACATATATCATCAAGTTGGTCCTCATCAAGCTCTACTCAAATATACTGTAAAGATTTACACAAGAATAATATTCCATAAACTTCAGGATCAGTTTGAATAGATTGTCCGCTTTATTGTTATAGAAAGAAACATAGAAGGCAGCCTTCAACAACTTACGGTAAAGTCCCATAGTGGTCGTACCAAGTAATTTGAGTTAAATATAGACTTAGATATACTAATTGGTAATTATAGATGCAAATTGTTTGAGTATGTTGGACACCCATGTTGTGACCTCTTAAAGGTTTTCTTGAAATATGACATTCTCACAATATCTTAGGCTTTTATTATGACAAGATGGATGATTGATGCAAATAAGTTTTCAAGGTCGTATGATAAAAGTTACTTCGGAAGAGAAAACATACGACATCCCTTATGCCATAGCCACCTATCCCTTCATGCATCAAACTTATTCGAAAGGGCTTCAAAGTTGAAATAAAGTTTTGAATTTGTGGTTCTAAAACTAGACGAGATTGAGTCCTGTAGGGGCCTAACCCTCGATATGACCCTAATCGAGTCATTTTTAACTCGAACTACTGACATCTCAGACTTATGCCGCATTTTCAACATCACTTCCCCAGTCAATATTTCAACCTACTCCAAAAACTGGTAAAAAATGTAGGTCGAGCTCAAACCAAAAAACCTAAACAAGTCAAAGGCACCTCTCTCTCACGAATTCATCAGTTACTCGGTCAACCGCCACTAACCATATTGTTCGGAGAACGTGCTCCAGTACAATGAAAAACTACAGAGAAGGCCTATATAAGGAAGAAGTTCCAGAAGAGAAAAAGGACCAAAAAATTATACAAAAAATTATCAACAAAACTATATATTCTAGATTCTCAAAAACATTCAAACATCTTAGTTACAAGATTCAAGCATTTCTAAATCTAGAGATCACTTGTAATAAGATATCCATCTCAAGCAATAAAGATACTTTTACAAAATTCCTTCACTCGAGGTCATGGTTTTTTACTTATTCAGAGGTTTTCCACGCTAAAACTATCTGTGTCATTTCCTGCTTTCCATTAGAATATTATTACAGGTTCTTTGGTGTGATAGAAATTTCTAACCCGTTTCGAGCATTCGGAATTTGGCCATTACATTTGGCGCCGTCTGTGGGAAAGATTGCATTTTCATGATATCCTAAGGTAATCTTTCGCTAGAATCATCAATCATGGTTACTTCCAGATGACCGACTATAAGCATCCAACTCAAACTTCAATTAACTCAGGATCGAGAGCTCCACGAGAAAGAGCTCAACACATAATGATAAGCTCGTTTGACAGCGCTTAAACAACATGATGACCAGATGACAACAATGTAGACTGCCCTAGAGGCTCTGCAAAATACTCAGCAGGTTTTTCCAATAAGAGGTCACGATTACTTGCCAGAGACCTCCCGTGTTTCTTCAAGGGAAAGATTAGGACCTCGAGAAGTCAGCAATAAAGCAATTGCTAGGAATATTTAGCACGAACGTCAGCCCTCCATTCATTTGGGTATTAAAGTCCAGCCTAAAACTAGTCGAGGTTACCGAATTTCCGTCCGTCAGGAGGAAGAACAAAGACCTTCACATCGAGTTCCAGTACGAGATCATTTGAGTAATGGTACCGGTTCTCATTATCTGCAACCTACTCTTCTAGTGATTTAGCCAATACGTTATTACGTTACAAAAGAGCATATGGACCAGCTTATTAAGGAGTTGATCGAAGCACAAGTTCTGGGTAATACCGATGGCATCACAAAATTATAAGGAAGTCCGATTGCCAAAGAACTATTCGATATGGAGATACCGAAAGGTTTCCATACTCTAAAAATTCGTAAATACGAAAGTACCGACCCGAAGGAGCACATTCAACAGTACCGTGATTCATTGGTGTTATACTCTTATCTTAACCGCATACTCTACTATCTGTTCGCCACAAGTCTACAGGAGGAACCACTCCGATGGTTCCACTCTCTCCCCAAGGACTCCATATATATACTTGACCAGCTGTAGCAACAATTCATCAAGTCATATGCTCATAACAGAGATAAAGAAGAGAATTTGTATTCTCTTATCAGTCTCAAATAGTCACACAGAGAGAAGCTTGAGGCTTTTGTGAAGAATTTTTTGGAGCTCGCGTGTAAAGTGGATAACCACGATCAGAAAATAGCTATTACCGCTTTCCCCAAAGCACTCCAGCTCGACTGCATGGCCAAAGAGTACCACTTCCTCAATAAACCTATAACCTTGGAGGATATGATCACCAAGGTCAATAGTTACGTTGACCTGGAAAGGATGATGTATGAGAGACGTAAATCTACTAAATTCATCCTAGCCATGAAAGGTCCATCTACAGATCGACACACTGAACCAAAAGAGTATCAGGGTTATCAGAAGCGCGCCAAGGACAGCACTGGTTACCCTCAGAAAGGCGGTCCGGTCCGCTAGCCAAACCCATCCTCCCAAAGATGAATATTCGAATCTCTATAATCTTCCTACTACTCTTGATGGATAAGCCCTACCGCGTTTCTCAACCACTTGCCTACATCATAAGGTAAACAATCATTCTACTAGCAGTTGTTATGCTTTACAGAGGTTGGTCGAATATATTTTTAAAGAGGGACGGATGCTCAAATATATTGTCGACCTGGAATCATACAAAGATGGCAGCTATAAGAAGCAGCTTGAAGTTGTTCAGGTCGATGATCAAGCTGAGGTGAAGCATCTTTCCATATACACCATAGCAACATGATCGAAATCAACCAGATAACCAAATAAAATAGATCCAAGCGCAGAAGACTATCAGAATGTTGCGATCTCGCACCTTAAGACAAGGAAGCCAAGCTTCTACCTGAGTCGAGCAATCGTTGGCTTGGGATTTCCTTCTAAGATTGCGATACTAGCGATGTTAAATTTCTACATCATGATACGTTAGTAATAATACTCAAAATGAAGAAGTTTGTCATGCACACAATGATGATCTATACTGAATGTGGTATTGAGATTCTATTTTATAGCACTATCGACCAAATGGGATTGGCCGACCAAGTTATTCAGAGCAACACCGATATCAGTGGGTTCAATGGTTCTAAAGAAGAACGAGTAGGTAAGATCATCTTACTTATTACCGCAGGACCAGCCACCATCGACGTCGTCTTCTATTTCATCACTGCCAAATCTAGTTATCTCAGGATTATGGGCCACTGCTAGATTCACAACATGGAAGCAATCGCTTCCACCTATCATCAAGCACTCCGATTCAAACACAACAATGGTAACTACGAGATCAAGGGTAGTCAAAACCTTAAAATGAGCTTTGAAATGAGCTTGAATTACTTTGGAAGTAGATATCCCTGTTCTCGAGAAGTAATCCAAGCTTTCTCCGATTTAGGACAACTTCCAAGCTTTCAAAGCTCATTTCAAACCAGATAATCAAGCACTACTTCCAAGATCATTTAGTCAAAGTCATGACGAACCACCCACTTCGGGAAATTCTATCCAAAAAAGAAAAATCAAGAAGAGTGCAGCAGTGGTCAGTCAGTTTGGGAGAATATGATATCAAGCCCGAACAATGTTATTCCGAGAAGGGTCAGGCCATTGCTAATTTTTTAGCGGATTTTCCAGTAGAAGATCCTGAGTGGGAGGAGCAAGACCCTGACCTTACAGAAGAAACTTCCGAAGATCCACCCCCAAAGACATTTGACGAAAGAGTTGAATGGATTACAACAAATAGGTAAAGGCTTCTTGCAGATGGATCTACATGACCCGTAAGGTCATGAATCAGAATAGTATTGATTACCCTTTCTAATAATAGAATTGAGAAATCATCCCCCCTTGGATTTTGAGGCCTCAAATAATGTCACCGAATACGAAGCTCTCATTAATTGACTCGACCTCCCTCTTGAGCTCGATGTCCCTAAACTTTCAGTTTACACAAATTCACTACTCATCGTCTACCATTACTCTGAGAAATATAAGAAGAATGGAAAGATGATCGAATACGCATCCCTAGTTGTAGATAAGATGAGAAAGTTTGCGAAAGCAACTCTCGATTATCTTCCTCGAAGTGAAAACAGATACGCCGATTCCTTGACATATCTAGCCGGGGTCTTGGGTACAGAAGCTCGATATCTCTAGATCAAAATCATTTTAGCTTCCAGCATCGATCGTATTTCTATATGCACGATCAACACTGGGGTCGATAAAGGGAGATACGGCGATTGGCGAAAGCCTTTCCTAGCCTGCCTCAGTATCGACAACAGTTACGACAGACCACTTATAGCAGATCCGAAACAGCGCCGATAGCTGATTAACAACTCGAAGCGCTACACAAATGAAAATGGTATGCTATACCGCCTTTCAGTCACTGGGCCTTACCTCAAGTGCCTCTCCAAACCAAAAGCAGATGAAATGCTCTGTGAATTACATAAAGGGACTTGTGGCTCCCATGCGCAGGTCGATCACTAGCAAACAGAGCTATTATACAAGGAGTATTCTTGCATGGCATGCATAAGAAAGTAGATGAGTACTCACGTAAATCTGACGCCTGCCAAAGACATGGACACATGATACATGCCCCTGCGCTCGAACTCCATGCAAGCATGATGTTCTGGCCTTTCAAAAGATGGGTACTCGATCTCGTTGAAAAATTTCCTAATTCTCCAGGTAACTGCCATCACCGACTCGTAGCTACCAATTATTTTACAAAATAGGTAGAAGCAGTTCCACTCAGTCGAACCAGTGAAGAAGAAGTTATCTCTGTTATCAGGGAACACATCATCACTCAGTTTGGGTGCCTCCACCTAATTTGTATTGATAACGGGCCCCAATTTGTTGGAGAGAAAATCATAGCTTTCCTTAATCAACACAATAACATCCACTCACCATTAAATCCTTACTATCCTTAAGGCAATGGGCAAGCTGAAATCACTAACAAAACCATCGTGGAAGGACTAAAAAAAAAGGCTTCACTCACAGAAAAAAGGGAATTGGGTTCGAAAACTACTTCATGTCCTATGGGCATATCATACCACTCCTCGACAGTCAACGGGGTACACCCCATTCCTCCTTTCCTATGGCACTGAGGTCGTCATTCCTTCTGAGTACCACCATCCAGTTCGGGATTACGAGCTTACTGGCGAAGAAAACATGTTCAAATTGGCTTACAACCTCAATATGATCGATGAAACCAGGAAACACGGCATCGCTAACCTAGGTCGATATCATCATATGCTAGCCAGTTCGTACAATAGCCGAGTCAGAAGCCATTCGTTCCAAAAAGTTGATCTCATCCTCAGAGAAATTCCTCAACACTCTAAAGGGCCTCACGCTGGAAAATTAGCCAACAATTAGGAGGGTTCATTCATTATCACAAGTCTTTCAGGCCTGGGATCATATTACCTTATGAAAAAAAGGGAATCCATATTTCAAATCCTTGGAACACTAGGGACTGAAATGATACTATCGTTAAGCGCCTTACTACATTTCCGTTTCTCGCTTTTGTTTTTTCAATTCCAAAAGTAAGATTTTCATCTCCATCCAATGTACATTCTAAACTGTTCAATGAAACTTCCAAGTTTTTCACATCTTTCTACTTACGTAGATTTAACTATATTCTATAAATTAAAGCATAGATAATACTAGCTTTCTATCGATCTCATACAAATTAAATCAAGGAAAACACTTGGTTTAGCTGACTTAATCATCTCTGCGATTGAAACAAATATAGGAACCTATTTTATATCAAAGACTCTACCAAACATTAGATAGATCAAAGGTAATACTTGCCTTCATCTCTTTCAACTAGTTTGGGACATTATACTAGTTAAATCAAGGATAACACTTGGTTTAGCTGACTCTACTAAATCTCTGCGATTAAAAAAAATGTAGAAACTTATTTTAAATCAACGACTCGAATAGACATAAGATAAGGCAAAGATAATACTAGCCTTCATCTCTTTCAATATGTCTGCAACGTTACTACAGTTAAATCAAGATTCACTTGGTTTGACTGACTCAACCCATCTCTGCGATTGGAGCAAATGTAAGAACTTGTTTTATAACAAAGACCCTACCACATAAGATAAGGCAAAGGTAATTCTAACTTTCATCTATCTCGCTATTTCTATGACAGATACTATTTATTTTTAAGTTGTATTCACAACCACTACAATAGATCATTTTCTACTGTTGGGATGTCAACCGTGCTTTCTCCTACAGCAGGAGGTCAATTAAATTTCAGTTCTCGAGTTACAGCAACCCTTCCCCACTCAATCAGATCTGCAGGGCGAGGGCCTAAATTCATTTCCATGGAGGCCATATAGTTTCCTCGAACTGTGTCAACTCCACAAATATATCCCTTGTCAGACAGACTCTTAAACAAGATATTTTGTTCTAACTCAAGTTTTTTTACTTCCTCTACAAAGTAAGCAACGATCGACTTTAACAAGTCTGAGCATGATGCATGAGCTACAAATGTCTTTAAAAAGTGCGATCTCGGCTTCTCGAGGCGTGATTCCAACCTCGCATACCATCATTTCTAATGTGCCATCTCTCTTTCTATCAGGGAATCAGAAGCTACGCTCTCTTCCAATTTTTTGATAGTTTTATCTGATTCAGCTTGATTAATGGCCTTTAAGTCCGGCACCTGCGCACGAAGTCTCTCGATTTCTGCATTCAACTCTTCCACGGCCGAAGTATCCTTAAACAGGTCATCTTTCTTCTTTATCAGAGTCTCATTCGCCCTGATTGCCCCTTCTAATACTTTTTCCCTGACAAGAGCGACATCCAGCCTATGTTGGCATTCCCATAAATTCACATTCCCTTTATGCACATACCCTTGAATTTGAGCTGCGTCACCTTCCAGATCCTTAATTCGAGCTTATAGGCTAACTACATCCCCTTAGACAAGAGGAAACTTAGCATCATTTCTACTCTCCCTCGAGCGCTCTCTAGCCTCGGCATTCTTGACATACGCGTTAGTTTCTGCCAATTCAGTCTTCAACGTGCCACCCTGTCATTCATTTTATCACACTTTTGTTGTATCATCCGAAACTCCATATCCTTGGCAGGTAAGGCTGTATGGAAGTTTTCAGCTACAGCTTCCGAAGCCGATAGATCCTCTCGAGCTATCCTCACTTCGTTAAATTTTTCAATCATTTTCTTTTTTAGTCACTTCAGCTCGCTTCTACTATTTAGAAAATCACTTTGAAATTGTTCCTCTGATCTTTCTAGTACCAGAATACAGTATTGAGCCATCTCAGCATGCCTACTCCTTACTATCAGGGTGTCAATCTGACTTTGGAGCTTCACATCATGTTCATTTATCTCCACAAGCTCTCTTAGCCCCCTATCAATTTCGGTATCCTTCTCCTCGATCTTACGAGTGAGGTCAACAGCAGTCTGGGTTCGCCCAACAAACTTGAAGTGCACCTTTACATGTTGGTCTTCTCTGTCCTCACTCGACTTTCTCCCCCTATCCAACTCCTCTACAAATTCTCGGTTACATTGGAGTGCCTCATATTCGCATAAGCGAGTTGAATCCAATTTGACTTGAATAATACAAATACGCTATATCCAGTTCGATTCAGAACACCCCCTCAACATGCATATACATATCTCATTTCTAAACAAGATATGTGATTTCTAACATCTACAGTGTGCAACTACTTCTAGACTTAAAGGTCAAAATACGATCTTAGATGAATGCTCCATGACATATATTTCCAAGCCTAAGGTACACATTCTCTATATGCTACTTTGTCAAAAAAATTGATTTTTTCTATGCACTATTTGAGTGTCATTTTCCTAAAACTGATAACAAGTTTTTGGTCTGCCTCTACGTTCTATGTTGTCTTATTTACTTGTTAGCTTTATATTAATGAAGCATACAAGTCAGGCATTGCCTATTCTGATCTAACTTGCAGCTCCGCTTGCGAAGACGGCAAGGATGTGGAGGTCCCTCTTTTCCTGGCAAGCTCAGTCTCTAAATCTTCTATTCTGAGGCATGTTTCTTTAAGTGCCTACACAAGGGTTACAAAAAAAAGAACTCAGCCTGCAGAATTATATTCAATACATAGTATCTAACCGAATTATAGAAACATTTCCAAAATATTCATACAAAATCATTTATTTACCCAAACTTCCCATGTTCACCCTCCGGGAGCTCGGTGTCATCCCCTTGGTTGTCTAGCACCGTCTGACGAGAGACACCATCCAAACCATCAACAACTCCAACAGTAACCCCTTCCGTATCTTTGTCATCTCCCTCCTCAATGTAAGTGTCTTCCTTAATAGCATTCACCTCATCCTCTGAATACCCCTTCAACATAAGGTAGCGCCCGAGTCTTTCGCACTCCGCCACCACCTCCTCCAGGTTCGCTTTTGCCTCAACTTGTAGATGGCCGATCTCTACTTCTTGGGAAGCCTTCAGAGTCACCAGCTTTTTTACACCCTTGAGCGCGTCAGTCTTAAATCAAGCTATCATCTTTTCAAGCTTGATCTTCCCCTTCTTCAGTTCAGATTTTTCTTCTTCAACTCTGAGACATATCCCCCTCACCAAACGAGCAACCTGTAAAATAGAATTCATCCTCAGCTCAAGCCCAGAGTGCAATACAAAAATATATTTCACATAATTAAGCATAGAGACCTACCATTTTGCTAATATCATCTTCTCCTTGAAGAGCTGCCAGCCTGGCCCTTTCCTCTGCCTCCTTCAGATCATCCTTAGAAATAGGCCACTCTTCAACAGCCTTCTTCCATGACGTTCCTGAGGGTTCAATCCTTATCCTTTATTCTTTTCCATCGACCTCACCACTTCCATTAGTACCAGAAGCCGACGGACGCTTCAGCATCTATTTTTTTTTTGGAAACGTTCGAGCTAATTTGCTCGATGTAATAAACTCCGGATGAACCGAATCGTCTACTTTAGGGGCCTTGGGCAAGATTGTTCACCCTTCCCCACCAATTCCTTTCTTCTTACCATCATCAACACCTACCATCAGACTTGTCGATTGAGATTTTTGAACTCTTTTGGACTTGCTTCCAACCCGTTTCTTTTTGCTAAAGCCAAGTCCTTCCAACATAGATTCGAGCTCAACATCTTCCTCAACAACCTCGTCCAGCAAAGAATCTTTCGTCTCCACCTGGGACTTCAGGCCTGCCAATCACAACATTTTTTATAATCAACAAAAGAACATACAGTTTCAACATATTAATATTATACGCTATACATTGTTATACTTTCTTTGTTTAACAGTTCTAAACAAAAGATTCAATGGCTCTTTATCATTTTTCTAAAGGCAATTACCCTTCACCCATATTACGATGTCGTTCCAGGATTGACTTGCTGAGCTCAGATCGAAGAAGCGAGGCTGAGTTGAGCTTGCACATAAATAAGCCCCTTCACTGGCATGATAATTCTTTACCCCATAAAATTACAAAATATCCTCAAGGGATATCCTCCTAACTTTCCCCTCCCTTTCCCACTTTTCATTCAGATGAACACAATCACTTATCACCTCCCACTTGTTCTCGTTCAATTGAGCTCAGATCGAAGAAGCGAGGCTGAGTTGAGCTTGCACATAAATAAGCCCCTTCACTGGCATGATAATTCTTTACCCCATAAAATTACAAAATATCCTCAAGGGATATCCTCCTAACTTTCCCCTCCCTTTCCCACTTTTCATTCAGATGAACACAATCACTTATCACCTCCCACTTGTTCTCGTTCAATTGAATAGGACATGCCCCAATCACATTCATAATCCCTTTCGCCAAATTGGTAAGGGGAAGACTCAACTCATACTCTAATTGAGACTTGTAGCACAAAAAGTCCTTAGAAATGTCACTTTAAACACTCATATCGAGATAATCTAACGAGTTTGATTCGTCTATACCCCTATCTCGTTTCTCCTCCTCCAAGTCAGCCAACAAATAAAAATACTCCTCCCTCATTGCTATAGTACACCCCCTAAATAACCTACCAGCATATTCTATGCAGTTACCCCATGTCCCTCATATAGCATCCTTGGCTTTACAAAACTCTTTAAATGTATCCAAACAGGGAGGATAGGTCACCAATTTCCAGGGGAAACCTGAAAATTGTTCAACCTCTACTTCAACCTCACTGTTAAACATTTCAATTTTGAACTCTACGGTTTGACCTGAGGTCGACATCTCGTTAACAGGTGAACTATCCATTTCATCTACAATTCAACATACAAGGGTTTGATCCTACACAAATACCCCTCACGATCGACCTACATATAGGTCCAGGTATCTATTATTACCTTATGCACATCAATCATTGGAATACAAAAAAAATCTTTCATATATTCTATATGTATTTCAAATTTCATAGATTGCTATAAAGAGTAATTTTTTAGAGATTTGCATAAAACAAATTATGATTTACAAAAATGCAAACATGCATCGCACATCTCTACTAACCTTCTGTGTTAGAATGAAAATCTGGGCAGCGCCAAATCCTTCTCTCACAACATTGTTGTATAACCACCTACGTGATTCACTCCCCGTAACTCTCTTTGACTGTTGATCACTTTCAGATAAATCCTTACCAGATTCTCTATAATATTTTTGCACTTCTCTCTCTTTGCACTCCGAGTTTTTAGAAGTTGAAAAATATTTGAATGATAAGGATGAAACACTATTTCGTCTTTCTCTCTTTAACGGCTGGCAGTTATTGTACCTCGCACAAGCCATCCTCAGTTTTGGAACCAAGGCTTCATTTCTACTATCCATGTCAGACGTTTTGCACCTTCTCAAAAAAACTAATTTTCCATCATTGCACCTTCCCTCAAATTTTAATCTATTTTTCTCTCGTATTTCCATATCTCTCTATGACCTTTCTAGACTCATGATGACTCGTGCTTACACGATATCAGATTGTTGCAGCTTTACATAAAAAACAAAATTAGAAGCTCATGTTTTTATTTTGTTCTTGTTTCTTCTACTTATAGTACTAGTGACGTCATTTCCAAAGCTAATAAAATTTTCAAATGTATTTAAAATTGTTTGCCATAATAGTCTCAAATGGCATTTACAACTATAGAGGATCAATTTGACTTTCATCTTTTATTTTAGAGAAAATTTAAATACTTACATTAATTTATGATAGCACTTTACATATAATTATACCTAAAACAGCCTTGCTGACCTGGGCAACCACATCCGATCAAATATCCTCCAGCAATCATCACATATTCAGATTCGATCTCCTCTACAGCAAATGATCTCACTGCTTCCTTTCAAGCTGTTGGGTCTACCATTATTTCTCGGAATATCTCTTCGTAAAAATGAAGTTTGTATTCACGATCTTTCCCAATCATATCCAAGCCCTTAACATTCACCTCCCTTACTGGCAATTTAGCAACATAGTCCAGCAACCCAAAAATGTATTCACGCACTTCGGCTACCTTAATAGCCAATTGCTCCTCAGCGGCGTAACGGATTCTCTCGGAATGAGTCTACCTCATCATTCTTTCCTTCCCGCTAATTTTTCCTCATCAACCCTCCTTCATTTATACCCTGTCTGGCTGTAAAATTTCACGCAACACGGGATTTTATCCTCTTATCTTGTAACAAAAACCATCAAATCTTTGTAAAATTTATATCTGAACACATCTCTTTCTATCAAACTACATCATTTCATCCTATTTCATATCGACCTGCCATTCTAAAATTTATACAATTTTCTTTCCTCCATATTTGTATCTAACCCAGTTCGAACTTCTATTATATGCATTACAAATATATTTTAAACAGTTCGATTATGATAAGAATAATTTTGATGTCATATATATTTGCCCATCAATATCTTGGTGAACTCATCGCATTATTCTTAGCTCGATTACAGAGGTATTCTATTCTATATCAACACAAGGTTTGGATAAAAAATATTATTCGTTTTGAATCAGATTACTGATATGTTTACATATAACAAGTTTTTCAAAGTACTTAGAGATCAAATACTTTTACAGATATCAAGTCTTACAAAGCATTCCGAAATTAGGTACTTTACAGATAACAAGTTTTTTGAGTACTTTGCGGATAGTAGATCTTTCAGGCACCCTAAGCATCAAATCCTTTAGTTCGTCCTGCTTCAGTTATTTTTCACCCCGATACAAAGCAGAAATTGGAAATAACAAAAAAATCCCTCACATGAGTTTAATCGAAGTCTAGTCAAACTTCAAATGGAAACTATGCATGCAGAAGACTCAGTGCTGGAGCCAACTCTTCAAACTGAAGGTCTTCTTAGCGCCAAAAAGTAATGGAAATGTGAAACAGACTTCCACTTTTCGTCTTCCTCCAACGCTACCATCACCTCCTTCTCTAAAACTACCACCTCTGTAGAGTTGGCAGAGATGAAGAGGGCCCGACCTTAGAATCCATTATGATGCAAATCATCAGCATAACTGCCCTGCAGTTATGCCTATCCCTGCATCTGTCTCCCCAACCTTGTCCTCCAAAAGGGTACGGATACAAGCCCAACGTTCCTCGCCTATCAAGACGACGACATGAAACCTCTACCTATAGTAAAATTCCTCCTCAACTTCAACCACTTCGTCTTCTGACATACCTTGATAAGTCGGAAGAACAAGAGTGTGTAAGGACATCTCTAAGGATTGTTCACCAAAGTACTTCAACTTCAACCTCTATATTTTAGAAGCAATCCTCTCTTCAAAGACCATCCTCTGAGTCTTCACCATCTTCGAAACTTTTAAAAAAATTGATAACTTATAAGCGTACTTTACTTCACAAACTCGGTACAGGTACTATTTCTATAACCCTACGTTTACTTTGCACGTACGATTTTCCAAGCGTTATCATTCAATACCGGTGCAACTTTTCAAACCATAACCCTCACATACATCAGCATCCACATCTTCATTTAATATACGTCATTTCTCTATAACCCCTATAATTTCCATGCAATCAAAGCTATCATTACTCCATTTCAATATTTAAAATTTTTAACCCGAATACCAATTTCCCACAGACTTTTTCTCAACCAAAGCTACTCATAACTTCGGTTGTGAGGGGACGATTGTAAGGGCCTATCCCTCGATATGACCCTAATCGAGATGTTTCTAGCTCGAACTACTGACAACTCAGACTCACACATTTTTAACATGACTTCTCCAGTTAACATTTCAACCTACTTTACAAACTGGTAAAAAATGTGGGTCCAGCTTAAACCGAAAAACCTGAACAAGTCAAAGACACCTACCTCTTATGAACTCATCAGTTACTCAGTCAACCGCCACTAACCACATTATTCGAAGAACATTTTCAAGCACGATGAAGAACTGTGGAGAAGGCCTATATAAAGAAGAAGTTCCAGAAGAGACAAAGGACCAAAAAATAACACAATAAATCATCAAGAAAAATATATATTCTAGATTCCCAAAAACAATCAAACGTCTTAATTACAGGATTCAAACATTTCTAAATCTAGAGATCACTTGTAATAAGATATCCGCCTCAAGCAATAAAGATACTTTTGCAAAAATTATCCACTCGAGGTCGTGGTTTTTTTACCTATTCAGAGGTTTTCCACTCTAAAACTACCTGTGACATTTTTTTCTTTCCAATAGAATATTATCACAGGTTCTTTTGTGTGATTGCGAATTCCAAGCCATTTCGAGCCAATGGAATTTGGCCATTACAAGTCCTACCTTGATAAGTACGACGAGTCTTTAAAACAGGCAGATGCATCATAACCAAAAATCTCAACTTCTTTAGCAGATTCAATAATGTCTGGAACTATCATTTTAAACCCTCTCCTTATTCAAACAAAAGGACGAACAAAGACTCATCACAAGAAAGGGGTAAGATGGAAGGGGGGATGAAAGAGGTTGTTATGAAGAAAATGAGAACATGCAAAAGTTGTGGAGTACTTGGCAGCCATGACAAACGGACATGCCCACTTCTTAAAATAAAGATAGTGGAATCAAGTTAGTACAAGGCACCGATCTGTATTTGATTCTAATAAATCTGTATTTGATTATTATTGTTGGTAAAGGATTTTTGTGTTCATTCAACATTCAGTTTTGTTTGTATTTGGAATTTAGGACAATAGTAATACATTATTTCGAATTTAGGGATTGTGTAACTTTATCCACCCTCTATGAATTTGTAGATTGTCGAATATGCAGGCAATATTATCGAATATGCAGTATTAAACTGTCAGTGATTTGTAATTGGTAGACCATAATTTAACTACATTGTCAATTTCAACAATATCATATACCCCTAACTCGAATTACGCTTGGTAATTGTTAGGCTCGACAATATTATATATGCATAACTCCAATTACACTACCAAAAATGGCGACTCGACAATATTAGATATTGCAAGTAACCATGTACACTTCAAATATTATCGATTTTGACAATGTTTTATTTTTTTAACTCCAAGTGCACTGCTAAAATATTCTTTACAGTCAATATGTACTTACTTTGAAATGAGATTCATATATAGCAGTGAACTAACAAAATTGTGTATACTACAAAAAATGAATCAACAAGGGGAACTCTTACAAAAAATAAATCAACAAGGGGCACTCTTACAAAAAATAAAATACTGTGATATTCAAACAGTGAGCTAACAGAACTGTGATATACAAGAAATGGATAGCCATGTACACTACCAATAATAGTAAGGTAATAGAACAATGATATACAAACATTTAGTCGGCAAAAAATAAATCAACAGGGGGCACTCTTATAAAATATGGGTTATACAAATACTTATCGACATCCCTATTTGGTTGTCGAGAAACAAACAATGATCATGTCATTCAATTGATGCCCCTTTACATTATGTTCTCTGAGTAATGCCTTGAAGGTCTTGTTCCTCACATCAAAATACCTCATCAGTTGTTCTTTCGCAAAACCCAGAGGAATTTCTAGATTTGCATGATGGTAGAAAAGAGAAGAAACTGAAGGTATTAGTGCATCAAACCTTAGAAACAAACGAACGAAATGTTTGTCTTTCCCCAAACCAAACCACTAGTACTTACTAGTATCCATAAGAAGGTTCTGGAACCTCTCCTCATTTGACGTAGTATTTTTCTTACATGCCCAAGAAAGGGGTAAGAATGTATATGCTTCAGTGTGGCTAATAAAGACCATAACCTTCTTATAATAAGTGGATAGTAAATGCGCCATATGCCTATACTTCACATGATGATGACCAAATGAACATGCCTGCAACAAAGGTTCATATCATACACCTTCTCACCGGCTGGAATGAATTGTATACCCAATGTTTGGCTGAAGATACTCTTCCAGAATGTGAGGGGGTCCTTACAGGGAAAGAACTTCAATGATTTCATTACATCTGGGAATCTATGTTGACTCCGATGCTGAATCATGGTCAGAACCCTAAAAGCAGAATTATTATTGCTGATGTCAATGCCACGAACATCTAGAAGATACTTTGCCCACGATTGGAATTTAACTTCTTCTAACTTCTTCTTAGCCATATTCTCTCTCATAGTAATGATGACATTTTCAAGGGTTAGCCCCGTAGAAACTAAGACTTCTTGATAATCTCCCTTAGGTCCTTGTTGTGCTATTGTAAAGAATCTTTCATTCTGGTCAAAAAGTTCTTCAAAGGTTGGGTACCCTATGTCTCCCATCACTTTACACGCAAGTACCTTCTTTAATGATTGACGCCAAACCTCCTACAATAATAATAACTATATATTATAGTAGGCACTAATAGGTGCATCACCAAAAGTTATCAATAATGACATTATATGGGGTGACATTGGTACAAGAGTTAGGAATAGGTCATACCCATTCATTGTCATTTACTTCCAAAGAATTCTTCATCTCTTCAACATTAACCAACTTCTTACGTTGAAAAAAATCTATAACATTAGGATTAACAGTGAAATAAACATTCCATGAAATAAATATGGAGAGGGGAAGCTTATGAGATTGTTAGTTTCCTCCGTATATTTTACAGCTTCTTTCATGTACTCGAATGTCCAGTTCTTCATTTATTCTAAAGACATAAAGGAGATAAGCATCCAGTTTAGGTACTTATGATTTGACAGTCAATTATTGTTGATTTTGACAATACTATGTTGTTTGACCAAAGACAAATTGTCGAGGGTGAACTAAATCGATAATTACTTCAGTGCTATTGTCGACACATGGGTTAATTCGACAATATTTACACATCACTGCAACCTTAACCAAACAGATATTGACCAAGGAATCCAAATCGAATGAAACATCTTATTAACATATAACATAAAATATACTCAAGTGCTTCACAAAATTAAACTTAAATAAAGTTAATACTATCAAACCTAACCAAGACATATTCTATTTTTGGATAATCAAACATAAACTCCAATTCACTAACTAAAACTAATATCATTTATTTTGAATGACTTACAAAATCTTCTTTCGCAATCAGCTTTTTCTAAAGTTCCTCAGGCGTAGGAAATAACTCATCATACTTCTTTGCAAGGTTTAGGTATGTCATAGGCTGATATAATTGGAGGATAGCTAGCAGTTCAAAACACGCAGAACAAGAAAAATGTTACCAGAAATTGAAATAATGCAGCTACGAACCAATAGAAGTGTAGGTAAACTCACAGGTATAGCTGGTAGAAGTTGCAAGTCTATCTGCTCCATCGAAGGGGAATTAACCACTCTTAGTGACTCATTCTCTTTAGACTGCACATATTTGCAAAATAATTACACCACACCACATGCAAGAATTGTTAATGAACCTCAAATAACTAATTAGGGGTTATTAACATCTACACACCACATTACCTTCTTATTCAACTCAACGGATAAGCTCTCATTAAATTTTTTAAGGCCAAATTTTTGCCTTATCTCTGCCTTAAAACTTATATTTTATCTTAGAAGTTCTTAAACTCCAATATCTACAAAAAAAATATTATAACAAGCATTAGGGTTTGGAATAAAATAATCAATGGACTCAGAGATAATAATATCTGCCTAAGACCATACCTTTGCATCTAACTACCTCGGTAGATATGTGTATGTTAGTGCACATTGCTCGCCAAGTACACGCTTCAGTTACATGTCCTCCTTCATTTGATCAATGGTTTCTCGTAACAAATTATATTCATTTGTCTGAGGTTAAGATGAGATGAAGCAATTATTCTATAACCCAATTAAAACTGTACATGTGAACTTCAAAATTGTCGAACCACTGGGAATTCGATAATTTTTGAATGTGTCTTACTATATTATTGTCGATCTCGACAATATTATATATATATATATATATATATGAATTCACAAACCACTACAATAATTGTTGAACTCAACAATATTATATATTTTTAACTTCACATACACTATCATAATTATCGAACTCGACAATTAGATATAAGGATAACTTCACATAAATGTTAACATCAAATTTCATGCAGATAGTGAACAATAATATACTAGTTGCAGGTATAACTGACCTTCTCTTCCAGGGCCTCTGCTAGCTTTATGTTAGCATCAGACTCTTTATCTTTATCTTCCTTAAGCTTCTGAAGCTCGCCATTTAATTCTTTAATTTACTAATCTAGCCTGCCAAATTCTGCCTGTGTGGACATGGTATCATACTCATTTAGAGATAGAATGGCATGCTCATTGGGCTACAAAAGTCGTCTATGAAGTGAATAAAATATTAGCAAACTAATATTTGGGAATAAAATTTGTGAAGTAAACAGAATATAAGGAAAGATGTACTAACCGATGCATGATATTGTTCACCAACATCTTCATATTGGTCCATGGGGGTGTCACCATCCTCATTTTCATAGGCTTCCTTCCTTCGATGAATTCCAAATATTACAACATCATCATCTGCAGCCAAGTCAATGGTAATCGGACAGATTATCGTCCATGTGACAGTGGCAAACCACTCTAAGTATCCCTTCATATATACTGGAGGCCCCTCTCGTACCCTCCGCCCCCTTTCAGCCTTCTTAAGTACCCAATCCTTCCACTTCTTTGAAAAGAAGAAATCAACCCACTCATACTTAGGGTTTTATTTTTTTGGCTCTTCTGAGATCCATAGGTTCGATACCTCTGGACACAATGGCTTTGTGGGGATGCCTTGTTTTTGCGAGAATTGCCACACAACCATATTTAGGTAGTAGGGCTGAACATGTTCTATACTTGCTAGCGCACCATAAAAATAGGTGATCTCCTTAAACCCATGTACAAAATCTTTTTTATCTCTATTCGGGTCTCATGCAACCAACGTGAAAAATAAGCCAAATGTATTATATTAAGAATAGAAAATGAGAAGGGAAAGACATCTAAAGAAGAAACTGTGCAAACACACCCAATAATTGAGATAAAAGTATTAAATTGTCTGTTTACACAGTCATTCTACAATAATTTAACTATATTATCGATTTCGACAATATATTATATGCATAACTTCAATTGGACTTCGTAATTGTCAAGCTCGGCAATATTATATATGCTTAACTATAACTACATTGCCATAATTGTTGAACTCGACAATATTATATATTGCATGTTTCCATATACACTACCAATATTGTAGACTTTGGCAATATATAGGCAATATGTACTTACATATTGGCTTTGTATGTAAGTATATGCAAGTGACTAATAGACCTGTGTATACTACAAAAAAATGATAGGATAGTTCATCTAATCATCTTATATCATCGACTTTGTAATTATTCAATGTTTCCCTAAACTTTAGTAAAGTCGGACCACCGTATCTATCCGTAACTGATCTGCCCCATTTCCAACAAGTGCAGTGCTCGTATTGGGTGGAATCCATGAATCCATCTTTGTCGGTATCCCAATAAGCTTTGGAAAATATGCAAAGATCCACGACTACATGTATATAGATAAACAAAAGCAAATTAGTAAAGGCCTAGATTCTTTCATATGTATACAACAGTAGTAAAGGAGTACGGGAATCACCTCAAGTAGCGTTGTACATCATGCAAATTACCTCCCATCATCTCGAGGTGTTATAATGAGATTGTGATACATATGCGCCAAAACTGTTAATCCCCATGACCACTTCTTTGCTGCTTTGTCCTTGGCAAACAAGTCCAGATACCGTGAGTTGACATCTGTACCTTTTTTAGTGAGAAATAAAAAGGAACCAAGTACATATAACATGTACGCATGAGCTACAAACCTGGCTATTAACCCCTTCTTCTTGGTACTCACAGCAGTACAATTACTGAAAATCTTTTCCAATTTGTAGGCATAATGTTCTCATAGTTTCTTCAGTGCCAAAGAATTTCCAGCACCACCAGCTTTCAAAGCCTTGAATCCTTTTAACTCTGGCAAAAAATTCTTCATGAAAACTTTGAAAAGCGCGAAGAATCCCCAGGTCCTGCCAATTATAGTGGCATCACCATATGCACCAAAGCTGATCAGTTACTCTACATCATCCAAAGTTGAAGTTATCTCCCTCCATTTAAAGTGGAAACCATTAATTTTTGGCTGCCAACGTTTGGCAAAAGCAAAAATAAAGCCGGAGTTATAAGAATCATATGATATGGCCTGAATTCTATCTAAACCCTTCAGCTTAACCAAATCCTAGACCATTTACAATTCCTTTCTAAGATCCCACTTTGACGGGTGTTGGTAAACACGATGGCACGCCTTCTTCTAAACAATAACATCGATTATGTCAAAAAAATGAGTGATTACCAAATAAAATGTAACAAATATTAATTAAGTAGTATACCTACCCTAGCGCGATCGACCTTACTCTATGGAACTTAAAGCTCCAGAGAAAAATGTTATCAATAGGTTCAACATCTTTGTTGTTTGCAGCCTCCCTTGCCTTCACTATTTCCCCTAGCACTACATTCACAATTTTCCCCAATACTAAGAATATTAACATCAAAATCTATTGAGAGCGTTGGTTGAGCTCCCAGAGTAGTTTGGGCAGACTCACTCTAAATTTAAAAACCCCCAGTTTCACGAACCTCATCACCATCTTTAATGTAATCCATTCTACCAGCTTTATTATGTTCAGAAACACCCTCATTCGTAGTTTCAAAGGGGATTGATTAACAGTGTTTGGAGGGACCACTATTCTATTCTCAACAGTCTTTCTCTACCTTTTATATGTTTTTACAAATTCAAAGTCTAAGTGTTTCGAGTCTGCTCTGTCCAACTCTCTTTTTCTTTTATTGGAAGCTGTAAGAGGCACTTTATCTTTTATTGTGTACCTATACACAATTTTATTAGTCTAAGTCTCCGTGCAATATTGCCAAAATTGAAAATACTAGATATATATATATATATATATATATAATATATATATAACTCCAATTGTACTTGGTAATTGTCAAAATCAATAATGTTATATATACAATGCTTCATGTACATTATCATAATTGTCGAACTCGACAATATTTGGTTTCCTAACTCAAATTACACTTGATAAATTGTCGATTTCTACAATTTTTGTTTTCCATAACTCCAATTTCACATTTAAATTGTCGAATTCGACAATACTATATTTCTATAACTCCAATCCCATTGCCATATTGTCGAATTTGACAATTTTGACCATCCAATGCACAGAGGGGATATGAACTAGAGGTAAATACATTGAGGGGAAAGAAATTGTCAATTTTGATTATAAATGCATTAGATAAAGGGGTAAATAATTTATAATTATTGGGGGATATTGGGATGAGATATTGTCAAGGTATAATAGAGATTTCCAATACCTTCAAATAGATGTCAATTTCTACTATCTCTCTGTTCCCCAATATTCAATACTAAACCTTTAATTATTCCATTCTCCAAAAACCCCAAATCCCAATGAAAAAAGCCCCGTCTCCCCGATCTCTAACGATGAGTATAACAAAGAGAAACTATTCGAGAGAGAGAAACTGTTCGAGAGAGATAATTGGTTAAAATGGATAGTATTTTGTTTATAAGAGAGAGGGAGGGGAGATGCAGTGTTTCGTTTGTAAGAGAGTAAGAGGGAGAGATTGTATTTTGTTTGTAAGAGAGGGAGAAAAAAAAGAGGGTGGTTTGTAAGAGAGAGAGGGGGAAATAAAGTAATGTGATGTTCAAAAATTTTGTAAGAGAAAAAAAATGATACAGTAATGCGACGTGTCTGCCAGCTAGAGGGGGAAGAGAGAGGAAGTGGGACAGCTAGGACCAAAACCTTTTTCCACCTCATTTTCTATATAGCAAATTTCAAATTTTGAGAGCCACTCATCTAATAAAGATGAGTAGTTGGTATTGAGTGAGACTTGAGTGTTTAGTTTTTGAGTGTCTTTAAATCCTTTCCCGTTCCCCTAACCCCTTATGGTAAAATATATAAGATTGATAGGTCCTAGAGGATTGCATTACCAGTCGGTGCCACGAAAGACCATCCAATGGTAAGCACATTCGGCCTAGTTAGTCCATTAATGGAAATATTGGAGCTCAACCCAATTTTTGTTGTAGTTGGCGGCAGTGATTTACTAAAAGATTGAGTCAAAGAGTACGCTACAAAGTTAAAAGCACGGGGAAAGAAAATCGTATGTATCAAGTATAAGGACAAGCAACATGGGTCTTTCTGAGATAGAGTCCGTGACTATGGGTGCAGGAAATAAATGTGATTCCAAAAATAATTTGATAAGTTTCAAATAGCTAATAATCAAATCAAAGTTTATAGTAAGTTTACATTTTTTATTTTTGTTTTCCGTTTTCATAATTTGAAACCTTTTACCTTGAAGTATATTTAGTACCTTTTCTTAATCCTCAATCCGTAATTGATGTAAATGAAAACATGCAAAGAGATTTATCAAATCCGTAAGTGTAATCTAAAATAAGTGAGTTTTTTGTTTTCGATTTAATAACCAAAATTTGTTGGCTAGTAAATCTGGAACTACAAACAAATATAATTTTTTGTCTTCTGAAATACGTAGTCATAAATGGGCACTTTGATATTGTCAATATCTCCGCAATATTGTTCTGCTACTATATTTGATTTTAGATTACACTTAAGGATTCGATAAATCTCTTTGCATGATTTGATTTACATCAATTACGGATCCGAGGATTAAGAAAAGGGGTAATTTTGACTTAAGTCCTGATATTTATATGGATATTACACTTATGTTCCGCTGTTTAGCAAAAAAACAATTTTAGTCCTCGATTTATAGTTTGACCCATGTCAACTACAATTGACTGCAGTTGACCCAGTTCAAATCTGGTGATTATTTGGCAAAGATTGAGATACTCTTATGTTTAACATGTGCAAATCACGTGAGATGTTGTTTAAACTTAATTGTTAACACGTGTCATTCATCCATTGGATTTTAATCAAACTTAAAATATGGATCATCTGATTATTGCACGGTAAGTATCCCGAGGCTGCGGTTTATTATTTGATTTTTTTAATTTAAATTCAAAAGGGCAAAATTGTCTTTAATATTTTTTATCTGGGTTAACTGCATTGACTACAGTTGACCTGGGTCAAGCTTCAAATCGAGGACAAAGATTGATGTTTTTCTAAACAATGAGACTTAAGTCTAATATCCATATAAACATCAGGACTTAAGTAAAAAAAAAACCCTTAAGAAAAGCTACTAAATATACTTCAAGGTAAAACATTCCAAATTATGAACCTTCGCCATCCCAAATGCATAATCCAATGCATCTTATATATGTTTCTCAATGAAATTTTTTGAAATGACAGATATTAATAGGAAGATTACTTCGCCGTAAAAGGCAAATGTAGATGGACATGACTTGTTTTATATCGCTATTAATAAGGAAAAACCTCAATATTTGATTTAAAGCATGGTCGTACATCAATGAGTTGTCGTTTTCGAACAGTGGAGGCAAATGTAGATGGACATGGCTTGTGCTATATATAGAATAATAGCAAAAGAGGTGAGTAAATTTAGCTGAATCTATTGAAATAGATGTAGAGGGAGCCGTGGGGCATAGAGAACTTCCAATGGGGTGGCTCTGGACATGGTAACACCGTAACTCAGGGGTGTGATATCAACTGGCATACTAAATGAAGTTGTCATCTCGAATCCACGAATTAAACGAGTTAATATTAACTGCATGATTTAAAGAGCAAATGAGATTCTGGGACAAGACTGCCTGCCTAACCCAAATGGAATTAACTCGAAATTTTTCCCCCTAAGGTTGACATCCGAGTGGGTTGCGAGAAACCTCTCTAGGCGATACTCCGAAGGGTCCGGCCATACACGCAGGTCTTGTTATATCATCCAGGCGTTGATCATCACTCGTATGTCTGCTGGAACATGGTATCTACTGTTGAGATTCAAGTTAGCTACTCTCTCTTCCCTGACAAGAGCGATACGCAGAAATCGCCAACTCAAGTAGTAAATAAACAAAGAATAATATAAAGGACACTAAGATTTTCCTGGAGGAGGGATGTGGAAAACCCTTGCGGATGAAAAGCCACTCCCCATGAACAATTCACTATGATATCAAATAGGTTGCAATGATCTCTCAAGCTTCTTAGTCTTTAAATGGAGTCTCGTCAAACCCAAGCCTCTCTAAGATTAATCTCACACAAGATAGGCTAACAAAATAACCTAAGTCCCCTTTATATACTAGGGAACTAAAAATATAAGTAAAATGGATCTCGAGGCAAACCCGACATCTCAGAATAACATCTAAATCAAACCTACGCCAATCTCGCTCGAACGGCTCCAAACTCGTTCGAATGACTTTGCGATAATTGGTCTCCAGCCCTAGAAACAAATCCAAAACCACAAAAAATAGAGATTTCGTTCGAACGAGTTCCTTCTTCATTTTTACGACTTCAACAATTTCTTGATTTCTTTGACAATCCTTAGTTCGAGTTCGCACCCAACAATCTCCCACTTGAAATTGAATCCCGTAACCTATCTTCAGATCTCCAAATGAATTGCTCGCACTACCTGGACCTTTAATCTTGAAGACCCATGGAAGTTGTACATGTCGTCAACTTCTAAAAAGTCACCACCTTCGTAAACATATCAGCCGGATTTACATTAGTGTGAATCTTCACAAGCTTCAACACACCATCCTCGAGGAGCGAGCGAATATAGTGATATCGAATATCAATGTGTGTGGTCCTAGAGTGAAAAGCTGAATTATCTGCTAAGTGTATAGCGTTTTGACTATCACTATACAACTTAGGAGAAAATTATTCTTTATCAAGATCTTTCATCAACCCTTTGAGCCAAACCATATCTTTGAACGCTACTGTAGTTGTAACATGTTTCGCCTCCGTCGTAGACAAAGCTACAATCTTCTGTAGTCAAAAAACCCATGTAACCGCATCGCTTCCCAATGTAAAAATGAAACCACTAGTGTTCTTCCGCCTGTCAATATCACCCGCCATATCATAATCAACAAAGCCCTGTAATCATATCTGAGAACCCCCATAACATAATGCCATATCTTAAGTCCCCTTTAGATACCCCAGTATCCATTTCACTGCTCTTTGATACTCCTTGCCTGGATTACTCATATACCTACTAATAACTTCCCCTGCTTGGGCAATATCTGGTCTCTAACAAATCATAACGTACATTAGGCTACCGACTGCGAATTGATAAGGAACCTTTCGTATCTACTCGTGATCCTTCTGCGTCTTTGGACAACAATCCTTTGATAATTTGAAGTGACCTCCCAATGGTGTACTAACAACCTTAGCACCATCCATGTTAAACCGCTTAAGTACTTTGTCGATGTACACAACTTGAGATAACTTCAATTCTCGCCGCTTTCTATCCCTTGTAACAAGCATGCCAAGAACTTGTTTCACCGCACCCAAGTCCTTCATAGAAAACTCACGGGATAATTATTCCTTCAACTTAACAATCTCTTCCATGTCGGCACTTGCTACCAACATATCATTTACATATCGAAGTAGAATAATATATGAGTTCCTCATATTTTTTATAAAACAACAGTGATCCACATTGCTCTTTGAATAGCCATTTTTGATCATGAACTGTTCGAACTACAAATACCACTATCTCGGTACTTGTTTCAAACCATATAAGTTCTTCGTGAGTTTACACACAAGATCATCTTTTTCTTTAACCGAATGCCTTTCTGGCTGCTTTATATAAATCTTACACTCTAATATAAATCTTTATATGCACCACCAGCCATACTGTACCAAGGATCAAACCTCAACTTACGATCGGTTTCCAAAAGGAAACCAACTAACAAATACCCCATAAAATAATATCACCATTAGTATTAAGAGAGTTGCCTAGCAATATCAAAGCTCATTAACTCTTGCCAAACCCACAAACATAATTATGAAACTTCATTCTTCAACATTGATTTTGGCAGAGCCAAACATGTTATTGCAACAAAGAGAAACAAATATCACTAATACTCTTAGTAGCAACTAGCAAGGATACCCAAGTTAATGGTTGCATAGAGAAATAGACCATACAGTAAAGAACATGCCAAATCGAAAAAAATATTAATAAAATAAAATAAAATAATTCAGATATTTGAGGAACCCAGATCTCATGAGTAATCTGGCAACGATATTATTGCCACCGGTGGAAGCGACAAATCTTTAGGTTGTCTTCAAGAGCTTATCCGCTCATATACTATATAAAAATAAATAAATGGATAAAGTGTATTCACTTTTAAGTTAATAATAGATTAAAACCTAGCCTTCTTTTTATAATAGGGGATCCATAAACTATTTTTATTTCCACCCAATGTGGGACTAAAGTAGTATATGTTTATTTAGTTACATAGATATACTCTAACAAAAACCTCACCCACAAATGAACACATCAGAGGCTAGAAGACCAAAGAGGGAAAAAACCAAAACCAGGTTTTGCAACAATCTTGAAGCTTATCACTTACCCAATTAAGGTTTACTTTAGAGATGTTGTAGTGGATGCTTTGTTGAATCTTTACTAGCATCAGTCAAAACAAAAGCCATTCAGAGTGAGTTGTCAAACACACGTTTTTACAGACTCGAACATTGATAGATGTTCATTTACAGCTTATTCAAGTTGTTAAACTTTATTGCCCGTATATTGCCTTTAATGCTCATACATTAACACGGTTAATGTATGAATACCAAAGGAAATATATTTAGAGGACTTGCCTTAGCACTTTCCACACTGCACATCGTTAGATGTGCTACTTAACAAACAATGGCCTCTCTTTGAAATTTCCTTCTTCTTTCTTTTTTATCTTTTCTGCGTCTCCCCTTTCCCAACTCATCGTGCACCGTAGGGGTCTAGTTTCCAACAGGGAATACTGTTGGCCAAAAAAATTTGTGACAATGTATTGTGCACTGATAATGAGTTTTCTGCCAGTATCGTGGAATCATATCCAAGTTATTGGAAGTTTCCCAATTACCTCAACTACGCTGAGATATTTGCCAATATAAGTGTGAGCAATCTTACAAACACAATCAAGGATATCCACCACTTGCTTGGTAACAACAAAGCAGTTACTAATGTTAAAGTGAAGAAGTTGCTAAAACTATACCATAAAAACTATGGTCTAGCCATCAGTTTAATCCAGTCGTCTTACCTATCATTCCATATTCGTGATATTCGAAGGGTTTGGTCCAACATCTTTGATACCTTATTTAGAGTGGAGAAGTGTAAAGAGGGTTCAAGGAAAATGTTGGGTTGAAGCCTTTGTTCGCATCTATGATAGTTATGCTTGGTCGTCTAATTAGTGCTTCGGTCGCGTTCGTTAATACTTTAATAGATGACCCCATTTGATTTTGATTTTGAGATATTAGCTTTTTTTCTTGTTGTAGAAATCTAATGGTTAATGTAAGGGCTTATGAGACGAATGGTAATGTAAAACATTCTACCAATGTTATTGTAAGAAATTTCTTATAACTTATTTTTCTTTGTTCTCGTCACTTCTACTTAACTTCTTTACATCTAAACTGCGGTGGTGTCTCTATAAATTCGAATATTTTTATTTAACTTTGTGTCCTTGAACTTGTTGAGAATGAATTTGAATTAGTGTACATGGAAGTTCTTTACATTCGTGGGACAAACAAGGGCCAAAGATGAATGTATAAGAAGAAAAGATGTAATTTTATGCTTTTTCTGAAGTTCTTATTCGAACAGGACCAATCCTATTCGAATAGAGTGTTGCAGGCTAGAAAGCGTTCTATTCAAATAGATAATCAATCTATTCAAATAGACTTGTCAACTTACAAATAAGATGTTACAAAAATCGATATATTTGAATATAACATTTGGCCTGTTCAAATAGAACTCGATTTTTAACTTTCTTCATGTTAAGTCGAACTCGTTTGCTTGCCTCAAGATTCGTACTTTGAGCCCTAACTCTTGTAAAGTCTTCCCAAGTATATATGGGATACTTATAATATATTTTTGTAATCTAATATGAGTTTATTCCTAGAGAAAAAACTAGGGATTGAGAGATTTTATTATAGCATCGAGAAAGCTTGAGAGATGTAACCTTTTTGATTGACTAGCATATTATTTAGGGGGAGTAGTTTTTTATTCGAAATGGTTTTTTACTTCACTTCTCCGGGAAAAGCCATGTGTTTATGTTTGTTCTTTGCTGGTTAATTTCTTGTTTCGACGATTCCGCATATTACTTTTGTCATAGAATTGAGATTAATTACCTCGATTCCTAACAACTAGTATTTGAGCCCTTGGTTTAGGGCTTGTGTGATAAAAAATGATAGCCGATGAAGAGGAATTGAAGATCGTGAAGTTCAATGGGTCAAATTTTGGAGTGTGTGGAAGATGCCAATAGAAGACTATCTCTATCAGAAAGATCTTGACTTACCACTGGGTGGGATTGAAATAAAGATGACATATCATAATGCTACAAAGAGGGCGCGCTTGGATCACAGGGTGCTTGGAACCACTAGCTTGGCACTATCATCTCATATTCTACATATGATCTCCAAAGTTACGACAATGAAGGAGTTAATATGGATATTATCCTCTATATACTTGAAATCGCCTAGGACAAATAAGGTACATTTATTACGCCATTTGTTTACTTTAAAAATAAAATAGAATAGTAGTGGGGCCTTTTGGGGTAGATGCTTGAGAGTTGAGAAGGGGTTATTACTGCAGTGAGCAATTTATCTGGAAAAAAAATAATTAAATTTGACACTATAGTCTCATTGATTATGAGTGAAAAGTTTTGGTATAAAACTTTAAAACCCTCTTCGAGTTCAAGCGGCAGTGTGTTGAACATCAAGGAGAGAAGAAGGTCATTTAGAAATGCCACGACCCCACTCTACGGGTACCGATATTGTCCCCACTTAACCACTGCAGATCTCCTGCAGTATAGAATTTTTTTCCAAAGAAAAAGCATCGGTAAAATGTAGAGTAAAATCTTAACTTTAGGACCATACACCTGGCAGGATCTTAAACGATGTGGGACTAAATCATTGGTGCTACAATCACCACTAATGGGATAGGCACCTTTCCAATACCCGCTCAGCCGAGCTATTACAAGAAAGGGGCCAAAGAATGGAAGAAGTCATTCACAATTAAGGGGAAAGTCCAAGCCACCGGATACGTGTTAAAGCTGTGAATGAAAAGTTACTTCAGGCGTGATTATAATTCTCCTAAGAAAGACAATGATGAGGAGAAAAATATAATAAATCTCACTAAGGAGGTTAGTTCTGATGAGGCTTTACTTCTTTCGTACATCGATGTTAACGAGTCTTGGATAGTTGATTTGGGTACCTCATTCCATGTTACTGCAAACGTAGGTTTCCTAACCAATATTGTTAAAGACGAGTTTGGTACGATCTTCCTTGCAAACAAGAGTACGTGCAATATTATTGGAAAGGGAAATACTAAGTTGAAGTTGCCTTCGGGAACGACGTTGATTCCCAAGAATGTACGACTTGTACTCAAATTAGAGCATAAACTTATATTTGTTAGCCAATTGGCAGATCATGGTTGATATGTAAGCACCTTTAGTGATAATTTCTAGAAGATCACAAAGGGTGCTATGGTAGTAGCTCGGGGCTTAAAGCAAGGAATGTTGTATATAACATAAGGCATAATTTGTACTATTTGTATATCCACTCTAGGGATTGATACAAGTACATGGCACAAACGGCAAGGTCACATGAATGATAAAGGAATAAATATGATGGTTACTATGGGAATGTTAGAGGGTCTTGATGATAAAGTTTTGCGAAGAGTGTATCCTTACAAAATAGAAGAAGGTTAGTTTCTCTAAAACTGAAAGGTCAAAGAAATCTGAAAAACTGGATCTTGTTTATACAGATGTATGGGGGCCAACCAAGGTGTCTCCTCTTGGTAGATCTCATTATTATATTACTTTTATCGATAACGTTACTCGTAAACTGTGGGTCTACTTTGTAAAGAATAAATCGGATGTGTTTGTTAGGTTCAAGAAGTGGAAGGCTCTAGTTAAAATAGAAACTGGCTTGAAACTGAAGTGTATTAGGTCGGATAACATGATAAAGTATTGCAGTGACAAATTTGAAGATTATTGTACATAAAATGGCATTAGGCGATAGAAGACTATTCCCGGAACACCATAGCAAAATGGTGTTGCAGAACGCATGAACCAAACCTTAAACAAGATAACGATGAGTATGAGACTCAACGCAAGATTGTTAAAATGTTTTTGGGCATATGTGGTTAGTGAAGCGGTATACTTGATAAACAGAGGACCTTCGATGGCTTTAAACTTTTGATTGTCTGAAGAAGCATGGACTGATAAAGAGGTAAACCTTTCAAACTTGTGTATTTTTAGTTGTACCTCATATGTGCTTGATACTTTAGATATAAAGACCAATTTGGATACAAAGTTAATGAGTGCATATTCATTAGATATTGGGGTGATGAGTTTGGGTACCGATTTTGGGATGTAAAGAATCAAAAAGTCATCCGGAGCTGAAATATTATATTAAATGAGGAAATATTGCATAAAAACTTCATAGTACCTGTGAAAAGGAATTGAAGTGAAGCAACGAAATGTGTCAACATTTAATTTGAACCCTCTCGAGAGATTGAAGAAGAAGTCATGATTGAGTCTGACGCACCGGATCAAAATGAAAAGCCTAATGATCTAGACATTCTAATAGTACTTCGAAAGGAGCTGAGAAATACGAGAACTCCAGCTAGGTACGTTTACGCCCTACATCACTTGTAACTTATGGATGGTGGTGAACCGAAAAGTTACAAGGAGGCTTTAATTAAATGTGGAAGCCAAGAGCAAGTGGGAGCTTATTATAAATAATGGGATGTAGTCATTGTCAGTAAATTGAACTTAGGACTTAGTTCGATTGCCAAAAGAAAATATAACATTGTGCAATAAGTGGGTATACAAACTACAATAGGAATCTGATGGTTCGAAGATATTCAAGGCTCAACATGAAGTAAAGTGTTTTTATTAGAAAGAATGCGCTAATTTTGGTGAGATCTTTGCCCTTGTTGCGAACATGTCTACTATTCGAGTTGTCATGAATATAGTTGAAGTTGAAGATTTATATTTTAAGCAGCTTAGTGTCAAGACAACATTTCTTCATGATAAACTTGATGAAGAAATTTATATGAAGCAGCCCGAAGGGTATGCAATTAAAGGGAAAAAAGATATAGTGTATAGGCTCACGAAGAGCTTATATGGTTTAAAACAAGTGTCGAGGCAGTGGTATTTAAAGTTCGATCAGTTCATGTCCAAAAATGGTTTTATGGAATGTAATGCGGATTACTATTATTTTTTCAAGAATATGAGAAATTCATATATCATTCTACTTCTGTATGTAGATGATATGTTGGTAGCAAGTGCCGACATAGGAAAAATTGTCAAGTTCAAGGAATAGTTATCCCAGGAGTTTTCTATAAAGGACTTGGGTACTACAAAACAAATTATTGGTATGCATATTATATGAGACTGAAAGCGACGAGAATTAAAGTTATCACAAGTTAAGTACATCGAAAAAATACTTAAGGGTTTTAATATAGATGGTTATAAGGTTGTTAGTACACCATTGGGAGGTCATTTTAAATTATCAAAGCAATGTTGTTCGAAGACACGCAGAAGGATCATGATAAGATGTAGAAAGTTCATTATTCATCAGCTGCTAGTAATCTGATGTACGTTATGATTTATACGAGACCGGATATTGTCCAAGTAGTGGTAGTTATTAGTAGGTATATGAGTGATCCAGGCAAAGAGCATTGAAGAGCTGTAAAATGGATACTTAGGTATCTAAATAGGACTTAAGATATGACATTATGTTATGGGGGTTCTCAGATATGCTTATAGGGCTTCGTTGACTATGATATAGCCGATGACATTGACAGACAAAAATGCACTAGTGGCTTCATATTTATATTGGGAAGCAATGTGGAAACTTGAGTTTAGAGACTATAGAAAATAATAGTTTTATCTATGACGGAGGTGGAATATGTTACGGTTACGGAAGCTTGCAAGGATATGGTTTGGCTTAAGGGGTTAATGAAAGAGCTCGCTAAGGAACAACATTTTCTTAAGTTGTATAACAATAGTCAAAGTGCGATATACTTAGCGAAATATATAATTTTTTACTCTAGGACCAAGCATATTGATATTCAATATCATTACATTTGCTCACTCCGTGAGGATGGTATGTTGAAGCTTGAGAAGATTCATACTTATGTGAATCCGACTGATATGCTTACAAAGGTTGTGACATTCCAAAAATTGATGACATGTACAACTTCTGTAGGCCTTCGTGGTTGAAGGTCCAGGTAGTGCGAGTAATTCATTATTGAGATCTAGAGATGGGTAATGGTAAATTCAATTTTAAGTGGGAGATTGTTGAGAATGAATTCAAATTGGTGTTTGTGGAAGTTTATTACGCTCATGAGATAAACGAGGGTCAAAGACAAATATAGAAAAAGAAAAGATGTGATTCTATGTTTTTCAGAAGTTCCTATTCGAACAGGGCCAATCCTATTCGAATAGAATGTTGCAAGAAGTGTTAGAACAAAGAACTGATTTGTTTGAATAGACTTGTCATCTTATGAATAAGATGTTACATAAATTGATCTATTCAAATAGAACTTTTGGTCTGCTCGAATAAAACTCGATTTACAACTCTTTTCATGTTAAGTTGTGATTGTTTGCTTGTCTCGTAATTCGTACTTTAAGACTTAACTCATGTAAAGTCTTCTAAAGTATATAAGGGATACTTAGAGCATCTGTAATTGACTCTCTATATTGGATTAAAGGCAAATTTGAAGAGTCAAATCCCGATAAAACACCTGCATCTGACTCTCCAAATTAAAGTCAAATTCCCTAAACTTATATTTAATCATCAAATTTGAATTTTTTTTCCACTCTTCAAACCAAATTTAATACTTATGTGGAAATCAAATTTGGTTAAAACTAAAATAAAATCTACCCAAAAATTAAGGAATTTATGGAAGTTTGACATATAACATTTGAATAGTACTTTTTGAGGAGTCCAATGTAGGGAAAAAAATATTTGACTTTTACAAGCCAATAAAACTAAATTTGGTGGCTAATATTTAAGAAGTCGACTACAGATGCTCTTAGAGTGTTTCTTTATAATCTAATGTGAATTTAATCCTAGAAAGAAAGCTAGGGTTTGAGAGATTCTATTAAAGCTTCAAGAAAGCTTGAGAGATTATAACCTATTTGATTGATTAGTAAATTGTTCATAGGGAGTGGGTTTTCATTCGAAAGGGTTTTTCACTTCCCTCCTCTAGCTAAAACCTTGTATTTGTGTTTCATCTTCATTGGTTAATTTCTTGTTTCAGCGATTCCGTATATTCTTCTTATCGTAGAATTAAGATTAACTACCTCGATTCTCAACATAACTATTCAAAAGTAAGCATCGAGTTTGCCTCAACTTGTAGGGGCATCTAGATATGTTCCAAGCATATTCCTCTTGCTTGTACTCATTTTCTCTTACTTTTGATATAGCGAGGTCATCTTTTCAATCCTGAACTTTGACTGAACCAGGAATAAAACTCGAGTACTCTACCTTGCTGTATTCTAGACTAGTATGTAAAATTGGTGATATGATGATCAAAGCAATGTGAATTAGGAACAGGTGTGAACAGCACGATTAAAACAACAATCGATATCCTACTTACCTAATGCTACGTTCCATACTTGAAAAATATTCTTACAAGCCCAATGGGCCTAAAAAGATAACGATATAGTCATTATCAGAAGCAGATGCGTTAATTCTTGCCTGTTGGATAATAATGGATACTCTATCAGTTAATCAAAGAATAAGATGATTGAGAGAAGAGTAAGGATTTCTTATTGATGAATAATAATCCTCTGTATCCTCAGAGGTTTTGTTACTCTATATTACAAAAAATAACCTAATATGAGGTTATCTATTTAAATCCAAACTCTCCCCATAAACCCTAAAGGCCTATGAGTTAGTTAAGAGTTCAGTAGGACACCCGAACCCAGCTGAATTCCCATCTTGGGCCAGGCCCAACTCCTAGCACTCCCCCTTTGGATATTCCATACCAAGACGACTTTCCTCATCAAATCCTCTGCCAAGCAAAACCCCCTTGGGAAAAGAGTTTTGCAATGAAAGAGTGGAATCATATGCCCCGTATAGGTTACAGACGCATATACGTTGCCTCATCAAAACCTCTAGTCAGTAAAATCTCATCGGATAAAAACTGCACTATTAAGAAAAATTGTACAACACGCATGTGTCCACGTTAGATTAGGACTACTCCCCCTAACATTGATCTCCCTCGAGATCTATTTCCATGATATATTGATAAATAAAACTTTGGCATGCCAATTTCATGAACCAACTGCTTGAACATAAGTGGTGCAAGAGTCTTCTTGAATAGGCTTTAAAAAATGTCTTCTAAAATATCTTGAAAAGCACCAATCTACTTCGCCTTTTGTAATTCATAAGGATGGAATGGCTTCAGTAAAATGTGCATTGTTCTGTCGCCATTGATAAAATTACCATTAACTTGAATGATACAAGCTGAGTTATCTTCATACATAGTCGATATTTAATCCTGGATAGAACATGCCACAATCTTTAGTTGATACGATGTATCTTTGAGCGCAACCATTATTCTTTGCCAGCTTCATGAAGTGCAAGAATCTCTTTATGGTTAGAGGATGTAGCTACCGCCATCTGCTTTATCGATCTTCAAGAATCTTTATGTATCCCCGAACATAAACATATTATCTATCAAATAATAGCGTATATATGGGTCTGACAAGTATTCTGTATCGGTGAACCCTATAATTTACCATTTACCATTGTGAATAGAACAGACCCCGGTCTTTCATACTGATCAGATACCTCAGAATGTGCCTGATGTCATTCTAGTAGCATTGGGTCTAGTATACCCAGCTAACTATAGCATAGCACCTCCAAGTTATGGCGCCACAACCCTAAGAGTTTCTCCCCTATTAGGATGGTGAAAGAAGTCACTGCCTACACCCAAGTGATGAACACACAATAAACGACTTAGTACCGTGTACCACATCCATACCAAAGTGTTAGATAACTCTTTCGATATATATTGCTTGGTGTATAAGTATGCCACTACCAAGATGTTTGATCTGCAAATCGAGATACTACTTAATATCCCAAAGTATTTTATTTTGAATTCCTTCCCAACGTATTCGGCGGCTCTCGCGATCTCCTCCAGAGGTCTAATGATATCCAAATCATTTAGTACATTGTTATGATGACAATGAAGCTAATTTCTGTATTCTAAATAAAAATTCAGGGATAGATAAGGATATTTGCAAAGTCCCCGACCTTCAAATACTCAGTCAACTGACTATGTCTTATGGGTCCTGATTGCTTGAAGTCTGTAATAACTTTTCTAGTTTTATTACGTACACACCTCATGTTTTGAGCTTAATTGCTTCCAGAAGATTATTCTACCCCAAGTGGCTTTATGTAAATATATGTATCAAGTTTCCTATATAGATACGCGGTATTTATATCAGACGCATGTCTAGCTTATCCTCGACAACTTGACAGATTTATTAGTACTAAAACTTTATAGCGTCCATAATCGGGTAATAGGTCATATTACATGCCTTGACCAAATTATTTCTCCAAGTTAATCATATTTCTGTACCTTTCTAATTTATAGCCAGCAGGATCTATGGTATCACTTAGCGTTATACTAGCAACCTGAGCTCCATTTGGATTCTAAACGCCCACTTTGGACAAAATAAAATAACACACAGTCATTTATAATAAGTGGTTCTGAATCCTTATCCTTGATGGAAAATACAACATCGATTATGAATACCTTGTCGACAAATCTCTACTGAACGATCCTACATTGTGCTATTACAAGCTTTTAGATCAATATCTTCTTATTATCATAAGCATGTGTCACCCTGGGCTAGTCTCGTAATGCATCAATTGGTTGTATAGCTTATATTACCTCATTGATGGGTAGTTCAATCCTTGATGAAGCGACTACACCATTAGTAATATTTGTCTTATATTCTGCAGCTCCCCGACTTATAATACTTTCTTCCAACGGTGCCCCACACTAAGCGTTAACCTCAAATTCGTTTATGGTACTAATTCCCCCAGAATGTTCAGTTACGATATTAATTCTCCCAGAACGTTCAGCTGTGTACGTATATTACTTGTAAGTACATACACTTACGGTACTTCAATAGTGCCTATGAATATGTTTGGCAATTCATTTATAACCTATTGAAGGTTTGTAATCCGCTAAACTCTATTGACACTTAACTTATATTAAGGGATCTAGATGAGACAATGATGGTATTTTCCAGCTAATCTTAGAAACACCATCAACATTAACTGTAATATCTCCCCCCAATGTTGGGAATATCGTCTCATCAAAGTGATAATTATTTGCCTTACAGTATATACGTCGCCAATGGGTTTTAAATTTCTAGTAATAGATGTGAATCATAACCCACATAATACCAGGCTACCGTTGAGGGTTTCATCTACATATATTGTAGTATGATTGACACATGTACGGAATATTCAAATATTCGTCGATGGGAGATACCGGGCTCCAACCCAGTTACTAGTCGCTTTTAGGAAAAAATAATTTAATGACTTGCAATGGGACGAACACTAATCAGTGTGGTGGGAGCAAGAATACATATCCCACACACTAGCTAGAACTTGTGATCATAATAACAGTAGCCTAACGATTATCCTAAATCGCTTGATTAGTTTATCTGCCAATCTTAAGTTAGGTATGGCATGGAGCACTTACGATACTCAATCATCTATCCCATTTAGCGGTAAAGTAATCATCAAAAGCATGTGAGTCCAACTCCTAAGCCCCCTTCAAGTCGCTTCGATCAACTTTGATCGGTTAATCCAAGAACTGAGCCTGCAATCGAATGATCTAAGTAAGAAGTCTTCATATCGTTATATTTCTATATTTTTATAATAGGCAAACTTAAGACTATCTCCAAGATGCGTCATTATGATTATGACCATAAATACTCAAGTGGGCTACAATGTGGATAGATAGGTCCACATGAGCCTCTATGGATGTGTTTGGAGCAAAGACTGGAGATCTCACTCCACCTTGGTCATACTAGAATGAAATAATATATTTTCCTTAAAAGTAATCATTACACGTACACTCTCTGGATCTTTTCTCCTTATAAGGAAAGTTGAGATGCAATCCCGATAATCTTCCTCACTATTCAAGCCTGGAGGAGCGTATTGAAAACCATTCCAATAGCGTGTTCTAATCATTTGGACATGGAGGGAATGTACAAAACCTTGTTTGTCATTGTCTTCGATAATCATTAAGTTATAAGCGTTATCATGTATCTCCCAAAACTCAATAAAATCTAGTTGAATTTACTAGTATATAAAGTGGACTAGATACCCCGTATCGTACCATAGGGGAGTAATAGGGTGACGCACTCAATGCATTTTATCATGTTGGTCATGCCAATGATATTCCTGACATCCCCGATGCACTAGGTTCGAGATAAGAAATATGTTCATATATCAAAAGGATCGAGTACATGGTACTAATTTCTCTTAGATGTATATCGCTACTCATCCAATAATCGGAAATGCTCAATGAGTAGATAGATCCATAGGCGGGTTGTATATAGTAGATAAACTATCATACACGGAATTTAACTACTTCTCAAGCAATAAATTCATAAAAAATAATCAAAGAACAATCTCATAGATGGGATACCGAACTAGTGCATGTCACGAGTACTCTATTAGACTAAACACTGAAGAGTTCTTAACTCAGTCAATGATAGTACTAATAAAGTAAAGCAACTACTATGCAACATGTAAAGTTACTACTTAGCAATGCTCTCTAGGTGACATCATTCATTTACTAAGAATTTACTATTATTCATTTTTAGAACTTGATCCAATGTTGTGTTGGTATCATGGGAGAAATCTATGGCCATAGACTCTACCGTGGTGAGGTTTGCGTCGGTTGTGTTCATGTAATAAGTTTGGGGCTGATCACTTTAGATCGTCTAGGGTGCCTTGTAATCCTGTGCCCAACTATATCGTATCTATTTATAAATTCTTCTTATTCCACTTTGTTTAGTTAGTAAACTTCATGTTCTCCTTGCCTCAGGTTAATGATGGCCAGAATTGTAATTCTGTCGTTGTGACCACTTCTCATCAATTTAAGGTTGCGACCCTATCCACAACTTTACCTATCAATAAACCCAACATTATACGACCCTGTCACATGTTTACTCTTAGTAGGCATAAGCTTGAGGTTCCCAACCAGTAGCTCATTGTATTGCTCAAAAATAAAAAAAACTTGAATTAGGTTTGCGTGCACAGTAAACTATCAAATGTTGCATTGGAAGCACAATATTTTAAGTACAAAAAATATAATCAAATATTTTCAATATCTCTATTAACCTCAAATATTTCTCTATGTAAGATTATAGTGGAGTTGCACTGCTAAAAAAATTATGTCGCAATCATATAATACTATAATAGTATATGGTAATCCATTACCAGGTTTTCCTAAATATGGAGGCGAGGGTGCAAACAAAGCTCCTACTTTGTTATTGAGAGACTCATTATTCTCAACAATAATCTTTTCCAGATTCTGCAATAGCATATAGATTTAAGAATCCATAGAGGTCAAGTTTATTAATACCTAAAAAGGAAATTGTTGTATGGGATGTACTAAATGTTCTTAGTGTCGCCAAAATCTATTACGCATGTAGATCAATACCAGTAGTAAAATTTAATAAACATTCCATGCATAAAGGCAATTCATATTATTCAAGTCAGTGATTCTCAATCATTACTTGTAGGTGAACCTTATTCAATTCCTATTACTCATGAAATTCTATTCAAGTACATGATTTCTAATTATTACTTGTGGTTCATAGTATATAGCATAATGAAGTACATGATTCCTAATTATTACTTGCAAGTGAACCATGTTCATAGCTTTATACTCATGAGATCCTATTAAGCGTCAAATCCCAATTTTACCCTGTAAAATAGTAATCTAAACTTTTGACTAATATAAAAACTGACGTCTTAAAGACCCGCAAGCGCACGGTGTACCGTTGAGTACAAATAATAGCGAGGTCGTATCCCAAGAGACTTGTGGTGTGCCTTATACTTTGAGCTACTAATTTTATCTAATAACAATATGTTTGATTTATTAGTTATCAAGTAAATAAAAGAAAATGCTAGAAAGTATAAGTTTTTTGAGTCGGAGTGAGAACCAAGGCTTAAATTTTACTCCACCCTTTACAACCATGAGATAGCATAAATAATTCAAGTAAATTACGAGTTCTCGTATCGCATATCCTTGGTTGGGCATATGTAATACATCAAAAGATAAAAGAGATTTATGATTGGGAACTACCCATAAACTACCTTATTCAACCATGGTCTGTTTGATAAGAATGGGTTATTACCTCTTCTCCATATTTCAAACCATCTTGTAATGGTCTAACAAGATGATTTCCTTAGATTTTCTACTCCCTCGAATCCAAGTTATGGTCAAGCTAGGATCGTAGGAAGAAGAATATGCATTAAAACAAAATAAGATAAAGTAACTACTCTAGCTATAAAATGTTATTCTATACTAAGCCTACATTGGGTAGAGCTTCCTTTAGCCTTGGTTAAGAGGATTAGCTACTCATCCCTTTGATCATTGCCATATTTCTTGGTTAAAGAAAATGATAAGAAAAAGAGATAAAGAAGAACCTTTATTGTTATGTACTTTGATATTTCAATCTCCAAGATGTCCCCCATGGGTGGGATTCCCTTCCTATTTATAGAGTATAGGAGGGGTTACAAAACATCACCATTAATGTAAAATCCCCTAAACAATACCTTAGACCATGCATCAATATTACAACTCATGAGAATAATCTATACATTTAATTTTCTTCAATGGTCTTCCATGGGCCTTTGGTTAACAACTTTAAATGAGAATCATTGTTCGAGTACGTTACCCTAATTCTTTGTTAAAAACTGGAAAAAATTTACTACTTGTTTATTATGTGTCCGATTTCTATAAGTACAAACAAAAGTACTATTAGTATCAAAAAGCCGTTAAACCACCAGGTTCCCCAGGTGGACGAGTGTTGTCTCGCGAGGGTTTACAGTGATTATACCCATAAAAATCAAAAATGACACTTTCGCAATTCTAGATTATAAATAACTTATTTCCAATCAACTTATCCTTATTTTGTTATAACAAGAAAATATTATGACAGAAAATTTCTTAAAATTTATGTAATGACCCGTATTTTATTTATTTCATTTATTCGCATATATTCCAATTCCGTATATATTCTTATTCCATATATATACCTATTCTTTATCACGTCTGTATATTATTCCTTCACGTAAAGTCCGCACACATATTCTGCATATACTCTTTCATCCATTATGCATCCATTATTCCTTTCGGCAGGTTCTGTCTATTAGATTCCTTTTTCGGTGTTCCGATGGTTTTAGGCGATAGGGTGGCGTTGTGGCCTTGGGAACCCCTAGATGGGTTGGTGGTGATGTTTATTTGATATGTGTGTGGTTTGGTTTGGTATGGTTCCGATGAGCCGTTAGGTTGGCCGGTAGGTTTCCAGAGTTTCCTGAGGAAAAGATTCATTTTTGGGGGTTTAGGCGTTTTGGAAGCCGTGAGGAGGTGGAGGTGGTGTGTCTACTTTGGAAAACTTTTATTGAGTTCGTAGTAGCATTTGTATTGTAGTGGTGGTGGTTTGGTGTGATTCTGGGGTATCCGGGGCAATCCGTTGTGCTTCTAGGGTGTGTCCTTAGGATTTCTGGGGTCTTTTTCTGAACTGACCTTTTCTATTCGAACAAGCCTTTTTTATGTTCGAACGGGACTTTCTCTGTTCGAATATGACCTTCTCTATTCGAATAGGATCCTTCTTGGGGCAGTTGGATTTTTCCCTGAGTTGATTTATTCGAATAAGACTTCCCTCTGTTCGAATAGGATCCTTCTTAGATCAGTTGTTTTTCCCCTAGACTATTTTATTCGAATAGGATGTTTCTCTATTCAAATAAGCCCTTCCTTGTGCAGTTGAGCTTTATTCCCTGACCTTTTCTATTCGAACAAGCTTTCTCTCTGTTCGAATAGGAATTTTCTATTTGTTTGAATAGGAATATTTTTTATTCGAACAGAGGCGCGTTTCGACCACCTGTTGGGTTTAATGCTCTCCTTTCCTTACTTCCTCTCTTCACTCAAGCTCTCTCTCTGTCACTCCTCTCCCTAACCGATTTCCATCTCCTCCATACTCTTAATCCAATCTTCCCCATCACTTGGGGATTCTTCGCCAAGCTTCACTGCGATCTTCGCCATTCTCCTAGGTGAGAAATTCTCTATTCCTTTCCGTCCATTTTCATTCCATTTGGGGTGGGTTAATTTCTAGGGTTCAGTTTATTGTTTGATTTCTCAAATTGATTGTTTACTTGTTGTCGTTATTGGTTGTATTATCTTGCCCAGTGTTCCGTTTAACCCATCATGATTCTGGGTTCAGAGTTCCGTTTCGGTTACCGCGGAATCCGTGCATTATTCTCAGGCAAGTTCCCTTCATTCTTAAATTCCTTCTACTAGTTGATTAGTATTTTTTAGAGTGATTACTATGTGTTAGAGAAGGTATGTGAATTAACTAATAGTATAGCCCATATATTCTCCTGTGTAGTTATTAAACCTGTTAGTTATTTCAATGACTTGGGTTTGATTGTGTTGGTCGTTGAGCTTGGTTAGAAACTGTTTGTACATGATTTTGACGGTTTGTTTATACACTGGGTTCCAGTCTTGAGAGACTGATGAGATTTGGATGTTATGACGGTAAAGTCATAGTTCATCTGTGTTTAGGGTTATTGCCTTACTCTGAGGCAGGTGGCTATCCTATGATTGTTGTCGGGTTAACGGCTGTTATATTTTGATCTTCGGGATTTATTGTAATCTTTTAAAACCTTCTAACTTATTGAGATTGGATACACAAAAGAACTCCACACCGGTTAACCCTCGAAAGGCTCTAGGATTTCCTTAATCGGGTTAAAATAGTAGGTGAGTTGGCATTGGCACTATCATACCTGTTCACCCATTCGGGAGTGTGGGATGGTATGAGACAGAGTCAGAATAGTGCAAACTTAGTCCTCGTTGAGGTTAAAATTCCTTGGAATACTAAATAGAGTTCGGACGATAGGCTCCATGGGTCGCAAAGCCCAGAACACTCTGATCAAGTGAGATAATATCCTTAGCTTAGTTGAGCTAGACAAGAGAATTGTGCCTGTGTATCCCCTTATCAAATCTCTTAAAGTAAGCATGTTAGCGGTTGATCAACCAATATTATAATAGGATTGCGAACACATATTAAATCATTCTGCATTTAGGGGATATTTATGGGAATATCCCTGCTCATCTTTGCATGTCATATCATCATCACTTCATACATATATTCCTCTGATCTTTTCTTTATCGTTATTCCTTTCTCTGACTCTTATTTCAATTCCTCTTGTCTCATAACTCTTTACCTGGATTACAGTTACCTAGTTATTATTCTGTATCTCCTTATCTATTACTTTATCTCATTCACTTCTCTCTCTTCTTCAGCACTTATCTTATTAGTAGGTTATTTAGCTTTGTTGGGTTTTAGTGAGCCGTGGTTTGCTCAGTCTCACAATTTTAACCATTTCAAAGGCTGAGTAGCTTGGATTCCTGCGAGGTTCAGCCAGATTGGAGCCTATTTTTCGGCCGCTGGAGATCTTCTTTAGTTTAGACCTTCTTGTATGTGATCTCAGTATATGTCGCTGTACTTTATTCTGGACATTGTATATATTTCAGTCAGATATGTATATTTGTCTTTCGCTTCCGCTATATTGTTATTACTCTTTTTTTACTCTGATCATTATTGCTATATGTGAATAGCCGAGCCAAAATTTTTCTACGGCTTAGCTATTTGTGGGGTAGAATCTTTGGATTCCTCGACCTGCACAGCTTTAAATCTAGTAATTGGTCAAGCTACCGATTACTAGATTTTGAGGCGTGACAGACCTGGTATCAGAGCGTAAGGTTAATCCTTTTCTTTGTTATTACAAATCATATGACGAGTTATTCCTTAGACGAAATTAGGATCGATTCTTTTCGGATCTCCATATTTTATCATATTCCATTTTGTTCCTAATCTTTTCCTATCCGTTCCTGAGTTGTATTTCTTTGTATGTACAGATGGCTAAAGGTGACAGAGGTAGAGGTCGTGCTAGGACTAGTGGGTGTATTCGTGGGGGTTTGTGCAGTGGTACAGTAGCCAGTGGTTAGTCAGGAGAATACGGGGTCTATTCTGATCCCTCAGGCAGAGCCGATAGTTTCTGAGGTTAGGGTTGGTGTGAGAGTAGTACCAGGGGTTCTGATTCGTCAGGGTACCCCACTTACTTCAGTGATTCCAGAGCAGCCAGGCATCCTACCAGCGGTAACCGCTTTAGGTGTTTCAGCAGAGATGAAACAGTTTATGGAGAGTTTTGCCACTTTTTTTCAGCAGGCTAGGAGCCCGGTATACAGGGAGCTTAGTTACTTGGAGCAGCTCCAGAGGTACAAGCATCCGTCATTTTCTGACACATTAATTCCTTCTGAGACCGAGGCGTGGTTTAAGTCTATTGAGAAGACTTTGGACCCGGTGAAGTGTCCCGATGATCAGTGGGTGACACTTGCAGCATACCTACTACACGGGGAAGCAGATCATTGGTGGGATACGGCCAAGAGGACGGTCGTGGAGGCTTTTATTCCTTGGGCAGTTTTTCAGGACCTATTCTTTGGACAGTATTATTTACAGAGCTACAGAGACGCCTGCATTTCATAGTTCTATGAACTTGAGCAGGGTGATATGAGCGTTGCCAGATACGACTTGCATTTCAACGAGCTTGCTCGTTATGCACCGTTCATCGTTCAGTATGAGGAGCAGAAGAAGATGAAGTTTTTGAAAGGTCTTTACCCGTTCTTCAGAAGATTTTTGATCTCTTCTGGTGTTAGCACTTACAGAGAGGTTTTGTCTAAAGCTTTGGCTTTAGAATAAAATGACGTCGAGGATCGCAAGTCTAAGAACTTGAGGAGCTAGCAGAGACATGACCAAAGACCCGATAAGGTAAGATGGTACAGACACAGTATGATAGCATGAGTTTGAAGAGGCAGAGGTTTGATGGTACGTCAGTTAAAGTTACGGAGGGGCAATATTTTGAGAGAGCAAAGCTTGCTTTGCGTCAGTGTTGGAACTGCGTAGAGACGGGGAACGTCAAGCAGCATTCTCTTAAACCAGTCAGATTTCCACAGCCAGCGAGACAGTTTTAAGATTCCATGGGATATCAACCGCGACCTCCCCAGCAGTTTCCGCAGAGACCGTTCCAGGGTCCTCAGGGCAGACAGATAGTTTTAGAACCACAGGGTGTTCAGAGACCGGAACATCCGGGATAGCAGCTAGGCCAGGTTCAGGGCCGTGGGCAAATCAGAGTGTTTGCAGTCGGGAGGCGAGATGCTCAGACCGCTCCACCTGTGGTGGAAGGTACGATCCATATTTTCCACTCGCCCGCTCGTGCCCTTTTCGATTCTTGTGCATCGCATTCATTCATAGCTTCTACATTTCTCTACATAATTGGCTTTGAGTCTTCTTTATTGATTGATGAGGTTTTCGTGGGTACTGCTTTAGATTCCTCGGTGTCTATCTCACGAATATGTAGAGATTGCTCGATAATTGTTTGTGGTCGCGTCCTATTAGCAGACCTGTTAGTACTACCGATGCAGAAGTTTGACACCATCCTGGGTATGGATTGGTTGTCGACTCATCGGGTTACTTTAGATTCCTTCGAGAAGACAGCTACCTTTACCATTCTCGGTGAGAGGCGATTCATGTTTGCTAGTTCGAAACCTGTGCAGTCAGGGGATGGCCTGTTAGCTTTCCTAGAGTTAGAGTCCTCGGGTATGGACGTTAGCTCAATTTCGGTCATTTGCGACTATTCCAACGCTTTCCAGAAGATTTCGGGATTACCGCCAACGAGAGAGATTGATTTTGGCATAGATCTTGTTCCTGGAACAACACCGATTTCGAAGACACTGTACCGTATAGCGTCTGTTGAGATGAAAGAGCTGAAGGATCAAATTTCTGAGTTGATGAATCAGGAATTTATTCGACCGAGTACTTCGCCATGGGGAGCTCCAGTTTTGTTCGCAAAGAAGAAAGACGATTCGATGCGCTTGGGTATTGACTACCGCGAGTTAAAGAAGGTCACGACCAACAACAAATATCCATTGCCCAGGATCAAGGACTTGTTTGACCAACTTCAAGGAGCGCAGTTCTTTTTAAAGATTGATTTCAGATCGGGTTACCACCAGCTGAGGATCAGGGTAGCTGATGTTTTGAAGACAGCCTTTCGGACTCGTTATGGACACTATGAGTTTTGGGTGATGCCGTTTGGTCTGACGAACGCGCCCGCAGCTTTTATGGATTTGATGAACCATGTTTTTAACCCTATTCTTGACCGGTTCGTCATTGTGTTCGTCGATGACATATTGATCTATTCAAACACCGAGGCAGAGCATGAGGAACATTTAAGGATTGTACTATAGACCTTGCGGGAGAATACATTATTCGCGAAGTTTGAGAAGTGTGAGTTTTGGCAGCAGGAGGTGAAATTCTTAGGACACGTGGTGTCTAAGAATGGAATTGCAGTAAATCCTTCCAAGGTTACAGCAGTTACAGATTGGGCACAGCCGACGAGCGTTACAGAGATTCGCAGTTTTCTGGGTTTGGCGGGTTACTATTGTAGATTTATTGAGGGGTTTTCGAGGATTACAGCTCCTTTGACCCGTTTGACACAGAAGGACGTACGATTTTTTTGGGACGACAGATGTACTTCAGCATTTGCCGAGTTGAAGAACATATTGACTACTGCGCCAGTTTTGATTGATCCGCCCAATGGACAGGGATACAGAGTATATACCGATGCTTCCCTCAGTGGACTTGGTTGCATTTTGATGCAGGAGGGCAAGGTGGTGGCTTACGCTTCGAGACATCTTAAGGCACACGAGAGGAATTATCCTACTCATGACCTCGAGTTGGCAGCAGTGGTTTATGCACTGAAGATCTGGAGACACTACTTGTACGGGGAGAGATTCAAGTTCTTCTCTGATCACAAGAGCTTGCGGTATCTTATCTCACAGAAGGAACTGAACATGAGACAACGCAAGTAGATGGAATTTCTAAAGGACTACGATGTGGATTGGCAGTATCACCCATGGAAGGCGAACGTGGTGGCCGACGCTTTGAGCCATTTGCCTAGAGGATTACTTGCACGTCTGATGATTCGTGAGTGGACGATGCTGAGTGACATTGCAGAGTTCAGAATGACTTTGATTTCACCGACTGCGGGTGGTCTTATTGCAAATCTGAAAGTTCAGCCGTCTTTGATTTCTCGGATTATAGAGGTGCAGCAACAGGACGAAAAATTACAGTCTTGGGCTTCAGACGACACCAGACCTGATTGGACAGTTAGTTCAGATGGCAGCATCAGATACAGGGGCAGATTATGCATGCCAGATTCTGAGGTACAAAAATGTGAGGTTTTGAGCTAGGCTCACTGTTTGAGATACACTATTCATCCAGGCAGTACGAAGATGTACCAGGACCTGAAGAGACATTTTTGGTGGGACAATATGAAGTGCGAGATAGCTACATTTGTTTCTAAATGTCTAACTTGCCAGCAGGTGAAGGCCGAGCACCAAAAACCAGCAGGACAATTTAAACCCTTACCTATTCCAGAGTGGAAATGGGAGCATGTGACGATGGACTTCATATCGGGTTTACCGCGGATGAAGAAACAGCACGATTATATTTAGGTGATTGTGGACCAACTAACCAAATCAACACATTTTATTCCAATTCGCACGACTATGACTACTGATAAGTTGAGCAGGATATATGTGAGGGAGATTGTTCATTTATACGGGGTTCCAGTATCGATAGTGTCAGATACAGATGCCAGATTAGTAAATTTTGGCAGAGTTTTCAGCGAGCTATGGATACTAGACTAGATTTTAGTATAGCATTTCACCCTCAGACCGACGGTCAGACAGAGCGAGTTAACCAGATCCTTGAGGATATGCTTCGAGCTTCTGTTTTGGACTTCAAGGGCAGCTGGGATGAGTATTTACATTGGGTTGAGTTCTCTTACAGCAACAGCTTTCAGTCGAGCATCAGGATGGCACCTTACGTGGCTTTATATGGTAGACCATGCAGATCACCTTTAAGTTGGGCAGAGGTTGGTGAACAGAGCTTACTGGGACCAGACTTGGTTTGGGAGACTACTGAGGCAGTTACTACCATCAGGGATCGGTTACGTAGAGCACAGAGCCGACAGAAGAGTTACGCTGACATCTGCAGGAGACCGCTAGAGTTTCGGATTGGGGATCATATTTTACTGAAGGTTTTACCGATGAGGGTAGTGATGCGTTTCAACAAGAAAGGGAAGCAAGCTCCGAGATATATTGGTCTGTTCGTGATTCTGGACAAAGTTGGGGAGTTAGAGTACCGATTAGCATTACCGCCGCAGCTGAGTAGAGTTTATAGCGTCTTCCAGATTTCCATACTGAGGAAGTATGAGCGGGATCCTACTCACGTGATTGATTGGGAACCGATAGAGGTTCAGGGTGATGCCTCGTATATCGAACATCCAGAGTGTATTTTAGATCACGAGGAAAAGGTTCTTCACAGCAAGGTTATTCCATTTGTAAAAGTCTAGTGGAGTCACCATGGGCCAGAGAAGGCTACCTGGGAGTTGGAGGCCGATGTGAGGAGTGACTATCCGCATTTATTTTCAGGCTGAGGTATGCGTTTATTTTGAGGATGAAATTTCTTTTTTAGGGGGGTAGATTGTAATGACCCGTATTTTATTTATTTCATTTATTCGCATATATTCCAATTCTGTATATATTCCTATTATTTATCATGTCTGCATATTATTCCTTCACGTTAAGTCCGCACACATATTCTGCATATACTCTTTCATCTATTATGCATCCATTATTCCTTTCGGCAGGTTCTGTCTATTAGATTCCCTTTTCGGCGTTCCGGTGGTTTTAGGCAATAGGGTGGCATTGTGGCCTTGGGAACCCCTAGATAGGTTAGTGGTGATGTTTATTTGATGTGTGTGTGGTTTGGTGTAGTTCCGGCGAGCCGTTGGGTTAGCCGATAGGTTTCCAGAGTTTCCCGAGGAAAAGATTCCTTTTTGGGGGTTTAGGCGTTTTGGTGGCCTTGAGGCGGTGGAGGTGGTGTTTCGACTTTGGAAAACCTTTGTTGAGTACCTAGTAGTATTTTTAAGGTAGTGGTGGTGGTTTGGTGTGATTCTGGGGTGTCCAGGGCAATCCGTTGTGTTTCCGGGGTGTGTCCTTAGGATTTCTGAAGTCTTTTTTTGAACTGACCTTTTCTATTCGAACAAGCCTTTTCTCTGTTCGAACGGGACTTTCTCTGTTTGAATAGGACCTTCTCTGTTCGAATAGGACCTTCCTTGCTCGAATAGGATCCTTCTTCGTGCAGTTGGATTTTTCCTTGAGTTGCTTTATTCGAATAGGACTTCCATCTGCTCGAATAGGATCTTTCTTAGATCAGTTGTTTTTCCCCTGGACTGTTTTATTCGAATAGGATGTTTCTTTATTCGAATAAGCCCTTCCTTGTGCAGTTGAGCTTTCTTCGCTGACCTTTTCTATTCGAACAAGCTTTCTCTCTGTTCGAATAGAAATTTTCTCTCTGTTTGAATAGGAATATTTCTTATTCGAACAGAGGCGCGTTTTGACCACCTATTTGGTTTAATGTTCTCCTTTCCTTACATCTTCTCTTCACTCAAACTCTCTATCCCTTTTTCCTCTCCCTAACCGATTTTCCTCTCCTCCACACTCTTAATCCAATCTTCCTCATCACTCGCGGATTCTTCGCCAAGCTTCGCCACGATCTTCGCCATTATCCTAGGTGAGAAATTCTCTATTCCTTTCCGTCCATTTTTGTTCCATTTGGCGTGGGTTGATTTCTAGGGTTTAGTTTATTGTCTGATTTCTCAAATTAATTGTTTACTTGTTGTCGTTATTGGTTGTGTTAGCCTGCTCAGTGTTTCGTTTAGCCCATCGTGATTCTGGGTTCAGAGTTCCGTTTTGGTTACCGCGGAATCCGTGCATTATTCTCAGGCGAGTTACCATCATTCCTAAATTCCTTCTACTAGTTGATTAGTGTTGTTTTAGAGTGATTACTCTGTGTTAGAGAGGGTATGTGAATTAACTATAGTATAGCCTATATATTCTCCTGTGTAGTTATTAAACCTGTCAGTTATTTCAATGACTTGGGTTTGATTGTGTTGGTCATTGAGCTTGGTTAGAAGCCGTTTGTGCATTATTTTAACGGTTTGTTTGTACACTGGGTTCCAGTCTTGAGAGACTGATGAGATTTGGATGTTATGACGGTAAAGTCATAGTTCATCTGTGTTTAGGGTTATTGCCTTACACTGAGGCAGGTGGCTATCCTATGAATATTGTCGGGTTAACGGCCGTTATATTTTGATCTTCAGGATCTGTTGCGATCTTTAAAAACCTTCTAACTTATTAAGATTGGAGTCACAAAAGAACTCCACACTGGTTAACCCTCGAAAGGCTCTAGGATGTCCTTAATCGGGTTAAAATAGTAGGTGAGTTGGCACTGGTACTATCATACCTGTTCACCTATTCGGGAGTGTGGGATGGTATGAGACAGTGTCGAAATAGTGCGAACTTAGTCCTCGTTGTGGTTAAAATTCCTTTGAATACTAAATAGAGTTCGGACGATAGTCTCTATGGGTCGCAAAGCCTAGAATACTCAGATCAACTGAGATAATATCCTTAGTTTAGTCGAGCTAGACACGAAATTGCGCCTGTGTATCCCCTTAGCAAATCTCTTTAAGTAGGCATGTTAGCGGTTGATCAACCAATATTATAATAGGATTGCGAACACATATTAAATCATTCTGCATTTAGGGGATATTTATGGGAATATCCCTTCTCATCTTTGCATGTCATATCATCATCACTTCATACATATATTCCTCTGATCTTTTCCATATCGCTATTTCTTTCTCTTACTCTTATTTCAATTCCTCTTGTTTCATAACTCTTTACCTGGATTACAGTTACCTAGTTATTATTCTGTATCTCCTTATCTATTACTTTATCTCATTCACTTCTCTCTCTTCTTCAGCACTTATCTTATTAGTAGGTTATTTAGCTTTGTTGGGTTTTAGTGAGCCGTGGTTTGCTCACTCTCGCAATTTTAACCATTTCAGAGGCTGAGTAGCTTGGATTGCTGCGAGGTTCGGCCAGATTGGAGCCTATTTTTCAGCCGCTGGAGATCTTCTTTAGTTTAGACCTTCTTATATGTGATCTCAGCATATGTCGCTGTACTTTATTTTGGACATTGTATATATTTTAGTCAGATATGTATATTTGTCTTTCGCTTCTGCTATATTGTTATTACTCTTTCTTTACTCTGATGATTATTACTATATGTGAATAGCCAAGCTAGAATTTGTCTACGGCTTGGCTATTTGTGGGGTAGAATCTTTGGATTCCCCGACCTGCGCAACTTCAAATCTAGTGATTGGTCAAGCTACCGATTACTGGATTTTTGGGCGTGACAATTTAATATTTCCCAAGTGTACCATAAAATATCAATTTCAAAATCCAAAACTTAAAATACTACCTCATGCTTAGAAAAAGATTCAAATATTTTCCTTGTTTATATCTCAGTGTAGTTAAGATAGTGTTACAGCACAATACATTGTATAGAATAGTTGAGTCTGTAGTAGGGGCCTAACATCGCAGGGAAGGAAGTTGACTCTTACACTACGTATATTATCCTCATCCATAGGATTTAAGCCTATAATCTGTATTACCATGACACGGGTATTTCTTTTTACATGACTGTTTTCGAAGGTTTCTGTTTTTTATTAATGTTTGTTCATTTTTTCTCCTCTTCCCTTCTCTCTTCTTTATTTTGTATCATCGAAGTAATGGAAAGAAAAGTTAACTCAATGGAATTATGTGTTTTGTATCTGATAAGTATTGTAGATGAATAGACTGTAGGCATGGGATCGAGCATCCAACTTCGAACGAAGGGAAAATAGTAGAGACAGTCACCTACTAGGGGAACTTTACTTTGAACTGTCATGTGGTAATCAAAAACATTGGTTAATATTCAACCTTGAATGATTAAGAGGGCCCGAATTCTTTAAAGTATCATGTAGAAAATGTTGTGACAAAGTATAGATAAGTGCCGATGATTCGAGAATAGGGATAGGTTAAGTACAAGATCTCAGAAATTGGTGTAGAGTGCACATGCTGATAAAACGGTTTAGTCTGGGAAATTGAGATGGTTTGACTGTTAAGATTCCGAGGAAAATAATTAAAGACTATGATAAATACGGGTTGTGATTAAGGAAGCTTTAAATACACCTTCCTTCAAGTATAAGTAGGGGTTGTCAAGAAAGCTTCAAACATCTGCACTATCTTCTCTGAATAAACTGTCTGCGTCGTCTTGTCCAAGTTGTCAAATTATGGATACCACTCCTAATACGCAATACCAGAAGAGGATGGATGCCCGAGAGCTTCGGATAGAGGAGAAGACATATAAGCTTATTGAAAAGTTCTTCAGGGACCATGAGTTAGACTGGGAGATGCCTAAGTTGGTAGAACTGAAGCCAAAAGATCCAATCTATGGGATGTCGTATGCTAACTGGTAGAAGGTGTTGCGATGGATGAATCAACCGGTCAGTAACCAGTTCTTTTTTTTACAAACTTTGGCTGAAGATCTAATAACTAAATAAGACCTCATGTTGAAGAGGAGGTCAGACTCTGGAAGAATTGCCCTGTCTGCAAAATAGGGGCGTCTTGGTTGTGGTAAAAGAAGCTTGTAGCATTCTATTTTGTTGTTTGTTGTTGTTGTTTTGCTTTTTTGTTTTTTTTGAATTGGTGTAAGCATCATTGATCGAATGAAATGGAATATTAAGACAATTATTGAGGTATGACATTTAATTGTATGTGTATAAGTAGGAAATTGAATGATCGACAAATTTTGAAATTGAATATCGGGTATGCGTGGACGAATGTTCGAGATATTATAGGCGATGATTTGTGGATGGGAGGAAGCGATTTCTAAGGTCGATGGACTTCGAACATAGATGGGCTTCAGCTGCAAAACCTGATAGCTATAGCAGCTAGCATGTCAGAAGAAGTATTGTTCATAGGGTAGAGTGCCCTACAGGTCATCATGATGTTTCCTTGGATTACGGGAAAAAAGGTTGATATGATGCATAGATTTGACTGGATGGCTTCGGATAGGATACCAGAAGGTTCGACTAGGTTAATATAAAATTGTTAAATGTTGGCATGGGAGGCGCACATGTGAGTTGTTGAGGGTAAAGGCGTCAAAGTGCAGCTCAGCCGAAAAGTAGGGGTAGTGGGGTAGTGGTAATGATAGCGGTTTTGAAAATTGAGGTGGTTTATTAATATTTTGGGGAGGTATTTATAGAGGCAGAAAGAAATTATTGTTCCCAATTTCCAAGGAAAAAAAAATAGAGAGAAAGAGAACATACTCCATTGCAGAGGAAGTTCTTGTTGAAGAGAAGAGGAAGGACCGTTCTTTGTTGTTGTCTGAATCAACCATACAGGTATTCGTCTGACCTTCTCTATAAATATGTTAAATGTAGTTTGCCTTTGTAGTTTCGTCTATTGTACATGTTATGAAGGGTAGGTGTTGTTAGGGTTTTATTGGCGAAGGCCTAGCCGAGGGAGAGAGTGATCCAAGTAGGTGGAGGTTCGGCCCAGTAAGAAAGTAGGAATATTGGGGTGGTGACTAGAGCTGTAATCAAATGTTTGACTATGGTTGTTTGAGTTGGGGAGGGTAGATAAAAATAATTTATTGATACGTAATAGTCGAATATATCGATCTAATTGCGTGCCTCTTCTTATGTAGGGTAAAATACGTACCCGTCAATCTTCGAGACTGAGGCTGATAGACGAGGAGATCAAAGAAAATGAACCAAGTGTGTCTGGTCGTGCTCCAGCAGGTGAGAGCAGTAATGTAGAAGAGTTAGACATTACAACATATGCCTCATTAGCCATGGTGGTTCCAGAAATTGGGGATTCGATTAAGAGCTATCAAAAGGCTCGAGTGATCGAGGAGAGGGATAGGAATATGGAGGGAGGAGAAAGAAGGGGACACGAAGGTAGTGTCGAGCCTTCGGGGGATGAAAGAAAAGAGGGGGAGCAGAGTAGTAATAGGGAAAGTTTGACTGATTCGGGGGAAGCTATGGAGTCTGTCTCGGCTAAAGAGAAGCTGAGGCAGGATCGATTTGTGGCTAAGCTGGAATTGTCAAAGGTAAGGGTGATATTATATGCAGTGGGGTCTGGGTCTACCTTCAGTTCTAAACCCCGAGAGGGTTTCCTGGCATTTAGAGGCCAGATTCGGCTAGGGATGCACCTATCCCTTCGAAGGCTAGTAAATGAGGTTTTGAACTTTCGGGAAATTATCCTGTGCCAGATGAATGGGAACTTCTATGAAATTATGAAGGTGGTCAAGGGTATGAATGTAGAAATGAGAAGTAAGGGGAAGGGCTTAATTGAGTGGTATGATATTGTGTCGTTCTACTCGAGGAAAGCAAACCAAAAGATGGACACGTACCACATTCAATGTCACGCAGATAATCCTTGGTTATTTGATTTGTGCTCGACGGGTCGAGGGTGAGATAAGGACTTGGCTGTGGTATGGGGAAATTATAAGAATGCCGAAGGGGAGGACGTTTATAAGCTATAGCATAGGATTTATAATCCAAGTAAGTTGATAGTCGAAGATTTTTTGAAATATTGATCGAATAGACTAATAAACATGTTTCTATTATTTCTACAGCACCTAGTAACTGACATCTGGTGAATCCGAGGAATTATATTGACAAGGTGATCAACTCGGATGAGGAGTGGGTAGGCCGTGTGTTTAGGAAACTAGGTATAAAATGGAAGAGGCAGAAGAGGATAGATTCTCTGCTTTGGAATGTTCCTGTTACTCCGAGGCCATCAAAGAAGAGGGGAGGCGAAGGTGCTTCGAGAGGGGAGTAATGGAGAAAGTAAGATTTTTGAGGAAGGTGAATTATGTTCCAAAAGAACAGCAGGCACCGAAGCAGGCAGCGCCAGTGCCCGAAGTAGTTTGTGATGCATCGAAGTAGGCGCCGAAGCAGGCATCAACGCAGGCTGACAATGGGAAGGGCAAAGTTTTTCCCAAATCTTCGAAGGTCTAGCAGCCAAAGTTAACTCAACGTAAGAGGCATAGATAGCTGGGGGAGGATGATGCAGAGGATGTGGACAAGGAGCTAACAGAAGCCGAACTAGAAGGGCATGCTCGAGCCACGGCTGCTTCGATGGCAATGCTCTGCGGCACTGACCCAGAGAAGGCTGAGAGGCGGATGAATAGAACTTTACATCAGGTAACTAGGTTTTTTTTTTAAATTTGGAAATTTTCTAAAATTTATCCTCCTTCGAGAAGTACTGATGGCTCGAATATTCTAGCAGATGCATGCTTGGTCGCAAGCTTTTGTCAAGGCCCAAAAAGTAGTAATATGGCAGCTAAAATAGGCAGTTGACAATCTAGAACTCGCTCGAGGGGCCGAGGCGTCACTGGTGTCTGAAATTAAAGTTTTAAAGCGAGATCAGTTTACCATCAGATCTGAATGTGAGAGGAGACTCAAAGCTCAACACTATAACCATATGCAGGTGCTAGAGTTAAAGCATGCTGAGAAGGATAAGGTAATAAAGGAACAGGGGGAGACCTTCCAAGGGCAATTTGATGATGAATGTGAGACTAAAGTCAAGCTGAAGATGCTCATAGAAGAGTTGGGGTATGATCCTGAAGCTTTGAAACGCTTTCCCACAACCAACGATCCTATCGTCAAAGATATTATTCAAACAGAGGGGATAGAAGTAGATGTTGTTGGTGTAGTTGTGGGAGGTGGCATGGAAGGAGCTACTGCTGGGAGTGGGACTGATGAAGTCACGGACGCTGTTGGGTTAAATCCTTCTGCTGAAGATATTGGAGGTGTTAACGCTGAAGAGCCTCTGGGAGGAGATGGTGTGACCACTCCTGTATGAGGTTTTGTTATTGTTGTCTTGCTATAACAAAGACTCTTTTCTCTGAACTGGTTTGAAATACTTTGAGTACTGGTTTGGATAATGTGTAACTGATTTGAACTTGAGCTGTCAACTTGTGATTGATTTGAATTGTTGATGTGTGCTGAACTTAATTTGAATTGGTTTGTTAATTTGTGTTAAACTTGATTCCCTGATATATGTTGTACTGAACTTCTTACATGTAGTGGAGTTATTGATATTTTCGTATACTTGTGTCTGTGTATGTTGGAAGTATAGAATGCTCATAGAATTATTGAACCTTGGAGAGCGACGAGGTGGTATCCCGAGTATCAGTCGATATGTGGTCATGATACTTTAATGTGGTCGCCCCCAATGCATTCTCGAGGGTCCAGTCCATCGACCATTCTTGCCCCTTGAGTTTGCTTGAATTTGGAGACTTGAAAAATTTTGAGGTCGCCCCCAAGTATCAGCCTAGTCGAGGGGTTAACATGATACTTAGGTTATACTAAGAAATTCATTGGACTTTGAAGGCTTGAACCTAGTCGAAGCATAGCATGGTCGCCCCCAATGCATTCCCGAGGGTTCGGTCTGTTCAACCATTCATGCCCCTCGAGTTTGCTCGAATTAGGAGACTTGAAAAATTTCGAGGTCGCCCCCAAGTATCAGTCTGGTCGAAGGGTTAACATGATACTTAGGTTATACCAAGAAATTTACTGGACTTCGAAGGCTTAGTTGAAGCATAACGTGGTCGCCCTTAATACATTCTCGAGGGTCTGGTCTGTTCGACCATTCATACCCCTCAAGTTTGCTAGAATTTAGAAACTTGGAAAATTTCGAGGTTACCCCCAAGTATCAGTCTGGCCAAAGGGCTGACATGATACTTAGGTTATACCAAGAAATTTACTAGACTTCAAAGGCCTGAGCCTAGTCGAATCATTACATGGTTACCCCCAATGCATTCCCGAGGGGCCGGTCTATTAGACCATTCATGCACCTCTAGTATGCTCGAATTTGGATACTTAAAATTTTTACTGGAAGACATGATGCGAAATTCATGGAAAAAAATGTGTTCATTGATTCTTCCGTATTTACATCAGGTGAACAAGGTGGATGTCGTAGCCTGTTGTATAAGACTAGTTGCATTGTATTCCATGGATTAGGGAAAGGTTCATTGTCTTTTGTCATCAGGTAATATGAACCCTTGTCGGTCTTATTGTACACAACGTAATGTCCTTCCCAGGATTTGGCCAGTTTGCTAGTATTTTGAGGCTTCGAAGACTGTGCGATACGTCGAAGTACAAGATCTCCAATATTGAAATTGCGTGGTCGAACTCTCTAGTTGTATGACTTTTGGAGGGAGAGATGATACCGGCCAAGGTTAGGGATAGCTCGGTCTCGGGTTTCGTCAATCCATAACATATTATATCTGAGTTTAAACTTATTATCTTTGTCTGGGAGGTTGGGATCGTGTGTGGGCACTTCAAATTGAGTGGGTAGCACTGCTTCGGTGCCATAAGCTAGAAGAAAAGGTATGCAGCCCGTCGCCTATCGTGGTGTTATACGATAGGCCCAGAGGACATGTTGTAGCTCTTGAACCCATCATCCTTTCTTCGCATCGACACACTTCTTGAGACCATCGATTATTATTTTATTGATTGCTTCGACCTGACCATTCCCTTAGAGGTAGTAAGGTATTGAGGGGGAGAGGATAATATTGTACTTCTAGAGGAAATTTCGAATTTTGTTCCCAACAAATTATGGACCATTATCACATCGAATCATATGAGGGTAGCCGAAGCGTATAGTAATGTTCTCCCATAGAAATTTGATGACTTCTTCTTCTTCGGCTTGACATAAAGACACGGCGTCCAACCATTTGGTAAAGTAATCTGTTGCCACAAGAACATTTTCGCGGCTACCCGATGCTTTAGGAAAAGGACCCACAAGATCGATGGCCCTGTGCTTGAATGGCCAAAAGACTTAACTAAAATTGAGATCCAGCGATGGGTTATAGATGTCGTGGGCGTGACGTTGGCATTTATCACAGTGTTTGGCATACTCCTCGGCTTGTTTCTTCATATTGGGTCAGAATAGACCTTAGGAGGCGGCTCAAAGGGCCATAGACCGACCAGAAGTGTGACGTCTTTGGGGTCGTCTGGTAGGGTAGAACTATTGAAGTAGGCGAGAAATGGTATTCTCCAGTCGTCTGAATTGAGACTCTCGCCCCCAGTATTGATGGTATTGACTTCCATTTGGTCAATACTTGGGCGTTCAAGTACTTCGATAGGGAGTGCTCAAGATTTGGATTGGCCTAATATAGCTGCTATGTAGGTGAGGGCATCTGCATGTCAATTTTTGCCTCAAGGGTAGTGAGTAATAGAAGATTTTTTAGGAAAATGGTCCATGTGCTGGCAGGCGAGAGCAGCATACTCAGCCATGCGATCGTTGCCCTAATTTTTACCTGTGTATTATCTCTGAACAAGTTGGGAATCTGTAAGAACTTCTAGTTTAGGGGCACCAAGATCGAGTGTGAGGTCGAGGCCATGGATCAAGGCTTCGTACTCTACCTCGTTGTTAGAGCATTCGAAGTTTAACTTGACTGCCTTTTCAATTCGATCATTGATGGGTATAACCATGACGATACCGATCCCCGAACTATTAGGTTCAGCGGTTCCATCTGTGAAGAGACGCCAGCCTGTATTAGGGGTTCCATGGGTTGGTTTGTTCAGGCTGGTCTTCTGGTAGGTTATCCTCTGCTTGGCCCTTGTGGGATACCTGCTTCTCAAATATGATATCGTGTTCGGTAAGATAAATGGACCACTGTTGTACCCATCAAGCTTTGTCATTCTTGCTAAGTACTTCTCGAAGGGGATAACTTGTGATAACACGGATAGGGCGAGCTTGAAAATATGGTTTGAGTATTCGAGAAGTGTAGACGAGGGTAAGGAGTAAGCGCTCAAGTTTTGTATCGAGTCTCTGCAGGTCTCAAGGTTTTCCTGATAAAGTATGCAAGTTTTGCATTGTTGGATTCAAGTCGAATGAGAACAGAACTGATAGAAGTGTCGGTAACCGCTAGGTATAAAGAAAGCGTTTCACCTTCAATAGGCGTACTGATGATGGGTGGTCGACCAAGGTATATTTTAAGTTCGAGAAAGGCCTATTCACAGTCGGGTGCCCAATTGATCTCAGGGTTGTTGTTCTTTTAGACCTTGTGGATGCCTTGTTCACGCGAGAGAGAGAAGAGCCAAACACAACGGTCTGAGGATTTTGAAATAAAGCGGTTAAGGGCCACTATCTTACCAGCCACCTTTTGGACATCTATTTTGGTTTGGGGGAAAGGCATGTCGATGAGGGCTCAAATATGAGTAGGGACGATCTTGATACCTCGTTTGCTGATGAGGCAGCCTAAGAATTTATCAGACGAAATACCAAATTGGTATTTGTCAGGGTTAAGTTTCATGTTACATGTTCAAAGTATCGAGAAGACTTCGATTAAGTTCTAGATGTGGGTCTGTTTTTGGAGGCTCTTGCATAATATGTCGCCGATGTAAACTTTAACCAACTTGCCAAGCAAGGATTTAAACATGGCTGCAACAAGGCACTGGTAAGTGGCGCCCGTATTTTTAAGGCCGAAGGGCATGACATTAAAACAGTAAAGGCCTTGTTCAGTTATAAGAAAAGTTCTAAGTTGATCCTCAGGGAGGAGGGGTACCTGATTGTAACCCGAAGCCGCGCCCATTATTGATAGTTGCTCATGTCCAGCAGTGGCATCCAGGAGGACTGAAATGATCGAGAAGGGGAAGTTGTCCTTCGGTGTATGTTTGTTCAGGTCTATGAAGTCAACGCAAATTTTGATCTTGCCATTCTTTTTAGGGACTGCAACAATGTTGAATATCCAGTCAGCGTACTTGACTTCTCTATTAAAACCCGTGGCTATGAGTTTGTCGACCTCAAGGTTTACAGCTTCTCAAAGTCTTAGGGCTAATATATGCTTCTTCTGCTTTACTGCTGTAGCGTAAGGGATGAGGTCAAGGCGATAACATGCTAAACTAGGGTTAACACCGGGCATCTCCTGAAACGTCTATGCGAAGATGTATTTGTTGGCTCGAAGGAAATCAGTGAGTTCAAGGCGCTCGGCCTCATCTAGAAAGGTACCAATGAATGTACCTCGACCAGGACCGTCAAGTTCAATATAGATAATAGGTTCGATGGGTGAGATGGTGGGTGTCGAGGGTATAGAGATAGAGGAAGATAGTGATTGCTAAGGTAGTTTGATGAGTTTCTGGGTCTGATCGATCTTCAAATGCTCACATGAACGGGCGAGGCGTTGGGAGCCTTTTAAGTTCCACGTACCATAGGGGGTAGTGAAATAAAGAGTCTGATAGTAGGTCGAAGGTATGGCGCGCATGGTATGGAGCCAGTCGCGCCCAAGGATACCGAGATATTCAGATTTCTTGTCGATGACAAGAAAACTGGCTTGAAGTGTAACTGGGCCGGTAGTAACTGGAAGGCTAATTCGACCAACGATGACTTTGGTAGCCCCGTTAAAACCTTTCAGTTCGACATTGGCGGTAGTGATGAGGTCTATTTTGTTTATAGCTTGAACGGTTTGAAGGAAAAGTATATCAGTTGTACTTCCCGTATCGATAAGCATGGTGTGGAGGACGAGGTGATCGACCTTAATCATAATGACTAAATGGTCGGAATGGGGAAAACGAACGTGCGATATATCGCAGTTGATAAATGGGATACCCTCGAGTTGGGGATATTGGCTTGATTTTGGTCGGAGGGTGGTAGCTTCTCCTGGTAAGTGAGTTTGGAGTATTCTTCGACATGTTTGCGCTTTCTTTTAGAATGACCGATGTCGATATTATTTACCTCGATGAAATGAACCTGGTAAATGTGTACCTCGGCTACGCCGGCAGCAGGGGTGGGTTGAGGTTTGAAGTTTGAGGTATGACCCGTCGAGGTAATTAGGGAGGTCAGGAACATACTGATGTAGACGGCCCGCCTTGAGGATAATTTTGAGAGAGCGTTGCAGGGTGAAGTATTTGTTGGTGTGGTGGCAGTTACACTTATGGTTCTGGTAGTAAGGTTCGCCTTATTTGACCTCGATGGGGAAAGAGGTATACCATATGGGGTTCGCCTGAATCTATGGTAGAAGGGTGCTGATAGAAGTAGTAAGCTAGGGTAAGACCGGCTTTGGCCATTTTTTATGGGGTTCGGTAGTATCGTCAGTATGGCGACGTTTGCGGCTCTCAGTCTCCTATGAGGCAAGAGCAATCATGGGTGTATGAGCAGAAGGTTGGCCTTTTTTTGGTTTGTTCGGAGTGGGGTTCGAAGCTTTCCCCTGGCAATTTAACTCGCGGAGGTGCTCGAGGTCAATATATCCATTGACTTTGGATAACATATCCTTGAAGGTTCGGGGTTTATGGAGCACTAGGTACTCTTTGACGCGGCTATTATCTGAAAAAGCATTGGAATAAGCGAGTACTGCGTTCGCACAGTCGAGGTTTTCGACCTTGCGCGACTCGTCGAGGAACCACTTTGTGAAGGCTTCGAGGGTTTCACTGGGAGATTTACGGAAGTTGAAGAGGGCATCGACCCAGACCTCTCGATCTTTGTTGAAGGAAAATTGGGTGATGAACAGACTAGATAATTGCACAAAGCTTCAGATCGAGCCGCTGGGGAGGTTATGATACCATCTATGGGGGTTGTCTGTGTGGCAGGTGGGAAAAAGTTGACAAATCAGGTGGTTGGCCGTCGAGTAAAGGCTTAATGGATTTTGGAATTCGAGGATGTGTGACTAAGGGTCGGTGTTGTGATATTTGCTAATTTTGGGGGTGCAGAAATTTAGAGGCACCTCGATAGTGAGGAGTTTGGGGCATAGGGGATTGTTTAACCAACCCTACGAGTTCGTCATAGGGCTCGTACTGATTCGGATGGCAGGATGGGTTTTCTGGTCGAAGTCCTACTGTGTAAGATAAGCAGGATGAGGAGGGGATCTCTGAGGTCGAAGAAGAAGAGGCCAAATATTTAGCGTATGCTCAGCGCTGCGCTTTCAGAGTCATTCTCGAGCAGGGCGACGTCGAGGTTGTCTGGTAGTTCGAAGGGTGGAATCGGACGAATCCTCTATGGGGTGTATGCCAAGGTGGATTGATCGGGTAAGGAGGATGGTGGGGGGAGCACCCTCGGTTCCAAGATGGACCGGGGGTACGTCAGGATATGGCTGGGGCCCCAATCGGGCGCGGGCAGAGACACGCGATGGGGCGGGTGCTCGAGACGGTAGAAGGGCATCTTGAGGCTGAGATCGTTGTAGCTCGTAAACTGTATTTCGCAGGTCGTCGAGGGCACAATATTGTCTGTCTGAGTCATCCAAACGGCGTTATCGTTCGGCTTCAAAATCTTGATGGTGTTCTTCGTGCTCCTGATGTAATTGTGTTCGGTGTCACTCCTCAGCCTGACCGAATTGCTAGGTAAGCAGGGTGAGCTGGGCAGCCACTCCATCAGCGGAGTTGCCGGCATGGGTGGAAGTAGAATGGAGGGTGGGGGCCATTGGAAGTGGTTAGTAGGATTAAGAAAAGGAAAGTACAAGGGAGGGGAAACTGGTAGGGTGGGTAAGCACAAACATCGCCAAATGTAGGGTCCTAACTTCGCGGGGAAGGAAGTTCACTCTCATACTACGTATATTATCCTCAACCAAAGGATTCAAGCATATATTCAGTATTACAGTGACTAGTCGACTGGCAATATACTTGTGTGGATGCCTAGAATGGGTCACTGCACGACCTCTGATGAAGATTTTTAAGAGTACTGATATAAAGTTTAAGTAGTCAAAGTTTTGAGTACAGGGTGATTACAGGGTATTCGAAGGTAAATTTCAAGGTCTGTTGGAAGAGTTTTTCTAACCTCTCCATAATTCCCCCTCCCTCCTATTTATAGAACATAGGAAGGGCTTAGTCACCCTGGGAGGTCAAATTATAAGAGTATCCTTCGGACAACTGACTTGTACCCAGAATTGTTCTGATGTCATAACTGTCGGGTCTGACACTGTAGCCGTTGTTCCTGACGTTGTAGCTTGTTGGCTCTGACATTGTGGTTGTTAGGCCAGATACTGTAGTTGCCAAGTGACGTACTCCGCCGTTCTATTTGGTGAGCTAGCTGTCTGATATGTTTTCTTTCGACCACGTATGATCATGGTCGAAGCCTGTTCACAGTCAAGTGTTTGTATAGTCTCAGAGGGCTTGATTATGGGTTTATTAGGCCTTGGGTCATCAGATAGGTTTCGATGTAGCCTTCGAGTGTTCGACTGAAGCAAGAAGGTTGCGAGTAGGCTACTACAGAGTCAGTGTTTGGTAGTCTAGTACTTAATAGAATAAATTCATCTGTTAGTTTGGCATGTGCCTTAATCAATTCGTCTTCCTGGTATTTTTTATTTTTTTTGCAAGCCCTTTTTTGCAAGCCCTTTTTTATCATACATGGTTTCTTAGTGAAGCCTCCATAACAAGGAGTTTCGGTCAATAATCTCCACTATTTGGCTAAGGTTGCTAGGGTTGGGAACCTATTCTTGACCTAGACCCAGGATTTTTACAAGTAACACTTCTCATACTCCCTTCATATAGTTTATGCATGGTCATACTCGTGATTGGTGATAATTTTTCCTCTTTCAATTCTTAATCATACGAATATGCCTCGCAGTATGAAAATTTTAAAGCAAGCTTGACTTTTCTTTTATACTTTCAGGAATAAACTTATTCTTAGGCAGTTGTCTCCCTTGGAGCGAATTATTCCTAACATAAATGCTAAATTTTCCATATTCTGGTCAAAAACTTTGTTGAAGGTATTGGTAGTATAGCTATAGTGAAGTGCAAGTTTTGAAAATATACCAAGAACAATTTGAGTTTTTTGCTAATCACAAGGTAGTATATCGAGTTTAAGAACACGATAAATAAATAGCCTAGTGTACATTTGGTAAAATATAAAAGTTTTTTGGGTTTTCCAATCAGCATATCATTTTGCCTAAAGAAAATTAGTCTGAGTGCTGGAAATTTGCCAAAAGTATATCATAAATTGTCAAATAGTCATTATTTTACTTTTCATCAAAAAGTATATAAAATGTAGTTTTTTTGCCCCCCCCCCCCCAAAAAAAAAAATTAAATTAAATAAAACATTGTCCTCAATGTTTGAGAACAAAATTAAATACATGGACTGAGAAATAAAAACTTAAACTTCTCACCTGAATGCGACTTGGGTTGCCTCCTAGGAAGCGTTAAGTTTTACCGTCTTCAGCCAAACGAATATACTGCCAAACTTAAATATAATAATAGGGCATAAAACGGGTATACGTGATCAATTTTGATAATATGGGTAAACTCGAAAAGTTGACTCTTCATCGGAAGTACAAGATTCCAAATACAATTTTAAACGTTGCCCGTTGACCTTGAAAGTATTACCGGTGTAGTAGCATATTTCCCAGATTCGGCAAGGATAAGTCGGCATAGCATAGTCAAAGGTAGATAGCAGTCGAGATGGCCATACACTCTGATAGCAGTCAAAGTATTGATCCGCAAGTTACAACCTTACCGATTTCTCCTCTACAGTTCGTCACCTTAGACGATCTAAACAACAGGATCCAGGCCATACACTCTGATATCCCAGGCTGAAGGTCTGTACTTGACAGAATTGAGACAAACCCCATCTCCCCTCATCTCGAAGTCATGAATATTCCATACAATTTCCACATGTCAAAATTCATTCAATATGAAGGCCTCACTGACCCACTTACCCATGTACGACATTTTAAAGCCGCAGTAGGATTATACACCAAACTCGACCACATGCTATGCAGGCAATTTAACATGAGCCTATAAAAAGAACCTCTCAGATGGTTCTATACAATCCAAGAAGGCTCCATCACTACATTTAGCCAACTGCAGCGTCTATTCGAGTCTAATTATGCTCACGCTAAGGAAAAAGAGATCATTGTGGATTCCTTGTTCCTCTTCGAGCAGGGTGCAAAAGAAACCTTGGCGAGCTTTTACAAACGTTTCTTATAGGAAACACAAAAAATTGGGAACTCAGATCACAAAATCATCGTTTCAATCTTCACCTCATCCCTACACATCGACTCTAAGGTTCGAGAAGAGCTTACTCTGCACAAGCCCAGAACTGTGACGGAAATGATTGATATAGTTAATAACTACATTGAACTAGAATGATCCAAGAAAGATAAAATAAAAAGCTCCTCTGCCATCTATTCTCGGGAAACAACTTCTTCTCCACCCCAAAAGTCGACCACTACTAAAGCACCTAAACAACACGGCAGAAACGCCGACAGAAAGAACGGGAGACCCAACAGACTTGTCCCAGTTCTACCCACAATGACAACGACTATCTCTGCTATCTTACCAAAGACAAAGGGAGATGAGTGTTATCGAGCACCGCAAACAATTCCCAACATCCCCAACAAACCTCTATGTCAATATTATAATATGCATAGTCACAAAATTGACAACTATTACTCTCCCATTCGATTTTTTCATCGCATCCTATTGGCAGGAAGGCTTCATAATTATGTCGTCGACATCTAAAAATTCCTCGAGGATGAAACAAAAAACAAACACATCGAACAAAATAAGGGTCGGAGGCAAGCTCGCCACCTTTATATGATCGAGATTAAAAAAGGAAAGAAAAGGAAACATGACGATCGGATCACATCTTGTTGCAAAATGACCTCCTCGGATAAATCAGCAAAACTTCTTCTTAGCTCAAGCAAATCAAAATGTCCATACCATATTACCTTCAAAGACTGTGATACCAGCCATGTGAAATATCCACATGATGACCCTCTAGTCATTATGTTCAAAGTTGGACAAGACTACCTACACACGCTTCCCTTCGACATAGGATGTGCCATATATGTTTTATTCAGAAGGGTAATCGAAGTTCTAGGACTCAGAGATTTCGTGAAAGCTTCAATAACAATAATCACCGGCTTCAACGGTTCGAAAGAATCAGCCACAGGATAAATTACTCTGCCAGTTCAGACAGGATCATAAACCACATTTGTTAAATTCCTCGTCATCGATACAGAGTCCAAGTATTTAGGAATTTTGGGACGTAGTTGGTTACATTCGATCAAAGCAGTACCTTTTACATATCATTTAGCATTAAGATTTCCAATAGATTATGGCATCTACGAAATCAAAGGAAGCCAAGAAGTTACACGAATGTACGAGAATACCACCACCAACTTACGCACAGCAAACCTTCTCAAAGCATAACAACTATAGTAGAAAACACCCGCCACATTCGAGCAGCATGACATTGAAATGGTCGAATCCATTGAACTCGATGGACCCGGGCGTCACACCTTCATCAGCTCCAAGTTGTCAACCGATAAAAATGAAATCATAATCCAACTACTATAGAAAAACATCGACATCTTTGCCTAGACTTTCCAAGAAATACCTGGCATTAATCTATCAATCGCGTGCCACAGACTGAACCTCCTTCCAGATAGCAAAGCACTCATATAGAAACATCGAAACTTAGCTTCCCGCCTCCGTGAAGCCGTGAATAAAGAAATTGATAAACTCCTTCGTGTAGGATTTATTCAAGAAGCCAAATATCTAAAGTGGGTTTCTAACATTGTGGCAGTCCCAAAGAAAAATATGAAGATTAGGGTTTGTGCTGACTTTACAAAACCCAGCAAATTTATACCAAAAGATAGTTTTACTTTCCTACTGATCCCACAACTCCTTGACTCCGTCGCAAGGCACGAACTTCTTTCCATGATGAATGTAGCCTCCGGCTACAATCAAGTTCCACTCACCGACGACGATCAAGAAAAGATAACCTTTATTATTGAAAGAGGTCTCTACTGTTACATAGTGATGCCTTTCAGGTTAAAGAATGCAAGAGCTTCTTACCAATGGCTTGTCATTAAAATGTTTCAAGATCATCTAGGAAAAATCATGGAAGTCTACATCGATGATATGATCTGCAAAAGCTTGAAGTGCGAAGATCATTCCTGCAACCTCCAAACTATCTTTGATATCCTTCGCAAATACCAGATGAAACTCAACCCAGAGAAATGCCAATTCAGTGTCGCATCTGGTAAATTTCTGGGACACCTGGTCAGCAAAATAGGAATCAAAATCGATCCTGAACAAATCAAGGCACTGATCACAATGCCATCTCCGCGAACAAAGAAAGATGTCCAAAATTTTACAGGCAAGATCGCCGCTCTTCACAGATTCATCTCGAAGTCATCTAATCGATGCAAACTTCTTTACCTCCTTTTTCGTAGAAATTTCACTATACTTTCAAAGAAACAACACAAGGAGATTATTTGGACTCCTGATTGTGAGTTAGCCTTCCAAGATCTTAAATGATACTTAGGGTGTCCTCCTATAATAAGTACTCCAGTTGATGGCAAAAGACTAACGATGTACAAATCCAAACTTGAAGACTTCATTAGTTCTGTCCTTATTCGAGAAGACAAAAGAGTAAAAAACCAATCTACTTCATCAGTAAGACCCTCATGCATGCTGAAAAAAGATACACAACAACATAAAAGCAACTACTCGCCTTGGTCTACAACTCTCAAAAACTTTGTCCGTACTTCCAAGCTCATCCCATCAAAATCATTACTAAGTATCCCCTCAAACTGATACTCTCTAAAAAAGAAAAATCCCGAAGAATATAACAATGGTCTATTTTTCTTGGTGAATATGACATATGAAGGTATCCTCGTTACACCTTTCAATCATCGCATCGAGAAAACTATTAAACTAAACTACTCTGTTACCAACAATAAGACTGAATATGAAGGTATCTTCCATGAACTCGATCTCGTACTAACACAAGGCGCGGAAAAAATGGCAGTTTAAGTCAATTCTTTACTCTTGGCCAATCATTACAACAAAACGTTCCACACAACAGGAAAAATGGCCAATTATGCAACCCTGATCGAATAAAAAATAAACAAATTCAAACAAGCATCAATCTTCTACTTACCTCGACAAGAAAATCGCCATGCCGCATTGGCTTACATCGCCACCATGCCACGAAATAGTAAAAAACAATCTTTAGATATCGAAATCATTGAGCATTCAAGCCTCGATATACAGTCAACAATGTAAATCACTATTACTGAAGATGAAGACCCTGACGACTGGAGAAGACCACTCTATGTATACCTCAACTCCAACATCCTCCTGAGTAATAAAGAAGAAGCCCGCTCACTTTTGGCCAAATGCCTCAGATTCACAATTCAAGATAATGTCTTATATCGTATCACAGGAGGTGGACCCCTGATTGAATGCATCTCTCAAAACCAAGCTCAAGTCAAAATTAAAGAACTTTACGAAGGTATCTGTGGAGCTCACATTTTGGGAAGATCATTAGCCCAGTGGGCATTCACACAAGGAATATACTGGCCCAGGATGAGATAGGACTGCAAAGACTTTGTACATAAATGCTACAAATGCCAAATCCATGCTCAAGACATCAAAAGTCCAACACTTGAATTGTACATTAGCAATGTCCTCTGGTCATTCAAGCGATGGGGAATAGATATCATTGGACCTTTCTACTCAGCATCGGGAAATCGAAGGTTCGTCCTTGTCGTCACTGACTACTTTCCAAAATGGGTTAAAGCAGTTCCTCTTTGTCATACCGATGAAAATAAAGTCATCAAGTTCCTTTGGGACCATATAATTACCAGATTTGGCTGCCCACAAATGATACGATTTGACAACGGCAAGTAATTCATCAATAGTAAAGTCCTCGCTTTCCTCCACAAGTACAAAATTCAGCTATCAACTTCCACACCATACTACCTTCAAGGCAACGAACAAGCTGAAGCCATCAACAAGAGCACCAAATCAGGTTTACGTAAGCGCCTCGACGAAAAGAAAGGCATATGGGCCGACAAATTACTCAGTGTCCTCTGGGCATACCGAAAAACTCCTCGAACATCCACTGACTGTACTCCATTTATGATGGCCTTCGGTACTGAAGTGGTCATACCCTCAGACTTCGATCTACCAAGTTCCCGAAGAAAATTTTCAGATGAAGACAACGAGCTGGGTCTCCTCTGCAACCTCAACTGGATAGAAAAAACTTGTGACAAAGACATCGCAAACATGGGAGGATACCATGATACGTTGAAAAAAGCTTACAACAAAAAAGTTTAAAAGAAAAAAGTTTAGTATTGACGACCTTGTCCTTCGACAAATCCAAGAGAGTACTTGACCTAAGAATTCTGGTAAATTATCTGAAAACTGGGAAGGGCCCTACATTGTCAGCGACAAAACAGATAGCGGGACTTACTGGCCAATGACAAAAGATGAAATCTAACTTGAATATCCCTGGAATACAGCTCAACTAAAAATTCTGTACAGATGACAACTATAACAATTATCATCGATTCCAATAAAACAATTTTTACTATCTCTTACATCTTTTCTATCTTTACTTATTCTCGATCCATACTTGATAAGTATGCTCCAGACAACATTCATCTTTACTATCTTCACTTGATCTCGATCCATACTTGATAAGTATGCATCCAGCAATAAAACATCTTTACTATCTTTACTTAGTCCAACACCATACTTATAAGTATGCATCCAGACTATCATTCCCTTTTATACGAACATTATCCAATCGCAGGATACTTTACTTCGTATTCCTTACTTATCAAACAAAATATAACTATTTTGTTCTTTTCTAATCAAAATCCAGATATCCCACTGAGGATACACATCTGGTAATCCTTCACATTACTTGCCATTTCATGGCCATCGTTTACTTATATGCAAACAATCGTTCCTTACTTATCTGCTACGAGTTACAATCACTATTGTCGAAAACATCGTTTAAATATCATTCTTGCTGAATTTAACACTTAGAATAATTTACAACATTTATGCATCACAAATTTTCAAAAACCTTGCTTTGAAAAAAAAATTCATCATTCAAAACATCGCATAATTAAAATTGTTCAGGTCCCATTGACCACTTTTACATCTTTCTTTCAAAACAAATAATGTTTACACAAATTATTTAAACTACAGGATGAGACACGGTGTCATCAACCTTCGATAACCCCTTAGGTGGAAACACTTCCATTAATTCCTTAGAACGCCTCCCATCAGCTTCCATATCACACAATCAGCGACGACTTCCGCCCCACTAGGAACTTTGGGAGTCTCTGGAACATCATCGTCTATATCTAAATCCTCGAAAACAATACCACCAGCTTTGTTAACCCCTTGTAATGATCCTTCCTCACTTCCAACAACTCGTACTGCCCTACATAGTGGGCCTTCATCTTCTTACAAGTATCTAACTTCTCCACTATTAACTCAGCCCTAACCTTGTCTAGAACCTTACCATGTTCCAGCTCCATCGCCTTTCGCGCATCGACAATCTGCTCCCTTACATCATTCTTAAAATTTGTTCTAAGCAATGCCAAAGCCTTCTCTTTTTCCTTCTCCCACGATTTCTTCGCTTCCCGAAGAGCAGCGTCCTTCGCCTTTCGCGCATCAAACTTGTAAGTATTTAGCGTTGCATTCAGCCCTTTCTTATCTTTGATCTGAGCTTCTTTCTCCCTCGTCATATCTTTATCGATGTTTTTATACACCAACACTTCATTTGCAAGGTCATTACTACTAACAATATGATCTTTCGCCTCCGTCAATAACTTCATGATCTGAATTACATTCATAAATTGAGTATTCGAATGACATACCAGTTTCTTTAATCAAAGCAAAGCAAAAAAATTCCTCACCTTCGACATGTTACGGTGGCCCTCGCTGAGAAATGACATCAAGCTCTCAGCCCCAACTAAACAATCATCAACTTCAGCCTGTAACACATTCGTCCCTGACATATAAGAATCCATCGTCCTATGGACTTCAATCTCAAATTCCTTGACAAATTTGTTCTTCGACGACTCTCCACTCCCTTCTTCTTCGGGAGTACACTTGTCGCACCCCGTGAAAGATGCCCATCCGGCAAAGCAACTGGATTATCAATCTTCACCTCCTCCTCCATTGTCGACCGTCAAGTATTCCTTTTATGAGGAAGTAAAGGAGCAACAACTCGGCTCGCTGCCCGTTCCTTCTTACTCTTTTATAATAATTCTACAAATATGGAGTCTATCTCCGTATCAGACATGTACCCAGCCAAGGAAGGATTTTCTAATGGCAGACTAGACTCTGCGGCCCTCTTGTTCTTCATCGACATCTTACCGTCGATAATAGGGACTTCTAAAACTTTTTCCCTCGGCCTCTTTAACCTGGACTCTTAAAAAAGGCTACTCACACGATCTTGGTCGATGACAAGATTGTCAATCCTACCAAAGAAACCCTTCCTAACCTTGTACAATTCTTCTTGTACTTTTGACTTCCTATCGACTTCCTTCAAAGCTGGACATAAACGAAATACATTTACAAACAATTCACATCCCATTCAACACTTCAAACATCAACATTTAAGTTACCTAACCATAAGCCTAAGTGAAAAGTCTTTCTCTTTAAGGGCTCTCCAGGGCCTTTCTTGTCGAACTCCTAGTTCCCAGACATGAGTAAACGTTCGTCACTATATCGTCCTCCTGTTGACACCATGTCATAGAATAGTGATCTCTTCAAAAACCTCGCCAAGTAGCGATAATCTACTTTCTTTGGGTTTATCTTAAGTTTGTAGTACACACATAAATCGTCAATAGTGATCAACTCTTCCCCTCTTGACTTAAGTCGACCATTTATCGCCTCACATACCCGAAACAGGTCGTATATATTTGGATTAAACTATCCAGCTGCCACATTAAAAAAGTTTATCAACTTCTTCTAGTCAGCTCGAAGGGGAAGCTGCAACCCCTTCTTAATTTGTTCTCGATGCACGAGAATCCCGCACAAGGGTAGTTCCTGGTCAATCATATCATATTGGTACTCCTCTAACCTAATATCTCCAGGAATACCATATTTCTTCTTGAAACTCAGTATTTACTTCGTCTCTGGACCCTCTCCATAACAAGCTTCCTCGCCCTCCTCCACATCGTCTTCCCCACCCCCGCTACCTTCTCGATTACTAGCTTGTGGCTCGTAATCCACATCTGTCTTGGTAGCCTCCTCATCAGACAATTCAATAATCCTAGGTACCACCCTAAGCTGGTCCACACCAGCTATGCCTGCATGACTTGACCCCACCCTATATCTACCTCCCAACTATTACGCAAAGGTAGTTACATCGATCATCAGGGGCTCTACATCTTGAAGGTTCTCGTATATATCTTTATCATCAATTTTAGTTGGTTCAGTCATTTTTAAAAACCTAAAAATCATATTCTATTTTTTATAACAATTAGTATCTATCATATCTGATACATATATATGTTTATATATTCATATTCGTATAAGTTATCAAGTTTAATGTCCAACATATCATTCCCAAATTTCTATCTGCTACTATCAATATTACAGTTAGTTACACTTACTACAGTCAATTCTTGATACAATTTAACTATTTATTAATTAAGCCTTAAAAACATCGATTACTTTACTATTTGTCATTTATGTCAATATTAAGGAATCTCAAGAGTTCTCGAAGTAAACTTCGCCTGTTTTCCGCGAAAACCACTACATTTTAAAAAATTACGGGATATCAACTTCTCCGGCGTAAAATTTGGCCACATCAAAACTAACAAACATCATTTATGACAATATCGCTAAAATCCAAACAAATTCTCTACAGTCGTGCCATACTCACCGTGACACCAACCAATCTCTTTCTCCACTCCTCACCACCAATTCATCACATTTCTCTTACCTAAACACAATTATAAACCATTATGACTACATTGCCTTTGAATAAACACCATTAACGATCACCATTCAACCTCTGTAATCCAAACCCTAACATAATCGAATCTCAAATCACTTCCAATCCATCTAACCTTAAACAAATTCATTCTACCAATATACCACACATACCTACATTTACCAATACTTACAAACAAACAATCAAGAAACATTCACAATCAACACAGTTAATAACCTTGTATTCGCGCTGCTTCGGTATCCCTTTGTTTCACCCATTTTGCTCTCTCAATCAGAACTCTGATCTCCTCCTTCCCAATTGTTGACAACGAATCCAATAACGAGCGCAAATAATTCGCACTTGAGATAATTTTTTTAGAGTATGTAAAATGTGAACAATCACCCACCTCCAAGCTATTTATAGACCCCACGCGATTGTTCGTTGCACTGTTTCGCGACCGTTCGAGTAATCGAGTATAACGTCTTAAACGTCTTTTCTTAAAGTTTTTGACTCTTCGCCTTCTCAAAACCAACAAACCTCTACATTGTTGCTTCAATCCATCCATATCTCGAAGAATTTCTTCTGACATACTCATACTCAACAAAGCACAACCTATTTTGTCGCAAAGATGCTGTATATTATCTTTCTTATACTTCAAGATTTCACCTACAGGACCACACCTCGCCATGTTTAATCCTCTCACTACCTTTGTACATTTTTACCTTATTTACAAATCCTTATATCTACGGCAAATCTTCATCAATCCGATCAATTTTTAAAAATTTATTCGACATTACAAATACAACGAGTAACACATTACTATATTCCACAATTTTACTAAGTCCAAAATATATTCGATGACAATTTAACATAACAGAACATCGACAACTACATTCTGACATCGAATTATATTATCATTTCATTTTCAAGCACAATTCGACCATTACATTTACTACTTTTACAAATTCAATTCACAAACTCCTAACTGCAGCAATATCTTTTTTCCAAATCAACATCTTCGCACGAGTATACATATAACTCACACGTTCAGGAGGACTCCAGAATTGTAGTTAACAACGAAACTAAAAATCTTCTTCAGCATCCTTCGCCTCTACCTCGCTCATCCTTTCATAATCTGGCTCAACAAGATCTTCCAAGTGAATGTTAGCATTCCGATTACCGAAATACCGACTGTATAATTCCCAATACTTAACTTGCACACTGCTGAACACCTCATTCCGTATTTCAGACCTAGTCTTCACCATTTCTTCAAAACACAACTCTCACTTTTGAAAAATACACGAGTTACTTATAACCCACCACAGTCAAAGTTAACACAACCAACATTTATTTTTCCATAGAACTTTATAATTTCAACAGTCAAATCAATCAACCTCGAAATCCATTCTTAGGACCACACAATAAATTGAAGTTCAAGATATATAATACTCAAAACTTATACACATTATTAATTTTTCTTCGACATCATTTCTATTTCGTCAAAATTGTTTATTTCACAATACAAAACGTCGAAAATAAAGATTATTCATTGAACTATTAATTACAATTTACATTCGACAAATATTTCCTTCAATTACATTACATCCGGATACAATTCTTTCATTACATTCAACTTAAATGGCTAGTTGATAACATCTTTTCACCAGAATCTGACATTATTATATCTTTTTACCAGAATTTGACATTAGCTCTAGCTGCAGGGGCAACAATATCTTAAGAAACTCAGGTCAGGGAACCTCAATATGTCCGAGAACTATCCCTTGTGTCACCATGAAGTGACACTTTTTCCAGTTTAACACCAAATTGGTTTATGTGCATCATTCTAGCATGAGCTCTAAATGGTGTAAACATTCGTCAAAAGACGATCCAAACACTGAAAAGTCATCCATAAAGATTTTAAGAAACGTATCAGAAAATATGTTTATCATACAACGCTGGAATATAGTGGGTACATTGCACAACCCAAATGGCATACGTCGATAAGCATATGTCCCGTAGGGACAAGTGAAAGTTGTCTTCTCCTAATCTTCTGGGGCAATAAAGATCTGATTGTATCCAGAATAACCGTCAAGAAAATAGTAATTACTTTTTCTGGCTAAGCGATCAAGCATTTGATCAATGAATGGAAGAGGAAAATGATATTTCCTTGTGACCACGTTTAATTTCCTGTAGTCAATACATACACGCCACCCAGTGGTCATGCGGGTGGGGATTAGGTCATTATTCTCATTCTCAACTACAGTAATCCCTTATTTCTTAGGTACAATCTGAACGGGGATGACCCACTTACTATCCAAAATGGGCTATATGATACCCAAGTTCAAAAGTTTGAGAACTTCCTTCTTCACCACCTCCATCATGGTGGGATTCAATCGTCATTGCATCTCGTAAGAATTTTTAGCACCTTCCTCAAGATTGATGTGATACATGTAAACGGCCGGGCTAATCCCCTTTAAGTTTTTTATAGACTACCCTCAGGCTTATTTGTGCCTTCCAAGGACACCCAACAATCTACTTTCATGGTCAACATTTAGATTGGAAGCTATAATTACTGGCAAAGTTTCAGAATCACCTAAGAAAGTATACTTCAGAGTCTTAGGTAATGGCTTGAGGTCTAACTTAGAAAATTTAGCGATGGATGAAATAGGCAAAGTAGTGGACGGTTTAAGAGGTTCAACATGAGGTCTCCATTTAGACTTGTTAAGAATAGGTGTTGAGTCAAATAGAGTATTAAGCTCTTCACCAAAGTCTTCACCAAAGTTTATAAGACATGATTCTAAGGGGTCCTCAGAAAATAATTTAGGCAATAAGTTGTAAACTAGGGAGTCAATCATATTCAGCTCAGCCATGTCATCAAAATGAGATACTTGAGTATTATTGTTAAAAACATTGAGTTTGATCTTCATGTCTCCCATTAATAGTTGTAAGACCCCATTAAAGCAATTAATAATGGCATGAGCAGTCTCAAGGAAAGGGCGGTCCAATATAATGGGGATTTTACAGCTAGGATTCGTGACATCTTCAGTGTCCAAAATAATAAAGTCTACAGGAAAAATGAGAGTATCAACCTTGATAAGAATATCCTCAAGGATATCACATGGGTATCGTATTGATCTGTCAGCCAATTGAAGTGTCATTCGGGTAGGTTCGAGTTCTCTAAGTCCTAATTCCTAATAGACCAAGTAAGGTAAGACATTCACACAATCCCCCAAGTCAAGTAACGCCCTATCTACTTTGTGATCTCCAATTTTGCAAGGGATGATTGGGCTTCTAGGATCTCGAAGCTGAGGCAGGGTTAATGTATCAGTCAAGAAGACTTTCTTGTGCACATTGATTTCCTAGTGCACGCATCCTTAAGGAATTTGGCATATGCAGGGATAAACATGATGGCATTGAGTATAGGAATATTTATATGAACTTGCTTAAATGTATCCAATATCTCGTTAAATTGAATCCCTTTATTAGTCAGAAGAATGTGTTGCGGATAAGGCACCTTTGGCTCAAAACGTACCTTTAGTACGGAAACGGACGAGGTAGGCAGCTCCTTAGATTTCTTAAAAGGCTCATGGTTGCTTACTACAGCTGGTTCACTCATACCTACCTCATCCTCAATAACAACTGGTGTTAGCTCAACCCTAGGTCTTTCAATTCGGCTATCAATTTGTCTACCACTTCGATGAGTGGTAATGGCATTAAGCTATTTTGGGATTAAGCTAGAATCAAACCCTGGTGGTCCTTTCAAATTAGATACAGGTTGACTAGGTAGCTTACCTGGTGGTCTCTCATGTAATGTATTTGCCAATTGTCCCATCTGATTCTCTAGATTAGAGATAGATTGGGATGTAGAATTTTGATTCATCAAAGTCTGTTGTTCGAATTGCATCATTTGTTGTTGAAATTGCAACGCTTATTTTTGACTTCCCATTGATTGTTTTTGACTTTCCATTGATTGTTGCATGAAGAGAGCAAGGGTGTATTCCAAAGATGGTTTGGGTGGAGCGGGTGGAAACTGTTTGGATGACTGAAAGGATTGCTGAAATGCCTGAGGATAAGATTAAGAAAGAGGATTCCTAGGCAAATTATGACCTGAGGTTTATGGCTCTCCAAAACCCGAACTGGGTTCGTTGTTCTTCCACAAAAAAATTGGGTGGTTCTGCCAAGTTACCTTGTACGGTTCAATTGGTTTCTTGAAGGTATTATTCAAAGCATTCACTTGCTCTTAATTTTTATTCATTTCATTGAACATGAGACACATTTGAGTTGCATGGGTTGCATTATAACAAATGGTGTAACCCTGTTACTGAACCTGGTTCACACTACCCTCAGATTGATTCATGGCGATAGCCTCGATTTTTCAGGTAAGAGTATCTAATTGGGCTTTGATGCCTGTTCCCCCACTCACTTCATATAAGCCACCTTTCTTGGTTGTGCAAACATTTGTATATGGATCAAAATCCCACTATTGAGAGTTTTCAGCCAATGTCTTAAACTCTTCATAAGCTCTATTGGGTTCAAGGCCCTGGAATTTTCCACTATGCATAGATTTTAGGCTATAAGGATTCTTATAAGTTATTCTATGATAGAAGATCTGGGTTAGATGTTGCTTCTCAAAACTATAATGGGGATATTATGAAAGAAGATATTTATATCTCTTTCATGCCTCGTAAAACGTTTTACTCTCATTTTGAACAAATTTAATAATTACATTTCTAAGAGTAAGGGTTTTTCCCATAGAAAACCATTTGGTTTTGAACTTGGTCTCCATTTGATCCCATGAATTGATAGATGCTGGTGCCAATGAATTAAGCCAAAGACTCGCCTTATTTTTTAGTGATAATGAAAATAAACGAAAGTGGACAGAATCCTTAATAAAATATTAGTATTTGGAGAGCGCACAAATTTTCTTAAACTCATGGACGTGCTTATAAAGGCTCTCATAGTCAAGTCCATGAAATGTAGGTAACATTTGAATCACACTAGGCTTGATTTCATAATTGTTTGATTCAAGTCCATAATGAATCACCCAAAGGAGAAACCTAACACAGATCCGCCCCGGATCACACACCACACAACAACCAACAACACCAACAACACACCAACAACATGCCCCCTCCACCAAACCAACTACGGGCACCCGAAAACCATAACAACCACAACAACAAGCACGCCTACCACCGAGCCAACCACAGGCTCCACCAAACCAACCACCGGCTCCACCAAGCCAACCACGGGCTCCACCAAACCAATCACGGGCACCCAAAACCACAACACAACCTCCTCCGCCCAACAACTACCAAAACCACCGAAACGAAGAATACTAAACCTGATAAAGGCAATAAGATGCAGATGCAAATGAATAGTGATGCATGAATGATGATAATGAATAATAATCAATAAAGAAAAAAGCTCCATTAGTCTTATGTCATATCCAACAATTACCACGATAATCGCACCACCCATATTGACCCGTACATTATTTTTGCTAATTAAACGATAATGTATGAAAGGCCACACATTACGTTTGTCAAATTAATTCTCTTTTACTAAGGCTCTAAATGGTTAAAGGTAAAATTTATAAAGAGAGAAGTAATTATTCACGTGGAAATCTTCAATCGGTCCCTTTTATACTTAAAACTCTAAAATTATCTCAAAGTTAATGAGACATCTTAAAGGAAAAGTAAGGGGTTGATTACGTTATTCCAACCGTGCACGCCACCATAAATCTTGTCCTTGTGGTCCTTGCCTAACCCTAGTAGGGATGACAATGGGGCGGATTTGGGGTGGGGGAGCTCAAACCATCCCCATCCTCGCCTAAGTTTCTCTCTCCCAAACCTGCCTCAAAACCCGTTTAATTTAAACGTGGATCCCCAAATCCGCCCCACATTATAACACTAAATCTCATCCCCGCCCTATTTAACTTTTACTACACCAAAAATAAAATAAAATATCATTCTATATGAATTTTATTTTTTCTAAGCTATACCATTATCAAAGTCATCAAAATAAACTAAAACATAAGACATGAGTCTAAATGTCATGACTTAAATAAATACATTAACAAAATCATTAAATAAGACAAGTTAGAGATAAGGTGAAGAAATGGTTTTATCTCCAATTATTTAGGGGTATGTAGGGTATATGCATATAGCTAAATAGAGCGGGGAAAAGTCGGGGATTTGTTGAACCTGTACCGTACCCGCCTCGAACCTCGACAAAATTTTGGAGGTTCTCCTCATACCGGCCCCCAAACCCGGTAAGGTCATCCCAAATCCTCCCCATTCGGGGCAGGGCAAATTGTCATCCCTAAACCTCAGCTTACCTAGCAAAAAACAAACACCAACATCAATCCATCATAAGGTAAGTTTATCCAGAAGTACATTTCTTCTCTTTTTATTCATCTTCTTACGGGACATGTGACATTATACAGCCCAACCCCGTGAAATTTTCAGTCATGTTACGGAAAAAAATTGGTCGTACTGAATGAGAGAATTACACAATAAATAAGCATAAAGAAAATTTTGAATATTTCGGGAGATTAATGGAAAATTCAGGCTGTTGTTCTGAATCCATGGCTAGACAATGTACGAGGTGGTAATCATTCCACTGCATCACAATTTTCAGTTATATTTCAGGGAAGTATTATTGTGAAAAAATATCATCAGGTGCCCCGTGCAAATATATATTTAAAACTTTGAGAGTTATTTGGAAATTATGGGGGTAAAATGGTCATTAAGAATATGTAATTTAGCCGTTTATCCAAAAGAAGCATTTGAAGAGCAAAATTAAGAAGAGAGCGTGCAGGCTCTGCTGTCGTCGTCCTCAAGAAGAATAACAAATTCTAGAGAGAGAAACTCAGAATCTTAATTTTTTAGAGAGAAGCAGAATTAGGGTTTCTCTCTCCTCTACTTCTCCCAGATCTGGTTGAAGAACAAATCTCGTAAGTTTCATCTTCTCTTTTGTAGATTCTCCAATTTGCACTTCGAATCAATCGAATCCCTATTTTTTTTTTTCGAGTTTTAGTTGTTTTTTATTTGAAATTTGAATGAATTTAGGTTGGATTTTGGATCAAATGAGTCACATTGGATTGAATTGGATTGGGCTTGTTTCAATTTAATGCTTGTGAAATGTTGATTCGTTGCCCAATTTTTGATTTGAGCTTTGAATTTGATTGTTTACAGTGGTGGGGTTGCTTCAAAAGTGTGAAAATTGGCTCCCCAACGCCGAGCAGCGCAGCAGCGCCACATGGGAGGCCATATGCAACAGAGCAATGGAGCTTCTTTGTGGGACCCACCTGGAGGTGGGCCAATACACAATGTGGGATCCACAAGCGATGCCGGGGACGCTGTAATGGCTAGGTGGCTACAGTCTGCTGGATTGCAACATCTGGGGTCTCCATTAGCCTCAGCGGGTATTGATAACCGACTTCTCCCCAACTTAGTAATGCAGGTATTGAAGCACTAGCCAACTCCTTCAATTTCTTCTTTGTTAGCATTCTTATTAGCTGAGAAGGAACACCTTAGATTGCGGAAACTTAAATTTAGTGGTTCCGGGCATATAGAGAACTATATACCTAAGGGCAAATGCTCCACCTAAGAAATGTGTAGACATAATGTAAGATGCAATCACATAATAAATTTCCTCTACATTGCTTATGTAAATGTTGGATTATCTTTGTGGTAATGAAGCCCAATCTGTGATATTATTGAAGGGCCATGGAGGGCAATCGGTTGAAGAGAAGCAGAAGTTATATAAAATCTTTAGGAATCTCAATATGAATGGAGAGTTTGCTTCTGAACCATATACTCCAACTGGGCAAAGTTCAGGACCGGTGGCTTCAGCAGATGGTTTCTATTCTCCCGAGCTTAGAGGGGAATTTGGAGCTGGTTTATTGGATCTTCATGCGATGGATGACACAGAGCTTCTTTCAGGGGTATCACCCTTTTCCTTTGTGTTGACAAATGTTAATCATTTAGTATTGCATTTTTATTTGTAAACTAAAAAAGGGAAGCTTGAATTGACTTAATTTTCTAATAGTAACTTAATTTTATCAATGGAAACTATTTTTCCTATTTGGTCTTCATGATGTGGCAATATATATCTTCGTTTGGAGGTATACTCTCGTCAATTCTTAATTATTTGGTATTAGGGATGGGTATCGGTTGGTTTGGTTTGGTATTTCGCAAATACCAGTACCAAAACCAAATCTCCAAAGGTAAAACCAAAACCAAAGCCAAATAGTTCGGTTTACCAAGTATAGAAACCAAAACCAAACCGTCGGGTTTTCGGTATATTTTCGGTAACTTTTGGTATATTTTATGGTTTGGTTATTGGTATATGCGTTTTAGATATTTCTGGTATTCTCAACTTTGGTGGTTTTGGTATAATCTCATTATACTATAACATCTATCTCGGAAGAGAAGTTTATAAAGTGCTTCCAAGTTACAAAGATTTGCTAGAAAATAATATATCATGACGAGATTTCATATACTAAAGCTGATCTTTATTATGGGGTAATATGATAATGGAGATCTTATGAGCATATCATTTTTTTCATGAGTTCCAACTTCCAAGTTTAACATGTTCAATGGTTTTTGTATTTTTGTATTTTGGTAATTTCGGTTGGCATTTTCGGTTTTTGAGACTATCATACCAAAACCAACCATACAAAAATAGTATTTTTCGGTTTCGGTTTCAAGAAATATGAAACCAATACCATTTTTTTTGGTTTGGTTTTGGTTCACTTTGGTATTTTACCATACCGGTTGCACCCCTATTTGGTATAGTTACTTTTGACTTCAGGTTTGTAACTTAGATATTAAAATGTGTAGGATTAGGGTATAAGGGGAACTAAGGGGATGAATGAAACTCCGTAGAATGGATTATAGTTTCAAAATGCTAGTGAGGCTCAGTAATATTGGTATGGATTTCTGACCTTCCTACTTTACCATATGGGATGAGTTACGGCACAGTAGGACTAGTATGAGGAGTGTTTGGGGAAGGAGGAGATTGATTCCTTCCAAGGGTATGGTGTGGGAGATGCCCCTGTAAAGAATAAATTTCTAATGCTCCTTACTCTTAAAAAGGGTATGGATCGATTCCCACAACCACTTCTAGTTTATTTTCTTTCTTTCTGCTTCTCTATGAATGAGTCTAATAAAAATAAAGCGGCGGAAAGAGTTCTAGAACTGAGGATTGAGAAGAGCTTTGAATGATTGGGAGATTGCAAATCTGAAAGCCAAATCCTTGTATTGATTTAATTTCCTAGTAGTTATTATTAGACTTGATTATATCCATGGCAAACATTTTTCCTGTTGGATCTTCTTGCTATGCCATTATGCTTCTAGCTTTTTTTAAGGTATACCACTGTTGTCAGTTCTTACTTTTTTGTGTAGTTGCATTAATTTGGCGTCTAACTTGTAAATATAGAAATTTTGCTGATAACAAGAAGGATTACAGGAAAAGGAAAGGCAAATTTTTTGCCAAGTAGGTTTGAAAAGGATCTAGAGTTAGCTATTTAATCTTGAAAAGGAGAGTATATTTGAATGATTTAGGTTTGAGTTTCTGAGTTATTTGAATCTACTGTTCCAAAAGTCTAACCTTTGTATGGAGTTTTTTGTGAGGCGATGAAGAGGCAACATAATCAAATAATGGATTTGGCGTAAGCCGTAAAGGGATGCAAGTTAAAAATGAAAGGAAAATAAAGAAATATTGAGTGAACTGAACTGTTGGACAACCTCCAGTAAGCGAAAGTGACGAAACTTGGTTAAATGGGTTTGGGGAAGACTTGGGATAGCAAGTTAAACGGAAGTTGAGATCGAAGGGGTTGTGGGTTGTGGTAGTAGAAGCCAATTTTATAGGCACTTGAAATTCCAAAATGTGTACCTAAATCTTTTTGTAGTCCTTCAAAATAATTGAGTACTTATTTTTTCTACTGTTTTAGTTATGCTCTTCTCTTTCTTATGAGAATCACATTTTTTATTCACACTTTCAGTATCCGCTGACAAAATTTTTTTAAATATCCTTACGAAATTTTTAGCTTTTAACGAATTTGTGTTCTTGGCAGCATGTTTTGTCAGATTCCTTTGAACCCTCACCTTTCATGCCTGCTCTCGCAAAAGGTATTAGTGACGATTTTGATGTGGTTACTAGTAGGCAACAAAGAGAGCAAGTGGTAGAAAGATTGCCGAGTAATGACAAAGATAATAACAGCAATCTGGCAAAGATAAAAGTTGTGGTATGTTTGTCTTCTTTACCTAATGTCTTCGTGTTAGGAACTATATAGGGTTGTTAATGGATACACTAATTTAAATGGACACACGATGGGTTGTTCAGAGTTCGACGAGCATCTTATCCTTTGGACGGTTCAATATCTAGTAATTTTTTTTGTGTTGGATTTGAATTTCTAAGGTGTATGGACTCTAGCTAATACCTTTAGTGTTTCTTAATTTCCTGTACACTTTCTAGGTCAAAATTCGTTCAGTCGATAAAACACATGTATTTTGGTTGATTTTGATGTTAACACCCATTAATGGATACAATTTGTACAGCATGGAGCAGATTTGGATATTTACTGACTCGGCAATACATTGACAGATTCTTCATTTTGTACCTTCATGAAAATATCTTCAATATCTTAGAAAGTTCCAGTCATTAGAATTTCTTACCATGATACAAAATCATGATTCCTTTCAAGAATTATAGAAAAGTGGACTTTCTGATGGTCATTTGTGTGTGACAAAGATCTAATAGAAAAATTAATATTTATTGACAAGTGGAATATAGTCATGAAAAGCTATAACCCAACTTCAGCGTAAGATTGATGAATTATTATGAATGCATAACTATAAATATGGAATTAAAAAGAAAAAAAATGTTATTATCTTTGTTTTCGAAGAATATGCATTTAACGTATTCTTTCCCAAATTGCATGAGCAATTGCAAACAATTTCTTACCTTCTAATGTACATTATGCTATTATTGTTTTCTCATAGCTTACATTAGTCTCTCTCTATGTAAACAACTAGAAATATGAAGATCAAATTCTATTATTCCTGTATTTATAAGAAGAATCTCTAATAGTTTAAAGCCACTTATATGTATAAGTTTCACAGGTACGCAAACGACCTTTAAACAAGAAAGAGCTGTCTCGGAGGGAGGAGGATATTGTAAATGTGTATGAAAATGCGTACTTAACTGTACATGAACCGAAGTTAAAGGTTTGTATCTTTACAACAAAGGATCTGAAATGTAAACCCATCTTCTATTGCGTATTGGGAATTAACTTTTGAAACATTGAGTAGGAAATGGTGAGTGTTTTGCAAGGTGGTCATTGTATGTTATGATGCGAATGCGACTAGCGCATTATGCAAAATGAATCTTGCAACCGCAATGTGACATGTTCCAGTCTGCTGCTATACATTAGGTGGAAATTCAGTGTTTAAAAAGCGGAGGCGGAGGCGGAGGCTGTTAGGGCTTAGTGAGGCGTTAGCCTCAATTTTTCAATAAAAAAATTATTAAAAATGCTTAAAGAGTATGTATAGAATAAACAAATAAGAATATATAGATGGAAATGTGATTTAGCTATAAATCTTTCATAAATCAAGGAGAATTAGAGAATGAATCAATTAGGAAAAAGAAGCAAATTCAAAGCCAATTAGAATAATATATAAATTAGGAAAGGTAATGAATTTAAAAAAGTAAATAGAATCAATTTTAGGCCAATTAAAATAAGAAACAAAATTCTAATAGAAATAGTAAAGCAGAAACAAGCTTATACGCTACTAATTCTCTGCATGAGGAAATAAGAGAGAGACCTAATAACAAGACTCCTAGGGTTGTTTTGGGTATTAGCATAAATATATGAGGTCTTTTTTGAAGAAAAAGAGAGAGTAGAAAAGATGAATATTATTTTTTTTGTAGGAAACTTATAGTTTATTCGACTCTGCCGCCTCCAATTATGCCTTCAACTGCGCTTCCACTACGCCTTCAATGTGCCTTCATGATGTGAGGTTATAGCCTCATTAAGCCTCATATTCAATATGAGGCTATAGCCTCAGTGTGTTATTAAGGAATACGATGTGAGGCACGCCTTAGGCGTAGCCTCAGTGCATTTTTTAAAGCATTGGGTGGAATACTACATATATTGATGTTTGGATTCACCTAATAGTTAATTATATTGAGGTTTCTCTATGTCGTATTCAAAAAAACTAGATTTTACTATTTGAATGTGCGTTTTAAGTTTTAGTATTTTTCTTGTTATACTGTTGATATCTAGGTTTTGCATTCTCTCGAGAATATTAATTCTCGAGTTATGAGTTTTTTGTATGTGTTTTCCTATTCGAGTTAATAATCGATATTTTAGTATTATATGTAATCTTGTTTTGGAGTTTTATGAATTTCTATATTGACCTTTGATTTTAATTTCTCACAAACTTTCGAATTAATATTGTGACATGTTTCTTAAATGATATTTTAGTTTAGCAGATATTACATCATCTGTTGCGAGATGTTGCGATAAATAGTGTGGCAATTGCAACCCTACACATTAAAGGTGATGCGAGGTGTGTTGCGTTGTGTCTAAGTGTAGCAGCAGTCGCATCATTAGCAATTGCGCTCACAACACTCGCATTGGACTACCTTGTTGTTTTGGTAACCAGTGTTTTAACCCATTATGAGGCTAAATATCAATCATCAGACCGAAGAATTTGGATTAGTTCATAAAAAAAAATATAGTATTTATTAAAAGAGATTAATAAATCTTGGCAAAAAGCCATTATGACTATGGAAGTCCACAGAAGTGACCTGAATTATCTGGAATCTTTCCGTGCACCTTCTGTTTGTTATCCATTTTCATATAAGCATAATTGTTTGTACTAAATACAAGTGTAAGGCTAGAAAGAGCTGCAATGATAATGTTTGGAAAAGGGGACCCTATATCTATATAGAAATATCTCATTTGCCTGTATTTTACTAAAATAACTTATTCATAGCCTTATGTGGAAGGTGGACTTGACTGCGTACGTGGAGAAGCATGAATTTTGTTTTGATGCTGTTCTTGATGAGCATGTAACCAATGATGAGGTACTGTTATTATTTTATGATTGGAATTTTTAGTTTTCTTATTGTGTAAGTTTTCTAAGATGTTGGCCTATTTGAACTTATTTATCCGATCGTTGACACATGCGGTCTTGTCTGATTACATCTCAGGCATTTTAACCATGGTTTGGTTTGTCTTCTGGAGGGTTTTTTTTAGTTGATGAATTTGGGAGTTTTTGCATCTTGGTTCTATCTAGAACTTGATTCATCTAGTCGGTTCAGCTCTTCGGCTGGAGTCTGTTGTTAAGTATCATTTCCTCTCTCTTTGATCATGCTCTGCCTTGGGGTTTTGGCGGGGAGAAGGAAATGGTGATGTCTTGATTTTAAGGGTAGGGTTCACGAGTTTGTGCCTTTGGGTTTTGGTTTTGTGGAGAAGAAGAGTCTGGGGTTTCGCCTCGCGGTTAAATGGGATTGTATGCGATTGATGCTCTAGCTTTGGGCTTTCCTTAAGGTCTTTTGATTAGTTGTTTTCATTAGGCCTTGCTGGTTTTTGTCACTTCTGTTTAAGCGAGCTTGCTTATTATGGGACCCTACATGAGAGTGCAAATGTACAAATGTGGGAGACTGAAAAAGGGTCCTGGCCAAGAATGCTGTGTATTCCTAAGGGAAAAGTAGGAGAGGGGTGGGCCGCTATTGCCCATGGTCTCAAAACTTCAACAGGTAGCTCACATAATACTACTTTAAGAGATAAGAGAGAACGGGGGTAGGAAGATAAGTCCTTTGCGAGGTTGTAAAAGGCAAGGTGGAAATAGCAGGAGGCTTGAGTAGGGCCCGGGTTGCGAGGCATTAGGACCTGAAAGGGATACCATAGGCCCTACAGAAAATGAAGAAGTGGCAGTGGTGTTGCTGGATTCGGTAGCCATAGCAGTTGACATGGTTGATATTGACCAAATTGGAGATTATAAATAGTTGTTGGATTGAAATCAACAACTATATATCGCATACCGGGGAATGGTCTCGATGGTGGGGAAAAAAAAACAAACAAACTGTTACTGGATGACTCTACAACAACTACAGTAGTCAGATAATTCGCAGACAGCGACAACCAACAACAATAGAAGAGTTTGAACAACAAGGCGGAAGCAATAATGTTGTTTAGAGTAAACTGCAGTCGTGGTGGTTGGTAGTGCAAGATACACTAAACACTAAGTAAGAATGAAGAAGAAAAGTAGGATCGTTAGACCTGTGATACTATGAAAGGATTAGAAATGTTGCCTGCCTTATTCTTCTCTCTATGAGGGTTTATATAGAATTTACAAGGAGCTGTTACAAGAGCCATTAAGTGGCTGTTACAAGGCTAATTAGGAGCTTAGGAGCTATTACAACATTAACTACGTGTTGTTATACAACAGTAACTAAGTAGTCAGTTATAGTAATAAGTAGTTGTTATGCAGTAGTAACTAGGAGCTGTTACATAATTGTTACAACAGTAACTAAGAGCTGTTACTAGTGGCTTTAACAGAGGTAGTATGGGTGACACAAGGAAGAAGTATGGCAGTGTTCAAAAGAAAATTTGTTAGGGTAGGTCGTGTTTTTTTTGCTCAAGGTGCTTAAGGCCTTACAAGTCAGTAGGAAAGGTTGAGAGGAAAAGAAAATCTCTAGAGAGACTTCAAGAGTCTATGAATTCTCATGATCCTCTCACAGGTTTGATTGCTTATAATGGAGATGTGTCGATAGGAATAAAAATTTGTTAGGGATTGACAAATACTAATCACTTTGATCCTATCATGCAAAAAGAGGGGAAGGAAGTGTGTGGAGAGGGGTAGAGGCAAAGATATTATATTGGAAGGTAACAAACTGTGGAACACAAGAGATGGAGATGACATGGATTCAAATGAAATTGTTAGATGTGCGGAAGGTGGGAGCTCGGTGACGATGTCTATTGAAGAGAGGGTGGAGGCTGCAACGGGATATTTTATGAGAGAGGCAATTCCAGTCATGGCTGCCATTGGCTTAACATCGATGGCTGTAAGGAAAAGGTTGTAGATATGTTATCTTTAGCTAAAATGGAGGAGGAAATAGAGTTGGCTCAAGATTTGCAAAAAAATAAGGGGAGGGATGAGGATTTGTCTTCAAGAGAGGAGACAGAATCCTCAGAAGACGAGATTAAAGATAGTTCTTGTAAAGAAGGGTGCAATGGGTCAGTTTCTTATGTTAATTGTTGTGAGGCGCGGGTTAGGGGGAAGACAATTACTAATACAGATTAAGACTCACGTGGAATGCAAAACAAAACTTAAACCTACTATTCTGCTTCTACAGGAAACGAAACTTCAACATATGGATCAATCTATTGTTAAGGAGTTGTGGGGGTCGAGAGAATATGGGTGGGCGACAGTAGATTCTCTAGGGCTTCATGAGGTTTGTTGGCTATCTGGGATTTTGGGGTGATTAAAGTAGTAGATGATCCATTACTAGGCGCGTACTCCATTTTGCTTCACTGTGAGAATGTTCACGATCAATTCAAGTGGGTGGCAACTGGTGTGTACGGTCCAGTCGAGGGCACTTTTCTGGGAGGAGCTTTCAGATATTGAGCATATGTGGAGTGATTCGTGGTGTATTGGAGGAGGTTTCAATGTGATTCGATTTGCACATGAGAGAAAAGGGGGATCCAGGATGAATAGGAGCATGAGAAAGTTCAACGACTTTGTTCAGTTACACGGGCTCATTGATTTACCCTTAAGAGGGGCAAATTTTACTTAGTCAAATATGCAAAGTAACCAGTATTGAGTAAGATTGACAGATTCTTGGTGATAGTGCTTAAGAGGGATTCTTTTAGGAGGTTTCACAATACGCATTACCAAGGATTTCGTTAGATCATATTCCTCTTTTACTTGATTGTGGGGCAATTCGGCCAGGGCCTTGTCTATTCAAATTCGAGTTATCGTGGTTGCAATGTGACGACTTAGTACCTTTAATTGAAGAGTGGTGGAATTCCTTCTCTTATGAAGGATCACCTAGCTATATTTTGTGGTGTAAGCTGAAAGCCCTTAAAACTAAGTTGATGGAGTGGAGCAAGGCTATACTTGGTAAGATAGACTTGAAAATTCAAACTCTTATGGTAGAAGTGAGGGCCTTGGACAAAAATGAGGATGGAAGAGTTTTGAGCGAAGCAGGAATCTCATAAAGCAAGGCTATACTTGGTAAGATAGACTTGAAAATTCAAACTCTTATGGAAGAATTGAGGGGCTTGGACAAAAATGAGGATTGAAGAGTTTTGAGCGAAGCAGGAATCTCATAAAGCGGGAACCAGAAGGTAAAGATTCAGAAAATGTTGCTTCGGAAGGAGATAAAATGGAAACAGAGATCGAAGGTGAAGTAATTTAAAGAGGGAAATAACAACACTAAGTTTTTTCATTTGGTGGCCAATGGGAGAAGGCGGATAAATAGTTCGTCCAAGCTACAAATCGGTAACGAGCTGGTAGATGATAGTACTAAAATCAGGGATCATGTCGTTGAGTTCTATTCGGGCATATATAAGGAACCTCATTAGTGGAAACCTAGATTAGACGGGCTAGATTTTGACAGAATTAGCCAGAACAAGCAGGATGACTTGAGCGCGAATTTGACAAAGAAGAGATTCTGGCGGCATTAAAAAGTTGTGGTGGAGGGAGCCTCTCGTCCGGACGGATGTCCAATGCGTTTCTTTTCTAAATGTTGGCATATTCTCAAGGAAGACTTAATGAGAACAATGAAGGAGTTTCATTATAAGGGTTTTATCGATTGAAGGCTAAACACGACTTTTATCAAACTTATTCCAAAGACTTTTGGAGCGGGGAACTAAAGAACTTTAGACCGATAAGTTTAATTGGCGGTATTTATAAGATTTTAGCCAAGGCCCTTGCGATGAGGTTGAGAACAGTTATGAAGTCGGTAATTTCAAGGTTTCAAGGGGCTTTCGTTTCGAACAGGCAGATCCTTGATGGTGTTCTTATTGCGAATAAGTCAATCCACTTTAGGATGAGAGATGGAGTATCAGGGCTTGTCTGCAAAATTGATTTTGGGAAAGCTTATGATCATGTTAGCTCGAACTTTATTCTATATGTTTTGGAGAGGATGGGTTTTGGTAATAAATGGAGAAAATGGAGAAAAGTTTGTATTTCTACAGTTAGTTCTCAGTTTTGGTTGATGGGGCAGGGTTTTTTCCTAGCTCAAGGGGTATTCGACAGGGTGACCCTTATCTCATTTTTTGTTTATTATTGTGGGGGAGGCTTTAAGTAGATTGACGTATAGGGCGAGGAACTTGGATTTGTTGCATAGTTTTCGGGTGAATACGGGGGCACCAGATATCACTCACCTTCAGTTTCCTGATGATATAATTATCTTTGTAACGCACAATCATAGGGAAAGTAAACATCTTCGGTTTGTACTATTGAGATTTCAGTTGGTGTCAGGTTTACGTACAAATTTGACAAAGAGTAAAGTTATGGGGTTTGGATATGGTCTTAACATTGAGAATTTTGCTGCTTCTTTGGGTTGCAAAATGGGAATATTACCTACCACTTATCTTAGAATGCCTCTCGGTGCAGCTTCTCGGTGTGTTGGGATTTGGAATCTTGGGATTTGGAATCTGGTTATTGAACGTTGTGGAAAAGAAAGATGTTATCTAAAGGAGGTTGACTTACCCTGGCTAAGAGCACATTGTCAAGTTTGCAGGTTTATTACTTATCCTTATTTCATATTCCAAGGTCTGTGGCTTCAAAGTTGGAGAGGATTGTTAGGAATTTCCTTTGGGGACATGGAAAGAGCTTCTAAGCTTCATGTACTTCATTGGGACAGTGTGTATGAGTAAAGAAGTTGGTGGATTGGGTTTGAAGTGCTTTACAGATGAATATGGCGCTGCTTGAAAAGTGGTTGTGGAGATATTGTAATGATAGAGATGGGTTATTGGTTGAGGTGATTAAAGCTAAATTTGGGATTGAGGAGTATGCTATTTTTACATTCTCAAAAGAAACAAAAAATCCATAATCTGATTAATTTTTATATCCGTTAGGATATGCTTCATTCCAACCTGAATATAACATCAATCCAAATGTATATGCACTTCAATACAAATCTTTTGTGAGGGTTCTAATTTTTAATTCTCTCATTGGATTCGATGTGTATTTTGGATTTTATCATACTAGTATAACAGCATGTCCGATGCTTGCACGACTGTATTGTGGTATTTAGAGAAATAATTAGCAATTTTAGCATGCATATCTTGTGATCATATCAAACATTTCATGTCTCAGATTTCGATTTAATAATGTATTATCTTTTCGAATTTACCAGAAACCGGTTCAAATCAAATTTTGATTTACACCAATCCCTTCTAAACTTCATTAATTAGCAACCTTATTACCTGTTTGGATACAATTGACTAATGTCAACTGACTTATTTAAAAAGTGACTTGTGTCAAGTGTCTTTAAAAAAGTATGTAAGTTGGTTTGCAAATTAATGACTTATAAGCTAAAAGAAAAAGGGAGAGAATTAGGGATTTTATCAAAAAGTGGAGATAAATACATGTGATTTGGCGGAAAAAACATAAGATTGCAGTCATAAGCTCCTTTGTTTGGCTTTTGGCTTTTGGTTTTTGCTACTTTTGAACTTAAAATAAGTCGCTTATTTTTATCATCCAAATTTACTTGGCTTTTGACTTAATTAAGCAGAAAAGTAACTTATATTTGGGTTTCCAAACAACCTCTTAGTTTTACCCATTTAGATTTGCCTGGGTAAAATTTTGATTGCTAACTATGCCCAAAGGCACTGACTCATCTCATTTTTGACAAATTTTGTTACATCTTTAGATTTTGATCATAAGCTGTGCACTTCTTTAAGCAGGTGTATCGTATCACCGTAGAGCCAATAATTCCTGCAATTTTTCAGCGTACCAAAGCAACTTGTTTCGCATATGGCCAAACAGGTGTGTGGTTCTCCAGAATACCTATCTTTTATTGCATTTTGATAGATGTCAAAGTTAAAATTTTATTCACTTGATATGCGTGATTGATTAGTATAAATAACTGCAACATTATTGCTGGATACATTTTGAGTTCTAGTTGCCTTTCTTCAACGTTTAAGTTGGAGAAAGTTTTGAATGTGGTTGTCATGTGATATCCTATTTATTTTCCTTGAAAACAACTCTTATGGAGTTGCAATACTTTCACCTTTTAACTCGTTTATCTTTTACTCTTTTCTTTCGTGAAAGCAATTCACATCAATAAGTTTAACAGACTATATACATGAAAATTTGAGAGATCCAACTATACATAAAGCTATCGTGTAGTTAGAGAAACTAATCGAGGTGCTGACTTCCTGGCTTCCTATAATGCGTACTAGCGGAAACCTGTGTCTACGTCACGGATTATGCTTTTTTTAACCCAACACTCGCTCCATATTTCAATTGGCTTGCCTTTGGCACTGGCTACACGAAACAATCTCTCGGATGCTTGATATAAAAAATCTTTATTTTAGCTCCTGTAAAAATATTTCCGCATTTCAAAGATTACTTGCAAAGAAATTCAGCCTTGCCAAATATATTCAGTATTTATTTTAGCTTTTCCTTGCAAACATAAAGCCAGAGATCGGTTAATGTGTTTTTAGCAAATCCAAAAAATCAGGCCATGTATGTCTTCATTAAGAGAAAATTTGAAGGAAATCTCTTTGTTTTTATTTTATCGCAATGAGCTCAACCTGAATTTTGCTACCTTTGCATGCAGTAGTAATTTCCTCAAATTTTCATAATTATATTCAAAATTTCTAATATAGCCATACCCATTAATGTGCTTGGACGGCATTTTTGCTCGAGAATTGCTTCCTCGTGTAGTTCAAGTGAACCCATCTTGGTTTTACCACTGAAGTGATCAAGTCCATCTCTTATAGTATTCTTTCGGCAATATGCCATACACCCGTGAAGGTAGACTCATTCTTCTCTACCTCTCATAAGTAATAGGTTTAGACGTTGATCACTTCACCCATTATGTCGTGCACCCCTTAATAATCAAAAACCACACATGATTCTTAAGCATTTCATAACTCATATAAGTAACAACACCGAGAAAACACCCATCCGACCCATCAAATGCGTTTATGTAGACAACGAATATAGTTATTTTAATGAGTACGTGGGTTGGTCGAAACGGCAGAACATAACATGGTTTTGTAGGGGTGCATCTCTATAAGTTTGTATTCCTCTTAACCTTCAGAAATCATCTTCTGTCAGTAGGGCGTTCATGGGGATATTACCACCACCATTGCAATCTGTCGTCGGGTCAACTTTGCCATTCAATTCCACCTTATTTCCAGTTGAATTATCGCCGTGATTATTGTAAAGAAACTGGTAGAAATGAAGTTGAAACTTGAGGATGATGCAGCAAGATTAAAGCTTGGATGGAGCTAAAAGTAGGAATGCATTAACTGATTAAGATCAACCTTTCTATTGGGAATTGTTCGAAAGGGGAATCACTTAAGGTCAAATGTTGGCAAGCTTCCCTCCATGCAAATGTACAGTAAATCCTCCAAAGTATAATTCTGCCCAAAAATTTTCTAGCGGGAAATCACACCAAAGATTTTGAGTCCAACTTCTATCCTTCAACTTCCCATGATCAGTTTTCATCTCTTGGATTCACAAACATTCTTGGGGGCTTATAAAAGACATAACGATCACTTTAATCCATGAACTAATTCAGTACATATTGTAAGGGAGAGCATGTGTTTGTCGGAAATCGCTCTGCTCATCGGGAATCAAAAATCCTTTATCTCAAATCAAAACTTAAATTAATACCATTGGAATTAAGCTAATTTTAGCGTAATCGTACCAAATGATCGAATCTAAATTCGAGCTAACAATGTCCGAAATTCACCACAACTCTGAAACTTTTCAAGCAACTCAAACGTCGCCTCAATGTCTGTCTCTCTTTATCCATGGCTTCTGAAGCTCAACACTCAATAAACTTCTAAATGAAAAGCTTGCTGATGTATTGCGAAAAATCATTTAAAAGATCCCAATGAAGAAATCAGAAAATCCCCTTGAAAATTAGGGTGAGGATCTTCAAATAAACCCTCAATGTTCAGCCCCTAAAATTTAAATCTAATTTAAGCCCTCCTGATCCCATCTTCATGATCAAACTCTGAAATGTGAAACCTTGAATTTCGCAAAACTATTGAACTCTAATATGAATCAAAATTGCCTCAAATTAAATCAATTAAAATTTAGGTAGAAACCCCCAAATCGATGACCCATTGAAGAATCCCTAAATCACCGCCAAATTTTAGACCCCAATTCCTCAAACATAGTTAACCCTAAACTGCAAAGATCTGAAGCGTGAATCGTACAAATCAAACCCAACCATATGTCAGGAAGATCCCCAATTAATTTCAAAACTAATATGTTAAATGAAAACTCTAGAAATCCAAAATCGAACCCCAAATCGTCAGAGATGATCCAAAGTGTGACGCCCTAACTGGAAAACCAACCGACACGCCACACCTATATCAAACTAGCGCGACAGAAGCCTAATAAATAAAAAATGGTCCTACCAAAAATTTAGCTGCACCTCCCCTAAAAATCCGACTTCTAAATTTTTGTACCTGTAAGAAAACTTGCGGAATTTATATGACACTCAAGTAAAAAACTATAATCCTTCGGTTTGGGAGCGCTTGGGCCAATATACACACAACATGCTCCCAATTTCTAAAGGTTTTAATTTCCATACTATCACACGACAACAATTATAACAATAATACAATGAACATATACAAACGAATCTCCTAAAATGATACATATGTATAGGTTTAGTGATAATAATACTATACAAAATACAGTCTATCATGAATATCCATAATAACTTGATCCAATCACAAGGCTCAATGACTCCTTTAGATCCCTTGCGAATGTCTTTGACGACTCTATGTATGAAATGTGGGGGAAGATGGGGGTCAACATATATACAATATGCTAGTAAGTAATAGAGTTCGATAGATACCAAGGTATGGGTTATCAATTCTGCAATCACAGAGTGTAATATAAAGGTAACATGTCTAAAATCAAAATACCATAATATATATAATCTGCAACACTATTTGAGATCATAAACAAGTAAATGATAAATGATACTATTTGAGGTCTACAGTTAGAAGAGTCCAAGTCTGACTAAACTCGTTCTAGTGTAGTTATTATGTTTTAGTGGAATGTACTGTTCATAGAGTAGATAACTAAAGCTTGTCGGGATATGTACGACCTTTCCCCTCTAGGCGCATACTTCGAAGGGCCCGAGGTCTGGGTGTCTTTATCTTTGACTCCTTAACAAGCAACAGAGAGTCGAGGTAGAGGTAACCACTTGGATCCATTATACCGCTGGACCCACCGTTGAACTCAAGAGTACGAACGGTTGTTACGATTGCTCTCGACCCACTCACAGTTGTTCACGTTACCACCACTACAAGCAGGGACCTCAATAATGATCTGATCGACGTACTTTAGATGCACCAGGGGTTTTTAAGTCCCTCAGATCCTCCGATTCTTTGAACCATTTCGTGTACTTAACCGTGTCTTGCACATCTATCTTGAATAACGATACATCTACTCCCTATCTTGACAACTCTACTTGATATCCTTTATGTCCCATTCCACAAGGAATGTCAAGCAAACTTGTAAAGACCAGGTCCTCTTATCACTTGGTCAGGTTATTTTTAAAACATACACATTGCGATTCAACTTATTATTGTGCCGGTCCGGATTTTCTATAATTATTATTAGTCGGAATGGCCCCTAAATCCCTCTCAACTGAATAAGCCTACACCAAGTTCATGCTACTCGTGTGGAGCCGCAACTTGCCACACCTGCCAAGGTTAGACTTATCCATTTCCTGAGATTCAGGTCTTCACAAACAATCCCATCTATCTTACTCAATATTCCCCAACTTTACACTTCGCCGGGATACCCGGATCACCTCACACGTGGCTAAGGACTCCCAACTATCGTCGAGGTTTCTTTCGAGGTACATCGTCACAGAGGCAAGCTAGAGAACTACACATCCTCACATCTCTCTCTTTTATATCATTTCCTTTCCTTCGTCTCAATGCATTTAAAATCATAAATATTCATTTTGTTGATTTTAAAGAAAAACATTCCCTAATAATGCATACAAACTAGCTTTAGACTCCATTTACTGAAAATATTCCATATTCTTTTTATATCATTCTCACAACTCAAATTTTCTCTATCATCTCACAACGCCTTTTTCCCAATCATAAATATATACAAATACTAATTTTATATCATTTATAGATCAAACAAGTAATACAATGCTAAATAAAAGCAAGAATATCATCATCTGATCACACTATTCAATAATAGCAACTCAAAACTAAATAATGAGATCGACAATAATATCGAAAATATAAATGACAACGAGAAAAGACAAGACTAAATCATATAGAACATGTAACAAAATATTAAACTTGTAAGAAAGTATATCAAACCAATTCGTGCAAAAGCACGATCTCCGGGCATCTAGAGAGCTCGAAAACTTGCCTTTGGTCCAAGACTACAACCGCATCCCTCATTATCTCTGGAATCCATAAAGTGCGTGCTCTTTGTCGCTAATGTTCCCTAGGTGAGATATAATACGAGTGTAAGTTACCAATTATGTAATATTTTGACTTTTACTAAGGTTATGCTCGTTAAGGCATTTGTTCAAACGGAAAAGGTGTCGTTAAACTAAATTCCTAAGAGTTCATTATCTCCCTGAAATTTCTCAAGAGTCCCTAATAAACTATTTTTATCAAAAAGAGTTTGTTCTTCTCTCTTAAGCTACTGGAATTTCCTCATTTCTGCAGTAATTACAGAACTACCACTGCATTAGACCTAGAATTAATCTCACTCCAATATTTGAGTATACAAATGTCAAATTTCTATCATATTGTAAGATTGCTATCTAAAACTTTCGTTCTTTGACGCAAGGTTAATTCCTGTTCTTTTTAATCAGAGACAACATAGTATTTTCTCAGAAAATGCTAAATAAACTCTAGTCAAAGAAACCCAAATTGCAAGCACCAAATCAGTTGTCTGAAACCCCAGATCGTCAACATTCCATCTTTACACCATTCTACAATATCTAAATCAAAGCTCGAATTTCCCGTATTTAGGTAGGTAAAATATTTCCCTTTATGTTGGCACATTAGCAATACCTAAAATACCCCTATCTCATATACTAATCTCAATTATCCCCATATCACCAAATTCTAGTTTAGCCCCTATGTGTGTTTTTGCTCTTACTTGTTCGTTCCGATTTCATATAGCAGAACGAAAGATGGTGTGGGCTCATGAGCTTGAGAAGGACATTCAAGACCAGAAAATCAACACATTTTATTGAGTGATACTTAACTAACATTTTCTTACTTTGGGTCGTTACATTTTCTTCCTTCAAAGAAATTTCGTCCCGAAATTTAACTCTTCCATAATATCACAAGACTATGACCCGACTTTTTTTTTCTTTTACCTTGTATATGGGTCTCCTATTGTTAAATAGGAAATTCTTCTTCTCATTAGTACTAAGTAATCCTTGAATCTTTTAGACATTGCTACATTGTCTGTTCCCGTTGGTTATTAACGTATCTAGTTGACATTCTACACCCTCATTATATCTAGGAATCTAAAAGTCACCTCACATTTCCGAAACTACCTTTCACTCCGTGATCAGGAAAGGATCTAAATTACTGCTACAAAACTGCTAATAAGTGCTCTTGTCAACCCATTTACCCCAAGATAACATTCCACGATAGCTTCCATTAATTTATTGTTCTGAATAAAGAGTGACAACTTCAAAAGGATAACTAATGAGAAGGATAAACCCATGATGCGAGCCACATTCGCCTTTGACGCTTTACTAAGAACATTACTCTAAATCCTTACTTATGATTCTGCAACTAATTGTTAACTCAACCATATGGTACCACTAACATTAGTTTAGTCAACTCATCCTCAAGATTTGTTTATTTATTTTTATTTTTATACTTCTCCTTACATTTACTAAGCATATAAGGTACATCCAGAAACTTACCAAAGAAGCCCTCATTAAAACTCCTTGATCTTGTTATCTTCCAATCTGCCATATCCCAAACATACTTTCTCAATGCTAATAAATCAATCAAGGACCTTAGATTTTTACTAAGAATTTGAATTATCATTTCGTGATCTTGAATAGTGAGACATGTGTTATAGTAAACTTGGTACTACAACAGTCATTTTCTAATCTCCAACCAATATATGTTCCCATATTTTACTGCTCCGCTTGACATTTTGATGTACTAATAAAGTCATAAATCCTTGATTACCAGCTATCGCCCTTTCCTTATATACCCTCCCTTTGAGTGGAATGCCCTTCAAACTAATAGGTTAATTGCTCAAGCCTTTTCTAATGAAAGCATACCACCAGAGTTTCATGAAAATAATTACTATACCCTCCTTGCGTTATATTATGGCTTAAGGCTGAACCAATCACCTACACTCCTTGCGTTAGAGCACAACATCTATACTAGATAAGTATTGCTATAAGGACTATACAACAAATGTTCTGGTTAAATAGACTTGCATATATTATCCCCCTACACCGTCACCTCATTCTGACATAAAAGTTAGGAACCCCTAAACATGCCAATGATACTAACCAGAAACCTGAAGCAACTATAAACCTCTATAATTGCCTTTAATTACTTCGGTTTGATAATGATTATATTATTTCCAGGTCTACTTCTATCCCGTCTTGTGATACTACAATGTCCAAGAACATTCACTTACTTCAATCAATTATGTATATGTTCAGGTAAGCCTAGAACATATGACCTCAAAATGTAAGCAGAACAATCCAAAGATGTTTTAAATGTTCATTGATATGCCATAATGTCTTCGATAAATACATTTATAATTTCTGTAAGTATCCTTAGAAACCACGGTACATCAAAATCCTGAAGGTAACAATCTATACTTAACACCACTAAAAACAGCTCCCAATTTTTTTTATATAGAAGCCTTGTACTAAAGACCATCTTCAAATTATTCTCCGTGAGTTTCAACCAGTCCGTGAGTTGCAACCAGTAATAGTTCAGTCTGAACTCTACATAGAAGATGACCAGACAACACAAGGGTGATTGAACCAATCCAATACACTGCAATGTCTTCTTATTATGGACTAGCGCCATATTCAATTGATACATACTCTGAATGTGCCATCTTTTCTTTTCTGCTAGACCAATAAGGGGAACCTTTCCACGTGAGAACTCGATGAATGATATAAACTCTATTTGTGATTCATACCATGCTTGTAAATCTACAAGATCCATTTGATGGGGTGAAATCAAAAATAGGTTTTGTACCGTTTCAAGATCTTTTGTGGATTCAGTATTTTACTAGTAAAAAATTCGAGGCAATTCATTTGAATTTGCATCAGAAACTTACTTAATACCATGTTCTGTTCTACTACTTCCAGATATCTCCCTCTGAACTTCACATCCACTAACACAATATAACCTCAATAAATTTCAGTTACAATCCATCCTGAGGATATATAGTTGTACATGACTAACAAGCCTATCATACCCTAATGAGTAGTATATCCTTGCAATTTCTATCTATACGGCGATCACATTAAAAGATTTGTCTACAATTTGCAGTGCATATTGCGCAGTACCTAAGGATAACTTTGGGGAATCCTAACAATATTCAAATACCTATAATGCTAACATTGCTACCTCACTGCATCACAAACTCGCCAATGCCGAACTCGGAGCATCTACCAAGACACAAGCTCACTTAACCTTTTCATAATCTGAGGCAGCAGTTAAACAACACTACCAAAACTATATATTACTCTCTATAAACTTAGATTATTACAGCCCTACAACCCTAGTATGACCTATTTGTGTTTAATCCCCAGCTATTGCATCCTCATGATTCAACCATAACCCAACCTCTAATATGAGAAACTTTCATGTGGCTCACCGATGCTTTTATATCTATCATCTAAAACTAATGCGAAGAGTCAGTTCACACATGTTTGCGACATACAATCGTTTTGTAATAAAATTTATGCCTATATACTTCTACTATCTAGTCTAAAATTGTCTTTATTTGTTCTTTATACCCGTATCTACCTTAACTATGTTCTATCACGATTGTGGTCTCACGATATACCCTTAAAGCCCCTAGACCCACTAAGTAATATTAAACAAATATATGCAACAGGCTTTAGATGCGAGAGAAAGTCAATCTGGTATGTTGACATCTTCGAATAACGCATTGTAGGTATAGTTTTCCTAGAGTGACGTATTATCTTATTGAGAGAAAATTTTGGACGGTTTAAAATGTCTATAACTGTTTAGTTGAAAATGTTCAGGGCAAAATATACCCCGTTGTGTTTTATATAATAGATCATTGTTAAGAAGTGCTTCCGTAGCTCCTTACTGTAGGAGCATGGTCCCCGTAACACAATTTTGCACATAAGGGGCTTTCGGCCCGATTTACGAGCCTCTTCCTAGTGGAACGAGCCCATTCTGGAAGCCAACCATGGGCTCAGATGAGCTCGTCCTAACAAGGGGGTTGTAGATAGACCAAGAGCCCGTATCTAGTAACGCCTAACGACCAAATGGTCGCCTTACTTTACCTTACGTGACAAGCCTTGGTAATCCACAATTGAATTGAGATTAATCTAAATTGAAGAATAAGTATGAAAAAAAAACAATTGGCGGGAGAATTTCCCTTTTAGAGCTTCAATTGCTCAATCATTTTATTTTAATTGAATTCCTCTCTAACCCTGACTCTATCTTACAAAAACTTGGATCCTCTCTCTTTGCCTAGCCTTGCCCTTCAATGGTGGTTAAAGTTTATAGTTACAAAATTAGGACAAAAATGTCCTTAAAAACGCCTAAAATAGTGGAGCACGATAGTCGTTTGAACGACTGGCCAAATTAAGCCTGCAAAATGAGGCAAGGGAACAAGTTGTTCAAACGACTTTCCAGAATTTGCCTAAAAACAGAGGCAAACACATTTGGTTTTTTGGGAACCCAAATGTCGTTCGAGCGACTTGCTAATTTAAGCCTAAAATTAGAGGTAGCTAGAATTGGTCTTCTTTTCCTCATATCTCATTCAAACGGCTCCAAGGCTCGTTCGAACGAGTTGGCATCTTTTGAAGGGGTTCAATCTTTAGATAGATCCTCTTGGATCATGCGGTCATGCCTTGGGACACGTAGGATAAACCTCCAGGGTTCCTAAGCATAACCTATAAATAGGAGCCTAAGGGTAACCCTAGAGGATATTCTTTTTTCAACCTTTTGTTCTTGCTCTTGCTCTCCCTAACCATCTAGAGAGAAAGTGCGAAACCCTAGATAAAGAGAGTAGTGCCCTTCTCTGGTAGCAATTCCAAGCCACAAATCATACCACAAGTATTGTATGAGAATCCTTCAAAGAATAGAAGAGTACACTTACCACCTATACTTTGTATTATGCTAGAGGACGATGGTAGGGGGAAAAGTCTACTCTAGCTTGTACTTTTCCCATTTGCATATAACATATGGTCCATGGGGTACTCAACTTCAGCTTGCGTAGGAAAAAAAATATATATACATATAGCTTTAAAAAGAGTATATATGGATAATAAAAATGTGCAGGCATAGAAGACCTACACACGTGGAGCGTTAACTTACTCTGAGTGAACAAAAATATACAGGCATAGACCTGCACACTCTTTGCCCCGATAGGAATCCTTGTATGATCCTACATTTGGAAAAGGTTTGCAAATGCACGAGTAAGCAAATTCCGGGGCTCAATAAGTTAAATAAAGAAGTTGATGATATATCAAATGTGAACCCACATACTCAACAAATTAAACAGAAGGCAAAATATATTTCAAGCTTATCAATGTTCGGCAAACAAACTCACATGCTTAATAAATTAAACAAAGAAGTTGAAACATGTTTCAAACTCGATCCATATCAATTGTGCCCTAGGTAACAACGATACATATACGGGCGTCGGTGTCTGACATGGGTACGGGGTGTTAGAAACGGTAGAAAATAGAAAAGTAGCTTGTAAATAGTGTTGGACACGTGTGTCCGAGTGTCGGACACATTTTTTTCTTCTTCTTAAAATGAAGTGTTGTTGTTACCTAGATTGTACCTATATTAGTGAGAATCAGATGCATACATTTGGAAAATAATCAACTACTCACCATTTGAGTATGAAGAGTTACCCTTAACTATGACTTGTAAGGAGGAATTTGTGTCTTATACTCCGACAGTCACACTGCAGAAATAGATGGATGCATCTGGTCCTGGGGTGTTCTCTTTGAGCCCTGTTTGCCGATCACACAGGCTGGGCGGAGAAACTATAGGTTACGGATTTAGCTTAGCGCCGAACCCACTGTTATACCCAACTATGTTCCGGGATGTCTTCTCAGAACTCCATTTGCCGATCACAGAGGCTGGGTGGATAAACCATTGGCTACAGATTTAGCTTAATGCTGAACCACCTGCCATACCTAACGATGTTTGTTGGTATGCCTTCTCTATCTGTGTTCCTCATATTCAGAATGCACAATGCAGGAATGGATGTCCGCCCCATACATAGGAAGGTATGGTAAGTCCGCAAGGTGATCTTATCACATGGTTTTGTGTCTCAAGCACAACTCTATTATAATTGTGTAACTATGTTATATCCAGATGTGGGCTTACACACTTCACACTTCCAAGGAGTTTTCCATGTCTGCTTATTGATAAGACCGCCTCCCTGGTCATACCTTGTCATATGAATATAAGCTCCCGACTCGTAAGGGCACATCTGGATTAAGTCCCCACTTAAGAAGATAAAACTTTGGTTTTAAGATGAGTTAAATTGACATGTAAGTAGGAGATTGTAGAATAAAAAATTAATTAAAGAATCCATATCATTATTGAAAGATGTAAAAATAAATTTTCATTTATTTTATGAAAAGTTCACCTCGTCATAAGCTTGGAAGACCGAAGTCATGAAAACTTGATATTTTCTTAATTCCAAACCCATTAAATAACTCCTCTCATTCATTCTCTTAATTTTAATTTACAAGGAATTTTTGAGTTAGACGTCAATATTCACCACAATATCTGAACAAAACCAAAGTACATGTTTTGTTTGAAGATTCATTATGTTATCATGTATGAGAATTTCATTCATGAGGTCAATTTTTATAGAGTACTAAGATGTGATGACAACTATCATGGTAATTACTACGTAAATATGAGTAACACAAACTTCAACTAATGCGACGAAAGAGTAAGTTGTGGGGTTCAAATTGGTCATAAACCATGACTTAGGAGTTGGGAATCGACTATACACCCTTTATTTTCTTAAGGAATAAAAATATATCTGAGGAATCTATAAGCCATTTTGCATATGATTTACCAATTCAATTTATTGATCTTTGATCTAATTTTCTCCTAAAAAGTAGGAAATGTACATTGTTTGTTAACTGTTACTCCCATTTGTGGAGATTCTTAAAAATAATATAAAAAATAATTCAAAACCCTATTTCTACTAAAATCCTTAAATTTGAAAATTAATCCTTTGAATGTGAACTTGAATTTTAATGATTCTTGCCACTCTTTAAAACATTAAATCATCCAATGTTTGAGTTGACTAAAATTAATGTCCTGACCAGGGAAAGAGCTAGGAGGGCGACCCACTGAGTTTGCCGGAACTCGATTTTCCGATAGCCTAAAAACGATTAATTTTTTATTGTGTATTAAAGTGACCCTTCACAATTTTATTCACATGTGTTAACTGGTCGAGTAGTATGTTTTGTTGGCCACAACATCTATTTCTCAGGTTCAATTCCCCACAACAACACCATTAATTTTTATTTTTTTTGGTTGGGAAAAGCTTTTAGAGAGTCTCTACTCTTTTAGTGTATGGGTCAATTTGTACAAATTTTTCTCAGGGTTGAGCCCCCGAACCCCCTTATTTTTTGACCCCACTAGACCAAAGTCCGTGCTGACACTCCCAAGATTTTTTATTTTGAACTCCAACCTTTTTGATTACCTAAACTTTATTAGAATACACATAAAATTTTCTTTCTTACATAAAATTTTGATTACCCACTAGACCAAAGTCCGTGCTGACACTCCAAGATTTTTTATTTTGAACTCCAACCTTTTTGATTACCTAAACTTTATTAGAATACACATAAAATTTTCTTTCTTAGATTTCGAAACTATGAACTATCTAAAGCCTTAATTACACCGACCTAAAACCGTAGATTTGTACAATTTTCTCTTTTCGGAATCAGAACTCTGTCCGAAAATTCAAGCACGAAGGCATGGTTCTGACCTTTTAACACTTAGTTTACGAACGAACTATGCTTGGATCTTCTCTCCTTTGCACTATGTTCTCTTTTTTGAAGATTAAGTTGGGAGTATGGGGACACAAAGGTATCAAACTTGTGGGAGATATCAAACTCTTCAAAACTTTCAATAAGCACAAAGATCCTCTTCAGGATGTATCTAGCGTCCCAGGGAGGAGGATTCCTTGTTTTGATCCGGTGGACAGCACTGCTTGAGTCAGAAAACACATGAACTCTGGACAGCCCTTTAGAAATAACCAACTTGAGTCCCAACTCGATTGCCTGGAGCTCATGCACCACAATGAAAACAGGTCTGAAGCTCCTAGAAGCAGCAGCAATAGTCAAGCCTGTATAGTCTCTAATGATGCCCCCAGAACCCTCTACATTCTCCTGCAAAGAACCATCTGTATTGATAGCAAAGGTGTCTCTGAGGGTGGCTCCCAGTTGCAGTAAATTGGTTCCTTAAGGTACAAGGAGGCATCAATGATCCATAAATGCTCTGTTAGAAGGGTTATCAATCAACTTGAAGTCCTTGTGCATCATTCTCATTCTAACATCTTTGCTAATCATGCGTGAATGTCAGCCTTTTGATTTGGGAGATTGCATCAGGATTGAGGAATTGTTGCAGCACCATTCTATTTCACCTGCCCAGCTGGTGTCTAAGCCCCAAATGCTCCTGCCATATGTGTTTAGAGTACGAGTAATTGAAAAATAAATGTCCTTCATCTTCAGTGGGATCCCCACGGAACTCACACGGCATTTTCAATTGTTCTCCAGGCAGCAAGTTTACTTTGGGTTCTAATAGCTCCTTTCGTCGACATCCAAGTGATAAAGCTATGCTCCTAAGTACCTTTCAATGAACTCATGTCTTTGAACTCATCAATACTTTTAAGAGAATATTCTCCATTGTAGTCGGCAGTCCAGGCAATGTCATCTTCAAACTCCCTATGAATCTTCACTTCCTCTATCTGTTCACCAATAGCCGCAACAGTCTTGTTCATGATATCAGGGATCTCCCATTGACCAAATACATTGATGTTGGAGACAGGAGCATTTTTTTTCTCTTACAGGAGAGTTGCAGGTGAGTTGGTTAGGAAAGTGGGGCAGTAAAATACCCATGGGGTGCCAGGGGTCCAACCACAGCCATGCACATTCACCATTGCCTATGGAATAAATAGCAATAAGGCTAGCTTGAGTTCTGTTTTGAAGTGTCTTTCTGCATATCCAACTGCAGTTTTGGGGTATGCTAGCTTGCCAAAAATTCATACCCCTTACAAAGTTTTGTTTTATCCAAGCAACCCACAGTATATCTTTATTGGAGAGAATGGCCCACAAGTGTCGTAATGGCTGCATCATTACAATCAGATATGCATCTCATCTCTAAACCACCTTTCAGAAGAGGGTGTCACGCATCAGTTCACTTCACATTTGGAGTTTTATTGTGTAAATCTACCCCAGCCCACAGAAAGTTCCTGCATGTATCACCCACTTCCTTGATAGTCTTGAGAGGCAGACTGAAACAACTATTTCAATAAACACTCATACTGGAGAGCACAGCTTTTAAGAGGCAAAGTCTTCCAGCATAAGAAAACAACCTTCAATTCTAGGATTGGATTCTATTAGTAATAGCAGTGTGCTAAGAAGGAGAGTGTCAATATAATTCAATCTAGTAGATATTAAAGGGAAACCCTAGTACTTAGCATGCAATGTACCCTCTTGAAAACCCAGAGTAATCTTGATTTTAGCCTCCTCAAAATCATCCAGACCACAACAAAAAAACTTAGACTTTTATTGGTATTCACTTCCAGAAAAGAATAAGCTTTGAATTCCTGAAGAGCACACATCAAGGCTTGAGCTGAGGCATGGTTACCCTCCATGAAGGCCAGCAAGTCATCAGCAAAGCATGCATAACTTTGGCATTTAGGGTGGGACATTTTGGCCAGCTTCTACTATCTTCATAAGATTCTTCTACTATCTTCATCATAATCTTAGAGGACGCTTCCATAATAAGAACAACAAGATAAGATGTCTAACTCCCCTCTTGCCCTTAATGTTGACCTGGAGAGTGCCATTCATATATATATATATATAGCGTACTAAGGAGTACAACAAATACAAACAAAGATCCAATTTATAAATCTTGGGGGAAAGTTAGATATCTTGAGAATGTCTACTTCTGACCTTGGACATAGGCTTTCTTATGAACAATCTTAACTGAACACCTCTTGATACCATCTTCTCTATGGGAGTTTCTGACCAGCTCTTGAGAGATCAGAATAGTCTTGTAGAGCCCTTGGATGACTTTAGTAATAGTCATATATACGATGTTGCAACAAGCTATAGGTCTGAAATCAGTGAAAGTAGATACATTAAAGAAGTAGAAGTGTAGTTCACCTCCTGAATTTGAAAAGGTTTGTAATAGCCTTGAAAAAGTTTCTGCCCACTATATTCCAGCTTGTGTTAGAAAAGTGGGATGTAAAGCCATCATCTCCAAGAGCTTTATCATCACCAATATCTTTAAAGGCATCCAGGATTTCCACTTTGAGTAATTGCTTTATCATGCTCTTGCTCACCACTGGAGCAAAGCAAATCAATATAGTATTTGACACCTTCCTCCACAATTTTCTTTGGATCCTCAGTTACCTCCCTTGTATCTGTGGTGATAGAATGATACTATTTCTGGCCCTTCTTGCCTTGATAGATTGATGGAAAAACCCAGTGTTATTGTCACTCCCTCAGAGCTAGCCATTTGATTATTGACTTCTGCTTAGTCATAGATATATTAGCAGCTCCCAAAGGCAAATTTTAAGAGCACACCTTTGCTTGGCATGCATAACTTTACTACTCATATTACCATAATATTCCTTACTCCATGTAATTAAAGCTTGTTTAACTATTTTAGCATCTAAGGCAATACATTAGGTGTCATCAATTCTAGCCCTCCAAGTCTCTTGCACAATCTCCAAAAAATCATCACTTTAGTCCAAAAGTTGAAAAACCTGAAAGTTTTAAGGTATTAGGAATTACCACAAAGAGTTCTAACAATCATGGGGGAGTGATCAAAGATTTCAGCAGTGAGAAATTCAGTTTATGTGTCCACCATTTGAGTCGGCAAGCAGATTTGATCATCACCCTATCAATCTTAGACCATACTCTATCATCTCATTGTCTCCTATCGGTCCAAGTAAGCACAACCACTGAATTTGTAATCAAAGATTCCAACAGTTTGAGAAAAATCCGCAAATTCATAGTGTCTAATCCTCCCCAAATTCTATCATGGGAGTAAAGCATAGAAATGAAGTCTCCTAAAAGGATCCATGGATCATCAAGGCCAGAAAAAAATCTCTAATTTTACTCCACATACTTCTTCTAGGGACAGGAAAGCTAATACCATAAATAATAGTAACAAAGAAATTCCCATATTCAAGACAGGTAGCACCAGCATGAATAGCTTGATCAGTAATAACTGTTTCCTTAACTGAATCCATTAGAAGATCCCAACGTAGCCAAATCTTTTTTAGCTCAGAAAACTAATAGTTTTTATTTTTTCATTTGCAAGGCAAGCTGGGGTTGAAAGCAGACCCCCCCTGCTATATCAATAGGCTAACAGAATATACCGAGTTGAGGAGCCCTGAATACAGGCAAACAAAGCCCCCGAAAGAAAACAAACCAACCAAACTAAATGAAGAAGCAGAAATATACATAGAAAACTGATAGTTGTGTAAACAACTCTACCAAGCACACATATTTTGTAACACAATATCTGTCTTCACCTTAGTTTCCACAATACCCAAAATGACTAACTTATATTTATTAGTCATATTCCTTCTTTTTGTTTAAGAGAGTTATTAACCCCTCTAGCATTTCTACAATCGTGGTTTATCATTGAGATTTGAAGGGTTTTGAGCTTACCATTCTTGCCACCAAGGCTAAAATCTCTTTAGTGATTTCCTCACTATATTTGACGTACTTGTTACTGGTAGTGGGGCTGGGCTGCATATCAGGACCTTCAAGTAAAGAGTTATCTGTAGTCTTAGTTTGGGCCATAGCATTTTTCTTTTCAGCACCTTCTAAGATTTTGTCTTTTAGCCTTTCTTTTATCCGTTTTAGCTTTATTCTTCTTGTTGTTGCTACCAATAGGCAATTGTGCAATTGTGCTGCACAAATAGGCAATTGTGCTGCACAAATGCTGATATTTTGCTCCTGACAAACAGGGATGGAGAGCACTTCCTCCCCTATTTCTTGGTTAAAGGTACTAGCAATCCCAACAACTTGAAACCTATGAGTATCCTTCATGAAGTTTGTGTTATTTACTTGATGGATGTGGCCTCTATCTTTGTTCTTAGGGGTGTGATAAAACCTGCAGTGTGCACTGCTGCCTTATTCTTCTTCTCCTAAAGAGGTTTCCAATGTACCTCATTAGCCATATTTCTCTTGTTAGCAGCTTGGTTTGTATTGGTGTTGTCAGTACTCTTTACCTCTCCACAAACTCACAGTTGTTATTACCTTGTCTAAACACTTGGCAGAATTAGACATTTCATAGGTACCCATGCATATTCAACTTCTACAGGAACAGTTCTGATGCCATCGATATTAGCAGCAACAAATTAGGCAGATAGTTTTTCACTTCAACTTCAATACAGACACTAGAAAAGTTTCTTTGGTCATTTCTTCAGTAGATCTATCAAAGCTTAAAGGCACCCCTAGCACACTAGCAATAGTGTCAATACCATCATGGGTCCACAGGTGAGGAGGAATCTTTTCAAGAATAACCCAAATGGGAATTGAGGGAAGGTTAGAAATATCAGCTTCTATAAATGGCCTCCAAGGTCTGAGTATAAAACTCTACTTGCCATATGTTGAGTGCCCCATTTCAAGCACTTTGACCTTATCATCACCACTAGTAAATTTGAAGTAAAATAGATTATCTTCCAGTGACATCCCAAAGGAACCTTTCAAATTTCAAATCTGAGTTAAAACTTGTTTAATCGTAATCCAATCTACGTCCCACAAAACCCCCCACCAGGTAATCCTCTTCCTTTTGGTTTTCTGTGAAGTTTTCAGACTTAATTATAGTTGTTGGTACACCCTCATATGTGTCATTGGTTGGAGCATCAACAAAACTTTTAGCACTCAAGGTGGCTTCTATCTGTCCTTCCTTCATGTTGTTGGTGGGTTCTGTGTTTGGGACCGACTTGCAGCTACAGCTACCATCACCCCCACAATCGACGCATTTATTCAAAACACTTAACATAATCCAGTTTGCTTCTATTAACCACACTACTAAAAATAGTAATCAGGTCCAACAATTTCTTTAAAGCAGCTTCACTAGTTCGATTGGCCAACATCAGCTCCCTCTCAAGATTAGGTTTCATCACATTAATGTCATCCAACAGCCAACACCCGGCTTCTGTTGAAGGAGTTGGAGGTGGAGTATTCTTTTCTCCATTCTGAGGCGAGTTACCTTTGAGAGATTCCTCAAATTGTCGTTTCTCTAACAGAGTCAAAGCTAGCTCATTTTCGTGTTTCTTCTTCAACTCCACTACCGTGAGGTTTTGTAGCTAGGACTTCCCAAAACCCTCGATTCATCATTAAACCTTTATCTAACTGATGATGGTGGGGAGTTTTCAACCTTTCTACGGGCCATTGCCCGAGGATATGTGAGGCGTCAAATTTTAGCAAAAAAGGAAGGCTGCCAACTTCAAAAAATATCGAATTGAAAGCTTACCAAAAACGGAAAATGGTGTCCTAAACTTTGCCTCGGGCCATTTAACAGATCATGATGAGTATAAATCTAATTAAGTTGTAACCCATAAATGACTCGAGCATCCAAGTGGATGCCATTACAAAGGGAGCAAAATTTGAAGTTGGGTGAGAAAGATGAGCTCCAAGAGGAGAGAGATGCATGGAAAAGAGATATCCACTGTAGAAGTTGTTCTCCTAACCTCAAGAGAAGGTACAATGTTAAATATACTCTCTGCTCACGTGTGAACCCATATATGATATATTGTAGGTTATACCCAAGACCGTGCGAGCTGTCACATAGCATTTTCATACCCCCTTTATACGTTGGTAACCATCATGGCCTATTGGTGCAGCCAGTCCCTAGTAAAGTATGTGGCATGTACGAGCTGGGCTAGTGTTGGGCTTTCGATATATGGGTTTCTGGATTGCCCTATCTAACAGTCGCAAATGGAAAATTTACTCGTGGCGGAAGGATTTCCGGCCAAAATCGCACCATCACAAAGCTTATTTTTCTCCTAAAAAATCGATGTACTCTTCTTTGCATTATGTGTTGTAATAATTTAATCCTCCAAATCTCTCTCTCTCCTCTCCCTCCCCCTCTCCCTCCCTCCATCTCCCCTTACTCTCTAAATGTTATTTTGTATAAGGAGAAGAACTACAAAAACTACTTAAGTTTGTGAGCTAAGTAAAAGGTGGGCTAAAGTTTTGCTCATTGTGCTGCCAAATTGTTGTCTAAACGTTTGAAACATGACCGTTGGAGCTTTTTCTTCTCAAAACCGTCCGAAGGTTGCTTGCCGTGGCCTAAATTGTTCGAGGCATTATTGAAGTGGCCTCAAAACAACTCACCGATACACGCTCTCAGGGTAGCATACGTGGGAATCTCCTTTTGCACTTAACCAGAACAGGAAAGCATCCAAACAACATATCAGTCGACAATATTTTGATCTTTGATCCGTGGCGTTATCAAGCAAAGAATCAACCTACTGGTGGCAAACCAGAGGGCAGTCTTCTAGGAAAAAAGCTTCAAGGCGGCTCCTTTGCTAATGTAATGTAAGGCCAGACTCGAAGTGTAACCGAGAAGGCCCCCGAAAACTTACCCTACTCACATCAGCTAAGCGGCCTTGATCGAAAAAGCTAGGAAACCAGAGCTTGTGTACTGGTAATGTCTATAGGCGCTATTTTTGCTTAGAGCTTTGTTCCCTTAGCTTTTTCCTATGTACGTGAGATGCGCCTCCATCCCGGTGCCCTTGTGCACCTCGCACATGTGCATAATAGATATTAAATGAAATCAAATAAAGTAGTAATAATATACAGCTTACGTTTATTAAATTTAGGGCTGATACAACGCTTCTCATATGATGTTATAGTTCTTCTTCAACATGAGAATGTTATAGTTCATCTTCAACTTGTTGGATCTTAAATTAAATATGAACTGTTTTCCCCTGAAAGATCTATATATGACTTTATGCCTTTCAAGTGGTTTCCTTCTGGAGAACTTAAGTTTAATTTGTTAGTAAAATGTCATGTTTAAAAAAAATGCGTTTTTGAAGTAATACATGAAAAGAGCTTCATTCTTATTTTCAAGTTTGCGAAAAGTATTGTTGTTCCCATTTATTTGGACTACATATTGATTATGGAAATGTAAATAACTTTCAGGTAGCGGTAAAACATTCACCATGCAACCTCTACCTATTCGAGCTGCAGAAGACATTGTGAGATTACTGTATCATCCAACCTATCGTAACCAAAGATTTAAGTTGTGGCTTAGCTTTTTTGAGATATATGGGGGAAAGCTTTATGATCTTCTTAGTGATAGAAGGTTAGAATTCTCTTCCTTTACTGTTTATTCTCTTCTTGCCCTGCTAGGTGTGTTGGGTTAGATGCTAATAAGCACTCGTGTCTGGAAGGTGGCATCTCTTTGCATATCTTCATGTAACATACAAATGTATACAAATTATTAGAAAGTGGCATTCTCTTCTTTTATTGTTTATTCTCTTCTTGCCCTGCTAGGTGTGTTGGGTTAGATGCTCATGGGCACTCAGGTCTTTGTCAAATGTTATAGTTATTTCACCAGCAGTTCTGTTATGATGCCACATGCAGTATCGTTTGGTTACATTTTGCTTTCCCATCAACCAATATTTTGCTTATAGTTATTACTCCGGAACTAATTACTATTTTAGAAAGCTTTTATTACACTGTTGGATTTATCGTTCCTTTGGTGCTAGATTGTGTAGGTATAAATTGCAACATTGTTAGCTTTTAATGTAAGGGTCAGCATCTGTGATGGTGATCTTTATTCCATAATACCCCATTCCTCTATGCATCTACAGCGACCTGTCAGGCTGAACATGTTCATCCACAAAGAGATAGGCGTTCGAGAAATATATTCATACCTAAGTAACATGTGTGATGCATGTAAATAGTGACTTGATATTTTAAGTTGTAACCAATATTGTAAAAGGCTTGAGCATTCTTGCAAAAACGCAAACGACTTTGACTGCCAAGGAATAAAGTTGGGAGTTATTTTGAGATGCTCTCCCAAGTTTCGTTTGCAACACAACAATAAGGGACAACTACCTTATTCTGTCATTGTGACAGAAAAACCTGAAACATGCCCTCAATCCTAGTAACTACACTGAGATAACTCCCTTCATGGAGGAGGTGTCTCACGTTCTTTCATCTGCCATCATTACAGCTCTACTGTAAGATGTTGTCATTTAGCATATACACACTGTATAAATATAGACTGTTAAGAGGCCTAATATGTATCATTATGTTCTTAACCAGGAAACTCTGCATGAGAGAAGATGGTCGTCAGCAAGTTTGTATTGTTGGACTGCAGGAATTTGAAGTTGCAGATGTACAAATCGTAAAAGAATATATTGAGAAAGGAAATGCTGCAAGAAGTACTGGATCTACTGGTGCCAATGAAGAATCTTCCAGATCTCATGCTATACTACAACTTGTAATCAAGAAGCACAGTGAGGTAAAAGAATCCAAAAGGCACAAGGAAGAAAATGAATCTAAGGCTGGGAAGGTTGTGGGGAAGATCTCATTTATTGATCTGGCTGGTAGCGAACGCGGTGCTGACACTACAGATAATGATCGGCAAACACGGTAATTTTCGCATTGATAGTTTAGTTCCGTTACTCTTCAAGTATGAGTGGAAGGAAAATAACAAACAGGGGGTTGGCGTAGCAGTTTGGGACCATGCCTTAAGAAGCAGAGGTCCTGATAATGGGGGACACTCGCTAGGATTTATCTTGACCTACCTTGCATGTGTGTCGGCGAGGATTGCACATGCCCTAGGGATTAGTCAGGCAAATGATGTTATATTATGAACCCCAATCACCCTGGTCAGCAAAAGCAATAAAAATGAATGGAATGAAGCAAGTATTGCAATATATTGGACCTTGAAAGCAAATCATCTTTGAAGACTTATAGCGGATCCAACATGTTGTCAACTATACTTTGTATTGTTTTTCTTAGCATTTTGGCTTGGAATTGTACTCTTTCCACCCGAGAATGCCAAAAAATACTCTTGACTGTTGCATTGAGAAAATATAAGATATCCAATCCTCTTGATTTTTCTGTACGAAGTCTTTAGAGTTAGTACTGATAATAGACATGAATAACAACAATGATCTGCTACCATTTGAAAATGTTCCCAATAAAATCAACTATATCTTCTTTATGATTCAATTAACTAGTGCCGAGTTTTATTGACCTTATTTGATTCGTTGAGGATCCAATTCGGTATATAATTTTTGTACATATAGATTTTCTGGTTTATATCTAATTATCGGTTTAAGGTTCCAATGGGATCCATGTTGTCACGCCGCCCAAATATTTCTTCCTTGGATCAATTGTCAGTTCTCAGACCCACTCTTGAAAAACTAGAAGTATCGCTAGTTAACCAATTACGTTAAGCGTACCAAATTGATTTGAAATGTTAACCTATAACTTCTCTCCTTGCAGGATTGAGGGGGCTGAAATAAACAAATCTCTTTTGGCCTTGAAGGAGTGTATTCGTGCTCTAGATAATGATCAAATTCATATACCATTTCGTGGGAGCAAACTTACAGAGGTTCTCCGTGATTCTTTTGTTGGAAATTCAAAGACTGTTATGGTTTCTTGCATTTCTCCAAACGCGGGTTCCTGTGAACATACACTCAATACTTTGAGATATGCAGATAGGTATTTCTCATGTTATTTTGAAGTATTATACATTATATACCATCCATTCACAATGTTTTGTTTTAGGGGGTTAAGCTAACCCTAACTCTTAATGTAAACTAAATTTTGAACTCGGCATAGTGATATATAAGTTCATGCTTTTGATAAAGCTAATTGGCAAAATAATAGGGTTAAAAGTCTATCCAAGAGTGGGAATCCTAAGAAAGAACAAACTCAAAATTTGTTGGCACCTACAATTAAGGAATCTTCATCTGCACCATCTTTGCCACTTTTTGTTGAGTCGGAGGATTCTTATAGCCAGGTTCGAGAATCGAAAATTGCTGTTTTGGGTAGAAGGCCTGTGGAAAGTTTCTCCAATAACTCTGCTGCCGAGTTTTTTAAGCAGCAACATAGTTTGCCGTCATCAACTTTTCCCGTTAGTGAAAGAGAGGCCAGTATAAATGCTTTTGGTAGCTCTCAAAACTCAAATGTTGTGCTAGAAGAAAAAGTAAATACTGTGTCTCCAACTCGTCGGAGAGGAACAAGAGAAGAGAAAGTAGAAAAACAGGGAAATTTGTCTAGAAAAGATGGAACCGGGTCTGACCTTCTGAATGTAAGTTCTAAGCAACAAAGCTCATTTGATTCTGTACCTCACGGTGTTGGATTAAGACAACATGAACCTGAACCACTGCATGATGGAGATATCAGTGCGATACTCGAGGTAAGTTTACTGATCTCATGTTCACCACAAAGTCTATATGTAGCTTGCTATTTTGCTATTGAATCTTTCATGTACAGCGAGTTAAGCGAATTTTTAAATCCTCAACGTTTTTGTTATGGCAGGAAGAAGAGGCTCTAATTGCAGCTCATAGAAAAGAAATTGAGAATACAATGGAGATTGTCCGCGAAGTAAGACCAAATAAGCTAGTTTTTGTTATGCCACTGATATTTGTTCCTTTTTCATAATATTGTTACGAACTCGATGTTTAACTACCCGTTTTTATATGCTCTCAGTAAAACATAATGAAAATTGATAGCCCGCTTGAACTTTGTTGTGGGATTTAAAAAAGTATAAAGGTACCATAGATTGGCTTAAGCACATACCTGTCATTTACTTACTGTTTTAGTGGGAGCATAAAAGATGGGGCGGTGAAAACATGAGTTACCATTTTTTGCTTATAGAGCTTATACTGCCACCTTTACTCATTAACTTATGCGTTATTCACTAGGTAACAACGACACGGATACGGGTGTCGGTGTCGGACACGGGTACGGGATGTCTGATACGGCGACCCAAAAATATGTAAAAACGGGGACACGGCTGTAAAAATTTTATTTATTATTTTCTACTATGCTTATGTTGGTTACTTAACCTATCTATCTAACACACTTATGGGTTAATTTACGACTGATAACAAACAATCCCCAACACTTATGGATTATATTAACTTATGGGTTAATTTACGACTAATGACAAACAAAAAACAATGATACTAGTTAGTATGGTTGAATAACATGTATAAGAATTGAAAACTTTTTAAAAACTATGTCAAAAAGGTTATGATCTAAGCAAGAAGTGTCCGTTGGAGTGTCTGTCCGAGTGTCCGACACGTTTGGACACGGATTTTTTTTGGAATATGGAGTGTCCATGTTACATAGATTATTCATGAATTATCCGGGCTGGAAAACAATGTAATTATCTGGAAGTGTTATGCTAAAATTACCATGTGTTATACAATATCATATTTGAGAGTTGCAAGTCTAACTCCAACAATATAGTGAGGTTTCAAAGTCAAATTTTTCAATGAGAAGGGGGATTATAAGGTGCAATTTCAAGGGGATTGAATTCTCTCCATCTCAAAAAAGGGGGATCAAATTCTAATGTAATGATAATATAGAGGGGCTCACAGTTAAATACATGAGGTTTTTTTTTTTGTATTGGAATATTCACGGTGGGTATCTATAATATATCAGGAGATGAAGTTATTGGCAGAAGTTGACCAACCAGGCAGCCTTATTGACAACTATGTGAGCCGGTTGAACTTTGTACTCTCACGAAAGGCAGCAGGTCTAGTCAGCTTACAAGCTCGCCTGGCAAGGTTCCAGCATCGCCTAAAAGAACAAGAGATACTGGGTCGCAAAAAGGTCCTGCGTTAAGTCATTAGTTCCATGAGGCCTCATTCGAAGACTTATTTGCTCCATAATATCACGGACGGAACCATTAGCTGCTTGTAAGTTCTTAATAAAACTTTTTTGACTTTCTGTGTGCAGATATCTATATTACAACCATGGTTAGATACGTAGTTAGATAAGCCGGGGTCTTGCCTAAACCAGGAAAAAATGATAATAAAAGTTCTTAATAGAACTTTTTTGACTTTCTTTGTGCAGATATCTGATAGTACAGCCATGGTTAGATACGTAGTTAGATAAGTTGGGGGGTCCTGCCTAAATAAACCCAGGAAAAAATGATAATAACGTGGTAATGAGTTAACGAAATACTAATATATTGTCATTGGGCTCTTGGCCCATTGGTGGTCGTGACCCTCCACCAAGAGAGGAGTCATGGGTTCGAAACCCCACAGGGTTGGAAACTCAGGGTCACGGATCCCTATATTAAACCGGCTTACTTAGCAAAAAAAATAAAAATACTAATATATTGTCCCATTTACCAAGCCTACGAAGCTGGAATGTATTAAAATATAGCATATCGATCCTGAAACCGATTGAAATTTTACATATTATTTTTTTATTTCTTGATTTTATTAAATTAAAGTAATTTCATTTGTACGAATGATCTATTGAACATGAAAAATATCATGATGCATATTGAAACTGGCAATCACCATATCTTCAACACCTTTTAATACTCGCTAACATATTGTTATGACTTTTTGTCTGCGTGTTCCATTTTAGTATGCCTTCTGAACGTGAATTAGGCAGCTTGTTTATAGATGGCCAATAAATAAAGGCCTGTTTGTCAATTTTGCAATAATTTGGTCTAATTAATTTTATTTGTATAAATCTAAAACCTTTATGACAAGATTTGCATTCTCAGGATTGGACCATTTGGGATTCTATTCCGTGAAAAGAAAAGAACAAAACTGGGCACTAATTTGTTTTAATTTTTTTCAGTATCAGTATTAGCAAATCATTATAGATGCTTTAATGGTCATTTATTTTGTAAAATATTGCATCTCTTGCATTGTTGTGATGATTTTGTATTTCGTTTTTGGTGTGTTAACAGAGTTTCAAAGAAAAATAAAGAATTGAAGGTTTATTTGCGTGGGAGTGTGACTTAGAAGCTTCGATGTTGCTCAGGTGAAAAGATTGTCAGTGGGATTTGTAGAGCCATGCCAAAGAACAGTATGGGTTTGTAGATGGAGGTAATTGTAATATTATTCTAACCATTTTATAAGATATTGGGATAGGTTAATTGTAACTGGAAAACGATATACAGAAACAAGGACTGACCTTTTACACATGGTGTAAAAGCTCTATAGCTTGCTCTCGAGTATGATCTTATCGTGTTATCAACAATTGTGTTTCAGTTAAGCTGGCTTATGTTCTAATTCAAATGTTGCCTAATGAATCCAAGACCCATTACTAATTGCAGATTAATGTGATCTCTTATTTGTCGCCTAAAGCTAGCTTCTATTCTTATATTTTTACACTTATTGGCCTTCTTTTTTTTCTAAGCGAGCAACTATTGAAAAGACTGCTTTGCAACAAAACCACAGACGATAGTTCCCCAAAATCATTGTCCATGTATTGTGAAAAATGCTAAAGCACAAGCTAAACCCTGCCTATACAATTAAACCTGGTTTTTGATTGTGTTTATTGATCTGTCCCAATCTTCTTAGCGTGATTAGCATATTCCGTACTTCGTAGCGATGTCAAATTGCATGGTATGAATCTTCCAGGAGGCGGTATCAATCCCATTTTGACATTGGCCGTTCAGAGTAGAAAACTAAACAAAAGTAAGATCAGTTCTTTGGAGTGAAAAGTCACAGTTTATGACAATGCCAATATAAAGCTTGCAACAAAAAGGTGTCCTTAAAAATTACCAGGGCAATCAAGATGGTTTATGAAACCCTTAGAAACCCTAGCCCTAACAATGATGACCTTGAAAATTGGGGACCTTAGTATCTCAATTCGTTAATTGTTTAAATTAATTATGTTGAACATGGTGATCATCTGAAAATTATGAGAAACCCACAAGTTCAGAAGAGACATGTAGCCATAGATAAGGTCTCTTCTTCTCTTGTTGTAAGGCTCTCCAGTCAATAACTCTAGAAATTTTGATTTTAGGGATTATTTTCAGATTTTGCAACCCCGTTTCGGACTGGCATTTTTAATAAAAGAGTCTCTGAAATGGTTGCAATACTTGAAGATCTTGAATGATATCAACACTAATACTTTGGATGCAACTTCAGCTTCTAACTTGAAATGAATAACAGAAAACAAGTAGGGATTTCTGCAAGATGGTTTCATTATAATTATTATTGGCTACAATAATTAAACTCTCGGAAAGAAATCAAAATTAAAGAAAAGACAACGGAATCATCAAAATTCACAACTCCATTGTGTTCCTCTTTGACCACAGCTCTCCTCTCCCTATCCAATTTACATAATCTAGAGTAACTTCAAGAAACCCCTTATATTTTTTGGGTTACCTTGCGCACACTCCGTACAGGCAAAAACAGATACAAAGGCTGAAAAAAAGTTGAAACACCACAGCAATAAAAAACATATAGTGCAGTTTATATAAATATACTCCGAGTCTTCTGGAGCTTACGAGCTGCACATCTAAGTAAGGACCGTCCAGCTGCACATCTTGACAAGCAGTCCATTCCAGTCCAGCAAACACGAATTGAAGACTCGGTGGATGCTCAAAAAACAACTATTGCTCAACAAATCTCTGTGCTGCTTTACAAACTAAAGTGCATATATCAACTTTGAGTGACTCAATCAGCTTTTAATCTCAGAATCTCCTTTGCTGTCCTCATTCTGAAATAAGGCATGTGATCCTGTGAAAGGGGAAAGAGAAAATGAAAGAGATTCAGCTAAACCATTTTGATTATCATCGTAATATTACCCGACAGACATTTTACAGCCGGGGAGCATGGCAATAAATTAAAGTCCAGTTAAATAAATCCATCACAAAATTTCAAAAATGAACCATCTAAGTTGTCACGTCTGAAAATGGCTCTATCAGGTGACATCTAAGGGTACTATTTCCCTTTTACACGAAATCCGACATTGCCTGCACTGAAGGTTCAAGTGACATCCAGTAAATTAATTGTATCCATTTTATTCCTTAATTTTCTCGAGCTATAGGAACATAACTGGAGTAAAATGTACAGTAGTATTTTGGCTCAACTTAGTTGACATTATAAGATATCAATCGTCGCCATTCACATATCTTGTAGTGGAAAAAAGGAGAAAATTTTCTATTTAACAAAACAAAAAAGGAATAGTGCCAAAGAAGTACATATCAAGTGGAAGTCACCTACCTGGTTAAAACACAGCCCTAAACCTCTACTGTAGAAGTCCGCATACTTGATCATGAACATACCACAGTCCCATCTGTTAAAAATAAAACCACTATTTTCAAATTTCCAGTAGATAACATTTTTGACAACATCAACATAAAAAATAAAAAAAATGCAACACACCAAAGAAGAAAGTTATTTGGTGTATTACTTTGGCTATTCAGTCTATAAGTTGTCATCCTACAAAAATTCAGTAAGATAATGAAATTAACATTTTTTTATTTCTTATTAGAGTTTACTTTTGGCACTCTTCATGGGGCACTCATGGAGATGATTTAAGAGATTATTTCTCTTCGCACATGATCTCATAAGGGTAAAATTCAATCAATCAAATATAAGTTATTTTAAAAATTTTATCCACCATTAAAGGAGATTATAAATGTGAAAGTTGCATCCTTTCTAAGCCATTTAGCCTTAAACTAAAACAATTTCTCGATACAAGTTTATCTTCTTTTTATGTGGAGATGGTCTTTCATACTGAGGAGATCCTGGTCAATATAAATAGATAAAAGCGCTCTCATTTTTTTTAATGTCCAATTAGTTTATACAATTACTAAAGAAAATGGCATTGATGTTATGGGAATAGTTTATATACCCATTCAACTGCTCAGGAAGGTCATCAACATATTCTTGCGTCCAAGATTTTGCGTCGATGTCTTTTCCACCCTTATCCTTTACTTCATCCATGAAATATTTAGCCTGACATGTCAAAAAAAGGTAACCATGGTAAACATTTTTCGTATTTAATTAAGACTAAGCATGTTTCAACTAAAATAGTGTCAATTAAAATAGATCAAAGATTGTGACGTAATTTTACATAAATGGACACATGAGAACACATGACCTGACATCGGCCAAGTAAAAAAGGTAATCATCATTTAGGGTCGTCAGGTTCAACTATTAGACCAGGCCCTGAATATTTCTACTTCATGTAATTTTTTTTATTGAGAAGGTAAAAATAGCTCTGGGGAATGGGGAATGGGGAATGACGAATGGTAATATCAAGCGATTGCTCAGGATATAGCATTCAAGCTATTGTTGCATTTTTGGATGGTGAAAAAAATGGGCACCTTCACCTTCTTCTCCCCGTCAGGCCCTGAAGACCAACCCCAGCAAAACACCCATTCAAAATTCGGGAAGGGAAGGGGGAAGTAAATATCAATAATACCAGTGTTAAGCAATATTCGAGGGGAACTCTCCTCCCTAGAAGTTTGAAAATCAAAACAAGCAAGAGCTTCATTATCCAACCAGATCGTCAGCAGGGTGGATGAAGCTCCGGCTCAACAAAATGCCTCCCCTGAGGTCAGCCTTATTATTCAAGCTAGACAAGAGAACAGTGCCCTGACTCCGTATGAAGAAGCTATTATGTAAATCACAGAAGCAATGGAAGATTTAGCTAATATGTTGGCCCCTCGGGATTTTGTAAATTCAACAATAATTTCAGCTACTCAATCAATTCCTTATGGCTAAGTTCAAATTAACCTCACTGCTGATAGGGGGTGGGGGATCTCAATTAAATAATCTGAAATCTAATCTATGTGAATTTTGTACCAGTCAGTACTAACTCATTTATTTTTTTGATGAATATTTTTTTTTTTGATAAAACGAATTCAACACCTAAACACAAGCACGACCAAGAACAAAGAAAAAGGCTCAACAAGGGGTCAAAAAAAGAAAAAATCTACACCAAAATACTCAAGTGGAGCCCGTGATAGTATCCCTCCATTTAATCATAAGTGACTCAAAGGAGGTCCCCGTCATATCCGTCGCGGCTTTACTCCACCAGAAAATGAAAGCTTTGATAGAGACCAAGACCGAAGTTCTCGACTTCTCCTTCCCTTCAAACTTTCTCGCATTGCGCGCTCGAGCCATATTAGACCAAATCACCGCGAATGGTAAACAACGCCATAAATCATTTCCCCGTGCAACGAGGCCTCTTGTCTTCCAATTTCTTAAAAGCTCCTTAATATTTCCTAAAGCGCGGTCACACTAAACCAACCCCAGTAAACAATTCAATCCAAATACTCTCGGCAAAATGAAACAGAAGAAAGAGATAGTCAATGGACTCCCTATCTCTTTTACACAGAACAAAAGCTAACTACAATAATATTACGCTTACGAAGATTGTTAATGGTAAGGGCCTTATTCAAAAACAACATCCACGTAAAAAAGGCCACCTTTTAAAGGTAGCCTAGGAATCCAAACTTGTTTTTTGGGAAAGAAAGAAGAGTATTATGAGTTGGAGTATCTATAGCCCAACAAGTGTTTAATGCGTGAACTAAACATGTTTGTAAGAATAAGGAAAAAGGGAAGACAGTTAAATGAAGAAACAACCGCCCCACTAGTGTAAATCAATGCTTAAAGACCACTGCTGAGAAACCCAAGGAACCAACTGAACATTTGGGAAACTGTCCTGAAACTGTTCAGCAGGGGAGTACCTCAAAAACCACTTGGGATGTTCTCGTATATAGGCACACTATGCTTGAGTAAACTCCTCCAATTATCAACGGAAAAACTACTGCTATTTTCAACTCAGCAGACTATGAAGATGGCTTAAATGACAGTACCTTTCTTGGTAAGTCATTTTATTGAAAGAAGACTGGCATTTAACTATTTGAACAATTACCTGACCAAAACATTCCATTCTAACGAAGAATGAGAGAAAACGCTTCAGATAGGCTCACAAACTATTGCTAGCAGAATGTTTATCCTTAGAACATGGAAACTTTTTACCTTTTATTGAGTATGAGAACATTGATGAGAGAACCATCCCTATCTAGATAGACTGGATTTTTCTTAACGAGGTTCCTAGCCAATCCAGAAACCATAGAGGTATTGCCAATATTGTTAGTATCATTGGAAAACCAATCAGTTTTGACAAGGCTACTAAGAACAAACCTAACAGACTAGGCTCTGTGGAGATGCAAGCCACCTCGACTCTGCCCCAAATTGTCCCTAATTTAATGGATAGTAGCATTTCAATTGTTATTGTTGAGTACAATAGGGTGCCTCAAAATGCTTAGCTTGATGCATCTTAGCCACACCAAGTTCAACTGCCCCAATATGGACCTCACTGCAAAAGTTAGCAATAACAAAGAGAATGGTGCCTGAAATGCTATTACCAATGAGCTTAAAGGCAGGATTCTTGTGGGGTGGGATCCTATTGTATGTAATGCCATTATAGACTTTTCAGTTAAGACTGGTTGTGACAGTCAAAATGGGGTTTTGCAGTAGGAGCTATTTTCCCAACTAATGTGAGTAAGCGTGATGGTGTCTGCGATATATTGATCTAGCAATGCTGTTGTTAGAGATGTTATGTGAAATGACATTTATGTTTTGGATAGATCTACTACTATCTAGATTGTCCTCGAAAATTTCAAATGCCCCCTTTTTCCAACACTGACGGTAGACCTATTAGTAGTGATTTGATGGTCAAGCACCACAATTACCTTCACAATGTTGGGATCTTTGACCTCAAATACAAAGGTTTATAGTATACACGGTCTAACTAAAGCTCTACTTAAAGGATTTTTGTTAAACTGGATAGGGCTATGGTTAACGAAAAATGGGGACAAGTGTACAAGGACTATGAAACTGAATTTCTAGGGTCTGGGGTTTCGGGGTTTTGGGGTTTCAGACCACAGAGCTATTGTGAAAACTATCTATAAGGAAGAAACTAGTAGAAAGCTCTTTTTTCTTAGAAAGAGAAGGCTGAGGGTAATCCAATGGCTAGATTGTGTACCAAGTTCAAATGACTCGAGCCTGTGTTTAATAGCTGGAATAAGATCACGTGAGAGCAAAATCTAATGAGGCCAGGAAGATATTGAACAATTGAACAAGGTCCAAGTTGGCATCCAGTCTGATCTCACTAATTTAAATCTCCTTAGAGAACAAAACATAGCTTCAAAAGTTTTTGCTGAGTGTGCTAGGACAGAGGAGGCATTCATGAAACAAAAAGCAAGCGTACAGTGGTTGAAATTTGGGGATTCAGATACTTAAAGAACTCTAATACGAACAATCCGCGGAAGCAATAGATAGTTTCGTACAAAAGGGATTTTAACTAGAACACAATTGAAACTAGAAAACTTTCTTAATTATCAAATCGAATCTCTAAAAGGTCTAGGATTTGAAGCTTTCCCCAAAACCTTAGGCAACTCTTAGAAAATACCTTTCTACATAAACAAACCTAGAAAATAACACTACAGAAGCGCAATTTTTATAGAGAAAGGAGGCTTGCCACAAAACAGAAACAAAGTCTAATTAGTAATTAGGAATAAGATAACAAATAAAACATATTTGTAACAGAATAAGACTTGCAAAATACAATTAATTGCAAATAAAAATAAAATAAAAACAAGGAAAATCTTCTAGAGAGAGAGAGGAGACTAAGACTAAAATAGTGTAGGCCAAGGTAGACCCACAGACCATGAATGGTGGTGTACGACCCCTAGGCCATGACATAAATTTTCTTCTTTAAATAATTCAACCACGAATTTTGTAGATAGATGGAGCGATCACGAACACTCTCAAACTGTGATCATTTTGTAGGTATCACATTAACGGAGTTGGCCAGTTACGCGGTGGACTGTCGAAACCCGTTAGGGGTTTAGCATTGATGAAGACCGAGATAGTTTCCCGGTGTCGTGGTAAGGTAACCGTCGTTTGGAACATTCATGAGGGGGATGGGGGCTGGGATTGGATCTGGTCCTGGCTTACACAGATTGGGACTGACGCGGGCCATCTCGAGATTTTTTTGGATTTGGGTCGAGCTTGGGTGTACTCTGTGGACTGGGTAATTCCCATTGGCATCATCAGGCTTGAGGCCGACGTCGCTGAAGCAAAGGCTAACGTCAATGATTCAAGTAGCTTACAATACATTGGCACAATAGTCGGCACCATGATTAACGTTCGGGGTATAAGTATTGTGTAGGTCATAACTACTGTTGAGGAGACATTTTTCTCTTGTATCGTGACCATCGCGGTATTGGGTGTTAGGAACACGGTTTTGACTGGTGTCGTTTGGTGCTTGGGGACATTTGGTGGGAGATCCCGACTTTGGTTAGTAATCATCGTGTTCTCGCAAGATACGACGTGGCAAATTAGGAATAGAAACCTTTGTGAGTTCATAATAGCCTTATCGACAATTGGCCGCTTTTTCGAGCCACATGACATCATTTTCGTAATACGAATCATGCATCACCATTGAAACAAGGTTTTCAAGGTGATTGGTTAGCACAAAACTGTGCCTCTAATAGTAATGTTTTTGCTGGTGACAATTTGCTGAGATTTCAAGCTCATTGTCCTCTCCTTCATCGGACAAGTACCCTTTAGTCTTGGCCTTAATTTTTGCATGAATTACGAAAAATTAACTTGTTTTCTCTAGAAATGCTTGGAATTGTGCATTGTTCCTAATCATAACAAAAGAAAATCTTATTCTACGAATCCTACCTTGCTCTTGATACCAAATACGATACGAGATCATTTTATACTCAAGGGATTTTAATTATAACGCTATATTGAAACTAGAAAACTCTCTTTATTATTGAATTAAAAAATGTAAAAGATCCAAGGTTTATAGTTTTCCCCCAAACATTACATAACTCCTAGAAAATACATTTATACTGAAACCAACTTAAAGAATTAAAACTAGAGGAGCCCTTGTTTTATAGAGAAATGGGGCTCATTACAAAATAGAAACCTAGTCTAATTAGGATAACAATATAAAACTTATTTCTAATAGAATAAGACCATACTAAAAGGCAAAAGCAATTAATTACTAACAAAATTAACATAGAAACTAGGAGAATCTTCGAGAGCGAAAAAAGGAAGGAAAATAAGCCCAAAATAGTTTAGGCCTTGGGGGATCCACAAACCACGAAAGGTGGAACACAGTCCCTAGGCCGTGGGATATCACAGTCAAAGCCCCTGGTGAGAAACATGTTTCCTATTGTGAAATGGTTTCCTAGGAAACAGTTTCTTAAGAAAAAAAACTTGGGCTTCCAAACACACCCAAAAATTATAAAAATAGGCTCAAATATGTGCTTGAACCTCTTATTAGCTTCAACTAGTATTCTTTTATTTAAAGGAGAAGCATAGTTGGCAATCTTCTCATTGCCCAGGAACTTCTTGGAAACTGTCACTTGGAGTCAAAACAAGCTAGATGTACTACATAGGTGGACCTAAGGAAAGCATATGACATATGACATGGGGCCAGGGTCAGATCCAGAATTTTATTTCAGGGTAAGCAAGGTGAAAGAATAAGCGGAGACCCAGGGGTGGCAGCCCCCAAGAAAAACAATTAGGGGTCGGAGGGACGTAAAATAATATTTCTATTAAATTAGTGAACGAAACACTAAGATAACAAAATGAATATGGAAATAATTAAAATTGCCATGAGAAACTCGAGCATATGAACCTATTGCATTGAAATGACTATCATTGAACTATATGATTTAGATTTGATTTCTATAAAACATTATGCACTTAAGCCCATGAATAAATGTTCCATAACTAAGCTCCAATCTAATAAAACCTAACAAGAGAGAAATGGCTTGGAGTTGCAACAGTATGAATGCTACGAGGGGATAGAGTTTTTAAGGGTTTTAGGATTTGATAGGAGAGGTTGCTAGTTTGTTGACATATTAGAGAAGACAATTACAAGGATACCAATCAATATGAAACAAAGGGTGGGCAAAACAGAAGACAACTTGTGTAATTTTAAAACTTGGGGCAAGCAAAATTGGAACTTCAAGGGAGATTATCAAAACAGTTGCTAACTTTACCTGTAAGAATCAAAAGTTTAAGAATCCAGGGTAAGCAACTGCCCAACCTGGACTGTATGTCTGCCCGCCTCTGCTTGGAGCAGTGGGACTGTGTTTTCTACATTTGAGGCCATGAACTTTCCTTGTTTAGTTGTTGATTGCATTGAGGAGTGTATGACTTGTCCTAGTTTCTCAAGTTCCATGATGGCAGCCTAAAGAGGTACTTTAAATAGAAGAGGGGGCTCAGGCAAGGAGACATTATTTCCGCAAATTGACACATTTGACCTTTGCTGATGACTTGCTGGTTTTCTACAGTGGAGACATTATTTCCACAAATGCTGAGAACTATGCTCCTTTAAGTCCTTGACCGGGCTGGAAGCCAATCCTAACAAGTCTTCTTTGCACTTTCCTGGCGTTCATCCTGAGGTAAAGATGATGATACATGCCATTCTGGGATTTATTGAAAGAGAGTTTCCTTTTAGATAATTGGGGGTGCACTTGCTCACAACAAACTTGAGAGCTAATGACAGTATCCATGAGTATGACTGCTGATGTTCGCTGCTGGACGAACAAAATGCTTTACCTTGCTGGAAGACTGTACCTGCTTACAGCTGTGAATTCCAATATCAATGTGTACTAGATCGATGACTTTATGCTGCCTAAAGGTGATTCGCGAAACTGAGGAAAAATTTGCCAACTTATGGAATGGCCATGATATATGCTAGCAGAAAGTATACCAGAATCAGCTGGAATGAGGTGTGTATGCCTATTACGGAAGGGAGCTTGGCTTGAGAAGACTTAAAACCTGTAACCTTGCCTTTGTTACGAAGGAACTGTGGAAATTGCTTCAGAAAAACAAAAATTCATCTGTGCCAATACACATTTCTGGCTTGAACCATGGCCTGCAATGGGTATATTGAGGGATAAATTCAGTTCAGAACTTACCTTAGATCCCGATTTATCTCTTGATTCAAAAGTTAATAAACAAACAAATAATGAGTGAAATATCCCCAATCATCTTATGCCTAGTCTACGCAGTATTACCTGCAATCTCTAGAATCCATGGTACTATAGATAAAATTGTGTGGACCACTTATACTAATGAAGATTACAGCGTGGCCTTTACGTACAAGAAGTTAAGGATGCTTTGGTCTAAAATATGCTGGCACCACCTGGTTATCTTCAGGTAAAGTTTTGTTACTTGGTTGATGAACAGGAAGGTTCTAACTACCTCTAAATGTGCCTTATCTAAAACTAGCAGGAAAAGTAGTAGTAATCTATTCACGGATTGTAATATACGCAAGCTAAAGAGTTGTGGTCTTAGCCCCTTCAATAGAGCCTTATAAACAAGCAGATTGGGCATCTTTAAGAGGTTGAGTGGTTGGGCAGCATGTTAACACAAGACATTAAGTTCAAGATTTTGGTGGTGGCTTTCAACTCATTTATTTACAACATCTGGATGACCAGGAAGAACATAATTTTTAGGCAAGAAAACGCTACCTTTGAACAGGCTATGATGAACTATTTGTAATGAGGTTCAGCTTAGACTGAGAATGGAGACAACAAAGGCAGATCATACCAGCAGAGAGAGAGAGATATGTGAACTGCCTCAAATCTGAAGCCTAAATTTGTTCTTATAAAATTTATTCAATGCAGTTGGGCTCCTCTACCTGAAGGAGTTTGGATGCTCAACGCAACTGGGCTTATTCACCTGATAGAGGGTATGGGGGCATCTTCAGCGATCACATGGTGACTGTTTTGATGGATTACCATGAAATGAATCAACCAACTTCAGTTGCTTAAGAGATGAAAGCCATTAAGGGGCCTATCCATTGCTCTTCAGATGGTTAGATAAATCAAGGAATATGTGGTTATCACATGCATCAGAACATCATGGATATGATCACCAATTTTTTTCTTTATAGTAGCCATGTTTTTTAAGTAAACAAACCAATGGATTGACTTTTAGGCTTTCTTCTCTTCCCTTGAAGGAGTAAATAAGTTAGCCACAATAAAAGGCATTCTATATAAGTTATATTATAATAGTTTTAGCTACGGGCTTTTTGGCCCCGCTCAACAACCTTTACCTTATGGTTTGTCTTTCCTTCATATGTGAAATGTCCAACAGCAATTGGGTCCGTAATCTACACTCTTAACCTCATGTGTCGGTGTCCTCAACCTTGGACTTCCCAAAACCGCAATCCTCATTCTTTTTAGAAAGTTTTGTCCCTCCCCATTTAGGAGTTATTGTATTTTATTTGTTTCTATTTTTGCATGAAAGAACAAAAAATTGTTGTTTTCTATTTAGAGTAGAATTAGGTTGTCTAATTTAAAAGGCTCCTTGTCTTTAATAAAAGGAGGCCCAGATTTAGTAGTAATATAGTATTACCTGAATTTATGAGTTTTGTAGTTGAATTTCAGATTTGAGAATGAGTTAGTTAAATTTTAAGTAAAATTGTTAGGATTTATCAAAATTGAAGCTTCCACCGACTTGCCCTATCATAACCTATATATAGAAGCAGAAGAGAAGCCATGAAGAGTACCCCATGACCTTCTCACTTCTCCCAATTATTTCCTTTCTTTGCTTACTCCTTAATCATTATTGTGCTTGATTGCTAGCATATTGTTCAATAAAATTCCTATCCATCCCATACTCACCCGTGAAGGCCCACTTGTCCTTCTAATCCACCATTCTCTGTAGAATATCAGGGATTTGCTAAATAAATTTGCATATGAAAACAACAAACTTGTGTCCATGGCATCTTTTATCTATATAAAAAATTATAATCATTGAGGAATCAATCATTTGCAGAATAGATTCAGTTAAGTAACACAAACATTCAAGAATACATTTATTAAATACTTCTTTAAGAAAAGGGAATACACAATTCTCCTAACATATAAAAATTACTTCAAAGATGTCTACAAACATACCAGAGTCTCCATCACTTTGGTATCCATGCCTTTAAGTGAATCTAGATACTGCAATTTTCTATCCTTTTTATTTATAATTGCTAAACACCAGTGTATCTCTTTATGAATTGGAACAAATATCTGCAAAGAGAGTTACTGGTGTCATCATAAGAACAAACCCATACTCAAAAAGAATGATTGAGTTTGAATTAATATAGAGGAACTAGGGGGGGGGGGGGGTTAGCAACTTTACTTTGTCACACTCAATAAGGCCGTATCCTATCTTCCTTTGGGTAGTCCATCTTCTGACGGCTTTAAAATCATAGCCAGCTTTCCCGCTAATCAACTGAAGAATAAAACAATAAGGGAAATAGATCAACTAATGATGACTACCAAATCAGGGGAAAAGGGCAGTAAAACCTAGGGAACTCCATACATTTAAATAATATATGCATGGGTAACTAATACAATTGCCCAAAACATGCATGCAAAAACAAATTAGATTAACAAATATTCATGTAACTAATAGGTCAAAGAATGTGCACATACATGTTACCTACCGATAATCAGAAAGGTTGCCCTAACGAGTCTAACAATATAAGTAATATTGACACGCCTAGCATTAAAAGTAGGTCATATATATGAAGGCACTGATCGCAGAATTTACCAGCATAATGGCTCACCTAACTATATAATGTGCGTGCTTCTTAGATTCTTGACAATAACCATTGCACGTTTTGCTGGAAAGTGTACCAGTAATCGTAGCAAGGGTGATATTGCATTTTTTGACGAGTTTTTTACGTTGACAACAAACATTACAAAAATTATTATCAAGTATGATCAACCGTAGAAGGCGATCATTAAAGGGGAAGTCGCAAAGATTTTGAGTCAAACCACAAATATCGCACCGCCAAATTACGATGATTCACGCTACAAGTTTGCACACCGAAAATATGTTTCGGGAGTTTAAGGAGAAATGGATAGGAGTCAAGAAATACAAAATTGAAGAAGAGGAAGTAACACACATCTTGCTAGATTTAGTTGGTCTACCCGAGAAGATAAATATTTGGATAATTGATAGGGTACGTGTGAATAACCTCAACATTGAGTTCAGAGGATTTATTTGCATGGAATCTTAAAAGGGCTGAGCTTTATAGATGTTGTTGAGATTTATATAAAATTTAATCTAGGAATATGTAAGAAAGAAGCTAACAAAGTTAGCATTTTAAAGTCAAAAAGGATTGGTTTGACTGATGGCAGTGAATACTCGAAGGCGTTGAGACTCATCTACATATGTTGAAAACTAATAAATTATCTTGTTATACAGAATCTTCAAATGAGACCACTAATTTCATGAAAGTTATTAATGACCTGTCTGAAAAGATTTTCATGTTAAAATTGATATGGACGTATGGAAATACTTCCGACTAGTCCAAATTATTCTTCTCAACTTTTAAATACCGTTTAAATATCTCGCAGACAAAGAGTAGAAAGAATGATGAGAAAGGAGAAGCAAGTACCCGTAGTTTTGCATGACTAATAGGTTGTATTGAGATGATATTAAAAAGACGTAAGAGAGAAGTGTAATTTATGCCACACAGGGGGAAAAATATGTTCAATGAATCAGACAAGAAAAAAATATGCTAATCAAGGTAGATAAACAAACTCTTGTGCGCACTTCTTATCGTCTATGTTTCCATTTCATATAACAAACATGTTATCCCCTTTAGTTATCAAAATTTCAGAAAATGCAGTAGACCATTTAGAGAAGTATAGAGAGTGGTCACGAGGAATGAAGTGGATATGTGGACTGTGGATAAATTTCTTCAGTATATATTTCACGTAAGCTCTACAAAACGTCGATGGTGCCTATCTTTCTTATAAAAGATACTTTGTAAGTGGATAAATATGACTTGTTGTTGCTATTTCCAGTGTGACTTCAAGAAGAAATGGAGATGTGTGGAGTCTTCATATGGTGGAGGTCCCACACTCTTACGTAGAGGATGAATATAATCAAGTTTTACAAGAGAGCCGGTTAATTTGCTTCCCACACGAACTTGATTAACTTTAATCATGATGCTACGACAAGGTCCATTCCCCATAAACTTGTACGTCCCTTTAGAATCCTTGCATCCGTATGCCACATTGTATCAGTCAAGTTGTAGTACACGTACTCGTTAAACATAAAGTAGATTTGTTCTCTTGTTCCCTCGGGGGGTACTGACTTCGAAACTAAAATAGTTTCATTGCCCAATAAACCATTTTCTGCCTTCTTTAATTCTACTTTAACCCATTTCTTCTTAAAGACACGGAGCATATAAATAAATGATTAATTGCAAACCAAAAAAATCTCACTCTTGCTTTCTGATAAAGCATTTTGTAAACAACAAATATATCGCCCTTGCCCTTACTCTCCGCTAGAGAAATTTGTAAACATTCTTTTGAGTTGATTAATGGAAATCTTCGAGAGTTAAAGATATTAGAGAAAAATCTCATGAAAGGTTCCATTTAGTTATCTCTATGTGAGTGGCAATATGTAATTAACTTTTAGTAGTCCCATGATTGAGTAAATGCTAGCTATTTGTGCATACAATATCTTCATTTGTCCACTAGTTCTGCTTAGACCGTCTCCAACAGTGCGTCAAGACTTGAGTTTTGAGGTTGTCATATCAGATTTTCCCTTTCAACAGTGCCTCAAAACTTAAGTCTGAAACTTAAGTTTTGAGTCTGCGAACAGGCGTCTAAAGCTTAGGCGCCTTTACAACAGGTCTAATGGACCATTTTTTTCAAAACCATCAGGTGCCTAAGTCTTAGGCGCTCGATCGCTACTTGTTTTTAACAGAACCGTCAGGCGTCTAAGAGGCTAAGATTAAGGTGCCTGTTTGAGGTTTATTCAAAAAGGCACTGTTGGACAAGACTTGGGTTGGTTGTGTGAAAAAATTCAAGCCTTGAGTTTTTGCAAGGAGGCACAGTAGGAGGTGCTCTTAAAGTGGAAATCAACAGGGAGGTGTAATTTATGTGTCAAATATTGTTGTCAGTTGTCCGATGAATACATATACAAAAATTACAAGAAGTATGCCTACAGAGAAGCATAATAAATAACAAGGGCAACTAACCAACCTTTTTATAGAAGAATGTGTTGAAGAAATGACATTTCAAGAACTTTTTAGGTTCTCTGATTTCCCTTTCCTTCAGCAATTCAAGGTACACGTTTATAACCTATAAAGAATAAAGAATGTTACAATTTTCACGAATAGCTTCCATCAACCATTACTAAGTCTAGAATAAATCAAACCGTAAACCCCCTTTTCACTTTCAACAAGTCATCAAGATATATATCTGAACTATACGTTTCTGAGAACAGTATAAGGAGGAATAAATTTTGTGTGAGAATATGAATATGGAACAGAAAAATCACCTCGTCATTCAACCATGCCCCTTGTCGCATGCATTGAAACATTTCTCCAGTAATCTCAATGTTCGAATTCTCATGTGAGACCAAGACTTTCCGCCTACAAAACAATCCAGCTAAGATACATGGCTAGTGGCTATCTTACTGAATACTATTTAAGTATAAGGATTTATCAACTATTAACTGAATTGCACTCAAACGTAGAGGGATAAGATTTTTCATATTCAGAATAGAAGAAGTAAAATAGTAAACCAACTCTGAATACAAAATACTTGGTCAACTTTTATGGATATTAATATCGCAGCATCGAGAATAAAGCATCTTTTATACCCCAGTTTCTTTGCAATTCAGTTACATGTGCATCATTAGAACTATATTCAATATAACCTACCTATTAGAACTATTCAAAGCACGTGCAACTAAATCATCGTCTTCATCTGTAAGAGGGTTGAAAAGTTCCAGAGGTACAACATCCTGCAAATGATTTTACGAACAAATTTTAACGATAACAACATATGAATAATTTTTGCAATAACACTATGGTTCAAGCAAGATAATTATGAATAGTCATTACCTCCACAGGCTTCTTTGCAGGCCTACCAAACGAGAACAACTTTTTACTATAAAAACCAATTTGAAAAGCCAAGGAACCCAATATGGGATCTCGTTTCTTTGCAGACTCATACAAAGTTATATGCGGAGGTGGACCACATATCTCTACCACCACATCACGATTTACCGAAGGAGATTCCAACTTCTCCCCAGTGTCAATTGCTTGATGATAATCCACAAACATATCGTACTTCCCCATTATGTAAGCATTCCCATCTGTATCAAGCGACCTCTGGTCCGAAACCCCACTGGGCTCTGACCTCACTTCTTCCTCCTGCACATTCTCCAATATCACTAAATCTTCGTCCGAACTCGAATCCTCAACAACTACCTCCTTACCCTTTCTAACATGCTGAAAAGTATCCAATGCTGCCTCTTTCCGCTCCTCGTATCGATGAGTGAGTAAATTCCCCATTACACATGAAGCCCAACAACTCCTAAACTTGGGTTTTGGGGCATGAACATCTCTGGGTAACGGAGTGGGTTTAGGGTATCTCTGAATTCTCGAAACCGCGGTGACCTTCTGGTCTGGATTGAGAAGCATAGAAGAAAATTTGGGTTTTTTCGAGAGATGGGTATCGAAATTGGGAGAATTGTAAGGTGATGATAATGGATTCAAGTTGAAGTAATCATCTTTGCGTTTACGATTGAATGTTAGGGCACCCATCTCTGATCCTACAAACACTTGCAATGTTGAACCTAGAGACTAATAATTCCAACCCCATTAGGTTTCAGTTCCACCATTAGAAAGCAAAATTTGGTGAAGGGGAACTCTAGAACACCAATTTGGGGGGAAATTGGGGTTAATTGAGTGAAAAAATAGGGGAATTTGAACAAAGATGAAAAATTTTGTGCAATTTGATGCAAGAGAGTGAAATTGGGATCTAATGAAACCCCAGATTACGGTTCTTAGGAGATTTGGGATTTCAAACTGAGAGAATTTAACAAATCAAACGATTGAAAGTCGAAACCATAATTATGTTTGAGAAAGAAAAAAAGAGAGAATCACAAATTAGTGGTGAAAAGTGACTATTTAGACCATCTCCAGCAAAGCCTCACCAGTATACCGCATCACGGTGGCGAAACGACCCAAAGACCTCTTACACAAAAATGAACTTCTTCTTGCAGGATAGATACACTAGAACCTTCAGTTCCAGCGCTGAAGCCTTAGAATTAGGACTCTGCCTCTCCTGGGCCATCTTTGCAGGGGCTAAGGAGTTTAAGGGCCAGAACGTTTTGATTGTTGCAGTTTATAAGAAACTTATCTTGTACATGCAGAACCCTTATATGGGCATCTCATGGGAAGCAACCTCTTTCTTGGACCCTTGTTTTTCTTTTCTTACTTGTTTCGTTTATATTTATGCCAAGACATTAAAATTGTGTGACCCATGAACTAGCCTCACTTGGTCAGTTCTCTGATATCTTGTATAAGTATGATAATATTCTTCTCTATGTGAGTTAGGAATTATGTGAACAAACTATTGTAATTGTTTGTGTTAATTAATGTGGTGTGTTTACAAAAAATGAAAAAAAGAAGTTACCCCCCACTTATTGACCCGTATTCGTGATTGCCCGCTGGTCCGACAAATATTGTGGATAACATGCTTTATCTATTCACGAGCTCAAACAAAAAAGCAGCAAACATGATTTACCTCTAAGTATGTACTCACGTAACCATCTCATATTTTCACAATATACCTTGAAATAAATAATATTGATGAGTAGTGCCAAATCTACGACTATACACATTTTAAGCATTCAACATCAGTTTACACTTAAGTAGGAGTTAAGAATTACTATTGGTGGAAAGAGAAATTTATGGAAGATATATATATATATATTTTTTTAAAGCAGAACGACGGAAAATATATTGCAAACAAACAGCGATAGAGTTTACAAAAAGGTTGGCCTCAAGAGGTTCAAAAACGGCAGTGGCCGAGGAATGAGAACCTTTGGCCGCAAGAGCACGAGCCTCAAAATTAAAGGTCCGACTGAAATAACAAAATCTAAAAGCAGTAAAACTAGAAACAAGGCAGCACATGTCTGGAGTAAGGGTAAGAGCTCCCCATGATAAGTCATTACGGCTCGCACAAGTCGTCTGCAGTCAGTAAGCATCAACACCCTCTCCAATTCAAGTCTAATAGCCGGCCTCATGCTTCGGATCACGGAGATCGCTTCCGCCTCTTCTGGATCCGCCGCTCGGGTGGAGTCGTAACCTGCACCAATAATTGAGTTTGAGTGAGTTTTGATCACGAAGCCCGTCCCCCCCCCCCCCCCCCCCCCCACAGGAGTCTCTGCTAGACCAGGCTCCGCCCACCATAATAATATGCCATCCTTCCTCTACCACCGGCGGAGGGGTGGGGATGAGCTGTCTGGCGTGAGTATGATCCGTAGGGGCGGGAGGGCAAAGATAAGACTTAGCCCTGTTCAAAGAGGAAGCGGGGTTGAGATCAATATTATTAAAAATTAAGTCATTATAGCTAGCCGAGATAACATAAAAGAGTGCACTGAGCATGCCCCAAGAGGGAGGTTCCCAAAGAAAGTTTGCCGAGAAGAGAGCTTGTGAATCAGGTCAAAAAAAGAGTCAGAACGCGGCCAAATTGTAAAATCCAAAAAGGGATCAAAAGCGTACCAGAGGTCTCTTATTTTCTTACAAAAAAAGAGGGAATGTGTTGTAGATTCCACTTTTTCGCCGTACTTCAGGCATGTAGCATCCCGAGCCGAGTCCCCAAACTGAAGTTTGTTCTTGGTGGGGATGTCGTCCTGTAAAACTTTCCAGAGAAAAAATTGTAGTCTAAAAGAGACTTTCATTTGCCAAATAGAGGCCCATCGGATGGGAGAGACGTTGCTCTCAGGAATAAGTGGGGAAGGGAGGAGGTCGGACCTGTAAGCAGATTTAGCCGTGAGAATGCCATTGGTCTCTTTCCTCCAGTGAAGGGTGTCTTTGGCCGGGAACGTGCTAAGGGGGATAAGGAGGATGGCCTCAGCGATGTCGTGTTGAAAGTGTGCGCGAATAAGGGTTTCCTTCCAGATGCGCTGAGTGGGGCAAATGAGATTGCTTACCTTAGTACATTGATGTTGACGCGGAGGAGGTCTGCAAGGGCGCCCAAATGGGATGGTAGGGATCCAAGGTTCTAGCCAACAGTCAACCGTGCTGCTGTCCCCGATATGCCAAATGAGGTTGTGCCAGATCCGGTTGTGGGCGGTGATGATCCCTTTTCAAATCCAGGAGAGGTTTCAGAGAGGTAGTCATGGGCGATTCATTGGGGGTGTAGCACTGGACGAGTTTGTGCGCCCAGAGTTTATAGGGCTCTTAAATGACTCGCCAGAAGAACTTAGCTTGAAGGGAATGACTGTGGGCAAGAGCGGTCTTGATGCCCAGTCCGCCCCATTTGGTAGGTCGGCAGATTCTCTTCCAACTGATGAGGGAAGCCTTTCTTTTGCCCGAGGTGTTAGAGCCCCAAAGGAAGCGAGCATTAATCGAATCAAGGGTTTTGTAGGTCTTGGAAGGAAAGAGAAAGACTGACATGTGGTACGAAGGTATTGCTGAGTTAACAGCTTTGATGAGAGTGATCCATTCGGCTTGGGATAAGTTTTTGGATTTCCACCCCTCGATCCGGTCGAAAACACGGGATATGATCTCCTAGAAGTTCAGGCTCTTGTTACGATCGAATTCTAGCAGGGCTCCGAGATATTTGTTACCCCCTCTGTCCTTTTTAATGTGAAGAATCTGTTGGATGAGCTTAGTGTGACGATGATGGGATTTTTTTGCTGAAAAGGATGCAGGACTTGTCAAGGTTAATCTCTTGGCCCGACACATTTTTGAAGGTGGCAAGCCTTTAAGAGTGTCAGCTTTAGAGAGATTCGCTCTACAAAAAATGAAGTAGTCGTCAGCAAACATGAGGTAGGAAATCGGAGTGCTGCCACAGGCAGTTTTGATCCCGTGAATCTCTCCATCGTTCTCAGCTTTAAGGATAATGCAAGAGAGGACTTCAGAGTAGATGGGGAATAAAAAGGGGGAGAGGGGGTCTCCTTGTCTGAGGCCTCTAGCGGGTTGATGAAAGCCGAAGGGGGAACAATTGAGATTAAAAGAGAGGGCCGTAGTGAAGATGCATTGGTGTATCCAGTTACACCATTTGTCACAAAAGTTCATGGCTTTCATAGTGTCAATAAGGAAATCCCATTCAATACGGTCAAAAGCTTTGCTAAGATCAAGCTTAATAGCCATGTTCCCCTTCGCCCCTTTCTTTTTATAAAGGGATCTAAGGATCTCCTGCGCCATGATGATATTATCGAAGATTTGCCGCCCCGTGACGAAGGCATTTTAAGAGGGGGAGATAATCTTATCAAGGAGGGGTTTGAGCCGGGTAGTCATGATTTTGGTAATAATTTTGAATTTAACATTGTACAGGCTGATAGGGCGGTAGTGATTGGGCAAAGTTGGATTTTTCTTCTTAGGTATAAGGGTTATGTTCGTGTGATTGTATTCAGAAAGGAGATAGCCCGTTTGGAAGAATGCAAGAGTGGCTTTGAATAGGTCATCTTTGATGATATCCCAAGATTTTTGATAGAAAAGGGGGGTAAAATCGTCCGGGACTGGGGACTTGTTAGGATTCATAGAGAACAAGGCATCGTAAACTTCAGTCATGGTAGGGTCGTGGATGAGGGAGGCATTGCCTTCTGGGGTGATCAGGGAAGTCATGACGTTCAGAGAGTAGATTTTAATGTGGGGTTCAGACGAGGTGAAGAGATCTTTGTGGAAATCCAGGAAAGTGTTGCTGATGGTCTGTCGATCTTGCGCCCAGGAGTCGTCCGGAGTTCACACTCAAAGGATAGTGTTTTTCCTTCTGCGATAAATACTGGACACATGAAAGAAACGTATGTTGCGGTCACCTTCCTTGAGCCAGGTTTTACGGGATTTGTCTCACCAGAGGGTCTCCTCTTGCTGGAGGGTGCGATAGAGCATATTAAGGAGTTGTTTCTTAAGAATGTTATTACAATCCGAGGAGGCCTCCTTTTAAACCTGGCAAATCTGGTCGCGGAGTTTAAGAATAGTGTTCGGGGTGAAGTTAAAGACTGTCCTGTTCTAGATGTTAAGCTTCGCTTTGGTGTGACGGAGCTTCTTACAAAGCCGGAGGGGCCTCGACCCCATTTGATAGATATCCCAGGCCTGCTGGACGATATTGTAAAAATCTGTATGGGCCGTCCAGTTTGATTGGAAGTGAAATTGCTTGGGGAGTTGGTGGTGGATCGGGGAAAAGTTGAGGATGATGGGGCCGTGGTCAGACCCAATGATGGGTAGATTCAGGATAGTAGCATCAGGGAAGAGGGTCCTCCAAGTGTCGGAGACGAGAGCCCGGTCGAGCCTTAGCTTGGTTAAGTTTGCTCCTTGACGCTTGTTTGACCAGGTAAAGGGGACGCCGGTAAAACCCAAGTCGATCATGGAGGAGTTAAATATGAAGTCGACCAAGGGGTTGGGCACGGAGGGGTCGAAAGGAATCCGTCCAAATTTTTCATCCCCCGAGATAATACCATTAAGATCACCAATGATGATCCAGGGAATGTGAATGTTGTGGGCAAGGGTAGAAATGGATTCCCAGTAGGGCCCCCGTTGAGTGTGCTCAGGTAGGCCGTATGTAAAGGAGCTCATCTAGTGGGTTGAATGAGTGCTAGCGTTCGAAATGTCGGGGGGGGGGGGGGGGGGGGAGGTGATCAGAGCGTCGATTCCTCTCTGGGAGGAGGAGAGGATCGTGAGGTCAATGTCTTTCTACCAGGCCAGCCAGAGGCCCCCCCTGGCTCGCGCTGGCCAGAACGCAAAAAGAGTGGGCAAAACCCAAGGAGATGAACTTACGACATAGTTTCGTGTCGGAATTCTTCATCTCAGAGAGGAAAATAATGTCGGGATGGTACTTTGTTTGGATATTAAGGAGCTCCCGAAGGGTGGAGGGCTTCCTACTCCCCCTGCAGTTCCAAGAGAGGACAATCATTATAACCGAAGGGCCGGTGTCGAGCCCACTTCCGAATGGTGGGTGGTAGAGGAATGAATGGGGTTTCTGTTAGCCTGGTGGGGAGGCATTCAAATAGACGGGGAATTGTGTAAGGATTAGGGCTGGAGAGGAGCTCTCCTGTGTGCTGAATTAGAGGACGACGGTGTGTATGGGTCTGATGGTAGTCGGGGCACCTAGGTGAAGAAAGTAAAGAGGGAGGCATATCAGTGGAGTGGTGTAAGAGAGAGAGGGCGTGATGTGGGGCATAGGATCTGTGTGAAGGTGGGTATGGGTCATTACAATTGGGGTTTTGTTCAGACATTTGCCAAATCCTCCGGTACCCTGAGTTCGCATCAAAGGCAGGTATGCTGGTAGGGTGGACCATATGAGAAAGGAACGCGCGCATGTATGTGAGTTTGCGGGGCGCTGGGGTCTTGAAAAGGGTGGTATGGGTTGGTTGGGTAGAAGTATGCATAGGCTTGCCTGAGTTGTGAGGGGGTTTCTGAACATGGAGAAATTCAAACCTTCACCGTTCGAATCTAAATTTGTTTAATAAGCCTAAAGATGTCATAACAAATTTAATGGCCAATGGGCCATGATGAGTAAAAGAATTTTGTGTGTGTGTGCCTTTCGTGTAGAGACACGCGCCTTGGCGGATGGTATAACATATTTGATGGCATATGAGGCATAAGTGGAGAAAAAATCATGTGTGTTTGCCGGTCATGTAGCATTACGCACCTTGGCGGGGACATGAGAGTTCCTATATTCATCATCCAGGTCAATGAGGGCTCAGAGCTATTTTTTTGTGCTTGCCCGGGTGGCTCGGTGGTGGTCGGCTGCTTGTTCAGGCCGTGGGACGTTGTCGAAAATATCTTGAGTGGTCAGAGTACGCCATTCTGTACTGTCGGAAGATGAGAACCCGATCTCCAATGGTTCGGTTTCCTCGTCGGATGTCGTTGTTGACGGGCGGACGGCAGTCGGAGTCGGTGTTGTGTTGGTCTCGACGATTGGGCTTTGGCTTGTGCTGCAGATGTGTCTCGGGGTGAGCTTTATAAGCAGCCCTTGAACTTGTTGGGTTGGGCTGTTCGGCAGATCCATGATAAACGCATTCGAGTGGGCTCAGGTTGAACTGCTTTGGGCCTGGGGCTCGAGTTCAAAGTCCAACATCCGTAGTAGGAGGACTGGGTCCAGCAGAGTGAAGGGCCTTGTTTGGTTGTGGGCTGGAATCTTGTGAGTGGGCTTAACAGTTGGGCTTAAAAGTAAGGTGGGTCGGGAAAATAAGTTTAGATCCACAATGAGTTTTGGTGAGGGCCCGAAGATGAGAGGAGTGTTGTATACGCTTGGTGCCAACGGCTCTCTGCATGGTTAATGTGGTGATTGGTGTGATGTTTTGAGTGGGTCCCGGGTGGGTGAGTAATTAATGTTAGACACTACAACGGTCAAATCGGCAGACTCTCTTCTTTCCTCGTTATTCAAACTCAAGAACTGTTGTATGCAGCTGTCGAACGTTGCCCTAGGGTGTTTAAGACTGAATTCGCCGGTGTGATGGATAGTCAAGTAGTTTTTGGCTTTTTGAGGTTGCACCACAGTCGCGGTATCGATGCTGAGAGGCCTATGTTGATGAGGGAGAGTATTGTTTGGTGGAGTAGAGGCGGGGAACTCCGAGTATTGGGTTTGTAACTTCGACCAAGAAGTAATTTTTTTGATTGCTTCTCGGATAATGCTGCCCATACCCATGTTGTTGTGCTCAAAGGTGGGTTGAGGTTGGCAAGGTTGTGGCTGTGGGGATGCAGGTGGGTAGCATGGTCGGTTTGGACTATCATGGGGAACTTTAGAGTGTGAAAATGAACTGCTTTCTGGTAATTATTGGGTGGGTCCACTTGAATGTGTTTACCAAAGCGAAAGTTGTAGGGTCCGGTTAAGTTGAGCCTGCTGCATTCTTGGCGTATATGTTTGAATTTCTCACATTCGGCTAGAGAGTGCTGGATAATTCCGCAAAAGGGACAGAATCCTTCTAAGCGTTCGTACCGGATGATAAGTCTAGCGTCTCCATAACAGCCGGGCCGGGGAACCGGGATTGATAAGATGAGCGGTTTATCGGTAAATAGATTAACCTGGATTCGAACAAAATTGGTTTTAAGCGGTTCCATTTCACGTTTGCGGAAGTCATCCTTGACAAATTCGCTGATTTTGTTGCTGATAATTTGTAGCGTTTCCTAATCGTGGAGACAGCAGGGAAGACCAGAAATCTGTATCCAACAAAGAAAGCGAGGAAATGTCTACTTGGATTGATGTAATAGTGGATTAAAGGGTTGCTGTAATAGAGAGAATCCAAAGATGTTGATGGGTGGTGCGGCTAGAATAGTTTGGAAGTCGCGTTTGCCGTTAAAATTGGCGGTAAAGACTTTGGAATCGTGTTCATAGGAGATCGGTGGAATGGTGGGGATGAGTTTAGCCCATTCTCGCATAACTCCCTTGCAAATAACATGTTCCTTGAGATTTGGCGAAATGGATTTAAATGCGAGGACATATTTCCAGTGTTGTTGCATCGTTTCCCAAGGTGCCGGTACGAGCGTGAGCACCGGGGTAGGGTCGTGAGTCGAGCTGTTTTGCATAAGCTCGACTAGGTCTTGCTGTCGGGAGGCTTCTCCTTCGTTTGTCATGGTGGGAATGCAAAGAGGGAGTGGGTTTTACGTAGTCTGCATGGGGAGGGAAATGGGGTTGGTAGTAGAGTAAAGGAGTGAGGTGGGGTCGGGAATGAGAGTGATGGATGGAGGGAAGGAGACAAGGAAGAGAACTGTAGGTGGGAGGAGGGAAAAAAAAGGGGGAGCAGGCGGGAGAGCCAGAGCTTACCTTCCGATTTGTTTCTTCTGGAAGATTTGATTTGTTTCCTAGTATACAGGATATAATATTTTCATGCAATATATTTTATGTAGTTACTAAAAATAGTGCTCTTCTCTTCTATGTAATTGCTTTACACACAAAGTCTTAATCTATCATGGCATCAGAACAAAATTTCTTATCCGTTTTTAGCATTGCTTTTATCACTGCTTCTCTGATATGTTGTTCACAATCTGTCAATGGCGGAGACCGATGGTAATCATAGTTGGAGACTTTCGTCGATTCTTTTAAACGGTACTAATGACATCTCATGGTCGAGAAATGTTACATGAAAAGAAAAAAAGTTGGGTTTCATCAATGGAAAATCTGTCTCTCCTGATGAAAAAGATCAAAAGGTTAAAGATCGGATCTTTAATTACCAATTTGTGATGTCATGGCTTCTTAATTAAATGGAACCAAAAATCGCTCAAATCTTTACTTTCTCAAATTCGGTAAAGGATATGTGGGAATCAATATTTAAACATTACAACAATTAAAACAACACAGCTCATATTTTCTAACTGAAACGTCAAAATACAGAGGCTGATCAAAGTGAAAAGCCCTTTACAGAATACCTTGGGAATCTCAAAAAATTGTAGGACGACTAGATGTATATCGACCACACACTATTGACGTGAAGCTACTTTTAAAAAGGGTTGAATAAGATAAGATTTTATTTTTTATTGGTCTTAGGACATAGTGCCCCCATTGCTAGGGAATTGGAAATTTGAAGAGATAGATACCCTCACCTACTCATTGGTTGTAGACATGAGTAAATGGAAAGCATGTGAGTGTATGAGTGTATGGTGAGCTTTTATTCCAATACCTTTGCATACACCCCTTCGGGTGGCCCAGTGGGCCAGGTCGGCTCAGGATCGAGTTTGGGATTTGGGCAATTGGCTCTTCCTGGCTCTAGGGCCTTTGGGCCTTGTCTATCTTTTTATTGAAAAATTCTTTGTTGTTGGGCTTGGGCCTTAGAAAAAATATTTACTAGCCATTTTAGTATTCCAAATTTACTTCATCTTTCTATCCATTGAGGGAGTTGTGGGTTACGTGGTTCCTCGTTTTTCTCTCCTATAACGTTTCTTTTTTGGCCTATAAAAGAAACCCTTCCATGCAATATTTTACAACACAGAACATAGCAGTTATGAGTTTTCTCTCCATCTCTTTTTCTCTCTCTGTTTATTTGAGTTTTTAGTTTTAATGAGTTCTACGAATCGGAGTAATTATATAAAAGTGCAAAGAATCAGAACGGTTTCCTTCCCTGCAAAGGGAAACTGTAGTTTACATTGCGCATATTTATCCTGGGGGTGATGCGCTCTCTATCTGCTTACTTTGGGGCAGTTGCACAAAGCATCTTAAAGAGAGCGACCTAGTACGCAACTCGATTATTCCCTTCTAATCAGTTCTAGTTTGTTGTTGTAGTTCCTACTTCAATTCTCGTTTATATGTTTTCCAGTTATCTCTTTCTAATTGATGTTGCTGGGAAACGAGGTAACCAATTTATATTTTCAATAATTTTAAGTCATTTTGAAACTTCTATGGAAAACTATAAGCAAACCCAGACTTTTGTTTTCACCGACCAAAATAAACCCTTCAAGTTTGAAGGTTTATATTTCAAATGGTGGAAGCATAAGACGTTCTTTTTTACTGACACATATTTAAGTTTACCCTTTTTAGGATTTATTTTATAAGCTAAGTTCTTAAACTAGGAGTAAATCAAAAGGACCCACATTCCTTTGGACTCTGAGAGAGTCTATCGTAATTCATTATGCCTCATGTTCAAAAATAACATCTGGTAGAACTAAATAGCCTTTGAAGGTAGAGGATCACCTCTAGAGTGTTTAAAACATTACCTCAGGACCAAAGTCCTTCACAACGATCTCATTGCTCCTATCAGTACTAAATCAGTGTTAGTCTCCACAATTATAGGTTGTTAATCCTAGTATTAGTACTACCGGCGGGATGACCCCAACATATTTTAGATACAAAGAAATTATCATTTACAAGAAGATCAGTTCTAGAGAAGCTCAATAAATCTTGTTTGAGTAATCATAAAATCTAATGCTTTATACTTTAATACATAACCACTAAAAAACATATTCATATGCACACGAGTAAGTTTAACTCTGTTAGGATCAGGAAATCAACATAGGTAAGCTCCCCCCCAAACCTAAATCAAAACGATTGGTTTTCGTTTATTCCTAACTCAAGTAGAAAAATGAGTGTATTAGAGTTGGAATTATATTTATATATAAATAGTCAGTTAAAAGTATTTACCCCACCAATGTGGGGTGTATACTTAAACTAACCAATAACACCTAAAAGTTTAGTAAGAATCACAATTTTTGCGTTCAGCTTTACCCTCATGTTTGAGAAGATAAGGGCAGTGTTCCAGATAGACTTTTTTGTAAACTTATGCAACTAAAACATATAGAAGAATGGCACCTCGAAAAGCAACAGCACGCAAAACTCATAAGAATCCTTTGCTTTCGTAAACAAAACATGTTTCAAGTTGGTTGTAACCATTTTCTGCATAAAAAGATTTTAATATTCCAGAGTTCCGCTTTGATTACATAGAGATAAACTAAGTATAGTTCGCAAGATCATCGTAAAGGTAAAGTAATCTCCCCATTTACGGTTAAACATCGTCCAGTTTCACATAGAGAGGTGTATAAGACTCTAGAGTACCATTTCTCTTGAAATATTTGTGGATAGTCCTTGGTTTTTTACCTGACTACCAAGACTCAATTTTCAATCTGTCCAAGTAGAACTTAGGAATCAACCCCAGATTACCATTTTCTCTTTAAGTTTTCTATTAGGTTGAATAGAGTTGAAGCCAAAATTTTGAAGTGCAAATAGAGTAAGACAGAAGCCTTTCTATGATTTCAACATTCATCTTAAAACATTTTAATCCATCATATCCTTGCTACAAAACACTATTCTATGGTGATGCGTCTACTGAATCCGATCATAGTCTCACAAAATCCCAGGTCTGTTGAGAAGAAACCTAGAAAAAAAATTATTTATCATTTTGAGTGTGCAGGAATCTTTCACAGCAGAAGGGTCCCTCTAGAAATAAAATTCAGCTCTACGTCCCAGTTTCGTGTTACTTTTGTAGGTGGGGATTCAGCAACATATTTTATCTTCACCTAGTATAGGTTTGAACCAGCTTTGTTAGCAGGACAGGCAAGTAGCGCCAGGGTCAGTCCACCACCCTTCTCTTGACTATCATAGACTTACCCTCGATATCAATAGCCAAAATGTATTTAGTCCTAGTAAGGTACCAAGACGCTTGAGTTTCAGTAGAAACTTACCAAATATAGTAGGTATATTACATTGTACAATAATCAGAAACAGTAGTTGTAGGTATAGGAGCACTGAGTAGAGGGGTCCACGGTTCTGTTCCTATTATGATTCTGACCATATCGTTATTTGTGCAGTGTGTTGTTGATCATTTTGTACGATCGGTGTTGTGGTTTGTGGTGTTCGGTTGCGTGTTTTGGTTAGCGAGCTTGAAAAACAACCTTTCCCTTTCGTTTATTATGTTGGAGACAATAAATTTTTTTTCCTTGATATCCTATTTCCAGATGCTCATCTTCAACTTCTAGCCAAAAAATCCAAACGTCCAAAGAAACGCCTTCAAATTTATACCTGAGGGTAGTTTAAATTCTTTCCAATCTAGGCGGGCTGTCTATGTAGTACACCAACCCTGAATTGTCCTCATCGAGCGGGTACCTATGACACATCGATGAGTAATTCTTTATAATTCATGAGACATAATCTTACAAATTTCATCAACCATCTAAAATTATGTTGTTGAGGTAAAGGGCCGTCTAACACAATACTTCTTTGATCCAGCCGTCTGGCCTTCGCAGTGGGTGCATATTCTCTTGTGGATGGTGTCATCCCAAATATCCTTAGCGATTCCATTACACTAATAATCATATAAGCATCAAAACTAGAGTATGAGGATAATTCTATAAAGGAAGTCCAGTTGGGTCCATTTTCAACCTTCTTTAGCATTTTACAATAGTTAGGTCGTAGCAAAAACATACAGTTTAGTGGTCGACATTATAAACAGATCCCAACCTGCTTGAGAAAGGTA